>OU900094.1:13777887-14977887 GCA_918026865.1 Phyllotreta striolata | reverse complement strand
CGTGAAACATGTTGAGATAAGTCTATGTAGTATATACATAAATAAAAAAGCCTAAGCTTTCTTCTCAATACGAGGGTTACAAAAAAAATTGAAAAACTTGAGACGAAAGACCACATCAGGCCGATACCCAATTCATTTTAAATTGAGAATATTTTAAACGTAAAGTAAATAATAACTAAATTTTAAATATTGTATCTGTAATAGGATAAGATGCGAGTTATTTTGAAATATGTATCTATTACCAGTTGCAAGAGGTTTTTCAAAAAAAATTCTTTACTTCTCGCATATCCCTCGTCTACTTCCTCTTCGATACCAGATGAATTTTCTTCAACAAGAAGTCACAATAACAAATACATAAAATATTTCTCGATTATTAATGGTTTCCAATTCGTCGAGAAGCAGGGGGGACGCAGAACGTCTGACGAGACAGCTCCAAGTGAGTTTGATTGATGAAGACCACCAGATGAAGAAATGTCTTTGGGACATATATTGACTGTAGATAATTATCATTTCTTGTAGTTTATGATCGCTGACCAGAGGAATCACAGTTTCGACGCTTTGAAAAAAATCGTACGTTCTTCAAAATTGGTATTTAATTAAACCGATAAATCTTCGATATCTACATGTCTTAAACAAATACTATACCTTTCTTTTCTTATAGAACATCTTCAAATAAAGCTTCTGGATAATTTGCTAATCCAATGAGTATAAAACGATTTTATATACGTGCTGGATAATAAATTCAACGAAAACTATACCGAATAAACGAAGGCAACTAATAATATTTAATTAATAAAAAAGGTGCTTGTTAAATGTATTTAGTCTGCAATTACGGCGGGTTCCGCTTTTGTTCTAAATTAATTACGGGATATCGAATTACATTCATTAAAATAATATATTATTTTTAATCGCAACGATCTAACACTTTAAGCAGTATCATAATACTCATTCATGTAAATAAGCCCACTATTTTAGATATATAACAAATGATAACCGAAAATTTCGGTTTTTTATATTTCAGGATTTTATATAGTCCATAAATTATATTTTATCATAATATGGATTATCATAAACACACTAGGTGGTCTATGTGTAGCAATTATTTTTTTTATGATTGCAGGGGAGAGACTTGATGGTAAAACGTTAGGTATAATATGCTACAAAAAATGACTAATTTATATTTTTACCAAATATAACAATATATGATTTTCTATATGTTACTAATTAATTAAAAAAGGAAAATAAAAACGAAATTAATTTATTAACATTTAGCTCAGTTGAAGAAGAGTGGTTAAAGTTCCAACACGATAGAGTATACTCCCTTGTAATGCAACAAAAAATTCTTCTATATAAATACAAATAAATGTAGCTACTAAGCACGTTGCATTTCTCATCAATTTATTCGAGCTGAAAACCAATTTAGCGATCAGCCTTATTTACCAGTCAGAGCGGTTAACAAAAGGATACTCGAACAACCGTGGTGTAAAATGGCATAGACACGTATATGTGTATGTAGTTTGTCTGGTACGTGTATTTCAACTGTCAAACACGTGAGTTGCGCTTAAATATTTAATTTCTCCGGGAACAGATACAATCTCAGTAGCATGAAACGGAACGATTTTTATACGAATCGATCATTTAATAGCTGACAGTACGACGATGTTGTACATATCTCGCGAATGCTGCCGGTTGTAGCCCGATGGATTTTCTTCTCAGGTTTTTAATTTCTTAAATCGCCATTGGAGATCAATCAAAAAATATTTCTCGAGTGATGCGAGGAATTTTAAACAAAACGAAGAAATTAATGTAATTGATAGACATTTTGTTCCATTTCATGAGAAGATGACTTATAAATAAGTATTTTACTCAATTAGAATCATAAATATAACATTATGACCGTATAATTTTCCGGTCGAATCCCCCACAGAAACGCTCGATTTTCTATTATTTCCTAAGGGTGAGAAACTCGGAGATATGATTCCGTAAAACCGAAAGTTTCCCATACTCCTCGATGACAATAATCACCGCGAGAATCGCCGTGACTAAAGGGCCCGAACCGGGAACGAAGGGACCTAATTCGAAAAGGCATGCACACCTCTCCGTCCGCGAATTCCCCACGGTAACCGACGCCGACGGCGGATGCCGGCCGCGACGCCGACGCCGACGCGGAGCCGAGCTCAAGGGAAATCTCTTCATATGTGGTCTCTCCTACCCCTCGCAGTTCTACCCCATTTCGGAAACGAGCAGCGATTTATTGGCTTTCACGGAACAGCTAATTGGCTTGAGAGCAGCCGACGTGTTTACGTATTGTCTAAAGTTACGCTGGATGCTTACAGAGGCGGCGCAATTTCGAACCTAATCCTTATTATATCCTTACGAATATCTGCCGTGTATTGTAGTTTTTAATATGATCAAAAATATATAACAAAAGGTGTTTTAATAGCTTAACATTATTGTTACTTTTATGATAATTAGGGTACATTTGTTAGCTCCTTTTAGGTCAAAATTGCTATGAAAAAGTCAAATATTTTAGTACTTTAATCAATAGTTTTACAAGATCATTATGTTTTACTACTTCAATGTGTCTAGTTTAAAACGGTTCGTTAGACGTTAGTAAATTAGTAAATCCCTTTGTTACCTATGCAATCACGGTCTACTGAATGACAATTGCTTGTTAAAATATACTAGATATTGCATGAACATTACATAAGCTCTACTAAGTACTCTAGAAGTGCGATTACTGATGAAATTCCTGCGCAAATTTCGGTATAATCGACCAACGCGGAACACCTGGCGGTTTATTTTACTTAATTAACTTCTAAAAACTATTAATTGCCATCGAAATATACCCCTGATCTAATCCTTGACATTTAAAGCTATTCAAAATCAAATGGGTACCCGATAAAATTCCCTGCCTAAAATTCCGGTCCTATGTCAAACCCGATTTCGAATTAATAGATAAATAGTAAAGTTGAGCAGATTCGAGAAAACACAACTGCACTAAAGCTGTCATTTTTAATCTTAAAGCCAGAAAGAAATGCTGTGGGTGCATGATTAAGATGATTGATGCTTTTTTTAATAGTTTGTAGGAAATTGCAATAATTCTGACAATATAGCAAATTTTTCAGGTGAAAAGTAGCAATTCTAAAGTCACTAGAGTCAGTGGTATTAATAATTGACAAGTAACTAATTAAGTACTAATTACGAATTGCATTATTGCTATGTATAGAAAACATATTTGATGAAACTAGATTTGTATAAATTAAAACAATTTATTTTAAAGACTGCATGTTCTAGTGGAGTGGAGTTGACCCGTTCCCAAGAATTTAAGCTCGGGCCTATCTGGTTTTGGGGAGCTTGTCAAACGTTCGCTTCGCATCAGATACGATGATACGGCCCATGTAAACACAATACAAGGAGATGAGCGGCCAGATAGGCAGTCACGCTTTGTCCTAATCACCGATACTGCGGCTTCTGACGACCTCTGATTAGTCCCGAGTCCATTAATTGAATGTAAGCATTAAAAAACTTCGGCGTATCTACCTACCACCGACACGTCCACGTCGGAAATACCACTCCGATGCTTCGCTTGCTCGAGCTCATTGTGCAAAGGGCTGTCAATCGGAAAAGAAGATTACCGAAGTCATATATGAGATCTTTTTTGATATACCTATATATACATAAAATATCTTTTGACAACGCCTTAGTTTCAACAATACACCTTTTCATATCATTAAATACTGCTTGGATTGTCTATGCGGACATATTTTTATTGAAGACCTCCATAAACGACGCTTACCGTCGAGACGGACGCCCCGAAAACAAGGGCGATAGAGTGCAAAGTTGAAGCTATTAGCGTCTTATCGCGCTTCGTCGGAATAGCGTCGGTATTTCTGGCCTTATCTATAATGCATCCGGCTAGATGGGCCATCTCGAGATTGGCTGGATCACTTAAGGTGAAGACTTCCCTTACTGTAGCGAGAAAACGTGATATCGGGGCCGTGACTTTCGGAACAAACCATAGTCGCCCTTAGGCGTTACATCTATCTATGTGTTGAACGGTCGATTTTCGAGAATAGCGAAACGCGCGAAGATTTTTCAGTAAACACCGAACCTTCTTGAAAGGGTGAATTTATTTTCATAAGCCCGAGCGACTCGCATTCGAAATTTCCCTTATACGGATAAACTCCTTTCGAGCGATTTTTTTTCGAACGGAAAATTATCACCGAAATTTATCTTCCAACAATTAGTCACAACAGTTAAAAAATCTCTCAATCTCTCGAATGAATGTATCGCATTAGTGACCCGCGTTGCTAACTTGCTCCCTGATAACCCGCGCCCTTTGGGAAATGTATCACCCTTTCGTATTATCCGTAACTTATCTCATTTTAATCTACCGTGAAATGAAATGTATCTGGTGTCCGCCGGCCCCCGCTCCGCTGATCGATAACTTCCTTTCGTATAATTGACTTTCGTCATTTTAATCGAATTAAAACTTTTAAGGGACCCGAAGCGTTCCGGTACGTTCGAGAGCAGGGATTAACGAGAAGTCGACGGGGTCGGAGGTCATCGAATTTAACAACTATTACATTTTAAAGCTGTCATGAAAACTGGGAAGTAAATTATTCTGATTATTTACTTCTTATTTCTATATAAGAAGTTAGTAGATTTATAACATCTGGTACAGGCGTTTAATTAAACAAAGCGATCAATATTAATCTTGTCGAATTATCATCCAAATAAGTAATACCATTAAAAAACCAACAAAATCCAATACGACTAAATAACAAAGCGATGGTTAATAATACCGAAGTATTGAAAATTACATATTAGCGATCTGCTGCCTCGTATAATCTGCCTCACCTGCGTTAATTACGTATATACCAAGAAGAAGTTATTAACGTTGCGTTTAACGACGCAGTTGATTATCTTTCGGATTAACTCGCGAATTCCAGTTCGGAGCATTTAAAACGGGCAATTAACAAATTGAATGTCGAATATCGTGCCATTTCGGCGCGACTTTTAACAAAGATAAATACAGTTCGGCGAAGAGTTAATGGGGAAGTCGAATTAACTAAGTGCAACGCTTGTCACTATAAAAACGTTTCACTGGGACATTTCTATTTTAAAATTGTAAATGTAGAAACATTCTTAAAAAAAAATCGATAGTAATTTCGTACCTGAATACGTTTATAAATATTATTTTTTTTTTGTTTTAAAGCACATTTAATCTCCTTGTAGAGAGATATTGGATGTCACGTCACAGTTTTAATTAATACTGCACAATTTACCTTTTACAACTCCTGAATCCAATTAACATATCACGATAGGAACCGCGCGTTCGAGATCGCTGTTTAAGTGTTAAGTTTTTGAAATAATCATTTCCACATGTGCTTCTCTGACAATTAGTACCTAAATTATTAGCAGTTATATTTTTTAGCGGACCACCCTGGTTCACGTCATGTGATACCGCACGGATAAGGGATTTGGTCCACCGAATATAATTAATGTTAACACTCTTGTCCTACTATTTTCGTCATAAATTTCTGGAAAACCGGTAAACCGCTCGGTGATTTATTGCTAGGTTTTTTTAAGGTATATTTCGAGGAAAAATAAATACTTTTGCGGCGTCGATTTCACTTCGAATTCGTTTGTTAAACTCTTAATGAGCATAACATCGTAATGATTCCAAAAAATTATATACGCCTTATCGCAAATTGAAATAATTAATAAAATACAATTTCATCACCTGTTTGAACGATCCACCCTCTTCCCTCAAGAAACATAATTTATTACAAACGCCAGAAAACTGTTGATAAGTCGTATTACCCGTATGATTTCGAAGCTTTGCGTTCGAGTATTACATCTGTATTGTATTAATACGGTTGTTTTAAAGTTGACACCACTAAAAAAGCCAACATTAATTGGTTCATGCGAATTTCGCAGGAAATGCGGGCCGGCATTATATCTTCGTAATTGCGTAACATACAAAACAGACTTGCGTGGGTAGGAAATTAATTGGTTGTATAAAAAAATTATTTAAACATACCTCCATGTCACCGGTGAATATGCGAACATTAAAGCAACAACTAAAATTTAGTGTTATTCCGCTGTACGAGTAGTTAATAGATATTGTGCCTCACCGGAGTATGCCGGAGTTCTTCCAATAAAAGCTTCGTATAATTTGGCTATAATTTGGCTAGTTAAATGTTTCTCACACTGACCACACACGTCGAAATTTCTCCAGCGCTAGACAAAGACGAAGTGCATATATTAAGGAAAGTCACAATAAAGAAGTGCTAGAAAGTCATTTAGGAAGAAATGATGTGTTTCGCGACAGATGAACTGTAAATCCCGTTCCACTAAATCATTTTCACGTGATTCCTCAGACTCGTTTTTGCGCCATTTGACACCGGGCTTTTACGCCAGAAGGTCGGAAAAAATGTTGGTTGATGATGATAATATATTGCCCTTCCGAAGGAGATTATTTAGGTATACTAGTGTGGCCAACATTTGCTAAAAATGTGCAAAATAAATAAATATAGGTACTCAATTTACTAGAATTATTCATACTTAAGAAATAACAACAACCATATTAATAATATCGGTAATTAACATAATAATTGCAGCAACAACGAAGGCAATAACTCGACAGGATATACACTACATGTACTGTCGAAATAATTAGCAATTACCATTTTTACGTCTAGTTGTAAACTTGCCAACACGTCAATTTGCCTATAAAGTCGCAATGTGATAATTCCTGACTTCCTTGCGCAGTGTATCCTGCAATTAATTTCCATAAATAACTGAGGGTACCCGAATATGTAGCCTGGCAATAGGTTAATTGGCGTTGGAAATTAGAAGTCAGTTTCAGGGACTGTTTTCTTGGGTGTTAATTTGTCAGATCGCAAAAAATTGAATATTTAAAGCATATTACCTACGGGTGGCGACTTGTATTAAATTATAATATTTGCATATTCCTCAGTAGTTGTGAGGGTATAATAATAATTCATTGATTCAAAATAATTTACACATTTAAAATGATGTAGCAAATATGTGCTATACATTTTATACATAAGTAATATGTTATACAGAATGTATGTAATATACAATACTAATGTAACGTCTAAAGTAGCTTCTAAAAGTTTCAAACTTGTTTAGTAATTGATTACTGCTATAAGAATGTTTTTATTTTCTTTTAAAGTTTCCAGCATAGCAGGAATTGTAAAAAAAGTACCTATTTTCAGCTTCCACATCATATTTCTTAGGTCGTGAAATTTTCTTTGGCTTTTTGTGATAATTTACTTCGCGAATGAAGTCATAAATAAGTCTTATTATGCAGGGAAAAATTCCGAAAAACGTAAACTTTCACGAGCTCCATTTCCAGATGAAAAGTTAGACAATAAATTTCAGTCGTTAAATAAAAATGTTATATTCCACTATACTTTCCATTTCATGGATAATTTGAATGCAATTTTAGGGCGAGTTCCTCGGTTTCGCACATCGACTTTATTTATGACTTCACCCCGTACAACATTAGGGAGGCATTTTCTCGGGCGCGGCCGGGAAAAGCGGAATTTTTATTGTAATAAGCGAGAACCTTTTAAAATGCTGACTGCAGAGAGCCACGTGTTACCAAATGGAAATGGGATATATATGGAAAAGATACTTCGCCACAGGGACCGGCTATATTTGTAAATGGAATTTATTCTTATGTCAACTGCGGTTTGCCCGGCTTTATGTTACTTTTTATTTTTGCCTCGTTGAATATGCAGGATTACGTTCCGGTAAATTCGGCAACGAATTACAATTTCCATATTTTATGGATTTATTCCCCGCATCCTAACGATTTTTCTCGTTAGATACAAATCTATTTAAAAAAAAACTATACTTACTTATCAATAAAATAGATGCAATCAATTTCAATCTATCATCGATCACTTGCGTGCTTTGATAACCAACTGATAGGAAATGGACCGTTCAAGCGTTTTATGTATACACATAGGAACCGAAACAAAATCAGGTGCCGCAAACAATAAAACTATACCGTTATTGTTTGTTAATAGCCGGCTAATTACGAAAAATCATTGAGCTTGTCTCGATCATTGAGTTGTGAAGAGGATTCGCACACACCGAAGGTTCCAAACAATGATCGCGTGTAATTGCAAGGGCCATTGTGTATTCATCTGATTAATGCGACCTACCTCAATCGGTTGTCAGTTGTATCCGTTGCGAAAACAGCAATTTCCTTTTCATCCGTCGCACATCGGCCGATAGCGAAACGAAATAACTAGTCTCAGTTCTTTCAACGGACATGCGAGATTTTTTCTTTTCGAACCTACCTATTTCGTTTACTTCAACCTGCTGGTTTAACTCAAAATACAAATACTTGAGCTACACACATTATACTATTACTTTAATTATTACCTAAACGGATATTCTTCGTATAGAAGTATTAGGTTTTTTTTTGCAATAGGGCGATTGAAGTGAATTTTCTACCCCAGTTAACGTTACGTCCGAGTAGGGGCGAGAGCGAGGGTGTTGCACTGATTTATTGTAACAGCCATCCCGCCTCGCTTAAATTGAGATTTGAATTACCGAGCAGCCAATATCGGGGCTACGGAGCGTCAAAAAGCATAAAATTGAATCGGACTAGTGACTTTTTGATTGCGTTAGCGGATCGCGTGCGTACAGAGCTTATTCTTTGCGCAGATTTATCGTTAACGTGCGAAGAATTTTATACTAGAAGGTCTCTATACGATAAAACTTGTCTTGTGCATCAACAAATTACACAATTCTATTAAATTTTTTAATGATTTTGCTGGCTTTTTCGATTTTTTTCTATGTTGTAGGAATTTTGAAAATTAGCACTCACTTAATTTGTAGCCAACAAAAAGTTCTAGTAATTCATTTTAACGACTCGTTACTTTTTTCATTTCTTAAACTGTCATAAAGTTGTTGACGGTGGCTTCCAATTAATGGTCACTCCAATGAACTCATATTTCAGCGTGAAAAACCGGTGGGAAAGTAAATTAACTTCGCGACGATGAAAGGTTTAGTTAAAAGCGTAATTTTAGATATTTAAATTTCGCAAATAACTTTTGGAAGTATTTCGCGTTTTTATCGTGCGAATTCTCTTTTATTATTAACTTTTAAGTGAATAACAAAAGTAACAAAAGCCTGACTGGACTGTTCACAGTTTTTGTCGTTCGCATTTAACAAATGTAACAGTGCATACAAAATTGGTTCCAGCAATTTCCATGGCTTGTCACCTAAAATTTATTGCAGCTTCTAACGAAAGACTTGTATTTATTCCATTTTTGACAACCATGGGACAGCAAGGGCGTAACTGGGACGAGGGTACAGGAAGAATGAATTTTATCGTGAAAACCATTCACCTAATTGTATTTCATTTTTTGTAATTTTTTTATACCTAACCAGCAAATTACACCAATTTTTATAATTTTACACATTTTTACATCTATTTGAAATAATAGAACGCCTCTCCCATAAAGTAAATTATACACACCTATATAATTTGCTTGCCTAATTAAAATAACCAAGGCTAATTTTTGATAGGCAACATTTTAATTGGATACTTACAAGTATTCCCACAAAAACTAAATTTAATTGTATAGGTTCCATTTTAACTTCCATTCTGCGTAAAAATTTTTATATATTCTTGAAAAATAATTGTGCCATGGTCATGAATGCGTTTCGAATTTCTTCTGCTCGGGCACCGAGGTAATTTCCGAAAAGTCACTGAAGGACTGTGGCATTGAAAAGGGGTGTAAATATTTGCCCTTTTGGAGGCTTAGCGTTGTAAATCGCAAAGGAATTGTGAAGATAACAATGGACCTTAGGATGTGGTTTCGCCTATTCACTTTTATAACCGTCGTAAATCTTGTGGTTCCGAGTATGAAAACACACAGATATGACACCGTGCCCTCCTTTGTGATTTTTTATAAGACGTTGAAATTGCCTTTCGATGATTTCCGAGGTGATTTATTGCCCTGAAAGGAATGTTTTAAATTCAGGTCGGATATAAATTAATCATAAATACTGTTATTGATGCATGCTTCCATATAAAAGTCAACGCAGTAAGAATTAAAGATGAATTATATGGAATAATAGATAGCGATATTCATTTTATAACTGTCTTTTATTAGAATTATTTCTTTATACTATCTAATAACACATTTTAGATTTTTATTTCATCATAATTCTGAAATATATATCTATTTAGGCTATAATTAACTTTTTATAATTAAAATAAAAGAGCCATATTAGGTATTAAAAATAATTACGTACATAAAATATCATCATAAGAATTGTTGATTTTTTGCGATTGGTTACTTAACTATTATTTAATTATTATTTATTCACAGGATGTAGTTTCCAGTTTACGACCAATATAATAATGATTACAGAACTGTGAAATACATGCCTACTTTATACTGGCAAATATATTAACAATAGGTATATTTTGAAAACTTACTTTGTGATATCCTTAGAAAATCTCATGTATTCTATAAATAAAACCAATCCTTATAACTATAACGAAATTATCCTTGTAAAAATATTTTTTTCTGGGAAAAAAATCAAAGTTAATTATCGTTGAGCTCGTCCGAGAGGCTGATTAAATTTTACCGTAAAAAATTGTTGTAGTCAAAAACAGAAGAAGATTTTAATGGAAATTTAAAAAAATACCCATAACAAACATTAATGATCCGACCCTAATGTAAAGGTAACACTATACCTGAATCACTAATGATTTACAGAGAATTGACGATGTGTTGGGAGTGAAATCACTTTATTAATGGCCAAATGTTGTTTTTAAATTTGAAATAACTTTATTCCTTTTATTTCATATAATACCTTCAGTGCCATTTTTTTCATTTTGTATTTAAAATTTTCCTGAACCCTTTTCGCATCTTTAAGCATTCATTAACTTTTGGTGTGGTCAATTTGTTTGGCTATAATTTACGAACAACTCGATTTATAGGATAATATTTTAATACAGATGAATCCAATGCTAATTTAATGGTTGAGTAACCACCTTACAGCATATCACAAAAATTTATGGCAACATTCTCGAGGGAGATGATTTTAAAGTCTTCCTTCTTCGACAACGAAATTTGCAAATGTAATTACCTGTATAAAGGAGAGAACTTGTGCAGTAAATTTTTAGCATACCTGCATCTTCGAAGGCAATTACATAGGTCTAGAAATTGGAATTGGAATAAAACCAAAGCATTAAATATTCAAATTTATTTTTTGATAATCTACAGTCCATTAATATATGTACACAACAATTAATTTTCAACATAAATAAGACGAGAATAAAAATCTAGTAATCAATAATCGACAAGGATTACATCAGAGTAAAATTAATTTCATTTACAACCTACTATCGAACGACCAGCAGAACAAACGTAGTATTTGAACAGGACAAAGTGTATTTAAAAACTTATCACAAAACAGAAATAAGTATTGCAATTTATCTAAAAATTGAGGACCACACTAAAAAAGGAAGTTGTAAAATTAGAATCTCTACAAAACATTTTTAGTATAGGTATTAGGTCCAATTAAACTATGAAATTGGCTTTGCTACATAAATAATTTATTTTACAATAACATTTGCTGAAGTACATAAGTACAGAGTATTCTCACTTAAACCCAAATGATTCTCAAACTCTACAAAAGTGTACAAAAAAATATGAATCTATAATACATTATAAGTGTAATAGGCTTAAAGGCTAAATGCTATTCAAGACCTCTATATACAAACTTCAAATACCAGTCGTTACTCCTGGGAAAGGAACATTGTACATTCTCTACGAGCAGAGAATTTAATTATAAAACACCGACAATATATTATTTACATTAATACTGTTCATGTATAAAATATACTTAGACATGCACACGATTTCGAAATATCACTACAAGAACTCCTCCCAATAAATTAATTTAATACAAGTACAGGTAGGTAGTATTTACAGACACAATTTTTACAAATTATATTTAACGTCTCACGTGACTCTTTGGTTGCTATTTTCAACAGTAAAGTGTAGGTATAATCGCGGTTGAAATTTCAGACGAATTTTACTGCTATATAAGCGCCTACCAAAATTCGAACCGCAAACACTAAATTACAAGTCGAAATATTTACCTGAAACAATCTACACAGCCTAACATCAATTACTAGACCGGGACGACGGGCTCAGCGACGGGCCGAGCGGCCTGGAAATCGACGCGTACGGGCTAAACCTGTGGTGCATGGCCGAAGGAAACACGGCCTTGGGCAGCCGCAGCTCGCTGGAGGCGCTCACCGACGTGGGCGAAGGGGAACCCGACGAGCTCGGCGTGGAGGCGGGCGGAGGCGTGATCTGCGGCCGGTGCGACCCGGGCGGCCCCAGCAACCCGGGCGGCAGCCCGCCGTGCATGGGGCTCTGCCAGGAGGCGCCGCCGCCGCCTTGGTTCCACAGATGGCTCGGCAGGCCGAGCGGCACGGATTGCCTTTGGCCGAGGAACACTTGCTGGTTGGAGCTGTTGAGGAGGAACGCGTGCAACTCGCTGGGGTTGTAGGCGCCGCCCGCCCGGCCCCACATCTGCAGCTGGGCCCTCGCCTTCTCCACCATCGCCGCCGAGAAGAACGACGAGGCGTTGTTGTTCTCCGAGTCGAGGGAGTCGCCCGAGTAGAGGCGCAACGACGAGCGCAGGAAGTGCTGGTCCATGAAGAGGCTGTCCATGGGTTCTCTGGAAACGAAGAATTATGTGTAGAATGCGATTTATAGAGTCAAGGTTTTCGGAATTGACTCATTTTACTACTACTAATGTTCAAAAATTTGGTGGATGCATTGTTTCTTCTACCATTTTATAGAATTTATAAGACTATAAGACATATTCTACCACGTACCATTTGGTTGAAATATGCCAAGTATCCTTGATACCTTTCCCAAAAACCGAGGGGATATACATTATAAGTATAGGTAAACCTAATTCCGTTTGAAATTGGTTCGATTAATGACCCGTGGCAATTAATTCACTCATTCGAAAAGAACTGCAAAAAATTATACCAAAAAACAGTTGGTAAAGGTAGATGGGTGCCCCAAAAAACGGGTAAATAAAAAACACCATTTCCTTAATGACAGTTTACACCTAATTCCCTTCGCGCCGCGGCGGCATGAAATAATTACAAGGTATTAGACAAACACAAATTTCGTCCTACCCAACAACACGTCCTCGCTCGCATGATCAATAGCTCGAAGCGCGGTATTCCGATCCTCAAAAGACCCCTCATCTACCGAATCGTCCTATTACGAAGAATCGAATCCGAGGTATACAATGTTAGAGATGGGCTCGTTATTTTTACGGGTTTTCAACAACGACCGAGCGGATTCCGGAGCTGTAAAATTCCAGCGCAACTTCACATCATAAAACCAACGATATGAAACTAAAGGAAACGTTTCGAGACCTGTTATGGAAGAAAATAGCAAAGTTTGCAAAATATCTAACATAAACATCTACAAATTTTATAACAAGTTTGCTGTCAGGATCAATTTTATAGAATAGTTGCAACATTTTTTCAAAGTAACTGTTGTGAGCTCAAAATATTAGATTTTAGTCCTTATTGTTGTGGTGTAAGTGAGGTCTTTTCGAGGTGGGTCTTTGGCGCATTCCACCTCTATTCGAGGAATCTAAGAATATAGAAAACGATCGGGCGTTGCGGCATCGGCATCACACCGAAAACAATCAATAATATTGAGATGGGACGAAAGTTGCGCGCCGAGGTGATAATGAGAGGGAGACGCCCCGCCTCCCGATTACGAATTCAGTGGCGTCTTCTGCTCCGGCTCTATCTCCGCAACGCATCAACTAAATTGGGCGAATTTTAGATAATCTCCGCCGCACGTCAGAGCTAATAAATGGTTTTAATAATTTCCTTCATATTTTTTTTTACTTGTCTCTCGACAACCCCCGAGTAAATTGGATTTTTTTTATTTCAGAGGATGTAATTTGAGGTTGTATTTTGTTTTTGTTGGGGTATAAAAAGTGTTGTTGATTACGCTTGTTGCTTTCGTAATATCGGATTTCGGAGAGAGGAAAAGGGTTTAATTAAACTGATGTTGTAATTAATGATGGCTAATTTGATAAGATATTAAAAATTTGGTTGTATTTGGATGCAAATAAAATAAATTTGAATACGCAGCTGACCTCCTGGTAGACCGACCGCTTCAACAGCATCCACGGCCGATCCTAATTAGTAAGTCGAAAGGAGAAAATAAGTGGGAAAACACGACAACCTACCTGAGGTGTGAGAAAATGCCCGGCCGTCATTATATCATCAAAATACTCCGCGAAGACAACGATTGTCTCAAATTATAGGGCGGCGTTCGGACGCACACCTTCCAGCGTTACTGCGGAACGTTAAAACACGGTAAATTAAATTCTATCACAACAGTAATGACGCCCAGTGTAGAGGTGCAGAGCCAACAGTTACGGTTAATTTCAGATTAAAAAAAAATAATTAGAAATAACATTTTTTCATAATAATTTGACCAACAAACAACAAAGAAATCGTATCAAAATTTCTCTACTTTTTGAAAGAGAATGGGGTACTTTCGGAACGGAATCGTTTCCATCTCTAGGCGAGAGATCTCTGTAACACGTCGTGCCTCTAGCGGAGCCTCTATATTATTATTACTTATCACTTTCGCTGCTCGTGTGCGTGCCTCTAAATCAATGGAAGCCTTTTATTAAGTTCCGACCGTTAAATCATGAATATCAAAACGATATTGCCCACCTATAGTCTCCGATATCTAATTGCTCTATCTTTACCGGAACATACCACGCAGCAATTCTTCGCCGAGTATACTAAAAAGTTCTAATATATCTGCATGGAATTGCGAACAGAAAAAGCTATCCTAATAAGCATGAAGATAATTGGCGTAAATTATTACAGGTAGTTTGGACAGTCGAAGGAAATGGGTAGATTCCGTAAGATTTTTATTTATCATTTTATAGACAATATAGTTGTAATTCTTCCTTATATTGCCACCGCACACAATAAACAATAACCGGAACACCGATGATTTTCGCAGTTTTTATAGTCACCTACAAAAACCTAATGGCTCCGGAGATATAAGAAAAGTAATAAGTTGAATTTATGACGAATTTAACGGCAGGACGTGAGGTTATTTCGCTACATTACATATCCGTATAAAATTACAATGCTGCAATTAGGTTATTAGGATGATGGACAATTTAAAAAAATAATTATTCGTCTCTATAAAACTATGTTTAAATTGAATAGGATGTGATGCAAAAATCCTTTCCATTAAAATTCAGTTTATTAATATCTCTAACCGAATTTCGCATAAATCACTCAAGAAAAGCCGCCGCTTTCCATGAGCTCGGGAAACACCATAAATCCCTACCTGTCAAAGTCGGTGAGTCGTGAAGAATCCCTGAAACCCTTGGCGAATGGGTTGGAATCGATTTTCAATTTGGTGATGAGCTGGTTTTGATAGGCCGTTACCGCCGTGAAAACGGACTCGGGAAATATGAACGTCCTATACTGCTCCGACTCCAGATCGCTGATGGGGCCCGAATGCTCGCGCCATTTAACCAAGTGAATCCTCGGCTGATACCTGTGCATCGAATTCAACACGATCTGAAACAATTATAAACATTTTAAATACAACAAAAAAATAACTGCGGAAAGAGATGTTATATTTTTCGAACGATTGTTCGAGCGCCGTTTCCGAACGCGATATAGGAAATGCTCGGAATACCTAGAGAAGTTATTTTTATTTCAGGCGATTCCGCGGACGACGAAACGACAAACGGCGCCGCCGGCGAAGAACGCGCCTGCGTCCGCGGCGCCCAAACCGGCCGAGTTCGGCGTCTAGCGGAGCCGAGTTGCTAAGCAACACGTTATACCTAACTCTTGCTGCTATAATGATTGGTGGCACAGAGGCAATGGCTGCCGCGCCGTCTACAACGTTCTACGCACCCCATAAACAGACTATTCGCCCGGAAAGGAAAGGTGAAAGAGGAACGCACTAAGTAACTCATTCGTAAATCGGCCGCGG
Organism: Phyllotreta striolata; assembly: GCA_918026865.1. Classification (NCBI taxonomy): domain Eukaryota; kingdom Metazoa; phylum Arthropoda; class Insecta; order Coleoptera; family Chrysomelidae; genus Phyllotreta; species Phyllotreta striolata. The sequence goes on along the minus strand of OU900094.1, from coordinate 14,961,787 downwards.
ATGTAATACGGTTGGGCGAGGAAACGTGATGACGTGCCGCGTTTGCGAGATAAGGGAATATAATATCGGCGTAGGAGTATGTATAGTTATATATTATATACAGAAGATACTGATATGTTGTTTCTCTTATATCTCATTAATTCAAATTGATTATGTACCAATAAATAGGACGGAATTTAGGAAGTAAAAGAGAGAAATACCTAAGGTATATTAGAACGTATTTTGTTTAAAATAATCAGTTTGCAATCTTCACTCTAATGGCCAATGCATTTTTCATTCCAAATGAATAATGTATTGAAGGCATAATTACTTGATAGTAACTACTCGTATAAAGGTAAATACTTAAAGCGAAATATTATTTACCGCAAGTGACATGTTAAATTAGAATAACTATTTTTACTCCAGTAATTTTCCCATTTATCAATCCGGTCTATCGTCAAGTAAATTGAACGATGTGCTAATTGGATGCGTGTCGAGTTATCGTAAAAATAGAAAATCTACCTACAAATAATCGAACTTTCGCGAAATGAGGTTTCTCTGTTCATGTGCGTTAGAAATTTGATTGTAGATGTACTAATAACCTAAACAATAATAAAAAAGGCACAGACGTAATATTCTAATTGTCAGAAGAAAAATAATTAAAAATTATTCTATGTGTATAGTGAGACAATTTTCATTCAACAAAATCTGAAGAATTTTGTACGTTGACAATGTGAACAAAATGTTGAGTTGGAACTTGTGTTTTTGTGTGAGGTTCGCATGTATATTCATGAGAGACGCTTACAAAATAGATACGCAAAGGCGATTATGCAAATTAAAATGTACTTGCAACTTGTAATTGCAAATTGGTGCATTTTGCTGAAGATAGTTAGGTCATTGCCTACTATAAACACACACCGATACTTTTATAATATATCATGAATTTGTTGACATTTTGATTTTATTTAAATTTTCAGTAATGTAAAATAGAATCACAATTCACTTTATTCTCCATCAAATGCATGTACCGAGTGTATAACTGTGTGTAGTGAATTTATAAATTATTTTGATACTATACTGCTGTTTTATAATGAACCATCATTATAAACGTAACAATAGAAAAGCTAGGTAATATTTCTAAATTATTAATTAGCAAATTGGCGACTAGCTGGTGCATTACCAATATGGCGTTTCGCATGCATGTTATATACGCATCGACAACTGCTATCTCCATTACTAACATTGAAACTTATAATTTCAGTCCCTACAAGATTATTTTTCTAATACACCGTAATTTAATATAATTCGAGTTGTGTTTTCAAACATCAATAGTATCTCTGCATTGTTCAAATCCATAAACCTATATATGCAACAAATATTATCGATGCGACGAAAATAACAGATAATTTATAAATCCGGTCGACAATTTTAAGGAACATTCAGTTATTATTTATTTACTTTTTTTGTTGTCCGGTAGAAAAGCACGGTCTGTTAGTTATAAAATGACTTGCGTCAGGTGTGCAACCAGGGACGTACAAATTGTAGGTATACCTAAATTAATCCCATCACTATCAAATTTAATTCTTGTTAAAATTTTTGAAACTATACTTAAATATACACAGATAAATAATGATTATAATAATTGTTTTAATTTATGAAGTAAAATATGCTTCAAGGTGAAATCAATTCCAAATTCAAAAAAAGTGTTCCATACACACAAAATCCTTGTTATTAAAATGTTTATTATAAATGTACGAAAGTGAATAGAATATTAAAGGTAAATAATTCGAGATTAAAAAATCCTACTGCACTGTTCTTGGGTAATATTGACCATCTTCTGCCTACTTACCCGTGGATTATACCATTCATAAACGCTAAGAACAGGTGACCGTTTAGTCATAAATATCGCAGTTCGTACGAGTCCCGGACACATAACGATAAAAATAACAATTCTGGACAATAAAATTGGTTTTCGTCATCAGTCGGAAAACCTATTAAGACCGACGCTAAAAAAGAACAAACAAAAAAGCCAAAAGCAATCACTAAAAGTGTTGCAGCTGTATTAATGATCCGATGTTTTATTAGTTAAGATGTGGCCTTTTGTACTCCAAGAAAGTTAATTGAGTTGTAGACTTCGTCGAATGAGAAACTATAACGTATACGATGGAAATTCAATTTATAATGCTCTTAATTCATTTCTAATAATACCCAGTCATTTAATTTACTTTATCAAAACTAATCAATTATCAATATCTCTTTTATTAATTATCTATAGGTTACCACTAAATAATATCCCGCTATAGTGTTTGTTCTGTTACTTTTGTGACAGTATTCGTTATAAGTATGTCAAAATTTAAGTAAAATTTCTAAAAATATCATGAGCTTATTAGATAATTATTATTTACCATTTCAAACGAAGGAGTATATTTCGAAAGTGTGCTGCGACATCATCGAGGATATTTTGAGGACCACGTACGACGAGGAAAATCCGATAACTACAGCATTGGAAAAGTGTACGCGCGGAACTCAAACAGATACTTTTTATCATTTGAAAAGGGAAGAGGATCATCCCAAGATCGATTCTCCCACAGTCGGTATTTGGAGGAGATGGTGGAGATTAGTACAGTGAGAGTGTCCGTTGAGAAATGTGTTGAGCCGCTTCAAGAACCAACTCTCTTTGGTCAGTTGATCTACAATTAACTATTCAGTAAACACATCATTTTTATTTTCATACAGAATTTTTAGAGATAGAAGAAGAATACGAAATTACAGAGACAATCCAAGAAGGAGACGAAGAAGAAACTGAGGTTGAAATCATACTCGATCACATCGAGTTAATAATATCGGAATACATTAACGACAAAGGCTTATTAGAAATGAATCGAAACATATTTAGTTTAACTAATAGAGGAATAGAGGATCCACAAGAACAAGATAACCTCATTCCGGATACAGCAGATTTGCCGGAGTATTATAGAACGGCCGCCAGTATTCTATCGCAAGGTGACAACAGAGAGATGGAAAATTTCTTGATGAATGTAAATCGAAATGTCGTTGTTAATGTGAATATGTCGTTTTATTTTAAAATCATGATTTTACTGTTAACTGTAAACACAACGCTGCTGTTCAAATGGATCATTTGGGATCAAATCTCGCAATTTTTTTGTTAAGACTGTTGTATTCGTTACTTGTGTAGGTAAATAATAATACACGTTTAAAAATTGGAATAAACAATAAAATTAAAAGTTTAGAATTTTTGGTAAATGATAATCACCCCGTAAATAAAAAATTGGGCTTGTCCAGTTGTCAGATTAAAATTTATTCGATTAAACGGACTAACAACACTTGGACATTTTATCAGTATCATGTCCACAGAGAAACATAAGTCAGAATTATACATGGGTGCATTTTCTGTATTTCATTATAGTACAAGGTGTTCTTTTGTAAAACTAATAAAACGTTGTCAGCCGTACGTTTTTGATGAATGAATTAAGCCTCCGTTGGTAGCGAGCCGATAATTTCCATAATTGCCGGTTTAAATCAAATTGTGAAAGTTTATTTTGTTCCGGAACGCAAATTAGGGAAGTAAATGCGATAATTGGCCGTTGCTCGATATAAATTTTTCCATTTCGAAACCCATGTAACTTTTTTCTTCAATTAGTAAACTTGTCAATTAATTGATAATTAATAGAAAAATTTTACTAAGTAAATGACTACCTATACCTATTCGTGACAAGTTAATTACTACGTTATTAGTAGCATTAGTGTTTAAAATCTTAAACTAGAAGAATATTTTTATTTATAGAAAATTTGAAAATCTCATATGAAAATTCTTCTTGACGTGCGTCGCGTTTTTCCAACAAATCTCGATAGGTTTTCATTTGGATTAAACTCCATTAGAAATGCCCGAGCACGAAAATAATTTTCCTACCGCGAAAAATCGCGTTCCGTAATTTCATGTTTTCACGTCAGCTACTTAAGTTACTCGTGATTGATCGGCATCATATTTCTTTGAAGTTGGGCAAGCTTTAATGGATTACCTGGCTCCTGATAGCCATCAGAAAAAAATATTTTTTTCTTACTTTGCCAGTCACAGCGTCGGACATTACCTTCATTAATTTGGGGTACCGCTTATAGGTATTTTGGTGCAAGTGAAATATTGTTAAATTTCTTGGAATATGCAACACAATGAAGTAGCTTCCCATCATGAATAAAGATTGCAAAACAAGAAAAACACGAACTTAAAAACAACTTCTGCGCCAGTGGCTACTTTAGTGTTATAAAATACCTTTGCACCATAGAAGTCAAGTTTTTTATACGTTGAGAATAAATTATGATAATTTCACGTCGACTTCGGGTTTATCCAGTTCTTAATTTATTTATTTAATTTAATCATTGACAGTCTGTTTTCGGTCGTAAAATTTGTTCGTAAATTAATTAACAATAATATAAAAATTAATGGCGTGCTTTTGAAAATTCATGCACTTGGCAAATTAAATTAATGTATTCGATTAATAAGGAAACGTTTGCTTGAGTTAAAGAAATTTATTGGCGATTAATTGAGAACCTTTAGCCTCCTTAGACGCGGATTTTATTGATTCTTAATAAAAAAAACTCGTATAAATCTTATACCTTATTTTGTTGCTGATTAGAAATTGCACGCATATCGAGAGTTGTCAATTAAATAGAATAATTGTAAATAATTTATGTACTTGTTTTAATTAAGAACGAAAACATAACGAGAAAACATTCGAGTCATTATAATACATATTTCGTGCGTGTTTGAAAGGTCAAGTTATGAATGGGAGACCCCCCTGACGCCAGGCCTGCACACAAACGCTCGTATTTCAATCTCCACGAAATGGATTTTAAACGAGATGCCTTGTTAGTCTCTAGGTGAGAAATTTGTTGTCCTTTGGACTCCCTGTCGGGCGACACCGCTCCGGGTCGTATGATAAAGAAGGCACTATATCGGAGATTTCCAGCGTATCGTGAGCAGGTGATCGGTCGTGAAAACGGTCTTTGTAAATAAGCGACCCGGACGCGCAGTGTGAGGCTGATATAACCGCGACACTCGGGATATCTCCTCTTTTCAGTTTCATATACATTGTCACATAATCATAACTCCCGATTTTAATATGCGTGACGTTCCTTCGGGCCTGCATGATTAATAACGAAATCGGACGTGTTTCTGCTTTTCTTCTTAATCTACGTATGGGGTCCTGCTGGAATCCAAATGATGCTGTCATCCCTTGTAACAATGGCTACAATAACTCGCAGAGATATTATCAATTGTGGGCTCTATTCGTGTATTATAAGCTGATGACTCGCTGGTTTTTATTTACCGATGATACGAACTATTTCATATCGCGTTAAAATGTCGATAACGACAATGAGGATTCCTACCTGTCCGTTTTTGTCCATTTCGTTATTGGTGAGCTTGACTTTTTCGAACGACACGACCTGCTTCCTGAGCTGCTCGCCGGAATACGGCGAATCCGGATGCGCGTACAGCCTGTTGGGCGCGGGTGGATCCGCTTTTCCGGCGACCAACCACGAGGACCGGTGGTACGCGTACCGGTACCGTTTGTTATCGACGGGCACCACGTCCAGTAGCACGGCGTACCTCTGGTCCGAGCGGATGCCCGTGAAGGAGACTCGCAGCGTGGGGAACATTCTCCTGCAATAACAAAACCACTCGTTAACTATCGACTCTACTCTACTCTTGTCCTACGGTTAGATGCGGTATATTTAGAAGTACAAAAAAAATCATGGAGTTAATTTTAAATTCACTCGACTATTTAATACTTAATGGTTCCCGGTACAACTTTCAAGTGCCAATAAGCCATTAGCGCAACATTAAAAAACCCGAAACACGTCAGAGGCACTTTAAATTATCACTGCAAAAAGGCGACAAGCCGGCTATATACCAGCAGTTCTTTTGTTTGTCTTGCATTAGCATATCCGAGCCATTTCTCATTAAGATATTAATAATAATGAGTGTTTAAACGAATTTTAGTTAACGGAGTTGTATGTTAGAATTCTTAATTAGGTCGAGACCGGAAGCAGAGGTAAATAGCCAAGGCAACGTCGTGGAACCGAAATTGGTGATTAGCAATCTGTACTCGGAGTTGTTAAGTCATTTTCACGAATATCTGCATAATCATCGTTGAGTTATGCATTTTTACCACCTAATTAACGAAGAAATTCACTTCGATCGCTAAGAGGAAAAAACCGAGTCATTTTGAGTGGTTGTTTTTCGGATAGGTCGATTTTTCTTTTGGAAAAAAAATTAATTTCCTGTTACATTTCGCTCGGCAACACGCGTTTTTTTATTTAATTTAATTTTGTTCTTCTCTAAGCAGTTCCGGTTTTTTTTAAACGTTTTAGTTAAATAAAGTGAAAATAGCACCACTCATCGCCACGCCACCATAATCATGTTAGTGGCATATATACGGTATATTTATATTTAATTGCGTAATTGTTGTAAAAAAAATCCTAAAGCCGCGGACTTGTTCTTTTCAAATTAAAACGATAATAAATGTAAAGAGACTTGCGTATGTAATTTCCGCTTAAGTCTAATAATGTTTAATAGCCAGTATTACGAACTTACGGCGAACACCGAACGTTCCTGAGTAGGTATACCTACTAATGTGTATTTCGAAAATACGTAGTGTTAAAATGCCTAAATTACCTTAATTTAAACCCGACAGCCTGTAATTTCGGTTTCCTTGGCCGCTTTGATCCCACGTCGTCAAAACATGTTTATGAAACATCGCGTGAGTCAAGGTGTAAAAATTATACTTTTCTTTGATTTTTTTAATAGGCAAAGACTTTTCCTTTGCGGTTTAACAGGTACCTAAGATTTTAAGTTGGGTATAACTACTAGCCTATCCCACTCAAATACACTATAGATTACATTCTATTAGGCACAAAAGGTTTCTATAATGCATCTCTATATTTCCTCAGAGGGTGTAAGATACCACAAAATACTAAAATTATAGAGTCGAATGAAGAAAAACTTTAAAGAATTTAGATTGCCCTCTTCATTTATAACTTCCCTATAAGTACATCCTAAATGACTAATAATAGAATCGAGTCGTCATTACTGATGTTAAAGACAGTAAAAAGTATTATTTCCATTTGAAAGCAATGAAACCGACATTGGTTAATTATGTTTAAGAGTAAATTGATTTATTGTAGGTAAGTAGTAAAATTAATTGACGGTTTTATGATATCAACCAGTAATAATCGCGACAATAACTGAGCAGTGAGTGACACATGAAATGAATAACGAAAACGGCCTTTTGAAATATTTGAAATATTTTTCAACAATTAAAGGTCAAGTCGCTTTGATGGCTAACGTAGTAATTTACATGATAATAAAACAAACTGATAATGGATATAGGTATTATTATATTGAAAAATTATTTCCATAAAAATTCCTATTGTGTACTAAAAATTTACCAAAACCTTCAAGAGATATTTTCATAATATTGGAATTTCATAAGATATATTGTTTATTTTATTTTAGATTTTTGTTACTTTCAATATGCTACCTACTTATTTTCTCTATAAATTGTACTTCAAAGAACATAATATAGCTATATTTGCTTTGTGTGTGCATATAGATTCATAAAAATTGCTCTGTATATTTGAAAATTAAACATCTGATATATTTGATTGTATTTTGTTAATTCAGTAAGGTATACATTTACATGCAATTTAACGACAACAAACATAAGAACATAATAAGTGCATTAGTTTTTTTTTCAAATTGAATCGGTAATGCAAAACTATTATTTCCTCCTTTTTTCTAAAGAAATCAACCCGACCTGTTTAAATATTAATATTCGCATGATATCCATCCGTTTGTTTGGAAAACTTATTGTTGTTTAATTACACCTTTTTTGTTTAATTTTTATTACATGCATAGGTATCCATTTATGCAAATGATACGTTAGGTTATTGTATTTTTTTTATTTTCCTATAAATTACCGCATTCAATTATTTTACGAACATTAAATGTAATAATGGGCATTAAAAATTTGTTTTGTCATCGCAAAAAATGGGAATTTCTCGCCATCGCTAAATACTTGGATACCGATATTAAATTAAAGATTCACTGGATTCATCATAAAGAAAATGATAATAAAAAATCCTGCTTAATTTAGTAAATGCTGCATTATCTATCAATAAATTAGTTATTTAGAATGTTTGACTTTAAAAAAGAATAAAAATGACCTTTTCGTATTTCTATAGGCTACAAATGACATTTTAAATAATTGATATATCATTATAGGTGATGGTAAATTATTACATGGTCTATTATAGGAGGTATTTCGATTAAGATTCTTACATAATTTTTTCATCGGCTTCGTTTTCGCAACGGGGCCGATTTGCCGGTTAATTAGAAGGGTTCAAATCGCAACTAATTTACCGATTGTTATGAAATTATCTGGAGCTTCAATCTGCTAAACGTCCGAGAGGCAGAGCAAAGTGTGTGTGAAATGATTGAATGTAATAGCAGAAGGCCGAGGGGGACGTCGGCGTTCTCCTGATTAATGACTCTGGTGGCAACTTAACAATATCCCGAGGACTCTCTAGGCCAACTATTAATTAAACAACTCGATTCAGCCCATAAAAATAATTAAATGACTCTTAATCATCGCGATCGCTTTTTTGCCGAGCTTTAACTTCAATGATCGCCGGCTTTTCGCGAGTTTCTTTTGCCCGCGTCGAACGCGCGATCAATCACCGGCGATTTTATCGGTTATTAACGTCTATTTCATGCATATATTTATTTCTGGCTTAACGATCTAATTCGAACGTTGTACCGGAGGAATACCGAGCTAATCAAATTAATGTACTTAATTTCACTCGTGTTCGATTTTTATGTTAACAATTAGTTTGTAAATTGCCGCGTTAATGAATTATTTTCGTGAATGTCGCTCGTTTGTATATACCTATAACGTTCTTTTATTATTATAGTTATCGATTTGATTTAATTATTATTAAATAAGTATATATTCTTCATATCTAAATTAATTAAAACTTTAAGAAGAACTAGTTTTAGTAATATTAAGAATATAAAGAATTTAGCTTGAAACAAATTTAAATTCCTTGTGCACTGTAGCACCATAAAAGTCAGTTGGATATAATTCATTCCTGTCGTGTAATTCTTCTCCTTTCGTTTAGCGTTTAGTTAAAGTTCGTTCGTATGTAGCTAAATATTTATTTTTAAGTAGGTGCTTTTCTCGAGTGGGAATCGCCTTGTATAAATTTATTGTCTTAGCATGAATTTTAAAAGCGTTTAGGAAGCGTCGAACGGACACACTTCTGAATATTTTCGATATTATCATAAAAATATGGGACCTTTAACGGCTTAAATATTAATAATTCCGAAATTAAATTGAAATACAGCCGCATGTGAACAGTTATCGCTCGAAAGAAATTTTAATCGCTGGATATAAATACTAACGTTGATGACATTTTGTGTGCGAGGCGCAAGGATTAAGATCCTTGTAAACTTAGACGTCGGGCGTTTACGTTGTCCGTTTAAAATTCCAGAAAATTAATAAGTGATTTATGGGTGTACATTTTTTTATGGAGATCGTTTTTCATTCCTAAATGCTTCGGTTTTTTTGTGAGACTACTGTATTTAATAGCAATCTAAAACCGTATGGTTCAAATAAACAAATAATCGACGTTGAATTTATGGTTTGGCGAATTTATGGTTCTGCTTGTTCGTGTTGACTGCTAAAGAGGCTGGAGATTGAAACAAGCTGGTTAATGGCAATTAAATGCATTAATTAAACGAACAAAATTCTCCTTGTTTTGAATACAGTTCGCATAAAATAGAACCTTGTTTCATCGGTTAACAAAAAACTACTAGGCACAATTAAAATTAAAAAGAACATAATTAATATATGCATATAGAAACAACAACTTTTACTAATCAACTGGTCTGGCATAATTATCGCCAGAAAACGAACGAAATTATTAGAAAGAAATACCAGTAGCCTTCTAACAAACAGTCAATTACATTGATTTATTACCGACCATTACTAAATGATATATTGTTGAAGTCAGTGAACTAAAATTGAAATCATTATGAAGGCGCAGTTGCGACTCTCCAGCAGGGCGACCCGAGGTGAAAACATTCGCAGGTGTATTAAATGCACGTATGCAAAGCAGGTTCGTTTGTTGTATACGAATGTGATAAATTCTTCTGCAAATGCATTACGTAATTCAGTAAACGCTCGATAATTGTCGGTACGTAATTATATCTGTTGAGTTCCGAGCGGACTTGTTTTCTTCCATTCCAACCCTTCCCTTAGATTTGTTGTAAATTATCGAGTTTATTTCTGCGAATGGTATTTGAAAGTGCGAATATGGCTGTATAAGTTCATGTAATAATTTATTTATATTTAACAACCAATCATCTAAATCTAGATCATTTACATTTCTCTTAATAGATTCCTCAAACAGACCCATATTCTCGTTTTTTTCTCACTATATACGCCAAGTTTTCTTGCAAATGATGAAGTCCAGACCAGCTGTTAACATATCGACGGTGGTCAAATACTATTTTACACATTAAAAAATATCATCCACATGCAAAGTAATTCGAGAACATAAATAAATAATATTAGTATAGATATTTATCATAATATCCTCTCTTTGTTTCAAAAGGGTGCCTCTTGACGGGCAGATGCATGTCAGCTGTGTTCATATATTAATGATTACTTTGTAATTAGCCACTTTATCCGTTCTAACACTAAGCACACCACCCGATCCTGTGTCTTGAAAACGTTTAAAAGAGCATTAATATTTCGATTGGTTCTCCGCGGCGCGTTCGGGCCTAAATATAGTTTTTGAAATAATGGAGATTGGTGTCCTGCAAACTCTAACATTTATAAATGTTTAGGTAGATGTATTCTTGATCTATTTTATTTGCTAAACAATAATTTTTGCAAGAAGATTAACTGTTTATTACATTTTATATAAAGTAACTAACTAATCATATTAGTTAATTAGAGAAATTATTATTGCGAAGTATTAATAAAAAATAAATTTCTATAGTAAATCGCTGAAGGTGATATTTTTGAAAGTAAATTTTCAGGAAAATAAGTTGCAGAATTTATCATTTTCCATTAAAACTTTTTCAGTTCGCGTCGGCATTAGCAAACTAGAAAGCGTTATATGCGGAAGTAATCACGTTTTAAAAAAAACCCAAACTACCAAGTCTGATGGTGAATTCGTGAGCGCCTTCTTCGCCCATTGTTTCAAGGAAATAATGGAAGAGCCTTTGAATGTGTTGTACAAATAAGGTAATTACCATACACTCGTAACTATTATTAAACTCTAATTCCATTATGATTAATGTACGCGCGTTTGTTTCCACTTCTAGCCCGGTATAATTGTCAGAATGGTTAATTGCTCGCTCGGGTTGGCTTTGTACGAATTATTTTCGTTTCTTTCTCGTGCGGGTTTTTTCGATGTGAATTTTTAGGTTTAACTTGATTCTCAGTTATTACATGCCTCGTTTTATTTTAAAGCATTTGTTATTAATTGTTTTTTTAGACGTTACGGAAGTTGTGATAACAGGTTGTGTTGTTAATGTTTAACAAATTGACTCAGGTGGTCTCTAATGGACTTTTTTCGCTGATGCCTTTCTTTTTACTTCGAGATTTTTTTTTATTTTTAATAATATATTCGGAAGTTTTTTAATTTCGTAGATCATTGTTCAAAGTACTACCGTTAACGGAAAAGAACGTTATGGAGTATATTAATAAGAGCTGTAAAGACAATTAATTTACCTTAAGTAATAAAATATTAATGCCCTCAACGTACTCGATAAGTCGTGCAACCGATATCCGTTAAAGGTTGATTCTCTCTCACCTGCAATACAGGTTTCGCCGAAATTACCTCCATCGACCGACCAGCAATTTGTTCGTACCTACCAGCATAAAACAGTGATATTTTCGCTTAATTACTCATCAATTCCCGGCTCTAAAAACGCTTCACGCTTACCAATTTTTTTATAATGTATAACGTCGATTTTCAGAGGAAATTTACCCAAGAATATGCGCTTTAGCCACAAGTGTATACCTAATAATTAGGAAATTTACGCCCTAATGCAAGCGCTTTAAAGCTCGAAATATTTAATTGAAAAAAGAGCACCAGTTCCAATCGACGACCAAAAACAGAATAAACTGTCCTATACATACACACAATACGCAGCCATAATAATTGACGGGAGGTCGTGCATTGCCATTATCATGGAATTATCGTTTCAGTTGAGACCGCCGCCTCATTAATTATTGGGGCCGATTGGTGACAGGTGGGTGGGGGCAGCGGCTCGGCGGCGGCGGCGGCGCCGGGCGGGGGCGGCGAGGCGTCGTTGCCAGCTTCCCTCGGGGGGCGGCAACGAATCACCGTTCACTGAGAGGCATCTGCCAACGTATCGATCGCGTACGCAGCAATGGCGTGACGCATCTGCTATATTGTTCGATGCCGCCGCCGCCGCCGCCGCCGCCCCCACCGCTAGTTCACCCTTTTTTTATTTTCAGTTTATAAAATCAATGAACTGGTCGTTTAAGTAATTGGTTCGTTTAGCACTAAACGCTCTGTAATAATTTTTTGGTACCTATAAATGTGCAGTTATAGAAGAAATTGTAATAAGTGATACCACGAACAGCGATACAACGAAATTGGATTTCTTAATCATTCAAGTGACATTTGAATAAATGAATAAATCTTTACATGTACCTACAGCTTCCTTTTTTTCCCGTTGCGCGTCGAAGCGTGGGAGAATACGCGACGGGATTAATTCGGTGGACGATATTTTATCAGAGGCGGTAGCGACGTTTTCGAGTGGGCCCGCTGATTGCGCCTGAAATCGCGTTTAAATGTAACAGGGGAGGACAGATGCGAGGACCGGGACAATGCCCGTAACGAGGCGGTCACAATATCTTACAATTCGCCTCCGAACTTTGGCAGTTCGTTTGTATTTTTGTTCACAACTTTTGAAATTAACTTCTATTCGTTACGATATATTTCACGGCACAATGGTTGTATTATTGGGAGAGAAATGTCGGTCCGGTAGGCTGGTGTCGACGTCGAATGCGTTTCGGGATTTTTATTAAACGCACGTCGACAGGTTGCGTATACAAAGAAAGTTGGTCGTTTCTTCGAACAATATGCGGTAAAATAAGAATTCTCCTTTTGAGGTGTAGCTCATGTTTTTTCGAAAAACTTTTCTTCGAAGTCGATGAAAAAATTTTGAACAACTGCAAATGTGTATCTATGCGTATATTACATAAAAAGAACTTTTTTAAATAATTATTTCGTTCCAGTTCGTAATTGAAAGTGACAGAACGTGAAAGAGTTTTAAACACCAGAGATAGATATACTCTGCAGATACCCGAGTCGTTATTTGTCAAGGCACCTTCCATTAAAATAAATATAAATTATTATCAAAACTACAAAAGATGATTAAGAGATATCTGCTTTATCTACGGTTATATCTAAAAAAAGCGAGTCGGAAACAGGAAATGCGACTACACACTATTTAAATACCGGCACGCCTGAATTTGGAGTCAGTGACGATGCGCGTTTCGGAGTCATTGAAAGGATTATCCTGTTTACTGGATACCCGAAAATAAGTATACGGTTGATCATATTCTTTGTTTTTGAAAACAAACTACGGTTCATTTATTTGTACAGAGTAATTTAAGTTTTAGTGTTTGTAAGAATGAATTATCTACATAATTAATTTATCCATTTGATTCTTTTTTGAGATACGAATCGTATAATATGAGCATGTTTAACAATACTTTGACGCTGTAAATATGGTGATAATTTTTGCGAGGCAAATTTGAATATATCGTTTGAAACAAAAACTAAATAAAATAAATTTTACTCGAAATATGAAATTTTATATTTAAGTCACGGAAATGCGGGATTTCTTTTTAGGGAAATAATTTACGTAAGAAACATTAGATTTCATGACTGCTAGCCATTATTAACCGACTTCACTTCTAGAAATAACGCCAATCAAGGGCATCGTATAACGTGTTGCCAACAAGTGAAAAAGACTATAATCATAATCTATTTAATCTTTTTTCAGGAAACGTAATCATATTTTTTTAAATGTCTCACAACTTTTTCTTTGCCCAATTTTAGTACCGCGCGCCTAACTGCTCACAGAGACGGACCTCAAGACCTCAATAATTAAGATACAAATTTTATCAAAAATTTCAATTATTTTTTGCACGTTTTTCTATTGAAATATACGATCAACGAATACATCAAGTTGGTACCTTTGTGGCATTTTGTATTTTTTTAAATAAACTCGATTACGGTTCTGGTTTGGTAACCATCGACTAATTTTCTTCGTGTAAAAAAGAAGCACTCAGAACTAAATGAAATTGAAGCGAGTAGAGGTTTAATGATGAAAGGCGACTAACGGATGCAACGATACACTTTACAATTGTCCGCCAGTTGGCCGGTACACGCGATCCGATCATCAACTATGCGACATTTGTCCAACGCCAACAGAGTTTGTATTTACACCTTGTGATATTGCCGAATAATTAGTATTGGCTGTCGCCATCGATGAAACGACATGTACATATTTTTTCCACTCGCTTTTCTAGAAGCTTTCTGATGATTAACTTTTATGTATATGTACAAGTTTTTTATAGTCGTTAATGATGGTTTCATGCAGTATTCCTCATCAGTATTAAAGGTATTGGAAAAATGGAATATATATAATATAGTATGAATAGTTTTGCTTCGACCTTTAAGAAGATTTGTGTTCCTATATTTCTAACAATGAGTTAGGTTGTATTTATTGTTCCAATGATTTAATCTCGAAGGACGTCGTTAAGTTGTATCACCAGAACGAATACTGCAAGGTTTCAACATCCAAAATCACTTGTCACAACAGACAATTAGTCCTTCGAAACTACACGCTTACGCCATTAAAAATCGGCATGACGAATTTCTAGAAAGTGTCCGGTTTTCGAGAAAACTCGAATTTCACATTGGACGCCGGACAAAAAGCAAAAAATACGTCGTCAAAAAGGGAAATAAACGAAATCGAGTTGGGTATAAAGAGAGCAGCGGGTGGGTGAATCGTAAATCATCAGCATTGCACCGGGTGAAGTCCAACATGCTGTATATATTTATCGAGGTGGGTGGTTTTACAAGTTTGTCCCGTTTACGAGCTTCCAAGGTTCGAACTTATACAGTTTTATTGCATTTAACATAAATATTGCGAATGTCGTGGTCGGGAATCAATATAACCATAAAACTAAACAATTCTTACAATCCAATTTCAATATTTCGCATGGTTCGGTAGGTATAAGTGGATGTGTGTAATTTTTGCATCTTATATTACAATGAATACTTAGTTATTGCACATACCAACACTGAACATAATAAACTTTAACCAACCGATACCACGATGTCTGATGCTCAAAATTTTTCATTATTAATTTCATTTAAAACCTAGACTATCATCTATTATACCAATTAGAAATACAATTTTACCACAGATCAATAAATTTATAATATTGATCTAAAGTAGCAAAAGTATACTTATAAATTCTTCATGTATCTCCTGCCCTATTATAAATTTCCAATATTTCAATGAAAGTACAGAGGTACGTTAAAATTCACTTTGATAAAATATTCATTTTTAGCGAAGCCAGTGAAAATGAAAATTGCTGTTAGCAATAAACAACGTGTTCGGATTCGGCCGGTAATTTGGCACCTTTTAATTCGAATTCTGTCAGGTTCCACCGAACACTCTCCAATTACCATATATAATTGGAATGAGTCGCTTTTGCCCTGTGATTATGGCCGGCATAAATTTCGAAACTCGGCGAACTCCCGTTCGATATTAATGTTCACAATTAACGATGAAAACCATATAGGACCGACCACCTGTCACCGGCCAACAAGTCCGCATCGACCTCGTTCGAATTTCACTATATTATGCATCTTTTACGGAATTCTTAAAAATATTCGTTAGCGCTAGGAAAAAAACACGATATTTGTTTTTGCTTTCAAAAATCGCTCGTTCACGGAGTTCGTGCTCGACCCGCGTTCACGCTAGCGCCCGTTTTAATTTTTTAGATGCTCGGTAATTGTTTTAATAATTATGTATTCGTGAGCGCTGAAGGAGCCCAAATACCGTCAAGTTCTTACTCATTGTACATACATTAGTTTCTATCTTAATAAAAGTTTATTCGTGAACTCTTGTGAGTCGTTAGGGGCCATACAAGAGGTTCCCGATAAATTACATTATTTTGTAAATTTGTACGAACGTATAAGGGACTTTCAGTTGCGCACGATAATACGGTTATCATTCAAAATGCGCGGCCACGAGGCAATAAAATTTCGTACCTACATTCTCCGTTGTCATTCCATTTTGCGTTCGGTTTTAAATAGTGCGCTGTTAATTTTGATAATGAATAAACCCGTATTACGTACACAACTCGCGGTAGAGATAGCGATAAACCGCAGCGTCGGGACAGGGTAAATAAATTATTTAAGGCTTTAATTAGGTAAAAGCTATGGCGCATCGGAATGATTTACTACACTCGGTAAGAGAGATAGTTGACAGCCACATACCCAATGGAATTACGATGACGTACGATAAAATATCGAGTTGTACATATACACCTATTGACATGTAGTTGACGTGTGATAAGTGGGACTTTTTGTGGTTGTTTTCAATATGAATTATATTGGGGATGATAGAGAAAAAATATAGGAAATTGGCTCGTTTAAGAAACACTTCATCGCGAATTGTAGATCTCATTAGTTATATCTACTAATTTTTGAATATCAAATTTATCACAAAGTTAAAATAATCTATGAAAATAATTTAACTACTAAATAATAGCCCCAAGTACCTACAGAAGTAAATTATTCTATAGATAGTTTGTATCAATGGGCTGGATATAAATCGGTATAATAAAAAATCCACCTCATTATTTTTTTAATTAATCATAAATTTCAAAACGAATATGAGTTATTAAGTAAGAGTGATAATAATATTTTTCCAGAAAATCAAATCGAATTAGCCGATGCACGGACGTGAAATGTTGAGAAGGGTTTCGTTTACGAGAGGCAAAGCACCTGCACGTCTCGCTGATCCTAATCTGACGTATGTCATATATCATTTCCACTTTATTCGAGTGCTATTCTCGAAGGAAGTCGACCGTTCGATTTTTCGTTTGTTGGGCCATCGCGTCAAAGGGAAATTTCACGTTCGGATCGGCGGCCACAATGCCGCCGAAGAATGCCCGTTGAAACGATGCGATTTGATTTTCGAAATTTGAATTTGATTTTCGAAAGCGTTCCGGCGATTCGGCGCTAATGAAAATATACGAAACGAAAAGTGTGTCGTAGGTGGCGGCCATTAATTCGAGAAAAATTAAACGTCCGTTTCTAATCTCGAAACTAATTTTCTAATTTTAATTGCTCGTTTTATTGTTTCATTGAAAATATAAAAAATCCATCGAAGGCTAAACAATTGAAAATGAAAGAATTGCATTGGTGCATGGGATATTTATAACTTTTTTTACTACTTTTTAGATGGTTTTAATTTTGTGTCTCGACTAGCCTAAAATGTAAATTACATGAAAATTCAATTATTTGAACTATTACATACAAAATACCAAACAACTAATTACGGAGGTTTTTAGTAAAAAAATTCACAATTTAGGAAAATATTTTCGTTTAAATAAGTACACTGACATACCTTTAGAATAGTTAACAGGTAGGCACTTAAAAACGTGTGTGTAGGTAGGTACAGGAATATATTTTTAGTTGCAACTTCTGCAAGACACTTAATTAGTATTTTTATAGACTTTTAATGTGTTCGTTTCGTTTTTAACGACCGCTATATGTATGGAACAGTAGCAAAACGGCGGCCGTAGATAATTATCGGAAGTACATAAAATTACTTGTGACAAAAAACGAACCGCCAATTCCCATATTAATTTTTTTTAAATCGATAGTAAAATTTCAAAATTGATCAAAGACTAATTTAAAAATTATAATTCCATCAACAATATTTCTTAAGCTCTTGATGATAAATATATATGCTTCCCTTATGTATAATAATGTATTAGGTACTTCATATAATATAATATAAAATCAAGATCATACACCCGTAAAGTAAAAAATAAATCCATACAAAGTACGAAGATGATTCTTAATAACAGCCTCAAGAGAAACATCGGTATACATTTCGTATACAACAAAGATTCAATTCGTGCGTCCATAAGACCAGACATCTCCTGAAGACCGTTAAATCCGCGAAGCACGAAGCGCAAACGTCGAAATCAATTATGAAACTCGAACGCAAATCTAACTTAATTGAAACGGCATTAGTGCGACGATTCCGCAATTTTTGCATCAACTTGTAATAACGTCGTTAGGACGTTAAACCTCAGAGGGCGCCGCCGCGCCTTGATTTAGAGCCGCTCTGATCCGTAATTAAGTAGACGCTCAGCCGAATTGGGGTGCTTCCCGACACATTTCCAAGAGATATACTTTCACCAGAAGAGTATCTAATTCGAATCGGCTTTCTACCCTATTCCGCTTCTCTTCATTGATTCCTCGGCTTCAAAGCCGGCTAAATTGCCATACCAGGACCGAACTCATACCATGTATTTCTATTTATTATAAATATCACAATAAAACCTTTTATTGTATACACACACTAAAGCTATGTTCGTCAATTAGAGCTTCCTCTTAACTATTAACTAAATTCTTCTTAAAATCCTGATTGACTGTGTGAAATTAATACTCTGTGAATGCCCTGCTATGTAAAATTATATACAATATAAAGGACTGTGTCAAAAACCCGTCCCTGATTGTTTGAATCCTCTTGCGATTCAGTAAACGCCGAGTTTCTCAATTCTATTTATGGTCAAGGTGGTTGGCAAAGCGCAAAATGACCGTTCCTTTCAATTTATAAGCGATTTATTGGAGACGCTCTCAGCTGGCCCCCTCGTTCTTATCAATAAAGAGTTTTTCTCTCGTGTTGTAATGGTTATTGAATCGCATAACGATATGATGAACGCTGCGAATTGAAGCCGCGTCGTTTTCTATAAATCACCGGAGATTATTGCCCGTTTAATTTTAAATTGTGCGACGCATAATTGGAAAAAGTGCATTTATTCCTCGACCGGTTTAGTGTATTGGTATGCTGTTTTTTATGTCCAAAATTAGACGCCAAAAATGTATCTAATAATTGTGACGTATACGGTAGAGCTTTATTTCCCCTAGTGTATAAATAGAATCATCTCGATATAGTGGTGTTATACCAGTAATTGGAATCTGATACAAGTGTTGTGTATTCCAAGGGTATTACACCCCCTTTACAAGTCACATGCTGCGCAAGGGAAGGAAACAATATTGTCGGAGAGTAATCCTATTCAATTGGGGATGGGACGGAATCGATATGTGGTATTTAATAATTGAAATACCGTAATATAGTACAGTGAGATTTACATCGGTGATTTATTGCATTTCAATTGGATACCCGGCTTGGGAAATTAGTCTTTTTTAAAGATTGTTTATTTTCTTTGACTTCTTCATTAATTAGTCGCGCTTTATGCAAAGTATTATCGGTGACATAATATAGTTAGTTATTCATTTGCATGTCTGTATATGTGTATATTTTACATAGTTATTTTGTAATAATAGATAAAATATTGGTAAATACGTATGTACAATTGTTAACAGTTTAACGTGCCCTGAATACATAAATATTGTTGACGTAGGTTAGTGACAACAAATAATTTAGTAATTGCAGTAGATACTCCTCTAGGTATGAAAGAATAAATTGAAATACTTACCTTTATGAGAATTATTCGCATTTTGTGCAAATTTTTCATACATTTGTAAACTAAAAGAAATTATTGGGTGCTTTTAATAAGAAATCACAAGAGACTATAACTTTTAATTTAGAGTAGAGTTTGTTAACTTCACTCATATATATGTATATATATCTTATTATCCTGTAAATGGGAAATTCTTGAGTAATGAAATAATTGTTATTTTTCATATTTTTCCGTAGTTTATTCACTCCGTCGCGGCGGTGTCCGTCAATTAAAATTAGTTAAATAATTTCAAATGAAGACCAATTATACATGCACACGCTATTAAATATTAGTGTTGTATAGTAATTAACTTATCATTTAAACATTGACATTAATACATTTAATTAGATTTAGATTATAGTTAATAAATTAACGTCTTTCATATACTACTGCCAGTTCATTATAACTTAAATAGAAAAATGTATACCAGTACTGTAAAACTGTTTTTGGGCATTTTTATAATCGATAAACACACGCAAAGTTAAACTTGTTAGAAAAAAAAATAATGTAGCTCACCTGCCAGTTTTGGTGATGATCATCTCCGTTCCCAGTTCGTGGAACTTGTCCCACAGATCCTTCGTCTCCAGGTGGCATTCGACGCTCAGCAATTCGTCGCAATTGCAGAGTATCGCCGGCGGCTTGGCCGGCTTCTTGTCGGGCACGATGTCCGGCGATTCCCTGTCCAAATCGGCCGTTTCGGATCCGCAATCCGATATCGCGGGACTGTGTCGCGGCGCTTTCGATTTCGTCGCTCGAGACGATTCGCTGTCCGAGCACTCTTCGACGTCCACCTCGACGTCGTCGTCGTCGAGAGGATCGTCCAGGTCGGGGGAACTTAAACGCGATAGACTGCCTGGAAGGCGAAATAATATTTTATATTTATACGCGGTGTTTTACACAAAATTTCTTTCATTTTGTATGAATTGAATGGATGGAAATAAACGAAATTTATTATATTTTGTATAGGTATTCACATCAGGATATCTTTAGTTAATATTGGGTATAAAAGTACTTAATTGTTAATAAATTTGTCTATAATCACATTGTAGATATACTTAGATCGAAATGGTATTAAAAAATAATGAAATACCTAACTCAAAACACTAATACCAAAATAATTATTCATTATACATGACCAAAAGTTAACCTAAACCTCAGTTAAATAAATTTATCTATACGCACTGTGAAAGAAGGAATTGTTGAAATATTTTTAATATAGGAATAGTACAACAGGTAAGCATTGCTAATTTGTATTTTTCTCTACAAAATTATGTTATCTATGTAATACTGTATTTATGTTAAATTTGTTGAGGTATCACCTATAAGTATTTTGTTACCTAATGTAAAACATAAATCATCATGGATATTTTAAAATGAATAATATAGGATAACAGGTTTAAATCAAAAAGTATAGCTATACGATATAACTACTATGTCAATGGTTTATTTTTATTACAATGATTTGTTATAACCTATCATCATTTGTTGCATTGGTTTCGGGATACTATAGAAAATGTATATTGTATTTACTTGATGTCTGTAGATCTATAATAGATAAATGATAAACATCTGAATAGAAATATTGAAAATATAATTTAGAAACAATTTGGGTAATGTGTAAAATATAAAATAGGATGAGTAGATATTAGGTATACTAATATACCATAATGTATAATAGGTGCAACATTCTGATGTATTCGTTTTTGAATTAATGTTTTATTAAACATTATTACTTGTAAATTTTCCAAATTAATTTAAGACCTAATATGTATAAGGACTTAGAAGCAATTTATATTTGCTGGTTGTACCAGGATTGCCAAGTAAATGTTTAATATAAAAACCAATGAAAATTGCAGTTTAGTAATTCTTTATAGCAAATTTTATAATAAAACTTACCGTCGGCGTGCGGTTCTCTAGCGATAAGACTTTCGCCATCCGGCGGCGACGCGCCGCGCGCCATAATGGCAGCGATAGAAAAATCGGTGGCCCTTTGGCTCTTCGCCGTGGGCGCGAGGAGCCCCCCGGGGACGCTGTCTTCGGGCATTACACCGAGCAACATCACAAAAACACAGTCACAAATCACCAGTATCACCAGAGAAACCGTCAATGCTGCTTAACACATGACCTGTACTAGTGCTGCCCACTCTCAGACTAACCAGTTCTCTTTAGCGGAACGGCTAACGTCACTCGCAGCTCCGGCTAGGCGATGGGGGCCGGGCCGAAGGCCGAGGCGGGGCCACGGCATAGGCAGGGCGGCGCGTGTGGTCCGCCGTGCTATCAGTTTCGCGTGACTGGAACAATCAATCTGAGTTGCGGTAACAGTGGCGACATGCTATGTAGACAGACCACTTGATATCACTCGGAGGGCCACCCACCGGTCACTGGGGGCGAGCATAATCCGGCCATGGCTGCCTATTATCCTAGTCGTCAAACAATAGACCTAAGGCGTCTTGTTAAATAAAATGCAATGGCAATGCACTCGAAAATAAACGTCTAATGTTTTATTGGCGATTGTCCAGTCGGTGCGTGGAAAGTTTTAACGAATTTATATCGTATAGAGATCATCAGGTTAATTATGATTTTTTTTTTTGGTCAAAGGTAATTAAGAAGAAACGTGGCAAATTAATGGTAAAAATGTAGGTCAAGTAAAATTTGAAAATCAAGGCGAGTCAAAGAATTTTTTATCATCATCATATCTACTAAATTTCATACCTTATTAAGCTTTACGAACGATTCGTTAAAATACAATAGAATATAGAATTATTATTCAACTATAATATTCAACCAAAATCAATTGTATTTTTAAAAATGTAGTATAAAAAATCGCATTTTTAAACTATCATGAAAACGCAAGTAAAATTGAATAAAACATCGCTCGCCTAATTAGATCTCTCGGTGATTATTATTTTAACATCAGAATATTCAATCTCGATGTTTCTTATGGAAGCGACTATTACCGAGTTTTAGATACTGTTATATTCGATCGTATCTTCGTCTAATTTACACACGTACCCACTCACTTATGATCAATTTAAGTACGTACTGGTATATGGGGAACGTTCAGGAAGTCTGAGAAAACATGCAAGTTGTCTAACAATTTAATTTCTTGTCTTTGATTAATAGCGATGCCGGCTAACGTTTACATGATAGAATTATTTATAGTAGCCGGGAATGTAAGCATTTCTTAAATTTCTCAGACGTGTCTTCATAAGGTAAAATGCAACTTATATACTTGTAACTTACAGGGTGTTTGTATGTATATAATTTATTATAAGAATACATGAAAGATATACATGCTAATATCGCGTACCATAAATTAATAAACAATCATTTTTTTTACTAACTATATTTTTTCAATATTAATGCCCGTTCATAAACTCTTTGTTAACTTTTAGGTGCATTACTTATAAGCATGATGTAAAATCAATCTATACCTATAGCGTCAATATCAATAACAAAGATCATATTTTAAAAGCAATTTAAACGGGCTTTATAAAATCGAAATTGTTTTGTCATACGATTCGCCACAGAATTCTCCACGCCACACATCCCATTGCAGCCTTCCCTTTTTCATGCAGGAACAGCTAACCGGGCGTTGGTAATGGTTTGGTATATCCTATTCAAAGGCTTTGTGGCCAAGGCTATTAATCATACAGTGTGTGCATGGCAATATAAACAAGTATTTTTTATGTCATCGGATACCTGAAGGTTTCGAATAATACCTTGTTTATCACTGCCATCAACACCATGGGGAGAGCGTCGCTAAGCTCCGAGAATGCGTTCTTCATTCAAAAACGAGAATTGTGGGTGGCCGGGGAAGCAGAAGATTATTATAACCATAAGTTCTCAGTAGTTAGGGCTATGCCGTTTCTAGACCACTCTATGGGAACTTATGTATGGTCTAGAAACGGCATAGTATTTGAGTGGTCTAGAACCGGCATAGGTTTTGAGGTGGTCCAGAACCGGCATAGGTTTTGAGGTGGTCTAGAACCGGCATAGGATTTGAGGTGGTCTAGAAACGGCATAGGATTCGCGGTGACGTGTGTAATGGTGACGTATTGTGTTTATGTGTACGTGTGTGTGAGAAAAAAAAAGGTAAATGTTGGTTTTGAACTTGGGACGGTATAAGGAGTAGACGAGACTGTATTATCAGCGCTACGAGGGCAAGGTGATTGTAGTGTATAAATGAGGGTATATAAGAAGAAGATGAAGAGGAAGATAATGTACGAGGGGGAGGGTGATAGTATGAACATATGTAATGAAACATGTATGATATAAAAATTTTTCCGTGGTGGTGTACGGGGATACGTAGGGTATTGGATACGGAGGGTACGGGGGGTGTTGTAACGGGGGTACGTAGGGTATGGTAGGTGTTAGGTACGGAGGATGTTGGGTATGGGAGGTGTTAGGTATGGGGGGGTGTTAGGTATGGGAGGTGTTAGGTATGGGGGGGTGTTAGGTATGGGAGGTGTTAGGTATGGGGGGTGTTAGGTATGAGGGTACGGGGGTGTTAAATAAAAGATTCTTTATGTTGTACTACTACTTGTAATTTATTAAATATTTTTTTATATTATAGTTCTAATTATTTCAGTTAAAGGTGAATATTGTAATAGACAATCATGTACAATAATGCAGTAAATCTTTGTGTTTGCTGAGAAACCTTTATTAGCTTCTATTTCCAATTTAATATCCACCGTTGATATTTTCATGGTTTCTTCTTGTTTAGAACAGTCTATAACGTATAACATTCGATTTTTAAATGATGTATAGTCTAATAAGGGGTGATTTTGAGATGTGGAATTTGAATAGCTTGAATTAAAATTTGTATAATTATGATATGCTAAAGGGTAATCGTTTCTATCGAAATCCAAGTTCATTTTTTCGTTGGGCCATAATTCACCATTCAGTGATAGATTAATATTTGATATATTTGTATGATCGAACTTGGTAGGATCCTCATTTTTTTGATTACGTTTATTGGTTTGGAAACATACAATAACATAACGAGGTCTTTCTACAGCAGCGCTAGTTTTCACAGCCCATATTTCATTTTTAGCATCTTTTGTAATTGCAGGTAATTCATTTAACTCCCATTTTCTGAACGGTATGAGTATCGGTTGATCATTCTTAATAGGTTCCATTATTTGTAATTTTATTTCATCATTTGGGAATACATGTTTCACTTTAATAGCCATATTGGTTATATTAAATTCAACTTTAGTTGTTGTATTCAACTTATCTATGATTATACAATCATCATCATTACGTGCTCTAACAAAACGAAAAGTTTGTCTACCATAAGTAATCATGTTATAGTCGTTGAAAACGTTAAATATATGTTTAAGTGGCATAAGTATGCTAAATGATTTATCTGCATCATTCAATATAGGTTTATTAGGATAATTCCATCCAGCTGTAGTAGTCGAATTTGAGTTTAGTTCATAACATAAATATGCTCTTATAGTACTAACTATTCCAGGATCTCTAACTGTTTCTATTTCCCTTGCACTTTGAATGTAAGAGCAAGAGTCAAACAAAAATGCAGCGAAATTGGATGCTAGAGAAACCTTATCTTGTCCATCAACTTTTAAAGTACCTTTAATTTCCAAGAGAGATTCATGCATTAAAAAGAAAGCATCATTTTGATTAATAATAAACTCTATAACATCACTATTATTGAAAGATTTCACGTATGGAACGTATGTTCGATATTCTTCTTTTCTAATTGATTCATCGTATTTAGGTTCTCGATAAAGATCAAATTTTGATGAAATCCTTAAACGTTTAGCAGGTGCTTCAGAACGAATGTATTTTCTCATTTTTCATTAACTAATCTCAAACCGATTGATTTTAGGAAAGCCTTGTTCGCAGGAGACACCTCAATTCGTTTAAAAGGCTTACGGAACAATGATGGTGATGTTGTTGATGTTGATTCTTTATATTCAATGACTAATCCCATTAGCGTTCTTGCAAATATAAAATTAATGTACTTATTTCACCTCGAAAATTGACAGGTCTGCGATTTTGATCTAATACGCGAACAGTGATGTTGAAAATTTGTTCTGTAGGAGTTATAGGTAAATATATTGGGTTATGTGGTCTTTCAATAATATCAAAACCAGGATCTGCAGTAATTGGAAAACTTAGTATAGTATGAGCCGGTTGATTTCCCATGTAAGCTCCTTCAGTGATATTACACTCAAAGTGTAAACTTGATACTTTTTTGATGCGAACAGGAAGATCTGAAGAATGTATTACACCTGGTTTTAAAACACGTTTTGAAAAACCTAATATTTCACCTAGACTGTCTGATGGTTCGAAGGAAATTGCGTATTTATCAGAAAAAATTTCACACTGAAGAGTATTATTATTAGGTTTTAGGAAAAAACTTAATGGATTATTTGTTATAATACTTAATTGATGATAAATGTATCTATAAATACCATGTATTTCATAACAACCAACCGGTATTTCAATGGATTTTAATTTGGTTCGCTTGCTGTCTTCGTAGAAGTAAAATTTTTCTCCATCAATATTTGGAATAGAATTACAAGAAGCAAATCCTAAAACGGCTAAATGATAATTTTTTCTCGGATTTAGTGTTAAGGGTATTTGTGGAGTAAAAACAAACTCATTCGTATTACTTGTAATCGTCAACTGATGAGACATGACTGTTGTTAACGCTACAAGTTTTTATTTATAAGTATTTTATAAATTACATTTATAACAATTTCTTTGCGATTTTGGAGGTCCATCAATGTGACATTCAACATCCGGTCTGTTGTAATGAATGAAGCAAGGTAAACAAGTTTGTAGTTCAAAGTTATTGCGATATTCTTTAGGTAATTTATGCCAAATGTCTAACAGCTCCCCAGGTTTCACATACTTTATCAAACATCGAATTGAAGTCATGGATAATTCTTCTGCAGTGAGATCGCACACAGACTTTTTAAAATCCATCATGTACTTATCCATATAAGAATTTTAAACACAGATGTCCACAATTAAACTGATTATAATTTTGATATTGTTCGTTATTGTAGTAAATTTTAATACGTTTTCCAACGTAACGAACAAGTTCTTTAGGTGGTTTTAGATTACCAAATGAATCGAAATACTCTACATTATTGTTTTTCTTTTTATAAGCTACCCAATGTGTGCCAGGATTTTCAGATAAATCTAAATTTATTATTCCACATTCTTTATTGGAGGGGGGTCCTTTCGGTAACGTATCTCGCATGAATACACCTCGAAAATTAGGTATTTTTAAACGTTTTGCATATTCTGATAATTCGTAGTCATACAATGCTCTATTGGGTAGCTTTACTGGAAGTTTTTTTGTCGTAAATATAATCCAAAACCTCCTTTTGCATTTTTTCTCAAATATAGTCCATTACCGATGGATTCTATAGCTTTTTTACGCGTTTGATCTTCCGTAAGTTTCTTTTGTGCATTTTTCGCATCAATTACAGTTTTAGCAATTGCGGAAGCTCCGCCTGCCAATGAACCTAAGGCTGAAAGTCCTGCGAATAAAGGTATTAAAGGTAAAAATCCACCTGACTTAGCATCAAAAGGAATAACTCGAGGTATTTTAACGTTTTTCTTTCCTCCAGCCTGTTTAACAGCAAGTTTTGCTGCTTTTAAAGCAAAAACAGCAGCTTTCTTTAGGTTTGATGAAGGTTTCTTTTTCAAAGATTTTCCAATTTTTCTTACAATGTGTTGTTTAAATGAGCAACCCATACCAAGTTTACGTTTTACTTTCATTCCTGCAGTGACTAGCAAAGCAGCTGCTTTTTCACCTATTTTAGCGTCTTTAGATTTTACGCGTTGCCAAGCAGCTTCTTCTAATTTCGCATCTGCTAAATGTCTATCTTCTAATAAAGAATTTTGCGCGTAAGCAATATCGTGTTGTTTACAGGCGACGTCTAACAGATTAATGCCAGGATCACCACGAGCTAATCGTTTTTGTAATTTTGTACCAGGACCACAGTATTGATAACTTGGTATATGTAATTCAAAGGGAAGTTTGTTTATGAGTGTATTTAAAACACCCTCACCTTGATGAACTAACAACATTAGAACTGATACGTTGCAGCAGTAAACATAATCTTTTATACATTAAAATGAAATTAATATATCAAGATCAAAAATTATTGATTGAAAATTTTGATTACTCAACAGAATTTCCGACTAGTAAACATGGTAAATTATTACCAAATTCAGTTCGCGGTATTATATGCGGTCCGAGCGGGTGTGGTAAAACTAATATATTAATGTCACTTTTGTTCAACCCTAATGGGTTAAAATTTAAAAATGTTTATGTTTACTCAAAATCTCTATTTCAAGAGAAATATCAATTATTGCGAGAGGTGTTAAATAATGTTAAAGGTGTGGGATATTTCCCATTCAGAGATAATGATGAAATTATTAGACCGTCGGAAGCTAAAGACTATTCAGTTATTATATTTGACGATGTGGCGTGTGATAATCAACAGATAATACGAGAATATTTTTCTATGGGTAGACATAAAAATATTGATGCTTTTTATCTTTGTCAAACTTACTCTAAAATACCTAAACAATTGATACGTGATAACACCAATGTAATTGTGCTCTTTAAACAAGATGAAATTAATTTAAAACATGTCTTTGATGAACATGTATCTCCAGATATGACGTTTGAAGCTTTTAGAAAAATATGTTCTGAATGTTGGGAAAATAACCATAATGTTTTAGTAATAGTTAAAGATTTTAGTTTAAATGATGGTAGATATCGAAAAAATTTTGATGCATATATAAAAGTATAAGTTTTATTGTTTTTCTCCATTATTTATCATTATGGTTGTAAACGATGTTGTTGCTGCACGCAAACGAAAAGTTCTTGAACTTACACGGTCTATCAGAAAAAAATATTTAGCTCTAAAATTAGGTAAAACGGAGGAGGATCAAGCTTTAAATAAATTATTTAAACCGTTATCTGAACCGTTAAAAGAAATAGCTACATCATCAAAGATTTTGAATCAATCAATTAACGATATAAAATCTGAATCATATAAAGAAGAAAATGGTGGAAAAGAAGAAGATGAAGAAAAAGAAGAAGAATTTGATACAAACTCTACAAAACTGCCACCTTTACCTAAATTTCAAAAGCTTGAAACTATTAGTGAAATTGCAAGTGATGATGAGGATAACGATGGAGATATGGAAGAATCAACTCCCCAATCACCAAAAAATATGTCTCAGATTGATATTGATGAATATTTGGCGCAATATCCTCCTATGGTGCAAAAATATATTGAAGAATTCATAGAAAAAGATAATAAAATTGATAAAATATATGGACCTGTTTATGACGCTACAACGAGTAAATGGCTTCTAGGTGGAGAAAGAATTGATTTCGATATGAAAAATAACATAATTATTTCTAATAAAGGATATGTTCATGGTACTCCTGGACTTTACGAATTAATATTTTATAATAAACCAATAAATTTTAATGATGAAGATTTAAAGAATTATAAACAAATTTTACAAACAACTGGAGTTCATAAAAATTCAGCTGGTGCTTTAAAGGGTACAAGAAGACGTAAATATACTTCGATTATCAAACCTCTTTTGACTTCTAACAAATCTGGAGGTGAACTGAAATTGCAATACAACAATAAACCAATCGAATATGTGTATTGGGATGATCCGAATGAGTTATGTGATCGTTTAAAATTACTGTTTGCTTCAAAAGAAGCTGGTAACACTTCTGTTGACAATGAAATTATCGCTATAATTAATGAGTTACGTGAGGAAAATATTGTCTATTAATATTAAAACAATTTGTATTTTATTCATTTCCACTATGAGTCTTGATAAGTTTGGTCAAAAAGCCTATAAAGGTGAGATATATGATAATGAGAACTTTTCGTTTTTCAAAAGTCATATAGAAAATGAATTTAAAAGTAAAATGGAAATATTCGAGATTGATATCCAACGTATTGACAAAACAATAATTGGAATTAATAGTAATTTTGTTCAACTTTCTCAAATGTTATCTAAAACCATTAATCAAAATGATTTAAAAAAATTAAAAGATGAGATAACATTAAAAATTGATAATGTTTGGAAAGTGTATGTTGATGAGATGAATAATTTAAAAGTTAATATGGAAAATATGAAAAATTCACTTTCGAAAATACAAGAAAAAATGAATGAATATTATTTAATAAATAAAAAGATCTAAGATCTAAAAAAGATTTACTAAATAATAATATATATATATTTATATGTAAGTATAATATTGTTTTATATCATAAAACATAATGACTTCAAAGGAAAAGATTCAACTCGTTAACGAACTACATGCTCCAGCGCGGAAAAATTATAGTAGAAGAAGAACAATTATCAAAGGTTTGAATGATTTATGGCAAATGGATTTAGCTGAAATGCGATCCTATTCACATCAAAATAAAGGATATAAATTAATTATGGTTGTTATCGATAGCTTCTCAAAGTATATATGGACGCGTGCTTTGAAGACAAAAACGGGTGAAGAAATAACGAATGCTTTTTCCGATATACTTAACCATGTAAAACATTTTCCAAAAAATCTTCAAACAGATCAGGGTAAAGAATTCTTTAATAATAAATTTCAAAATTTAATGAAAAAACATAATATTAATCATTATAATACATTCAGTGTTAAAAAAGCATCAATCGCTGAGCGAGCTATCAGAACTTTGAAAACGAAATTATATAAATATTTCAGTCTGCATGGTAGTTACAAATGGATTAATGTTTTAGATGATATTACTAAAGAGTATAATAATACTAAACATAGCACAACAAATTTTAAACCATGTAAAGTAAACAAACGTAACGAAAAAAAGATATTAAATGAAAGTTATAGCAACCTAAAAATTGCTGGACCACATAAATATAATGTTGGTGATATTGTGAGAATTAGTAAATCTAAACATATATTTGAGAAAGGATACACACCTAATTGGAGCACTGAGCTCTTTAAAATAAAGAAAGTTAAAATAACAAATCCTGTAACATATTTGTTAGAGGATATGAATCAAAATCCTATTAGTGGAGGTTTTTATGAGGAAGAATTGCAAAAAACATTTAATCCAGACATTTATCTAGTTGAAAAGGTACTTAGAAGAAAAAATGGTAAAATGCTTGTTAAATGGTTAGGTCTTAGTGAAAAAAATAACAGTTGGATTCAAAATTCCGATGTTGTATAAGAATGAAGGGTTTTATTTCGTTGGTAACTTGTTTTAATGTGGTTAACGTGGTTTATTTCTATTAATTGATAAGAGTGTTTTGGTGGGAGGAATTAGACTATAAATTAAGAGTTTCATCTTAACCTAAGTAGTAATAACAAATATGCAGCCCAACAGTGTTGTTGTTGATGATGATGTTTTCTCTAACGTAAGTGATAATGCTGATTACTTTGAAGAAGTAGACAGATTGCTTTTATTCTACGAGGAAAAGGCTGCGATAGAGAAACGTTTGTTATATGAAACTACATATCCAGCAGTTATATTTGAAGTACGTTGTGGTATAAGTCCATCAAGAAGTTTAACACCTGCTGTAACACTTCAACAAGCAAATAAAAACCGGAAGATATCATTCGATTATTCTGATGAATGGTTGAAATTGATTGATGTTTTCAAATCAAAAATTACCAATTTCTTTTATACAGAAGATAACGTTGTCACACAAGACTCACAAAATATAAAATGTGGAAGCTACTGTTTTATAACGGAGATAATTTATGATAATATAAAATATTTATCGTTAGAAAAATTTAATGTACAATATTTAGTTGATATAAATGATGTTATTCAGATTTTAGATATTAATTCAAAATTTATTATACCTAGAGTTAATTGCTTAGAGAATATTGCATTTAATTCCTTTTACTATAATTTAGTAAAGATTATAAATGAAAACTGTAATTTCCAAAATGTTTATGATAAGGTTGAAATATTAGTAGCTATTTGTGATTTATCTAATACTGAATTATGTGTTGGGTTAAAAGAATTATTGTATTATTATAGAGATATTGTTATCAGCGATATGACGTAAGTAATTAAATGTTATCAATTTATCAAACTATACAAACATGTTTTTTATTTTCCATTTTATTTATTAGCATCATGAACTCTGAAGAGTACAAACGTAGACTATCGAATTTTTGTAAAAAAATTGAAGAATTAAATAGAAAAATTTATTTATTTGAAGAAAGAATTAAGACTTTTAAAGCATTTGAAAATTTAAAAATAACTAAACCAAGCAGACGAATTTGTTTAAAAAATGGATACCCTTCTAATAATATCAACAATTTTAAATAACACTCTATATACAAGTGTGTGTAATGGAACTACTGAAGAAGCGATGAGGTGTTTTCAAAAATGTGATTTATGCTACAAAATGAATAGCACAGATATCAATGGAGTGGAGGTGTTTTTTATACGATTACCTGTAAACATAGATAAAAGTGCAAGGGAAATGCAAAGAATAGAAGTGTTGGAAGGAATAGTCTATTCACAATTGGAACATTATAAACTGTGGTTTTGTATATTTTTTTGTATTACACTTTTATTAGTATTGTATGTATTAATAATGTTAATTAACCTTATTATAAAAATTATATGTAAAAATAGAAAATAGTAACATTTATTTTAATATATAACAAGTGATTGTAACATTTATTTTCATTAATTAAAAAAATGTTCGCAATGATACTTCTCATTTTACTCTTCACCTACTGCTCTGCAAATGTTGATGATGATGTTAAATGGAATCAAACAATTGCTTTTCTCGAAAGATTTGGTTATTTAAATAAAACAAATAATGCATACTCATCATCATTATCAACATCTTTACAAAATTTTCAAGAACGTATGAATATCGAAGTGAGTGGAACGTTAAACGATGAAACAATTAAGCTAATGAAACGTGCAAGATGTTCCAAAACTGATAATGAATTTGTTTTAATGTCTAGATGGAGTAAAACTAATTTAACATGGTATTTTCCACAAGCAAATTTTGATTATCTTGAAATAGCAAAAAAAGCTTTTGATATGTGGGAAAATAATTCAATTCTAAAATTTCAGAATGTTAAAATACCTAAATCAAAACCTGACATTACAATAGTAGGTGTTAAAAAATCACATAATTACCGCAGTGTTTGTGGAGGAAGACGTGCATGTAAACAGTCTTTTGATGGTCCTGGAAAAGTTTTAGCTCATGCTGATTATCCTTATAATGATCATTGTTTAGAAATTCATTTTGATATAGATGAAAATTGGTATTTTGGAGATGATACTAATATTCCTAATGATAGTACAAGTTTCCTAATGGTTTTAGTGCATGAAATTGGTCATTCGTTAGGATTAGCACACAGTTATAATTTTGATGCTATTATGTATCCTTTTTATCAAGATCATTTACGAAACTTGAGTGAAGATGATATACGTGGAATAAATGTACTGTATCCTAAACCGATAATCATTAAACACTCAACACAAAAGTCAACAACAACAACACAGGAAATTTCAACACAAAAGCCAACAACAACAACAACTGCTACTACTGAAAAAACCTTAAATAATATTAATCCTAACAAAAAAAATAAAAATTTATGTGATATTAAAGTTCCTGATTTCTTATTTCTTGCTAAAGCACCTGATTTTCCAAATCACCGACTTTACATTGGCTACAAAGATTTGTTGTGGAAGATGGATTTAAATGAAATGCTGATACCTAAAGAACCACAAAATCTTTTAGATTTTATTCCCAACAGTATTAAATCTTTAACAATTTCTCATTTGTTTCAAAATTCTATTGGCGAATTGATTGGAGTTATTAAAAATTCTAGAAGCTACTATAAGGCAAGCTTTCCAAATTTGAAAATCATTGAAAATCGTCATTTCACTAAAGAAATAACTGCAGCATTTCAAACCTATAGTGGGAAAAATTATATTTTCTTTGAAAATAAATCTCTTATTGAATTCGCTGAGGATCCTACCGATATAACTAGTAGAGGATATATCAAAGATGTTTTTCCAAACATCCCAACTGATGTAAACTTAGTTTTTCGATACATCGATGGTCATTTATACTTTTTTAAAGGTGATACTTACTACAAATACAACGAGTTTACAAGAAAAATAGTAGAGATTGGATCCTTCTCGTGGAATCTGTTCAACATACCATGTCCAAACGATAATTTGTTAAATCAATTGAAAACCTTACTTTCAAAAATAATTTCCTTATATGAATAGATAATAAAAGATTAAATATATGGATAAGTATATTTGTTTTATTTATCATTAGATATTACAAAGCATTTTACAATTATAATTATTTACATTTATTATTATGAATCTATACTATAATGCCCCCAGGGGAGGGTATCATCAGTGTTAGGTAGCAGATAACGTTTATCATCAAATGCAGATAAAGCAATTTTTTCTTGCTCTACACTAAAAACATCATGATTGAATGATTGAATAGTACATTGTTTTTTATAGTGTAATCTTTGACTTTTCAAACAGTTAAAGTAATCATCAAAAGTAATTTTATTTTTAACAATATTCATTTTAATTCCTTTCGATTTTTTTATTTCTTTCGTATTTTCAATTTTAAATGCATACATTTTTGATCTAAGACCAACGAAATGTGTAATAAGTTTTGAGTTAGCTTCATCCTTCATTTTACCTAAAACTTTTTTGTTTACTAATGGAATATTGAATTTATTATTAGGAGGATAATCGCTAGTATCAAACTTATCAATGTCGCTCTTTATAACCTCATCGTACACATCATTAGAAACTAGTTCATAAATAAAACTATCAGTATCTGTATACAACAACTTACATCTATTTACACCCATTTTCGGTAGCATATAATCATAATGAAAATCATACATAACTATTTTTGATAAGTCTAAAATAGCCATACCAATATATAAAGGTTTATTAAAAATTATTTCTGATTTTTTTAACTCAACTGATATTAAATTTTCACTAAAAATTTTTCTTGAATGAAATCTAGGATCAGCAATTAGATTCTTAGCTCCATATCGACCTTCCCATGAGCGTAACAATTTAACAATACGATATTTCCTTACAG
Source organism: Phyllotreta striolata (assembly GCA_918026865.1). Classification (NCBI taxonomy): domain Eukaryota; kingdom Metazoa; phylum Arthropoda; class Insecta; order Coleoptera; family Chrysomelidae; genus Phyllotreta; species Phyllotreta striolata. The sequence continues at coordinate 14,926,757 of OU900094.1, read as the reverse complement.
ACTCCATTGTTTTTCCAAATACAGCATTATTCATTAGTTTAAATAAATTTTTTTCAAAATCATTTTTACTTAATGTTCTAAAAGAATTATTTAAATCAATATAGCTTTTTAACCAACTTGATTGTTTAAATTTTAATATTTTATGAATTTTAATTAATTTTAAACCATGTTTTAAAACTTGTTTCAGGTTTCTATAATGTATAACATATTTTTCTTTATTAAAAACTGTTGTACTTAATTTTTTAAATTTTGAACCTGGTGGAGTAAAATGTTCAGCACAGAACGGGAAATCTTTATGATAATCATGTAATTCCTTAGGATATTCAAGATCAACTTCTAAAATATATCCTTCAGATGCATTGTCAGCTATTTGAGTTATATCTATATTAGTATCACACCATTCAAATCCACCATAAGGAAGAGGTTCACTCATAGCTTTACCATATAAATTATTTACATCTAAATAAAGTATATATTTAGATGGTTTTGATGAATCATAATTTGTCATGTATTTATTATTTGCTTGAGAATATCTGTTGGAGCAAACCGATATACCACTACGTATGCCTTTTTCAATAAACATAACTTTATCTACATCATCAAGCAATGTTAGTTCACATTTGGTATATTTTAACATTGCATCCCACGTGTATCCAGGCATTGTATAATACCATGCTGGATCAAGATCGTATGCTTTATAACACTTTTCCCTAAATTGTTCAAATACATCAGTAAGTAGTAATATATCTGTTTTCATATACAAGTTAGAATATTCACCTAATGTTTTTATATTAAATTTTTTCCATATCATTTGAGCATGGTTAAATTTTTCTTCATCAATATGTTCATCATTCAAATAATTATAAAAGTTTGATTTCGCAGGTAATTCTACTTCATTTAATTTTTCAATCGAATCAATATAGTCATAAGGAAATACACCTTTTTTACTTAGTAATCTAAAACATTCTTCATCTACATTTACAAATTCCTTCTTCAAATTAATAAGATCGCTAACATCTAAAGTTTTTACTAAACAATCTAATGAGGTTCCTAAGAAACGAAAAGAATCTATAAACCTAAATTTAATATCCGTTTGATCATCGAAAATAGTAAATGATATATAACGCTCTTGATTAATAGGTAAAATATTTATTTGTCCATTAGATGCTAAATCTCTTATTATAAAATGTGAATCATAACCGCTTAAGTTATGAAAAACTATTGGAACTATAAACTGTTTTTTATAATTTAAATTACAAGCTTGATGAGCAAAGTTTCGAAAATTACCAGTGTAATGATCATGATCACGTACAATGATATCTGAGGAAATAAACGGTTTTTCACAAAGATAACAATGAGTTGGTGGTAAGTTATTACAAAAATTATTAATTGGTACTATATTTTTTGTTTTACTTTCTACAAACTGACTCAATTTTTTAATTTCTTCAGAAAACCACTTCATACATTCTTCACCTTGATAACTTTTGTAAAAAGATAAAGAATCATCATAATAACATTTAAAATAGTAGCCAGCACTATATGGTTTATGTAATTGATACTTTTTACTCTTACATTGTGAATTTTTATCATCATATTTCTCTAAATATGATTCAAAATCTGCATAAATAATGAAAGGCGTTCTCTGTTTATATATAATATTTTTAAATTTAATTAATTTATTAGTAGGAAATGAAATTTTATAAGAATTCACATTTGCACAAATTATTTTATGTTCTTCAAATTTCAATGCACAATGAAAATAATTAAGACAAATATCACAAATAAATTTTTTATGTGAATTTTTATTTATTTGGTTTGATACTAAACGTGATAAATTTTTAATTAAACAGTAATGAAATTCAACATTTTGTTCATCTTCACTAAATTCCATTTGTTTTAAAGGTTCACAATCATTTACTTTTGGAATATAATAATTTTGAATAATTAATAAATTTACATGATTTTGATATCTAGTTTTTGCCAATCTAACTGGTATTACATTGTAATGACAACCTTGTTTCTTTTGAATATATTCCAATCCGTATACGTTAACAGATATATTATTAAGTTTTTCAAATTTATGAATTTGTGAAATTGGCATAGGTAGAGGTAACTTATCCATTTTTAATATATAACTATAATGAGGATAAGAAGTACTTCTATCACTATGACTTTTAGCAGGATGTAAAGCTGCTACAATAGATCTATAAAAACAAGCATCATCCTGGTTTTTAATATTAATGCATGCACGTTTTTTTAGAATTTGTTGAGGTAATTCTATGAAAGCTGAAGGTTGTATTCCAAATTTATATTTATTAATATTTATTTCTAAGGAAATTATCTTACTTAAAGCCCACCCTGACCCACGTTCTTGAAATTCTGATAGTTTATTATAAATTTCATCTACAATATTTACTGTAAACCAATTTTGAATATTTTCATCTTTCAAAATAATTCCATTTTTTGTATTGAAATATTTAATATCAGTTATATTGCTACGTTCATCTGTAGAGTCTTTTACAAATTCTGCTGATAAAACAGCGTTTATTTTTAAAGCTAAATATTTTTTCAATAGAAAATTAATCTTAAACTTAAAAGTTTTACAGGAATCAATAAAAAATTTTTCCAAATTTTTATGTTTTAAATTTATTATTAAACCAGTTCGAATTCTACCTGCAAATGCGAAAGCAAGATCCTCCCATTTTATACGATCTGTACGATTAGACTTTAAACCAGCGCCTTTTTTATTATATACTAATGATTTAATTTGTAAACGCAAGTGTTTTAAGTGTCCTAAATTTGTAATGAGGTGTCTTTGTTGACCAATTGAAGATGTACAACAATCGTATATACCTTTATTGCAAATTCTGATAGTTTTATTTAAATGTTTTATCCACTTATCAATTTTTTGCTTTTCATGGTTTTCCTTAAGTAAATTTAATACTTTAGTGTAGAGCTTTATCATTTTACTACCCTCATTTATAATTAAATCTACAGTTAGATTCATAATAAAAAAATAAATAACTTACATTAAATATTTTAAAAAAGCACGTGAGACTCCTTTTAATGTAGAACGATTGGTGTTGTAGAGCAACTGATGAGGTATAGAAGACCTTCTAATTTTTAGAACAGCTCTTGCGACTCCTGCGACTCTTGGAACTCTTGTGATTCTATGGAACTATTTTCCATAATTTCAAATAAAATTCTCGGCGGTAGTTTTGATCCTAAATCTTGTTTTCCAGTAATTATCACCGAATATTTTTTATTACACAATTCATCAATATGTTTTGTGTAAGCTTCAGTAACCCGTTTTGGTAGAAAGGTTATACACTCTTCTAGTTCTAACAAAACTGATGTGCCATATTTGGTTTTTATTAAGTTAGCACTCACTATTGGAAACGGCGTATTATGAATTAAATCATGAAATTTTTTAATAGGTTTATTTTCCTTTTCTTTAAGGCTAACTGCATTCAATTCTCCTACAAATGACATCTAATTTTATTTTAAGTAATAATATATCTAGTAATTAAAAATAATTTACCTTTTTAATTTAAAAGGAACAAACGAGAAGTTTATAACAACAGTGATGTAAAGTAACAACTATTTTCTCACTGTTCAATCATTCTTTTATAAACTCTTTTTTGTACTACTATCAGTATCCATATGTTTTATCACATTGTTTTTGTCACAATTCATCTTTAATATAAAATTAATTCTATTGATATCATGCGTGCGGTTTGTAGTATCAGTAGATATTTTCACCGCATTTTTCACCGCATTATCAGTTATCGTAAGGTTGTTACACTAAATATTATACTGATAATTTTTACATTAATATTCACCTTTAATTTGTTTATTTTGATAAATGTTAAAAATTTTATCAATTCAGCGGTTGCAATATCAGTAGTTATTTTCGTTACACTATCAGTTAATCTCAGATACTTTATTACACCGAATATTAATAATGATAATTTTACTATTTTCACCTTTAATTTGTTTATTCATGGTTTTATACAATTTTTATACAGTTGTTATTGAAAAAATATTGAAAATTTTTGAAAAATATTTGTTTGAATTTAGTGGTTAAAATTTTCAATAATATCCCTCAATGTCATGGGAAAGTTACTAAATAACATCCCTCCCATGTTATACTTATCAAAGAAAAACAAAATTATTTTGATTAAAAATTTGTATAAAAGAAGTTTACGTTTTCATATTGTTCATTGTACAACACCATCCACACCAACATTCCATAGGTAAGTGATTTACTATTCTACTTAATGCTAAGAAATATTAACTGTTTATACATTTACACTTAGATTTACTTCAATATAAAATAATGGGATCTTTAAAATTTGTTGAAGAAGATACTTTGGAAGCTTTATATAATGTACCAATACCTGAAGCTGCAGAAATTTTTAATTTAGAAATAGATTTATTTTGTAACGAAAATTTAAAATATTTATATTTTTGTGATAACTGTAATGAATGTTATTACATCTTAGATAATTGTTTTAGAGAGAAATCATTTTGTTTTAAATGTAAAACGAAAACGTATTTTATTAGATAATAAATTTATTTTTTTTTGTTTTTCCAACAGCAACAGCAGCACCAAAATCATCATCATCATCATGAAAATTGCGTTTGTTGATATTCAAGGTTTCTATATCAACAATTCCTTTTCTGTAAAGGAATTGGTCATAGAAATCGGAGGTAAGCAACAATATGCTCTTTTCATGCCGGAAAAACCATTCGACTTGTTGGATAGAAAGGATCAGAAGACGGCGGTGTATTTGGAGAATCATCTACATGGCATCCCCTACAACTCTGGTTATATAGAGTATAACTTATTGAATCAACTGTTGTTAAAACATCTATTCAACAAAGCGGACTACATCTACATTAAGGGAAACCAAAAAGCCGATTTTTTGTTAAAAAAATCGAACGAGTTTCAAATTTATCCGTTTATAGTCGACTTAAACCGAACGAATGATGATGATGATGATGAAAAAATTGTTAAATATGTGAAAAGTTGGAAGTGTTGTTTAAATCATAAATCTGATGATGAATTTATGTGTGCCATTACAAATGTTATAAATATGAGACAATGGTTTGAGAGTAGTATTATGTTAAAACTTCACCATCGATAAAACATAATACTACTTTCAAACCATCAAATGTGCGCATGTATAAAAAAACTTTTCACACTTTCAAAAAATTATAATAACGTTCTATTTTACTTTTAAAAATTAGTTATACTTAGATATTTAATCGTAATGGAATCGACTGCTGCGTTAGATTATATTAACGAGAATAAATTACTAATAAATTTTACTGATGAAGAATTAAAAGCTTTTCCTTTAAAATACCTAATTCAACACGCAAAACCTTGGGATTTACTAGAAGTTTGGTATAAACTACCTGACAATTACAAACATGATCATCAATTACAAGTTAAATTACCATGCTTCATTCATTATAATCAAGAAAATAATGATCCTGTTCAATCACAAAAAAATTGTTTAATGTGTAATGATGTATTAAAAAATAAACTATGCTGTGAACTCAGATCAACTCTTATGAAGCAATAATAAACTGTTGTAAAAAAAAAAAAACATATCTATTATCATATTTTATTATATTTATGTTTAGATTTAATAAAACATTTTAAACATACATATAGCATTTTTTCTTTAACAACTTCGTAACCTCGTTCTTCCCTCTATCTCCCTCTATCTTCCTCTGCACCTTTTCCTTAAATACCCTCATACACTACAATCACTAAAGCGCCCTTCGTAGCGCAGCTAATAAAAACACTACCTACCTCTAATCCGTCCTGGGTTCAAAACCAAATTTGAACCTTTTTTTTTTTTTTTTTATTTTTTTCTCTTCTTTTTCTCACACATGATTACTTATTACAATATTTAATAAATTATTGTCTATTACAATATTCACCTTTAACTGAAATAATTAGAACTATAATATAAAAAAATATTTAATAAATTACAAGTAGTAGTACAACATAAAGAATCTTTTATTTAACACCCCCGTACCCTCATACCTAACACCCCCCATACCTAACACCTCCCATACCTAACACCCCCCCATACCTAACACCTCCCATACCTAACACCCCCCCATACCTAACACCTCCCATACCCAACATCCTCCGTACCTAACACCTACCATACCCTACGTACCCCCGTTACAACACCCCCCGTACCCTCCGTATCCAATACCCTACGTATCCCCGTACACCACCACGGAAAAATTTTTATATCATACATGTTTCATTACATATGTTCATACTATCACCCTCCCCCTCGTACATTATCTTCCTCTTCATCTTCTTCTTATATACCCTCATTTATACACTACAATCACCTTGCCCTCGTAGCGCTGATAATACAGTCTCGTCTACTCCTTATACCGTCCCAAGTTCAAAACCAACATTTACCTTTTTTTTTCTCACACACACGTACACATAAACACAATACGTCACCATTACACACGTCACCGCGAATCCTATGCCGTTTCTAGACCACCTCAAATCCTATGCCGGTTCTAGACCACCTCAAAACCTATGCCGGTTCTGGACCACCTCAAAACCTATGCCGGTTCTAGACCACTCAAATACTATGCCGTTTCTAGACCATACATAAGTTCCCATAGAGTGGTCTAGAAACGGCATAGCCCTAACTACTGTTCTCTTTATTACGATCGAGAGTTGAAACTTCATGTGAACTTTCATGTATTATACCAGTCAATACCAGGCTGTTACCGTTTCAAAATGCTATTGCAATCCATATTGTAATCTAATTTATTATTGGTAATATTGTTTCATCCTATAATATACAGTATGTACGAACTGATCCGCTGCAAGCATATAATGAGAATAATGAGATAGCTAATTTAACTTTTGCTATGTAAGGAATAAAGAGAACATACGAAATAGTCACGCCCGCTATCCCCGCTATTCGCTAGTGGACGAAGCGAAGCGAATTGACGAATTCTAATATCGGCCGGCAACCGATAAACAAGTTTCTGTTCTTTACTATCTTATAGTATTGATTGAGATTCTAATTCTAACGCTTGCAGCGGAAGAATTCGTACACTCTGTATAGGATACAAGGTATACCTACTTCAGGTAAATTTAATTAAATATATAGTAAATAGTGATTAATAAATATTGTAATACTATGTTTTTCTCCTATACATATACATATACAACTTCAGAGAATCTTAATATAAGAATCATAGTTCGTAGAGTGTAATTATTTTATTTTGGTATTGCAGTATTCTTCAATAAAAAAGAGTTATTTTTTTATCGACTGGTCTATCGAAATGTTTTATAAGTACGGTCATGAGAATTGTAGTAGGTTTTGTGGTTTTATTGTCTATACGTGACACTTTGCTCACTGCTCAAAGTATCAGGCGGATTTGGGTTTTTATCTTTTTTTAGGCATTGTGTTTTAAATCCTTTTTGGTTTTTATTGAAAACCCGGCAATATATCATTGACCGAAAAGTCAAAATAGGAAGTCAATTGTGTATGTGAGTAATACACGCTAACTATATTTCAAGAGGTTTCATAAAAGTTCGCCTCCCAGGAGCGAGACTGCCAGAGGTAAAATATCATTTATTGGAATTCGATATGCTTAACGCACAATGGTGACATAGTAGGACTTTTGAATGAAGAAACACTATTACATTTCGATACTTGCTTTACTGGATGTTCTTGTATTTCTTCAGCGATCGTAAAAACCCAGTTAAAATTTCTATACACCTACGAGTATGTATACTATGCATCTATACTTCTTTTTTAATTAACAGAAATTAAATCTGATAAATTCGATTAAAAATGAAATCAGGCATAATTACCAACATATTATAAGCAATTTTAAATTCCTGGTCTCCTCTTTAGGTATGAATATACCTCCAAAACACGAATTTCAGGTATAAATCAGGATTGAAATAAGTATTTGTGTTGTTGGTTATTTAGTGTTAAAAAGGATTAATGGTATAATTTAAGCCGTGTCATAAGATATACCAAATATTTTTTTGTTATGAAATAGGCACGAGAACCGTGTGAATCGGCTTAAAGAACTCAACCAGGTGGATTGCGTCTTTAATACCGGCCAGCCGAAACCGTCCACCCGGCTAAATGCGCATCTCGATAACTTGTGAACTGTTCGACTGGAAATGGTGACAGAGTTTACATTGCGACTTCAGATTTGTGAACAATTGCTGTTGAGAAAACCCCATAAATCTGGACCCATTTATTGGTGACATCTATTAGGAGAATGGGATCCTAGCCCACCAAAGAAGCGGACGCGCAGACCCTTTCTCTTTTTCTGAAAACTAGAACGCCCTGTGTTTTCGTTGCTCTCTTATAAGGGGCCCATTGTTATCGACCGCAGAATGAATATGACTTTAATTGACCGTTAAGGGTGACTTTCAAGTGTTCACTTTTGACACCCTGGGGTCGCTGAATGTTTTCCACTCCCATGAAAGATGAGATGTTCCTCAAGGATATCGCGCATATATGTGTCGTATACAAATCATTAAGAAGTTCATTCATAGCTTTATGTAGTGTTCACTTATTATAGATAAGAGGAGCTATTCTTTTGCACGTTTGCCTATATAACTGTACCCCCCTGTTAAAATTGCTTGAATTCAAATGGAACAAAAGATGTAAGAAATACGTATTAAATTTCGTTAAATTTTAGGATTGTTCTTTAGCTATTGTGGTGAAAATATGCGGGAAATTTAGTCTATTATTTTTACTAACCTTCAAATAAATTGGAATAAAATTTGTACCTAGTACAATATTAACTAGGAAGCGACAAAAGCCACGAAACCACTAAAAAATTACTGTTTTGTTATACAAATTGTTTTTCGTTTTATTACCAGCGAGATTTGGCGGTTCCAGCAATGACTGCGACAAAGTCTGTACATGCAAATTCCGCCAGAAAATCTCCGAAATGCGGAGTAATTACCGGGATGTAAATTGGAACGTATAATAAACTGAGAATAATCCGGGCCTTATCGGAGCAGAAGTTTCCAACGAGCTCGTTTCGTTGGATGTTACAAAGGAGTTCATCATAAGCGTCGGATGTGCGATTAGGAGGAACCGGCGGCGGCGGCGGCGGCGGCGTCGCGGCGACGATAATTCGAGCACTCTTCCTATATCGGCGCGTAGTCATCTGCGGAGGGGTTGGCGTCTTCTTTTCACACCATTTCCGCGCGTCCGCCATGTTTCATCCCCCCAGCTGGTTCAAGCGGCGCTGCTCGCCGACTAATTATCGTTAAACCATCTAAATGCTAATTAATGGTGGCTATATTCGCGCTGGATTGCGCCCCGCGGACCGAATGCTAATGAAGATCTCTCCTCTTTTTGCCTTCGCTTTTCCACCGTTATCTTTCCACCGGGAGAGCGGGAGACATTTTCGACCGACTTGATGGTGAGCTGTCGACACTATTTTTCCCTTTATTTTCGTATTATCTTAATCATATTCATCAATCAACGAACCTATATCCCATTATTTCTTTAAATAGATAGATGTAGGTGATGGTTTGGAAACAAGTTTGGAGATGAAATTATTGTATTGATGAAAAAATTGTCGAATGAGCATTTTACTAGGTGTGTCTATTATTTCTATTGTCTATTATATCTCATGATTTACTCGTTTCTTTAATCTAATTGTAAGTATAGGTATAGGTAAATAAGCATAAAAGAAAATCCGAAATGACTATTAATTGCCGGTTTTGCTTCTTTTCAAATAGTAAAACATAAGCTAATTATAACCGATAAACGCGGATCGCTAATTATTGTTCGAAGATAAGAATAGAACAAAGAATAACGCACAATAAAACTAACAAGCGTAAACGTACAAAGCGCATGAATATGTACGAATGCCGTAAAGAGTTTTTTCTTACATGAACAGATCAAAGAAAAGTAACTAAGTTGATGTAAAATTCCCGGTAGAGAAAAGTGCCGGTCGTAAATGTTAGAATTTGCTCGTATATACAGGATGCTTCAAAATGAAAATTAGTCTTACACATTTTGCATCAGAATAGGTAGACTTTTATGAAAATTGAATAAAACTCAATACCGTAGAGTGCCAGGAAAAAATTCTTCAAAAAAGCCCACAAAACCCACAAACTCCGCATGGCATTCAATTCGTCCCGAGCATGCAAATGGGAACGTCCGTTCGATCATGAATATTTCATAGGTGAGTCCACACCTATTGTGCGGATGACAGTGAAGAGGGTCCGCATCGAATCCGATTCCAACGTTTAACAGCATCTCTTGCCTTCGGGGACGTCGCTCATCCGACCTGCTGCTCACCTCGGAGAAGCTTCTGCATTCAAACGTGCGGAGATGTGTTTTTTATGCTCGACGCCGAATGCCTCTTTCTTCGATTACACCGTGAAAGAATTTGTTCGAATATTAATTTATTAATTACGTGCGAGAACTGTTGTCGACATATATTCTGGCCATCAGTTAAATTTTCTAAAAATGATTCAGGAATTATTAGAATTAGATGTACCGGAATGTAACTAAAATATTATTGAAACATTTTATTATTGCCATAAATGGAAACTTTAAAATTCTCACTTTTTTATTGCAACATAAAGCTATATGTCAGCAACACTTAAATATTTTAAAAGCTTATTTCATTTTCTGCTTACTACTTTCCTGTAACATTGTTAATTGCTCGATGAAAAACATGTGGTTTTCAAATTAACTCGTTATGTGCTCTATTAAAACCGTTTATGCTGGTGTCAAAGATAACTTAATAGCGCGATTCTAAACACTGATCTAATTAGAAAAACTGGACCATATACAGCTTAGGATGTGTGGTTTTTATTCATATTATAGATGCAGAAGGATCGTTGTATAATTCCATTACAAATCGTATTTAAAAAAAAATGTTATTGATTGTAGTTATTAAATGCACTGATTTCTAGTTATGACCATTTAGTAGTTAATTCGAGTCCTGCAGATGTCTATTATGAAGTAGATTTCCTGAGGATGCGAGTAATTGTGAAATCAATAAAAAAGAGTAATAAATAAATTGAAAAGTTTAAAGCGATCTTTCAATAGGTTTTGGTGCGAATTTCTGGGAAGAGCGTTTATTCCCAAAGCGGGGCTTTCTCGGTAATCGGTAGTTCTTCATAGGAGGCTGCAGCGGGTCGGGAAAAATGACACAATTGTCGAGTAGAACAATGCGTGTTGATGTGTTGTCCGGGAGCCGGCTAATTCGCCGTGGTCACGCGCCGATTCGTCAGCGGATGCCGCAATTACGGGGCCAACGTCGGCCTCCGACATCAAAGGCGATCCGCCGCCCTTAATCGACCGACAAAATGCACGGATTTCGATTTATTAATATTCATCCGCCAGCTGCGCCGGCGATTCTTTTCCGACGCTGATTTCGCCGGGCCTCCTTCCCCGGCCGCAGGCCGTTAATTTATCGCTGTTTTCGAATCTAGCGTGAAATGCGGCAGTCGGAAAAAAATTCCTGCTAAACTGGTTGGTCAAATACCTGATGCCTAAACAGTTAATTGACTGAAATATTCGGTTAGAAATTGCACATAACATCCATATAAGCAAAGCATTTTCCTCCGATTGTTAGTTGCTGCAATTTCCAACTAACATTAAAGCAAATGGTCCGAATTTAATTCACCCCTTCTTACGTTTGAAGTGTGAAATCGAAGCTCGCTCCGCGCCGAACTTGCGACTTCTCCTCTATCCTCATTAAGGGACGTTAATCGCATTTATATTCGCTGTTTAAATATGGAACTGCGTCATAATTCACCGAAAAGTCAAACATGCCTAACGGGGTTAGATGAAGGGTAAACTGGCTCTCCTTCTAACCCTTCTCTGCGTACTTATTTTGTCGAGGATTTATGGCCTCGATTTCACGATGAGCAGTGAATATACGGCGTGAAATTAGAGACTTATTGCGGGTTTATACAGAAACTATAACAAAAAGAATGTAAATCCATCCTATGTAGAAACTGATGTTATTTTTACTATGTACAAAGGTATTGTTTATTAAAATTAGATTGCTTATTTGTTACAAAGGATTCGTACATCTGCCTAATGATAGATTTTAAAACCTGTTCTAAAAATGTATTATATTGAAAAAATCAATAGGTTTTCTCCTGAAACCAAATATTACTTACTCTTTGACTGTATAGTTTAGAGTCCATTTAATACATATTCCTTCTAGGTATTATCAGGTAGTTCTAATATTTAGATATGTATACTTAGAATACGAAAACAAAACAAAATTATAAGTTTCTAGAATGGCCAAATGCCAGTTTTTCTGCAGGCGAGCTCGTGTACAAGGACTTCTATTATATGATATACAAAATTTCTATAAAAACATTTCTTTTAGCTTCTGGAAGCATTTAAGTTAGTAGAAGCATCGTTACTTCTTCCAATAAAATACTGTTATTATATAAACGAGTTAGTAAAAACTGCACCGCAAAGTACCTCAAATTGACATAAATTAAAAAATATCCGAAGCGAATGAAACAGTTTCACCTGCGGACAATAACACGCCCATGCCCGGTAAATTAAATTTCGTTGTTATACACAATGGTATATCCGGAAAAGTACGAAAACAAATATCAACGGCATTTCCACCAATAAAAGCAGAAAGCGGAATGCAAAACAGCTTACATTGTAGCCCTGACGGAGGTCCGTAACCAGTAGGAACTGTCAATTTTGTCATCGCTTCTGGTGAAAAATCCTTTGTTTGTGTAAACAGCGTCCCTAAAGGGTAATAGGAGCGATGGTGGCACCATCTGTGCCCTATGGTTCGGGATGCGTCTGGAGTCTAGAGTACGCATACTAATGTCACCTAATTTGCATGTAACACGCAATAACACACAGTATGTGTGTTTGTTGACACAGCCGCTACACGGTCAATACGACAGAAATTCGCCCTGCTTACCCTGTCAATCATAAAACTCGAGGGAATTTCGTTATGAAAAAGAATATTTTCATATTCCTGATGGAAAGAAATTCTATCGAAACGTGTTGAAAATTTTTACTAATTTAGTTAGGTCAAAACGCTTTTTTTACTTTCACTTAAATATATTAATCTGTGTATAATAAAATTCTCCTTTTTACGATTCGACTGCATTTATAATAAACTTGTAGTAGGTACAAGAATTTGTTACGGTTTGAAACCGGAAGAAAAAGCAATTAAACTGAAACGAATACTGAAAACGATTCAGAATAATTTTGCATAGGTTTAGTAGAAAAAATATGAATTATCTACAACTTAATTTATGAAAAATAAATAAAAAAACTATTAAACATCAGGTACCTATGAATTAACAAATATTTATAATTTATTTTATAAGCACTAAACCAATTTTTAATTTTTATTTTTTATGTGTAATTTATTTCTGCAAAAGTTTACCGAAAGATTTATGCAACATATAAACCAAATGTTCGATCAATTAAAAGACTACCCCTTGGCAAATTGATTATCATTAGCCTTAAATATGGCATATTTACAGAAGCTAATACGACCAAGCTGCATTAACTCGGTTATTATAAAGGGATGAGGCAAAATATGAACCAAGGGTGGTTTGTTACGCAAACAGTGAACAACGTGACAGGTTTGTATTTACTTATATTTACATAGGATTTGCCATCAGTGAAATAATTTATTTGCACGAATAAACATGCAATAGATAAAAGTATGTTTTATAAAATTTGCAGTTTATGCTATACATATGTAGGTACAATATCTATTCACATTATTGATAGTTGTTTATGCGCAGTTTCAAAAAAATGTATAGTAAAATATTTCATATAATCATAATTAGGTAATTTTTTATTTGTATGTAAAATAAGATAGTAGGACTAATTTAGGTGTGTATTGTGTTACGTTATATTATAGACTTATCATGCAAATGTTGGTATTGGGTAAAACATCAGTTTATATAATGAGGAAAAAAGTGTAATCCAACCCTGTAGGAAAAGCGGTGCTGGAGATACACCGACAGATAGAGATTAGCGACGTCGTACGATACGGATGTTACTTATTAAAAGCTGATCTCCGGGCCTAATCGAATAATTCGAGGGGTGGATCTCACCCCATTGTTGAGATTGACTTCTCCCCCGAGAATAAACTAAAGTTGATAGCGGAGCTTGATTTTCATTGATTTGTCTCAATTTGCCGGCTCCCGGAAATTTACGACGCCAATTTTCTTTTCCGTAGGGTTTTATGTTTTATCTTCGACGTGTCTACGCTGTATTATTACGCTCCTTTTTTTTCTCCAAAGAAATTGATTAATTATCTATCTACTCGTTTTTATTAGTATAACAAATAATTCTCTCGCAAAAGATGCTAATTTAAACATTCTACGTAAATCGATTTATTCAAATAACTCCAGCGAAAGGGCGATGTAAAGTTTTTCATTTCATTTCCGCCATCGCCTCTTCCGCGGAGCCCCCCAAATCGACTACAACTGTCGCCAACCTCGCGGGCGCCATGCATTGCTAAATAAATATTATTCTTCCGCGACATTTCCCACGTCCGTCAATGCTTCATGCGCGACACGTACGTTTCTCCGAACCCTCTTGCGATATGCAATAGCACCGCCAAATTCTCCGGAGGTAATCCCTCTCGCATTGTTCCCAAAACCGCCATTGGGGCGATTGTTTATAGAATAAAATGAAAGAGATTTTAATTGCGCATTCATTGCAGTCTACGATTCACTTGTGTATTGCCTGTACAGCGCAGTATTTGGTTTCAAAAAATTTAAAACATATTTTTATACGCGTCTAATACGAATGCAAAAGGTTTTTGAGCTTGCCTAGTTTCAGCTTTATTGTTGGTCGTCCGGAGCGGCGCTCCGAAATCGGATTATTCGGACCGAAAATTCGCGTTTTAGTATGCAGGTCTTGCTCGCGGTGCCGTCTGCTGCTCATCGCAACGTCCAACCGTCTCCAGCTCATTTGTGACTCTTCGGGCCCTTAATCCTTCGCAGCCGACGCGGCGCGTCCCCATATCTGCCGCTGACTAAACAACACAAGTGCCACGGCGACGACTTTTAATAAACCCGAATTTGATCATTATTTTTAAGAGGTTGGGCGCATTGTGAAGCCGGAGAGGATCTCGTAATTACGCCCGTTTCGAACGCTATGCTGGAATTTTAAACGCCCCAAATTCGCGCATTAACTCTAGACTTGCAATAATACTGTAATTTTGCTATATATCATTTGTAATTTTTTGAATATAGAACACAATTCTTCAAGAAGAGTTTGCTATAGAAATGAGCGGGATCCCGTCAGATCATTATTCATTCTTTCTACAACACGGTAATTTCTAACAGAAATCCGCAAATAAGACCATTATTAAAACTATCGGATCGGTCGTATTTCATTTGCGCGCAACACGACCGATATTAAAATCGTTTTCGAATCAGATAGCCCCATCGATATTCGAATAAATCACGGGCTAGATTGCATTTGCGGCTATAAAACTGCACATATACCCTTTGGTCCCGTTCCTCCGAAAGATAAGATGCCGAACGTACCCGGTCCCCTCTGTTTTATACGAGAAAATTATACGAATCTGACCGGCCGCATTACGCGCAAAACAAACTCCGCTCCGCCATTACTCAATATCCCGTTCAAGGAGAGTTCGGCATAAATAAGTTTTACGATTGGACTACTTATATGTAGATCAGGACGGCAGCGTGTTTTTGACAGGATCAGAAGCAATAACAGTAACATAAAGTTGAATCTGCGCCCTTAGATTGGTCAAGTAATCTAGATGGCAGATAGGCCTCCGTTTGTTTTGCATTAGTAAACCATCCTGATTGCGCGCAGGGATGTTTTGCGGCGATAGATAAATAAGGATATTGCGGTCGCAGATGGACCTATCGAACGTCGAACGTGCTCTTAAGCGTTATTTTTTCTTCTTGTATTTATAATAAAAATAGTTTTCAATCCAATTTAAGAATAATTGTGTGACTAAATTTCATCAATAAAACTGATGAATAACCTTAAACGAGGAATATATAGGTATACATTTATTTAATAAATACAACCGGCGGTAGCTTTCATCAATTTTCGGGGATTATCTAAGCGAATCTCATAATAAATTTAGAGAACGAACGATAACGGAGGTTTTACGAATGTCAGAGCAAAACGACCTCGTATCAGCGTCGAGGTTTTTAAAAGTGTATATTTTATTCTTGATAACGTTATAACGGAGATCGGTCCCTTGTTGCCTCTCTGTCAGTTATATGGAGAGGAATAAATAGAGATTTAGCGACGGGGATTATTGGCTAATTGTATCAAAGCGTCGAGACCTTTTTTAAATAGAAAATGACAAGGGGCCGTCGTTCCAAAAAGCTTTCCGAGGATTTGACGGAGGCTCGTAAATGCATTTAATTGAAATTTGGTGGTCGTTTGATTAATCGATTCGAATACATTATATACATTTTTATATTTTTTTCGATTTCTATTTTCTGCTTCAGCACTTTTCGATTCTTTTTCGAAATATTACACACACGTCATGTTCTAATTAATAAAAATAACTTCAATCGCTATAAATTGATTGATGATACCAACTATTAATACTTCAAAGGAAATACAAAAAAAAATATCATTGGTTTTCAGCCCAACCTATACCACCAATTCGCTATTATACTAAAGGTGTGTCCGAACGATCAACGTCTATCGATTTATTCACATAATTTTATTATTCTGATTTATTATCCGCCATCGCTAAGGAAACAATCGACCTGTCCAATTGGCAATGGCTACACCAGCTTCTATACTGGTGATCGCATTCCACGCGTAAACACATTTACTCGTTTATTTGATTTTGCTTCACTTTGTAAAGGTCTCCTCGCAGGCCCAATTTATACGTGAATCATTTTAATTTCCCAACAATTTGTTTTATATATCAACTAGTCACACTTTAACGAATCATAAATAATACTTGGTAAGTGCAAATTTGTTTGCAATATGGTCAATTCTGTGAGTTGAACAAAGAAAAATTTGCACTTGTATACAGGTGGTGCATATGAAATGTGATGGAAGTGTGCACTGGGCTTAGTGCAATGATGCCCGGGTGCATTTTGTGCCACACACGTCGCAAGCGATTTGGCTGGACAGCACTCTCTTTTTAATCCATCAATCTAATAATAATCGTACAGGGTAATCGGTTTGCCACGTTTTTATGACTGACAGATAGGAGTGTTAGCGCTGCACACCGAGGTTTTTCTTTTTATGGACCCAGTGGCAGTTTTATAAATATAAAATCCAATTCTCTTAATAATACACCTACATATCCACCTTTATAGTAAGCGAATTACTTACATTCATAAATTATTAGTTTTATTTGCGAATATTTCATAAAATACGTCGAACAAAATTTACACCAATTACATTAATAGCGTAATTTATTGAGAAAATGATTTTCGTACGCCTCTGGTCGCTCGCAGTGAATTCGATCGACTACGCAGCTATACAGATTGATGACGATGATATTGAAAAATCGAGAATTAGTAGATACACCGCATCGGAATCGTATCTACGATCTGATAGAATCGGAATGTCGTGAGTTCGATGCATAGGAGAAGAGTTGTCAGACGTTGAATCATGCTAATCAGGTGGCAAAGAAAGCGAGCGAGCGATTTAGAACGAATGATTTATTTTTTTAACCGAATGTTAATGCGGGAGAATTAATTTTTCAGCGATGCTAACTTCGATAAACTTCTAACGCACCGGGTTACGCCATAATTTCGAAACGCTTTCGAAAATTTGGCGAAGGAACTGGCGAAGCAAAATTTTCGAGCGGGTCAAAGTTAATTGTCGAGTCTCCGCCAGCCACCGTCAAAGAGCCGGGCGATACAATGCGACCAAAAAATACAATAATACTCGTTTATGATGTCTGCGTATAAATCTCGTTCGCTATCTGATGGGAATCGGATCCATTTACATCCAATCATTGTTGTAATATAGGTATAATGAATTATGAGAAGCGCAGTAATTTTCTTCAAAGTTTACACTTAAGTAATGATTTCGACACTAAACGTTAAAAGGCACCGCAGGATGGATGGCCGACAATCGGCTAATAGTCCATGTTCTACACCATAGACGTGCAGATTTTGCTACATTTTTTATTTTACCTCACCAAAATAACTCAATTAAAAGTATATAGCAATGACCATTGCAAGTTAACTAAAAGAAACATCATTACAACTTACAACGATAAAATTAGAGATACCTTTATACCAGAGAGTTGAATACCTATAATAAAATTTTTATAAGATAACAAATTTACTTGTGAATAAATTTCTTGTGCGCCTCTGTTGGAATTTGAGCCCGCATTATTTATGGTATGCACGAAAACTAAAGTCGTTCCGATAATTAGATGGTGAAACTAATTAACTGCTGGAACGGGTCGAAGGTGTGAAACAAAGGTCCGCCCGCCTCGGGCAGGCCGATATCACACACACACTCTACTTACTGGCACTCGGAGATAAATAATATCCGCTCTCTTTCGGTGCCTCGAATCGCCCTCTATAAAACTGCCTGAGTGTTCTTTCGGCAGACGAATAATCTCGGCTAAAAATGGATTCCGCGAATTAATCAAAAAAGGGATTATTCGGTGGATGTTTTTGAGGAAATGCTGCTCATTTTAATTTCAAATGGATTGAATGCGTAATGCTGATGCAATTTCGCATTTTTAATTAGGTATTCCCAGCATCTGGCAAGAATTGTAAAAATAGAACTAAATAGGGACACAACATGTTGGTGAATTCTAAATTATACTTTTATGCAGTTTGATAATTTAATACCATGCTAGTGTGTCACTTGAGCGAAATCTATTTACTACAGTCGAAAGCTGTTGAATGAAATTGAAGATGCGCAAAGACAAATTCCGGTGTCCTGTCTGAGTGTTGGTTATAATGGAGGAAAAAAGGCGATTGTGTGCTCGCCTTGGGCGAGCTTTTATTTTACAAAACAAATTAGTGGTATAACAGGCTGAAGTCATAAACTTAAATTATTGCATCGGCCATACATCACTCTTGACTTTTAAAACGATTCGACTTCCACAAAAACGTTATTGCAATTTCATTCTTAGGGACCTTTCGATGACTTAAACTGCAATAAACGCTGTTCACCGCTCTTACGCAGACTGGTCGTAAAGTTTTTGTCGACGCAGTGGCATGGCGAGGAATTAAGGGCGATCTTTTCGGCAATTAAACGTGGCGCTTTTCCAATTTGCCGACCCGCTATCTTCTCTAATATACCGGATTCTGGCAATGACTACTTTACTGTGTATATAAAATGAATTGCTTCCTACCTACTGTTGTTTCTGTTTAACACCGTAAAGTTTGTGATAAGAAGAGTTTCACACAACCCAATTCTTTTACTTACCCATTTAGATATAGTACTGCAATTTGTTTTCTTCATTTTATTATTAAGTAAATTTAATAATTTAGTATTACCTACACATTTAAATATTGATGTAAAATTGGTCTTAAATGATAGTTACTTTATTATCTACATTTACAACATTCTCGCAGAGCTATCCAACAATTTTCATTTACCTACCTACTTTTTTTTTAATTTCATAGTATAAATGAATCGAGGTAGATGTGTAATGAATTAAAATATGTCTCTGCCGATACGCCATTGAGGCGATACATCCCGAGTTAATATATATTTTACTTTTCCATGAGTACTCATCGCCGTGAATAAGATTTTAAAATGGACAGTGTTGAGCATTGTTCTTTCGAAAATTAAACGAATTAGACAGGCTTCTGAGTGCATGCTCTCCGGTGCTGGGACATTATATATTATTAGTACCTACCATAAAGTCTTCAGACGCGACTAATAAAATTTTAAAAGATATTGATGAGGCCTTAACGTTCGCTGGTTATTCAGCAACTTTCGCAGAACTGCTGTGCTGTGTTCCATCAGGATTCGTTCTTACGTTGGTATTTTTCGTTGCAGTTATTGGTGAAAGCAAAGAGAAAATCAATAAGCAGAATTAAAATACGAAGCTCCAGAAACTGAAAAAAAACTTCTCTAAAGTTTTGCACGTATAATCAAACCTTTATTAATGTAAAACTAAGTTCATCGTACGTTTATATTAATAAAAATTGCAGGTATAAGAGCAGTATAAGCGAAAATTGCATGATAGCAATATTAGTAGGTATAGTAAGAAATATTTCAATCAATGGTAACGGTTTCTATGGAATAGAATAAATATAAGGAAACTTGCTAGACGTTCATTTATACCGCAATTATTTTTTAGTAACTCATCATTAGAACAGAGCTATTATGCAGAAAGTTCTTATGCAATATGCAGCATTTGGATTGTGCCTTTGCTATGTAATTTTTCCTGGATGTACCTATTTGAAAATGTAAAATACCTACCGTGTATAGAATCTAAATCTAAATAATTTGTATATTATTTTGTCGTGATAATATAGCGAACGGTTTCGTTTGAATTTATAATTCATTAGAGTCCGACTTGTGAGTATTTCAAAGGAATTAAAGATTAAAAATTGCTAATAACAGATTCGAATAAGTACAAGCTGCATTTTACAAAAGAGAAAAAATTATACACTTTCATGCTCGCAGCGGCTTAATAGGCAGGTACTTATACATACCGCCACAAACCGAAATAAAATAATCGCATTATATTAAACGAACAATCTTCCTGCGAACTTATTACTCGCCGTTTTTTTACAAAGACTGCAGGTAATGATCCTCTTAAAACCTACTTAAAATAAATTCTCATTAACTGGTAGGTGTTTCTTTAACCCTTCCACGGCGCGTTTTTTCTGTTGACTACTTCCTTAGAAATCCTCATTTCGTTTTACAACAGCGTATCTCTACAAGGCGGTGTTTCTTATGCCGCAAAGTTAATTGCTTTGGTGATATTAGTAGGCTCACCGCATTGGCGTATTGCGAGAAGCTTTCAAATAATGCAGCTTTAAAAAACGAGAAACTCTAGTAATTTGTATAGAATATTTATAGTAAAAATTTGGTGTTCTTTTGGGACGAAATTTCTGGTATAGCTCGGTGGAATTTTGATATAATTTGGCAACTGAAGTTGTTGTAAAAGTTGTTCAACACGCCACTGTAGGTAAACGAAACTAAAACACAAGTGAAGGTGCGAGCGGCGCCTCGGATAATTACAGGACACTGCTACCTTCGATATGATGAATTAGTTGGTGTTACAGCCTCTCGTTTCTACTGCGCGAAATGTCCCAAGGACGTCTCATTGGGATGGCATGGGATGGGATTGAATAGTTTTTTAGGGGTGTCCAATTCTCCTGTATAGAATACGCGAACAAAAACTATTAATAAAATTGTATTGAGATACCTACTGAAGATTGTAGTAAGATTATTAAAATAGATAAGGAATTATTTAAGGAATATTGGTATTTTGAATCCACATGCCCGCCTTTGGTAACAAATGGATTTCTATTAAAAAACTGCTAATCAACTATTAAAGCCTCTAATGTCGGTCATTTGGTCGAAAACGAGTTAACCGAAATTACGGGTTGGCCTTAAATATTTCGAAAATTCCTGCCTTTTGTTTTGATCCTAACATCCACACCTTCGAGTTTATAATGGCTTTTAGCTCTAATAGTGCTGCTGTCATTAAACGCCGATGAGCTAAGTGGCACTTTCGACAGGTAGAGAAATTAAATTGATAGAATGATAGTTCGGTAATCAAATGTGCTGGAGAAGAAGAGTGCGCGTCTGGTCGATGAAAAGTTGTTCTTTTAAATTTTACTCAAATGCAAATCATTTGGTTATGATGATTTAGGAAGATAGGTGTAGATTTACAAATTTACTCTCGATGACTTTGCTTATTTTTTAATTTGGAAATCTTGTTTACAGGATTTTTGATTTTATTTCAGTTGTTATGTAGCATTAAAATTTTAAAATCATACTAAAAGAGACCTCTATTCAAGCTTTACATAAGTACTTGCCTGTCTGAATAGCCCAGTGCACGTTAGATAACAGGTTTCTCTCGATAAAAAAGGCTCTTTAGTATTTTCCTCCGTTGTAAGATGGCAGAAGTGTCGTTTTAAAATATTTAAATGTATTTTAGGCGGTTTTTATTTAATTTATTGTGGGACAACTGGTATATTAGGTAAGGAAAATTTTGATTATTGAAAAATAATTTAATTTAAAATACATATATTTATAAATAAACTACAAAAAACGAGCTATGAAATACTATATTAAAAAAATTTAAAGCTTAAGTTATTGGACAGATTACTGGAAATATTGTTAATTGCATTTGTTCATTTAAAAATAACTGAACACATTGCAATTTTCCAATTACCAATAAAAGTAATTAATACAATGGCAGTATAAAATTTTCTTCAGTTTCCTATTTAATATTTAATACATGCTGCCTTATTCTCGTACAATTATTGAAACGATGAGTTTCTACTTACTTGATCTTTATTTAGTTTTTAATAAAAGATAGAAGCGTATTTCATCTGAATTATCGAACAAACTTCAAGACCTCATTATCTAAGATAATGAATTAGAAGTTTCGTTATTATCACTATCTTTTTTCGGTTGCACCATAATGACCAAATACCCATCGACATCATCCATTTGTTTACATACAAATTTTGCCGCGATGGTGAATCTTCCTGTACGAGAAGGAGTAAATTTAAATTCCGCTTTTGCGCTACCACCGGGTGGTACACTATCCTTCGCGTATACTTTCAGTTTATCTTCAATTCCGGGCGCGTGTATGGTAAAAACACCTTTCTTAAGATACAAGGGCAGTGGGTTTTCAACTGAAATATCTCCTGTTATTTCCGTTAATTCCGTAGGCGTGCCTCTGAGCTTGATTTTTATGTCAGGTTTTCTAATTCGAAAGTCATCTTGCGCGAAATATTCGAAATTGGTGTCTTCTACATTGGCTAAACAGACTATATTGAACGAGCACTGGTCTATCAATCGCTTTCCGTAATCGTCGTATGTAACTTCTAATTTGATGTCGTGAGTAGAGTTCGGTTTAACGGTCACGTTAAATTTTTCGTTTTTGACGCTCTCGCCCACTTTCCCAGTGTAAGTCACCACGTCGACTTTTATTCTGGCGCCGACTTTGTATTCTTTCGTTTTATGTTTGTTTTTCATCGATAGAATAACATTAAACGGTTGCCCGATTTTGATGTCGTCCAGCAGCTTGAAATCGAAGTGAATGTCGTTGAATTCTTCGTTTAGATAGTATCTCGAGAAGAGATTTTCCGATTGACGCAGAGCTTTCAACATGGTCGATCTCTCCTCTTCGGTGGATTCAGCGTATTTGTATGTATAGGTAATATCTTCGCTATCGAAGATTCCTGGTGCTTTGGTTATTATCAATTTTCCTATACCGTAAGTGTCTTTACCCAACAGTTTCAAGGGTTGCGTTGGTCCGGAATATTTCCAATAAATCTGTAAACAATCCTCATCAATAATACTTCTACACAAAATTTATAAAATCGCGTACTTTATCTGCGTTGACTTCCGCAAACAAGAAGGTGTTGTCGTAGGGTCTCAGGATTTCTCCTTGCTTTACTGCGATCACTGATGCTGGTCCGCATTTGTACTGGTTGTCGCTCAATTCCTGGGGCGTGGAGTCGATGGCTTGCCACCCGCCGTAGTGGCTACCCAGGTCCGGTCGGTCCATCCACACTTCGTTCCAAACGTGGAAGTTCCAGACCGAGTCCGAGGCCATTTCCTCCATTAACGAGCCATCGTCGTCCATGAAGTAATCGACAGTGAGGGAGTTTTGGGTGTCGTGGGCTGATGAATAATTCGTGACTGTTCTAGTTGGTATGCCGAGTGCACGGCAAACTGTAAAATGTTATTATTGTAGACAGTCGGTATAGTGGTTGTAATTTACAAACCTGTGGTTAAAACTCCAGAGAATACCCAGCATTGGCCGTATTTGACGGGTTTCTTTTTCTTGTAATATTGCTGTAATATCTCCTTGCTTCCTACCCACTTTGTGGGTGGCGTTCCACCACTTTGGTCTGTGGACCAGTTGCCCATGACTGCGCCATAATCGTCCGGAGAGTTTACAGCGGCTGCCAAAGCCCTGAATTATTCGAAAGAAGTTATGCTATTTGAATTGTAATTTATTTAAATTCAATTTTTTTATGTCAAATTCTAATAATGTGATAAATTTTGTTTATAAATATGCATTCGATTATGTAGGCATCAGTATTATACCTAAACACAAGGTTTTTATCTCTACCGAGAAAATTCAATTTAATAATTTCATTACTTATCAATATTATGTTTGTAGATACTATTGTATTTGTACTATGTATAATATACTTGTTATTTTGTTAACGCATTTCTCCGAATTGGCCACTTTCCTTTCACACCTCTATAGAAAGCATTAGTCAAAATAAATAAGAGTTCACATGTAGGTTAATTGATATCGCGTGTATTTAAGTAGAGATAAAATGGGAAAAATAAAAACAACGTTTATACTATCATCACCTTGCTGTCATCACTGGATCCGAGCGTTGTCTAAGATTAATTTTTCCCACCACGCTCATCAAATACAAAGAGCATTCCAGTATGTCCCTTTCGAATTGTTCGTACTTCCATATCACCGGGCGGATTCTGTTATAAGTTCCTCTCCATATCAAACCCACATCATTCAGAACAGCCTCCTCCCTCCAATCGCTCGATTTTAAATAAACTTGATCATCCACACACCATGGATTGAACAGCATATAAATACCTGAAATTCATCATTATCTTCACTCAACTCTAACAATGCTTTGTTAATTTACAACACACCGGTTTCCCAGCTGTAGCTGTAAGCTCCACCATCTATGATCCTTGTATCGACTTCTAAATTCCATTTTCCGACTATAGCATCAGGTGATGTTGTCACCTGTATGGTAATCACATTTCCATTTACTTTGTCTAATACAACATTCCAGGATAGTGACTGGTGTCTTTCCTTTAGCAGAGGAACCCCTACCAGCGAGCCGTTTCCGTGGGAAAGTTTGTCTTCTCCTATAAATTTTTATACGCATCGAATGGGAGAAAGTGGTTAATTGTAAGCAGCATTGATACTTACCGTCGACGAAAAATATGAACGAAATTCCGTCTCTCTTCTCGTCGTACGGCCGATTCAAGGTGATGTCCAATTGAAAACTTTGACCTCTCCTGACCACCAATTGAGAGAAGAATTCTCGTTGCATAAGTTCGTAACGGGAGGTGTGATGAAACGAGCCGTTCTCGTCGATACACGGATCGATGTCTCTTATTATTAGAATATCGGGCTCCTCTTCAACAACCGGCGAAGATGCGTCGGTTTCATCTGGAAGTTATTTTAGATTGATCGAAAATTGGATTGGGAAATTTCATACAGATGAAATTTGGATTGTTTGTTTTAGATTTCGTGTTAATTTTTGTAAAGAATGTTGCAAGAGTTTTATTTTAAAACGTAAATTGATGATATTTATAGGTCATCTGTACTGATTTGAGTAAATTATGCGTAGCTAATCTATCATAGCACATATCCTAGTATATGCCTAATTTGTAGGTGTAGTCTATGTATTCATTAACTCCTACATACATAGGACCGTAAAACTAAATCATTAAACCACTTCCTTGAAATCCGTGCCTCAATGGTGTTTTAGTTCATTCAAGGTGAGCACCTTGCAATTTGCTGTAAAAGAGACGTCAATTGGTAAACAAATGGGATATTTTTGGTACATGTCACATCGCATTTATTTCGTATTCACGCTGAATTATATTTTATTAGTCATTACCAATGCAGTCATTATTTCTTTGGAAATGTGTATTACATGTTTCAATTTGGTAGTCGAACGTGATCGAATAATTAATTTCAGTTATGCACACTTCAACAGCATAATGCGGTTCCTAAAATTTTATATAACTATTACTTAAAAAGAATTTTATTTTTTGACGTGCTTCATATTTGAAAAGTGAGTTATATTTAAAAAAGTAGGTTTATGTCATAGTAGTGTAAATATTGTGCGACAAAACAGAGGATATTTTTATTTAAATATTAGCCTTTAAAGTCGTATAGTCTTCTAAAGTATTTTTCTAACAAGGAAAACATTGTGTGGAAGAATAAATATAATTGAAGAGAATAAAACCGATGAAAATAGTGTAACCTATTAACACAATTTACTCATTTTTGCATCGATATTTTGTTAATACACGAAAGAAAAAACCAAATCAATTACTATAGTTATACTTAGGTACTGATAACCTCTTAAAAATTATTTTTAAATCAATTAAGATTGTATGAATCATTCATAAATATCTAATTAAGGCAAGCATTAAATAATAATCTGAAATTATATTTTATTATAGAGCAATAAGTAGAAATATATGCAATAATGACTAAAAATAGAATTTATGTAAAGTTCTTATCCAGTTACACCTATATAAAATTTACAGGATGATTCTTATAACTATTAGGTATTAAAATTGAAAATAATATATTGCCCTATATTCCAATATTAAATCAATTTATTTTTTAATATTTTTATCTCCAGTTCATTTTAGAACACTCTTCAAAGAATTCTTTAATCATCATGTGTTTAATTAATTTTCGTGATAGAACATTTCATTCTACTATCGAAAGTGAATTTTATTTCAAAATTCCTATTTTTAAATATTTTATAGCCAACGAATCGAATTTTCATGGCAAGGCATCCCAAACCATATGTTCTACATAATAGTATTTTTAATTACCTATTTTAAAACTGAAAAGCACAGAACTACAATTTACTAGTATAATCTCTAATTACCATATAAAAATATTTTGTCGTAATAAATACTGATGTGCTTTTCTGATAATTATGTAATATGTATATAAGAATCTTTAAAAGAGTTTATTTCCTATTAAGATTGTTTAAAATACTAATTAGATACAGTTACAGTTACATCTATCTGTTGGTTTACTGCAATTTCCGTTAGTAATCCAATTTTGTATCGTCTCCATCCGTATCAATGCAACTTCAAGTTCTTTAATTTTTAGTCTCTCTTACCTTTTTTGTATAAAAATAATAAATGATCCAACATTTTAATTAATTAGAGAACAAACTTACCAGCTTCTTTAGGCTTCGGTAGAGGTTGCAATTGCAAATCTGCATTGGGACTCCACCTAGCCCTAAATGGCCTGAAGACACCGGAGCAACACCGAGTGGGCAAATAAAACCGACCCATTTTTTAAAATTTTGTCGAGTAAAAAACAGCGCGAATTAAATTTTATTCAAACGAACATATCTGCGCGTCCTTGGTTATAAAGTCACGGTCGATTTCACTCTCACGAAATGAATGAATGAATGAGAGGAAGACTTCACAACGAGCGCATCTTGTAGAACATATACTTGGGCTGGCTGATTTCGACTGCTCGCACTTTGCTTGCTTTTGCTTAATAACAAGTAACAAGACCCAGACTGTTTGAATAAACCCACGCCACTCAAATACTATAGAAGTGAGTATGTTGTTATTCAGTCAGGTTTTCCTCTCGCGCATTAGTGCATAATTACCTATTCTATTGATTCCGATGATTTATTCTTCGGTGACATATAAGGACTTTCTTCTACTGATTATTGAAGAAAATTATAACAGAAACAAACTACTTAAAATGATAGTTTATTATTATAAAAATTTGAAAGGTATTAGATTGTTAATACTCTGTTTAAACCAAAACAATAATGTTACACGATAGTTATGTTAGATGTTCCATGGATATTGTGCACTTGCTTCGAATTGAAGTTGACGATAATCTTCTTGTCTCCAGGTTTTTTAGCAACGAAACTTTCGGATATGGAGACCAATTCCTTAGGTTTTACGTCTCTGAATTTTATTTCTTTTGCTTTGCTCACACCAGGTCCTTCGACAGTGTACGAACAGTCCGTTAAGGGCATGTTAAGTGGATTTTTGAAGCTACAAAAGAAGATTACTATAATTATAAAATTAGAACATCAATCGATGAATAGATATATTATTACACCAACTATTAAGAGATGATACATGTGTCTAAAAATATAGAATAAAGTTGAAATCAGCATCGATTGTGAGTTGGAAAATTCGATCGCCTAAATCTACACGGGTATCCAACTAGTTAATACGTTATGCATGTATTAGAAAAGTAAAACAGTTGTTTACATTGAAGAAAATTCGAAATTAATTTCACCGTATCGTGATGGTTGTTTTGCGAACGAAACATTGTTCGAAACTTGAAATAGTCACGTTCGTTCGATAACAAACGATATTTGACAGAAATAATACTCTGTAATAAAGCAATTTTATGGCAGCATACATCTTGCGATTATTTTTCGCGGAAAATGTTTACCAATTACTAAAGATATCGATCAAGCGAGGCATAGAAAATGAGCTTAACATACCTAAATTTGACGAGACATTTTTCCCCAGCTTTGGCGGTTTTCGGCGCGACTATTTGAACCTCAGGAAGAGTAAGAGTGAAATCATCTTCCTCGCTCCACGTTTGCTTCGTTTCTGTAACATTAGCAACGCAATACATTTTCACAAAGTAGTGATCCACCAATTTATCGAGGTAACTCTCCGGCGGTACTTCCAATCTAACCGTCTCCTTCTGACCAGGTTTCAACTTGATGGAACCCTTCGATTTCTTGATTTCGTTCGCAGTAGTTCCCATGTAATGTACCGCAGATACTGAGAGTACCACCTTGATTGTTCTTTCTTCAGCGGATTTGTTCTCAATTCTAACGAGCGCGGTGAATTTGTCTCCCAACGCAACAGAATCGATATCGACCAGATCGAATTCCACGTCTTCGTTACCTGAAAATTTAAAATCGTAGAAATTGCGAGACGAGCTTCTGAGGAGCTTTACCTTTGTTAGGTAGATCGTATATGTGCTGAGCTTTCGGTACTCCACGTACCGCGTTAAAAACTGCAAGACGCTCCAATTCCGACCCTTCCTGGTTTTTATACAAATGAGTTATGTCTTCCATGTCTTTATCATCATCGTCGTCTGTTGGGCCGACTTTCTTGGTTACAATCGTTCTTCCAACACTGCAATAAGTCAATTTGGAATAGGTACTTCGTTAAATTCTGCTGGACTTACGTGTACTGGTTCACCGAGGTCCTGCTGAACCCCCAATCGGACGCCTCGTCTTCTTGGAAGTGAATGATGTCGGCGTTTACCTCCGAAAACACGAACGGGGTGTCGTACAAAAAGCCCACTTCTCCCTTCTTGACGGCCACCACCGACGCCGGGCCGCATCTCATGGAGTTGTCGCTCAACTCCTGCGGCGTGGCGTCGATCACCTGCCAGCCGCCGTAGCCGGGCGACAGATCGGGTCGCGCCATCCAGACGTCGTTCCAGACGTGGAAGTTCCAGCAGGAATCGCTGCAGGCGCCGTCGGGGCCGTTTTCGATCTTCTCGCCGAATACATCGAAATACCTAGAAAATCGAATTTCAACTCAAAATCGACTTGTTTTCGTCAGTTTTCAGGCAAGAGCGCTCTCACAGGTTGCGACTTTCATCGTTATTTTTCAGTATTGGTTTACTTGTAGTAATTAGTGTAAATGTTTTTTTCGTACTTATCCACGGTTAATGAGCTGTTGGTGTCGTGAGCGGAGACGTAATTAGTGGTGGATCGGCACGGAAGGCCGATCGCTCGGCAAACTGTGACGGTTGTGGCGGAGTACACCCAGCATTGGCCGTATTTCACCGGAGCCCCGCCGGTGGTTAAATATTGCTCGAGGATAGCCGTCGATCCTGTCCAGGAAAACGGGGACGTTCCGTCCGAATAGTCCCCGTCCCATTTCCCTTCGAGCAGTCCCCCGTCGTCTACAGAGTTTATCTAATGAATATGCGATGAATAAGTTGTTAAATTTTTGAAGCGATGTTGGTAAATTAATGTTACCATTGCTGATATGGCTCTGGAAACCATCACTGGGTTGCCCCTTTGGGAGGTGCTTAGACCTGATTTTTCGAGAAGGAAAATGGCTGTTGGTAGGGATACTTCGTCGAATTGACCGAAAATCCAGTGCTTTCCTTTGGGTTTTTTGAACGTTCCGGTCCAGATTTTTCCGTTTTCGTTCATCACGTATTCCTGTCGTTCTTTCTCGTCTTCCATGTAGACTCCATCTTCGGGACACCAGGGATTAAAAATAATGTACACATCATCTTCAACCTGAAAATATTACTTATTAATATGCAATACGGGTTTGGGTATTGTATTTTGTATTCTAAAATAAACAAATTATACTGTTTGTATGGAAATCTTATTATACGATGACTACTGACACGCTATTAAGATACCAAAATTAACAATTTTGGTAGTGTGTTGATTTTTAATTTATTCAAATTATACCACTGTGATGATTTAATGAATACAAATTAATAATTATTATTGATTAGTTAAAGTCTAGGATCCACTATATTTTAAATAATATTTAACTATTTAGATATCTTCATCAACACATTTTATTAAAGAACTGTATTAAGTATAAATTTATTATTTATTCATTCAAAGTTCAATTATTGAAATGCACATTTATATTTGCAATAAATTATTTAATTACCTAATGCACTTTCACGTTCAATAAAAACATTATAAATTATGAAAAACCTAAGGAAAATTAAAATTTTTGTCGTGAAACTTGTTATCCTTAAAACCTTGACAATATTCCTAATGTTAATTGTAATGTAAATAAAAATGTATTTAAATATTTTGTAAACAAATCATTCATTGTATAATGTTTAATATTACAAATTAAAAAATGCAAAAATATGTAGACTCGTCACCCACGTATAAATTGTTAATTAACACAAAAATTTATTAATATTTTAAATCTTCAATAATATGTCTGTCACTAAATTATATAAGTAGGTACTAATAAAATTTATAGGTCTACAATTTACAGGTATAATCTTCAAAAAAAATATTAAAACAAAATCCTTGATGGCGTATAATTTTAATAATTCAATAAAATTAATGTTCGAAGAAATTTTTTCCACGTAAAACAGCAATAAAGCTCTCACCTTGTAATCCTTTCGAACGCCCTTCTGTCCGGAAATCGTTGTAATGATATTACAGGCCCAAATTCCAATTTGTACGTGCGGTGGTATTCTAACATTGAGAAGCACCGTCTCGCCATTATTTTCTTTCAACATGACACCCCATAGATGTGGATCTTTGGGAAAGTGTTTCAAGTGCGGCATAACAGGACGAACAGCTTTCGTTCCCAACACAGCGTTCGGTTTTTCCCCTATTAAATCAAACGCACAAATTCACCAATTCCATGGGTTTTAGAAAAAAATCTTACCAAAGCCGAAACTAATGCGAATGACATCGTGTTCGGGATCATACTTTCTGTTTAAGCTGATGCTCATAAGGAAAGTTTCTCCTCTTCTGAGAATTGGAGTTGGTGTTTCGCTTTTAACTAAATCGTATTCATCAGTATGATGAGGTTTGGAGTTTTCCAACGCGTGGAAATTAACTCCGGTTACCGTCGCGGGTTCCATTTTTATGCTAAAATTGTTGTAAAGAGTAAAAAAAATCAAAATGGTTCTAGTTTAGGTACTTATAATTTAAGAGAAATACTAGTTTATTCTATTAATGTATATTACCAGAATTTTCATTTTATATCTACGTTTGTTATTTCGTTGATTAGTTCTTGTGACCTCTGTAACTATTTTTATTTTATTAATTTTAAATAATTATGGTAATACCAGTATCAGAGTTTATCAGAAAATTAAACTCTTTTATTATTTTATTTTCTAAAAATCCAATTAAATGAAATATTAATTTCCATCATGTACAAAAAAATATTTCACCATTATCTTTTTAAATATTAATAATTTTTGTTCAAATAAAAATTATTTCCAATAATTGGAAAAGTTTGTAATTTACTTACCCAAACTCTCAAAGTTACGCTCACGCTTCACAATCACTACTGGTCCTCCGGTATGTTATCGCTTTATTTTATATTGTATAATGTTGAATTATGTAAATGACAATCCCGCAAACAGAAAATCAAGTTAATTTACTGCAGTAATTTCTATTAGAATTATTGGAATTTTATTCAGAATTGATCTTCATTTAAAATGGTAAAATTTCAAATAACAAAGTTAAATTAATTGGCATTATAAATATTGCACGTTTGATATTAAATTTCATAAGTAAAGGATGGTAAAAATTGGTGATTATAATTGCTAAGATGATAAAATTACTGAATACAAAAAAATAGGAGTAGAGAAACGAAATATTAGACTTTATCACTAAAACTCCAAAAAAATAAGATCCTGTTGTGAAATAATTAACGCCCGAAAATAACCTACGATAAAGTTAAATTAATTTTTATTCGTTATTATTATCATCGAACTACTTCCTGAGGAAGCTTTCCTATTTCCTTAATTAATTACTACTCATTATCCTATATAATATGTATAGTGATAAGTTTTAAATGAATGAATGAATGCTTAAAATAACAAAAACCAAAATTCCTTTTTATGAACAAAATTTATTCTCCTTACATTACAATACGCAGTGTTCAATCACCCTGTATATAATTCGCTTTCAATTTGACGTACATTGACAATTACATTTGTGAAAAAAATTTCAACCGTATGTTTGTTGTGTCCGGGAAGCGTGATGATCGAACCCAAAGAAAGCCCAGTAATACTCTCGCCCAAAGATGAACAGCGAGTCATGTTCGAAAAAGCCGGACAGATGCTGCAGAAACTGGCTCTCGATGCAGCGAAAGAAAAAACGTTGAACATTGAGGATTTCGAATTGGACGAATTGGTAGTCTCCGAAGTCGATCAAAAAAGTAACAATGCATATTAAAGAATTAGTAGATATCCAGGATACATTTTTTTAATTTATATTATTGTTAGATGAGGATTCGAGTAAATGCAGTGACGGAAATTCGAGTAAATTCAGCGATGAAAATTCAAGTGAAGAAGAATCCAGCGAAGGGGTAACATTTGCTAAAGGAACGTCGAAAAGTATGTTTAAAAGCGAAGAAGATACTGAAAATGATAATGAAGAGCAACGAGAATCTGTAATTGATTCTATTAAAGACGAACAAGAAGAAGAAAAAATTGGAGAAACAGATTACACAAACGATGAAAACATGGAAACAAACGATATAGAAAAAGATACCGAAAATTCCAATGAAAATGACATTTGTAAATTAGATAAGGAATTTGACAACGAAGTATCTGAAACTAAAGCATACGAGGACGAAGCAATGAATTTGTTGTTATCAACGGCGGAATCACGACAAAACATATTGCTGAAGAAAATATTAAGTTTGAAAACGACAGCAGAAACTTTAAAGGAGCAACTGAGAAAAGAAAAACAATTATTGCAAGAAGAAATTACCAAAGTAGTAGATTTGAAAAATACCGTAGAGAACATGCCGCTACAGAAGCAGCTCTCACAACCGCATTTATTACTGAACGATGATAACATCGACGAAAATATGGAAATGTTTAAGGATCACAAAAATTATACTAATTATATGATGAATTACGAGCTGGAATTAAAGCGCAAAAACTACAAGGTAAATTAAATTTTCAATCCATACATTTTATTAAATATTTAATTTTCCTCTAGAGTTGGCTCTCTGAAATCGCCTGTGAATGTGACAAGCAATTAAGCGCTATTCAAGACAACTTATCCGTCCTCAAACCACTGAGAGAAACTGCTTCAAAATGGAGCGACAGCACCGGAGATATGCTAGAAGAAGAAGAAGAAGGAATCACGGTTGCCTGTGAGAAAGGTATAGAAGAAATCCACGAAGATAGTGCGAAGGGAAAGAAAGAATGCGAAATTTCAATTGAGGCGGAAATTAACGATGAATCCCAAGCGGAATGCAGTGATGAGAATATACACGAACAAATTGAATTAATCATTAAAAATGATGATGAAAATGTGTAATATAATACTCTAAAAAACGTTTGCATTTTATTTTTCACCATGTATATAGAACTTTGTATATTTTTATTTGTATTAAGTCAGTGGTTGTTATAGTAACTCAACCATGTCAACATTAAGCGCACCCTTTAGGCATTTGATATTTTTTATGTTTTTTCTATTTTATGTCATAAAATAATGGTTCTTTTAAGTGTTTATGCAAAAAATCTAAAAATTAAGTATAAAAGTACTCTTTTTTCTAAAGCTACGTTTTTAGTGTTATTAAGTGAATTATTTGCAATAATATTCTCATTTATAATTGCTTACAACACAGGTGGTGAGTATTGAATTGAATTACTCTTTTGGTCATAATTTAAAAAGGTATTATTTTTCAGGTTTATGGTTAAAAACGGCTTCATTTTATGAACAACCGACAGTAGATTTAGTAGGAGATTATATTTTAACAGCTAAAACAAGTAATGCAACCCCTATTGTTTGCAGTACATATCTATTTTATAGACAGCATTTGCCACATTACGATTTTTGCTCAATAATAAAGGCAAGACGAGATTTTTTTAGAAATATCCATTGAAGTAAATTTCGTTTTTGATTTTAGTTTAGAGAAATAGATTACAATTATGATGGAAAAAATGATGAACTAACGATGGAAATAAATTTTAATCTTTACAATTATACACTAGACTCGATAAACTTGGTGCTTCCAATCAAATATCAATTAAAGGTAAGTGCAAATATTTTAATGTATTTGAAAGATGTTCTAATATATGCTGATTTAGGATCCCTGTACTCTTAAAATGCAATCGTTTATCATTTACCAGTACAATTTCCAACGAGAAAAAGTGACTGAATTAATCATTTATGCTAGTTTGGAGTTTGTCCAGTCAAGTCCAATTTCGTGTAGACCTAAATTGTCAGATATTTACAACGTTCCCATAATAGAAAATGGTCCAGAAAGTAAGAATTATGCTTTGGAAAGCATCTTGGAGAAGTATTTACAAAGAAATGGTGAGTAAAAGAGCACAAAATATTGACTAAAACTTCATAAAACTTTATTTTTTAGTTACAACTCATTTAAAAAACGTTTATACAGTCGTGAAAACAGGAATCCAGAAGTCATTCACATTAAAATTGTTGGTAAAATATCCCAAACAACAAATTTATTACCGTCCTGGATTCTGGCAAATAATTAAAATGGCATGGATTCAGTACTTTGCTATATACATTATTTTATCATGGTTAGCACGAAAAATAAAAGATTACATATTTCACAATAGATTAGTGTGGTATTATGCCGATTCGCCTTTAAACAAAAAATAAAGAACATATTTTTACAAGTATTTCTATTTTTTATGCCAACAATGAAGATTTACATAAAAATTGGTACTATAACAACAAAAAAAGAGCATAGAAAAATCTCAAACTGATAAAAAAGTTCATCTTCTTGTAATTATTAAAATAAAGTGTATTCTGAATTGAGTATAAGAAACAATAATTTCTAATTAATATTTAAAATCCGCAAAGGATCCATCTGGAACAACTGTAGATGCTTCATGCCTGTTATCTTCAACAACAATAACATTCCTCAGCATATCATCGACTTCCACAAAAAGGTACCTGTACTCAAAATTCCCAGCATCGTTCTAAAAATAATATTATTAGTAAAAATAACCATTATTCAAATAAATATAATCACCTCAACCATATCTAATTGAGCAACTCCCTTGTGAAAAGAGCCCTTCAGATGAAACTGCATTCTCAAATGCTTCCTTCCGTCCTTTCCCATGTAAACCACGTGGGAAACGTGCTGTCTTCTACCTCTTCTAGTCTCTTCTCCGTACGCTGATATGGGATTCCCCAATTTGTCTTCTACTCGAGGATCTGCTATGCATTTTTTAACTGCTTTGGAGTAAATGTTGTTCGGACTGTTGCTCGAAAACAACTCCTTGAAAACGGCGTAAAATAGAGTGCCTGTTACAGCAACTCCAAGAGCTATTATGCCTAAATAGGATACAGTTTTTGTTGTTTCTTTGACTTTTTCTCCGAGCGGTTTTACGTTTGTGTCCAGTTCTGCTCTTTCGGCCCTCGCTGTTAATCTACTTTCTTTGCCCGATTTATGCCTTCGGATAACATTGTTTAATATGATAGGACTAAATTTGAAAACGGTTCGGTAATTTCCTAGGACTGGTTGGATGATTTTTACCGGTAGCATTGCTCTAAAATTTTATTATTTACTGTATTTAAAGGTTATAGGGTGATCAAACGAATATGTGTATTGTGATTTCTGACCGTTTTTACATCTTATAATTACGTAAATTATAATAAATCGAGTTTATAGAAACACAAATTACAAATTTTGACAAATAAAAACAACACTAACCTCACAACTTCTTTTGCGTAAAAGTATCTTGCCTCGTCCTTATTCTTACATTAACCACCTTGAAATATTTAGTATTTGGCAGTTGGTACATCTGACAAGTAAATGTCAACTGTCTGAACTGTCAGTGTCAGTAATAAATATTTCATTCGTTGTTTGTCGAGTAAGTGGGTAATACGGCCACCTACTCCTTTCTTCGGCAAATGGATATTGTTAAATAAGTCTTAATTTCAATTAAATCGCTATCACAATGGATTGGGTGATATCGGACGAATTGTCTCTCACTGTGGGCACAGTTGTCGGGTGGATCAGTGCTGGTGCTATGATAATAGGAGGTGTCATCCCTTACATACCCCAATACAGACAAATTAGACGAACTAAAGACGCTGAGGGATTCTCGTTGTTAGTATGTCTCGCTTTGCTGGTAGCGAATACTTTAAGGATAATGTTTTGGTAAATATACAATGATATTTAACTGTTGCCATGGGCCTCGAATTTACTAAATTGTAGGTTTGGAAGACACTTTGAATACCCACTTTTGGTACAAAGTATAATAATGAATGTGACGATGTTTCTCATGATCCATTTGTGTGTAAATGTTAGAAATAAGAATCAGCTGGTTCAGGCAAGGCAGAGGATTTTCACAGGTGAGTTTTAAATGTATTTTTAGATATATTAATCAATAATCAATAAATTACCATAAGCATTATTTAGCATTGTAATGAATTCTGTTTCATTGTTTTATTAAACGACGAGTTTTTAAAGTTTTAAGCCCACAATAATTGGCCATGAATTGACTGAATTAACTACCATACAATGGTACAATTTGGACTTGATACGATCATTTTATTGTATAAAGATAAATTGTTATATAAAACTTGTACGTACATGAGTTTCGCACTTAAAAACTATATTAATAATAATATTTGTAGTGGAGATTTTCTGATAGTTTTTTAAATAAATTATGTATTAGTAGTGCTTAATACACTTTTTTGGGATGCAGATAGTTTATAAATGCCTAGAGTATTTTGTGAATTGTAGATTTGGAGCTAGGTTTTATGAAATGGCAATATGTTTTGTACATATTTGTATATACAATTAACATTAATAAAGATTATTTTGGCAGCCAAACCTCAAGAAGTTAAGAGATTGCTAAATTCAAAGCCTCCCCGTTCTTCCCGCAGTTTTTGTGGTAAATTAGCTTGCACGCTTTATATAGCTTATAATATTTATAATACATCACACTAACTTACACTAACATTAAAAAATAAAACTTCGTTAAATACACATCATTACTAATTACTTATTTCATCATTCTTAACTTTATCTTAATCACATATTCAAGTGCCATCATAATCTCATATTCAATAAATACTATACCATAAAAAAGTATAAGTATATTTTGGAAAATATTAAAATTTGGTGTTAATTACATAATTAATAAATGAACGAGTTATAAAGCCGTAGGAAGCACTTGAAATCCATAAGATTACATGACGAACTTAAATTAAACTTTTACTATTTGTATTATGCAAGTAAACAAGGTTATTATATAAATCCTGCGTGTTAAAAAGCTTGTATAACATTAGTAGCACATATTTATGTACATATTTAAAACCTATACATATTTAGGTATGTAAAGAGTGCATTACAAACAAAATTAGTATTATATATTTTTTATAAATAATTGATTTTTATTGTTTTTTATTATTATTCTAAATATACATATTTAATGGTATTTACAGAATGTGAATGAACAATATTTTTACTGTATCATCATTCTTATTGCTTTTATCTACGCTTTCCAGTAAAGGTCAACTATCTTAAAATAGATTCCTAATGAAGTGCGTCCTACTTTCCTTTATGTTCATTTAGGTAGGTAATTCGTTAAAGGGTAATTAATTTTCCGCAGATATATAGAAGCAAAAATCACAGAATTACTCGCTAATTAATTTCATACAAAGGGGGCTCATATTTCCGAAACACTACGAAGTTAATTGATAATAATTATGCACTAGGGTAGATTATATTTTAAAAATTAATTCAAAATTCGAAGTTTTTATCGATACTTTTTGCAGATTTCAACGCTAAGTACTTTTGGAATTGGACTGATTTTCAATCGTACCTGGATTGTATTCTTATCTTCACCATAGCAGCTTCGTTGATGATGTACATATTTATAGACTACATGATTTTCGTCGAAACCGTTGGTTTTCTAGCCCTATCTACAGAAGCTATGCTAGGAACGCCTCAATTAATGAAGAATTATCGAAACAAATCGACAGAAGGAATGAGGTAATTAGCGCAATTAATTTCAGCTTTAATTAATATTCTTGTTGATGTTATTCTCGACATTGTTCTATTTCTATAACTTGCATTATTAATTTTATTGGTCGCTAATTGGATTTGCATTTAATGACTATTTTGCAATGTACAATCTTCTGAAATAACCATCATTTATCATCGCCCGTCTCGTACAATTTTTGTGAAATTTAGTAGTAAATTGAATTTATATTTTTTTAGTATAATGATGGTGGTGATGTGGACATGCGGGGACATATTTAAGACAACGTATTTCCTAGTTCGCGACGCTCCCGTGCAGTTTTGGGTGTGCGGTTCGGTCCAAGTGACAGTCGATTTGCTGATATTGCTGCAAGTGTTCGTGTACAAGGGGCAACCGACGCCGGCGCGGGTCCCCCGGGCTAACCCCCATCGGGTGGATTGAGTAGTTATCATTTGGACGGAGGACGAGAAGCACCGCAGGGAAACGGGCGGCGCCGACGCGGCGCCCAGGAAGGAATCGGACGCGGATAACGCGAGAAACGGTAACGGGGACGCTCTATTGGAGTACGGTGATTCGTGCAAAACCAGCGACAATTCGATTAATTTGAAGGCGAATGTTAGTATAAACTGTACGACTAGCGTGGAGGTGCATACGGAGAATTGTTGCGTCGTAACTAGTAAGGCTGTTAGTAAGGATAGTATCGTAGAAACGGTAAATAATAGGGAGAGACTAGTGGTGAATGGTGTTAATGCGAATAGACCTTCTCAGCAGGTTTCCTATAAGGAGCGTGCTAGGAACAAAGTCAATAAGCTTATTCATAGACATACGTTATGACATTTGCTTTTAGCTTCCATACGGTATTTTTAAAGGTAGCGCTTCCTTTTTCTTCTTCCTTTCTTCTATCACTTTGAAAAAATAGATATTTTCCAATTTCTTCCAACGGTTTTTTACTTTTTATTGCAGTACTATAAACCGAACTATTGTATTTCATGGATAAATCCGACTTATCAATGTTGCCTAACTAGTGATGAAAATAGGCATTTTTCTAATTATGAGACCATTTATAACATCAGAAATGTTTTCTACATTGATAGTAAACAATATCTTAATTCGATGACATTTTTTTTAATTAAAGGTATTTAGAAAATTTATTTTTTATAAAATCGACTTGATTCATTGTGACTGTACTATATTTTATTAACAAAAAATTTAAATCAAGAGATTAGAAGGTATAATTTAAGTGCGATGGCGAAATTTCCTAGAATCCCTTATCTTCCACTTACAATTGAGTATTAATACGTTGAGATTGCAATAAGAGCGAAGTATTATTTTATGAATAAGCAATATTGATTTTTTTCTTTATAAATGCATCATTCATTAGTGTCGAACAAACTTGTATTTACTGAATAGTAAATCTTTCGGTAGTTTTGTATTTAATCACAGCCAGCTTCGTTGAAAACTGCATATTTTATTCAAATATAAATCTACGGTTATTTTAGATTTCTTTGGATGGTGTGCTTAATGAATTACAAAATTGCTGTGAGTTTTAAAGAATTTATGTTTTAGTCTAGTCATATAGAAGTTCCTTAAAATCGATTTCTCAATAATTAAGCACATCATCAAATTATTTAATTATGTGAATTACAAATCTAACAAAAGTTACCATTAATACGTGCCACATTTATGAATTAGTTGTGTGATTACCACTTTTTTATTTTTGTTATTTGTTATAAGTGTGAATTAGACAATTTATTGTAGTTGAAAAGTAACATTTCAGTCCCATAAAAATACATGGGAAATACGTAGCTGTAAAAGATTGTCCATATTTAGCTTTTCAATGGATTGGAATGCTTTATGAGTATTACTAAAACAACGGTTTGTTGAAGACACCGAGTGAGAAAATATGATGAATGTATTTTATTTTAATTATACTTCCAATATAATTAAGTATTTTGTTATATATGTAGTAGAGTTATCAGGACATTCACTATCTTTATTTTAGCGTAAAAAGATGGTGAATATCTCTGCATACTGAAAATGGGAAACAAATTAATATACTTAAGTATTCATGACAGTTGAAGATTATTTAAAAAAGACATTGACACTTCGAGCTTCAGATTTCATCAAGCTTTGTTTTTACCTTGTACCTAATTTAAACATTGTAATTTTGATACTGTGTTCGAAATTGTACAAAATTAAATAAAGAGAAAATTGTTAATTCGGAACGTGTAAAATTTAAAACAAAAAACATACAAAAGCATAAAACAAAAATCTTCTTCATCGTATATTCTTAGTTCTTGGCCTCATCTGCCAGGACTATTCGGCCAAAGTAAACGCTTCTTCTTCTTCTTAAGTTTTTGGCTGTCAGGGCTATTCGGCCATAGTAAACGCTAATAATACTTCATTGACATATGTCACTTGTCATTTCTAATGATGTTTTTCTTTTTTGACGTTTAACTTAACCTAACCTAAAATTTATTAATTTATTTTCAAATATGAAACCTCACGGGGAGTGTTGTGGGGGCGCGAGCCACCACCACGAACCCGAAGAAACCGGTGTTAGTTATAGTTTATACGCTAAAATTAACAAAGACCATTTACAGTGTTTAAATGAAGCCGTCGAAGGTACCGGGAAAAATGTGTTCAAACCCTGGGAAGAGCGTTTTAATTTCGAAGTGGTAAGTGCCTTTAGAATACTGAAATTAGGTAAACATTCAACTTCATATCCTTCAAAATAACATAAAACTGTTGCTATGCATTTGAAGTAATAAAATGAGACGTTGCTGTCATACAGGAGGCGATGTTGGTATACATTATAGTTTGTACAACAAAATAGATAAAGAAAAAGTGCAATGTTTAAATGAATCTGTTGAATACTCTGGGCAAAATGTATTTAAACCCTGGGAAGACCGTTTGAATTATTTGGTATGAACTAACGATTCTTAGGAACCTCTTA
This sequence comes from Phyllotreta striolata, assembly GCA_918026865.1. NCBI lineage: Eukaryota > Metazoa > Arthropoda > Insecta > Coleoptera > Chrysomelidae > Phyllotreta > Phyllotreta striolata. The sequence continues at coordinate 14,885,176 of OU900094.1, read as the reverse complement.
ATAAAGACTAGTTTTTGTAATATGTTAAAATTGCATTATGTTTTAGTTTGTGGAGTCAGATGCCGATGAAGAGCTCCTGTTTAACATACCGTTTGTAGGAAATGTTAAATTAAAAGCGATAAAAGTCATAGGGGAGGACTCCGATACACATCCTTCTAAAATGCGATTGTAAGTATTCTGGAATTATTCATTATAGTCTTGTTTAAATGGTAAAATTACAGATTCAAGAACCGCCCTTCGATGACTTTCGACGATACCAGCGCACAAGCAGATCAAGAATTTGAATTAGTTAAAGACATTTCTGGATCAGCTGAATACAACACAAAGTAAATATCCATATAATTGCTCATTTTTACCCTTCTATCGAAGACTCTAATTGTTGTTGTTTTTTTAGAGTTGTCACTTTTAATAGTGTAAACCATTTAACACTGCATTTTCCGAGCAACTTTGGCGCAGAAACGACGAAAATATACTATATAGGTCTGAAAGGAGAGTTCACAGAAGCTCATCATCATGGAGTTACGATTTGCACCTACGAAGCTAGACCAATGATGAAAGACCATAAGAATCCTCTGGAAGAAATTACCCAAGCCCGTTTGGGCCAATGAAAATCTGCTTTACGTAGGATTAATTTAATCATTTGCGGCTGTGATAGCTTACGCATGTTTCAATAAACTTCTCTAAATATTTCTTTCTTGGGTTATTAAACTACACAGGCCACTGTTAATAAGACTCGTCATGGATAATTCGTTTTATTAAGTGAAAATATAAAATGTACAAGAATGAAAGATGGCAAAACGAAAAGAAATGAAATTTAAAATGTAAAATAGGAGTTTGTACTTACTAGGGATATTGGGAATATATCATTCAGCTAAAAGTAAACATTTATTATTTCAATAGAATTACACAACATTTATCTATTTCACTAAGATAACAGACATTAATTTTTGTAGAAATATAAACCAATTTACAAAATATTTGCAAATTGTTCTTTTAACATTCATCAGTCATTGTTCTTTTAACGTATAAATTATTTCTAAATTTCTTACATACATGTAGTGTGTCTGTACATAGTAAAAGTATTCTACTTGAATAAATAGGTATGTTATTTTGTTTTAATATTAGTATTACGATTTCTGTAAAGCCCCCTTTCATTAAGTTGCGTAAATCAAAGTCAAAGTTTAGTCGCTTTCTCGAAGGGATTGTGAAAATGTGACACAAATTTTGTTCAATAGTTAATATTTAATGTCTAAAAGTTTCGGTAATTTTATCTTCGTGAACGGTCCGAATATTACTTCTGCGCAACAAACTATAAAACTGGAACATCGGTAAAAAGAACACGTATCCAGAATTGATTTGATAGAAAAATAATACAGAAATACATTTTATGTCGCATCTATCGCGAGTATTGTTATTTATTGTTAAAGTTGATAATATTCAAGCGAGTTAAAAAAAGCAATTAGATTTTCAATCACCCACCATTCTTTGAGACTATATTATGTATTTACACTCACATTGATATATTAATGAAAGCGTGCTATTTTAGAGTTAATACAGGAGCTCCAATGATATGGATGGTATTACGTTTAATATTTGCTCCACACAATGCACCATTAAAAACACGAGTATACGTACAAACCAGAAAAGAAATTGTAAATCGGGATTTTTCTTTAAAAATACATAATACAAATCAATTAATTTATCGTGAAGAATAAAACTTTAAGGACAGTTAATTTGACTAAGCAGATCAACGCTATATGAATACTATAATTTGGTAATCAATCGCCAAGCTGTTAGCTTTGTAACAAAACACTTATAATGTTTATTGGTAATCACATTTAGAGAAACTCTTGATGTCTTATACGTAGATTTCCAGATCTTATTAAAATAAATACAGTTATTTGATGGTGTTGATTTGCGTGGTGTTGGCTACGCTCTCCGTTTCGTTATCATTACTGATACCATCAGCGAACAAAACGTCAGGTAACGATCCGGTTTCCTCCACCAATTCATCCGGGACCTTTTCCACATTCTTCTCCGTTGTCCAGCCCTCGGTGGAGGTCGATGGTTCCGTTTGCGCTGCGGTAGTACTGGAAAACGCACTGTCCGTCGTGAATAAAACCGTATCGATATAAAACATTGTACCCAAATTGTAGACGAATACTTCACTTTCCACGATTTTAGCGTCGTTTATGTAGACTTCACCTACAGAAAGTATATATTGGATACTATATTGTATTGCAAGTTTTGCGTTTTATACCTTTATCCGTTCGTTTCACCGCAATAGTTCTGTTCCCCAACGACTCCAGTCGCAGTCCATCGGTAAGATCCTTATCGTACAATCGACCTTTAACGAAGTGATTAAGCAAAATCCTCAAACCGTCGTTGTTGGATAGATAATTATCCGGCATCCTGTTCAAGCCCAATTTCTCGAAAGCCGTGTCAGTGGGCACGAAGAAAGTGTACCCGGTGCCGGAAACGTGCGGCGCCAAATCCGCCAGGTTCAGGAATCTCGTGATGTGGCTGAATCGCCTGTCGCGCTCCAAAGCCAGGAACGCGTGCGACAGAAACTGAGCGCCGAACCAAGGGAACGCCAGCAGCGGGGGCGTCTCTTTGTCCTTGTGCTGCTGGTGGAGCTTCGACACGATCGACTCGGTGACGAAGAGCACCTCGCCTATGAACATGATGTTCCCCCTGGCCACCGGGGTGTCCCCTTTCACCAGCATCGCCCCGTTCACTGTCAAACTCGCTGCAAAGCGACATTAAAACATAATCCAATTTTAACAATTTCCGGGGTCTGGTAAAGGAGTATTGGAATTGTAAAATACGTACGGGTTTTTCTAAAGACGATTTCTTTTCCGCCCAGCGTCTTGACGATTTCTCCATCTTTAATTAAGTGTTGTCGAAGTCTGCCTTTAACGAAATGGTTCACGATTACGCTCTCCGTAAATTCCGGGACGCTGAAGGGATAGAAACCCCAATCGATGGGATGCCATCTCTGGAAAGCGTGGTCGGTCGGAACGAATACAGTGTATTCTTCGTCTGCGGCAAAAATGGTAATGCGAAAAATGCGAATTTCGTACACAAACGGCGGAAAAAAAGTGTTTTGAATTTTGATATTATACGGCTGTGGGGGTTTCGGAATTCAAAGAAAAATCGAAGTAGTACGCTGTAGAAAATGTTTTTGCTAAAAGGAAGCAAAATAGATTGGTTGCATGATTCCATGTTAAAAAAAACTTATCTGCAAAAAATTATCTCCGGTCGTAGGCAGAAAACGTAGAAGGACCGGGTGAAAGAATGTTTGAATAACTGCTCTCAGTGGCGGTTCTATAAAAAATTCATTCAAGAAGTTTCTAAAAAAAAAACGAGTTTTCTCGCACATATTTATTCTAACAACTCATTTTTCTATTCTATTGTGATGTTTTCGCAAATCTCTTATTTTTGTATGTTCCTGTAATCCCTTCTTATACACATACTAGCAGCGTTCTGTACAAAAAATAAAATGTCAATTTTACGTTCGCTGCGAGATCGCAAAAGGGGTTGTTTTAAATTTTTGTTGACTCTTCCTAGCGCCACAATCTAAAATCTGAAACTTGCAAAATCGAAGACGTTCGTTTCCGATGCACGGGCAAACCATTTCATTTCGAGATTGCATCCTACATAATTGAACCAATTTACGACAGCCCTCTTCCAGAGATTCAATATTGCTTCTTTTATTTTTTTAATCTGAAATCGAAGGAATTATTGGAGTATTCCATCTCGAATTTTACAAGATTAAATGGATCAAGTAGAACGAATGACTCTTGAAACATTTTGATTTGAAATTTCAGTACAACGAGCTTGACTAATTCCTGTTTTATTAGGTATAGTAGGAGCATGTGCATACTCTGACATTCGTACGCAAAAAATGCAATTAAGAGCGGAGATTATTCTTGTTTTCTACAATATCGCGTTTCCGGCACTTCAAGAGAAAATCCAATTCAAAATATTGTCACATTATACGATCTTACGACTAACAGATTCGAATTAAATGCGGACGGTTTTTTTGCAGAATTAACGAGACGTCGTCTGTCCCGCTCAAGTGATAATAAAAAAGATTGTTTGTCTGAGCTGTACAAGTAATTTTCCGTAATGAAATTGGCCTCAGCTTCGACGGATTTCCAGAGCGACATCCAACAAGCTGCAGGAAATCAAGAGCGGAACTCGATAGAGAGCTACGGGGTACAAAAACTTTTTTTACCTTCCTGTTTCGGAATTAATTGCGACACGCAGCGCTTTCGAGTTTGTAAAAGCGCATTTTTCATGAAATGCGTCATTAAAAGTTGATTTAAAATTGAGAAATGCAACTACGCAGCGAGCGCCATCATTAGAGACAAAGTCAAGTGCATTAGCTGACCCGGTTTGTGCCTGCACCAAGGAAAAAGTTTACACTGAAAGATAATTTAAGAGGCCATTTTGCAACCTCGTTAAACTCCACCTGTACGTACGTATAATGTCGCATTTTCTTGAAGGAAACTATTCGTTATATTTAGAAAAACTTTACTCATACACTCTAAATATCACAGAAGTAAAACTCACTTTAAAGTATATTTTCGACAAGAATTTTCTTCACCTACGGCATTGTTGTGTAGCGACATTCAACCAGATGCTCTTGTTATTGCATTACTTGTTCCGAACGTCGCTCCTCTTTTCCTTCGTTTTTCCAATAATCGCATAAAACTGCAGGGAGAGTCATTAACTTGTCTTATTTCGCCGATAATTCTCGTCAAATTCCCAAAGAAAAAAGTTAAAAATAATTTCCATTTCCACGCTCTTCGAGCGGAGTTAAATTGGCTCAATTATTTAACCGGAGTGCTTGTAGTTTTGTCTACCTGCACGTTCTTTGTTAATAACAGATAATCGAATTTTTCGATATTCTGCGGTTCGTTTCGTTCGAATGAACTGAAATTTTCGGTTTTTTTTTTCAAGTGAAAAGTACTCTCAATTAATAACCGTCGTTTTTTAATATCGTACGCATCCCGGAAAACTGGAAGTGAAGCAAATTCAATTAAACAGACGGCCTTTTTTTTGTAATTCAACCTTGAGTACGGCAGCTGCTCTTGGAAGAAAAGAAATTGGGTTACAGAGAGGCAGAAACCGGCAAAAAGGTAAAGTTAGCGAATAAAAGACGACAATTTTCGGATCCATTTCACGATAATTAATGTAGCTTTGCGGCTTTTGTGGTCCTGGTTATTGCGTTTTCTTAATTTGAGTTATTTGTATTTGTCAAATGTTTAGTTAAAATGGGTTTCGAGCCAGCGTTTATAGTGGAAGGCTGCGTTTCATTTAATCCCGCTGATAAATTGGATTTGAAAACAAGTGTCCGACTAAAATGAGTTTTGTAATAATTTAATGTTTTGATAACATGCACCGAATAAATTGAATTATTTTTGTTATACACTTTTCACCCGGTCTCTTTTGGCCTAACGAACATCTGGATTTCCTTCAGCCAATAAATAAAATAAAAAAGACCGCTTCTCGAACGTACGGGAAACACGTCCGATCAATAAATAAAATAAAATCAGATTAAATTTCAATTACCCACCTTGACGTAGCAAGTTGGAGACGTTAGATCTCGATAAGAAATGTTGAAAGACTCTAACGCCGCCCTTGAGGAACGAAAGCACCTCCATAATGTTCTCGACGAATGTGGTGTTCGATTGATTTTTACTGCTCTCGCTCGGACCCGCCGAAAACGACGCCGCTTCCGCCGGTTTCTCCTTCGCCGGTGCCACTGTCGACGACGAAGTCGACACGGCGTTGTCCTGTTTCATTTCTTCGCCCAGAGGAAACAGGTAATCGTCCAAAATCACCAAAATACCTACAGCAATCAGATTCTTATGCAGACGAAATGATAACGAAGCGCCGGGACGATTAAGTAAATCACGTTGCCAGTAATCGAAAATTTAATTATGCACCGGGGAAGTTGGCGGGTTCGGGGTAATTTTTCAAAATTCCTCGGTACTTTCGAAAGCTCCGCCCGCACGCAAAGTAGGAATGATTGATTAAACCCGGCCGAATCTAGTGAATAGGTCACATTCTATTGTAGCTTTGATGCACTCGTGAGCTAATGCGACCGGCGGCATTCGAACCGAGCGGGAAAATAATTCGGTCTTTGTTGTTAGTCTTGTGGAATGTGGCGTGAGAGAAATTAGCGGAAAATAGAACGCTCCGGAATCGGCGGTGTAAAAAAATCTAGGAAGTTTTCACCACCGAATGCTTACGTTTGAATGTCATGTAAATTGTGGTTTATTGAGGTAGTGCGGAAAAATTGCACCATGAATCTTTTGCATGAAGAATGGAAAGAAACGCCCTTAACTTTTCTATAAAAACAAGTAATAAATTAAACAAAGACCTCCGGAATAGTAATGGCAAAAGTTTCGGTATAATTAAGCAAAAAGAAACAAAATTTAGGAAATACCCCGCCGATTCGTCTTAGTCATTTACCGGCCAAATTGACCAAAAACATTCTCCAGACGAACTCACCATTAGGAACAACAACTTTCCTCTCCACGACATTAACGTTATTGGCTTTCAAATTGTTTTCCTTCGCCGGGCGAATATCGACGGTGCCGCCGCCGAGCGTCTTAACGGACGTCCCGTTCGACGCGTTCGTCAAGTCGACGAGCGATCCGAGCACCACGTGATCGAGTAACAGCTTTTTGATGAGATCCGGCTGGTGGAGCAGATTCTCGGCGCGCCTCGTCGCCGAATTCTGCGGCGCGAACACCGTGAAAGGCTCATCTGCAAAGCGAAAAAAAAAGTCAATTAGTCTTCTTGAATAAAAGATTTCGTCGAGGGGGCTGCAGTCGAGTTGGTCGCTTTGGGCTTGAATGATATGTTTTGTGTTTGACACTTACGCCCCCGAGGCGGCGACGCATTAGGCGTTTCTCCGCAGGAAAAGTTCCCCGCCAATTAATTCGAATTTTTAATGCGAACGCCGCTTTTTATGGAAGCAATTCTATAGCAATTTCGATAGTTCGCAAACAATCGGGAAAGCTGCCGGCTATTCCGTAGCATCTAACTCGATAAAATCGTCCGGATGATGCGAGTGTCGAACGAGAATGCGCCTCCGAAATCCGAAACTACCGTTCGGCGGATCGAGTGCAATTCTGTGTGAAATACTGGAACGATAAATTCATAGTGACGTGGCTAAGAGGCCCTGCCTTTGACGGAAAATTTGAATTTAACGTGCATTATACGCTACAGCTGATCTCTTGAAGTAATGAATTAAGACGTCCTTGTGTTCCTGACTGATAAAATGATTGATGCAATTCGGAAACCGAGTTTCGAGACGCCGCTTCTCCCCGGATTCGGATTGGAAACCTTGCGGGGAATATTTAATATGAAAGATAGACAACTTAAATGAAAATTGACTATCGGTTAACGTCATTACTCCGCCGAGTTTAAATTAGTTTTAATGCCATTGTTTAACTATAATGCTGATAAAGTTCTTGTTTTATCTATCTCCAATAGCGCACATAAAGCATTTTAATTTATGAATAAAACACACTATATGCTTCCAAAATGCATACAAACGAAGTTCACAATTTCACATTTAGTTACTTCCATTAGCAACCATATAAATATATAAATCCATGCGATGATGAACTAATTACAGCATGAATAAAGTTGCAAGTATCCGCGGATGAATCGCCGATGTTTGTTTGATATGCCGAATGTCAAGGGGCTCAAAACTTAGCAATTACGCGAAATGAAATTACGGCTAATGAAATTTCTGGCCAATTAATCTTGGCCGGTCGAAGTACTTCCGCGAACGGGCTCCATAAATGAAATTAACATTTTCCACGTGAAACTTCGGCGGACAAGTTCTAAATGAAAGATGTAAATGCGGTGACTGACCGATGGCTCGCTTAATGAGGTTCGACCAGAGGCATGTCTCGGAATTTTTTACGAGGACCCATTCGGGTTTACTGGATGTAGGAAATGGCAAATAAATACTCATTCGATCGGTACTTTTGTACCTAGGCGAATGATTTAGTTAGGAGCGTCTAACGTCCACCCTCATTCCCTATGATCTTTCTTTTATTCGTATATCCCGGGCTTTGAAATTGAAACACCGGCGCTCGCTTTCGCTCCTCCCTTGGCTCGCGGCATTTATTTTATATCCGGAGAGAAAGAAAACAAGGACGTCGCGACCGTCGCATGATCAATTTTCGCCGTTCAAGAGTTGTATTACTTGCTCGTAATTCTAGAAAGCCAATACAGAAGAATATTCGTTTCGTTTACGCCAAAAACATTGTTCGAAATGCACTCGAACTATCGACATGGCCTTTACATGCAAACCGTACAATTTTTAATAAAATTGAAAGTACCGAGCGAGAATATTTTTAGCTTTTAGGTGCAGAGCGTGCGGCAAGCGAGAAAATTTCCTTACAACAAGTTTTCTTTTGAATTAGTTTTCCTGTATCGACATTGAAAAATCCACCTATAAAATACCTAAGTATTCAAAATATTAAAATACCGCACTTTCGGTGAGCGGAATTAAAGTTGTATAAATGCGAGTTCTAATAGAAATTCACTGACTTCCATAAAAAATACCCTACTGTGATCGCTGTACATTGTGATGAACAAAATTAATCTTCCAGGTAGGATAAACTGACCGAGGAAAGGAGGTTTCCTTTCCTCGGGCGCCGTCAATGTCCCGCCCGGTAATCCGTTTCGTGTGCGGGGAGGACTCGCATTGATTGATGAGCCACATAATTGCGAATGCCTTCTTTACATCATTACACGTACGCTATTAAAATTCCTTTATGCTCTGGATATCGCGATCCTCATCAGTCCGTCATCGCGACGTGTGGATTTTTTTTCGCGCCGCTGTTAAAAGGTCTTTAGAGCGACGGTGATACGGCGCTTTAATTAACACGTATGTGTCGTCGAACTTGCTAAAAAGGGTAATCAACGGTTTTTTTTACAGAGAGTATCGGGTGCAGTTGGCTTTATTGTAGTTTTTTCCACTAGCGGTAGATTCGCTATAAGGTCCGTTTGAGGAGATTTCAATGATTAATTAGTTTACAAATCTACTGTGTACATACGAAAAATTTCCTCATATTGTTAATGCAAGTAGTAAATTACAGGTGACGTGCATTGATATTTGTTTTGCACCGACTGTACCTTTAGTAATAAATCGGTTGGGTTCAAAAAGTGTACTCAGCATGATTTACCATTATAATACCTTACTTAAAATCGTTCAATTCATAATAAAAATTAATTAAAACCGGAGCATACGCGGGCTTAACGGGATCGGTGGGTATTCTAACGTAGCGCTCATAAATCCAATTTTCGCAATACCGCCGAGCGACAAAAGAATAGATTCCTAAAATCCGATACTGCGTCCTAATACCTCCGAAAACATTCATTTAACCTGTTATCCCTTAAACCCGGTGGTGAAATTCGAACGTTCAGCCCTTTCATTGTTAGATACCGGCGGGGTTTAATATTGGCGTAAAAAATATCATCGCTAACATTTTATAAACCAGTCGAATTACGGGGTGCGCGGAAACTGATTTACTCCATTTTCCCGGAGCTCGTATCAAATTAATTACATGGCACGCCATCCACACATTGTTCATAAGGTAGTAATTAATTTTTTCCAGTTCTTCAAAGCTGCACTTTTTATGCAAAAATAAATTAACTATAGGCTATTATGTTTTGTGCTATATTTGCACATTCCTGTTTTAAATGCAAAGCTTAAATTCGTGCGAAATAAAATGGGATACAAATTCGTTATAAACAGGGAAAAAGGCTGCAGCAGGTCACGTTTTTGCAGCTCGTGTTACTACCGACCGTCCAAAAAAGGTAATGAGTTTGTTAAAAACTTTTGAAAATATCGAGTAACAGCAAGAAAACTAGTCGCAATTAGCGGCAGAGTTTACTGGAAATGTTTAATTAAACGGGAATTTTGTACGTGTGCACCGAGTATAGTTGTTGAATATGCATTTACATGAAACAATTAAAAAGTTGACTAATTAATTAATTCGCTTAATATGTATATATCTTAACAGTGAGTTGTAGGTGAAAATGGTATTTTTCGCAGGCCACTCGTAACGATGAAAGGATGCACGTAAAAAGAAACGAACGACCGGTCACGTTTTTTCACCTCGTGGTACTTTCAATTAAAACTATAGGAACTAATTAAGATTCCATGACAGTCCCGGCTGCTTGTTGGGCGTACAGGCTTTAAGCGAAATTCATCGGAAATATTAAAGTTTTATATCTTCACGAGAAAACTTTGTACTATTCCACCGGGGTAATCCTAATATAACAAGCTTTAATTAATTTTTTGAGAATTAATCACCTATTATTTAGTGTACCCAATTGCTTCCAGTTCATAGTAATTATTTCTAAATTGTTTATAGTAACATTTTAGTAACAATAAAACCCAAAATGATTAATTATTTTTTAGTAGGTATCTGCATAAAAAGTTATCAAAGTTTTTGAAATACCGGAGTCAGAAACGTTTTAATTAAAAGGGTCTTCCTTTCCTTAATTTAATTAAGCCAAATATTTGGGAGAAAGAATTTTACTAAACTGTCCCAGCGCACAATGTAAGTACCAAAGTATTCGGCAGTTATTTAAAAGATTACAAGTATAAATGGAAGGGCGAATGCAGACAGAAAATTAAAATTACTAGAATTATTATGCAGACCCTTCAAATCATAACGAAATTCTTAGTAATACAGGACGTCCCGCGCCACGAATTTCATGTAAAACGATTCTTTTTTTAGTATAATTTGGAATATTTTGCGGTTAATTCCTTTCATACAAATCAACTCGCAATCAGAAATTTTTACTTCATTCGTCTGGTTCAATTGGAATTTCAAATAAAAATGTTCGGCGAGAAATGCTCGAAAGAAGAAATCCCGATCGAGGTTAAAGTAATAATATGCAAATCCGATTACAAATATATAGAGAGAAGGAATTAAAAAAGTCCGAATTAATCTCTGATCAGCCACAAACTTTGTTCGCAGCTTAAATTAATTGCGATGGAATAACTGCTGTACGTATTCGAGCAAAGTAGCCGGCTGCATTTTCTTTGGAAATCCAGTGGATTTTTCTCCTCCAAATGAACAAAATGAACATCCTTTTGATAAAAACTTTGTAAGTCTGTCTACCTTCACTTGCATGGCAATTTTCTCAACTTTGATCTCGCGGATATAATGAATTCGCGATGAAATATTTACAGAGGGAATTTTCTCTTTCCTCCGCGATTTTTGTAATTTTTTAATTTTCTCAGAAAACGTAATACGTAAAACTGATTCGAAAGGAGCACAACAAAGCTGATTTTCTAATTTGCCAACGGTCTTCTTTTCATTCTTTTTGGCGCAAGAGAAAAGTTGATTCAATAACATAACGAATTTATGAGATTTTTCAATTTTTTTATAATATCTCGTTCGCTTTTGTGCCCTTTTAGTTTCAGTTGCGCCGAGTAATTCCTTTCCTTGTTTCAATAAAGGTATTGCTCAATTACTAAAATTACAATTTATGTTCCCATAGAAATGGATTTACTCGATTCATCGTCAATCGCTTTTATATCCAGTCTCTGGTTATGGATGAATACAATTTCAGAATGAACTGAATCTATATACACACGAGTAGATATAGTTCAGAGTTCAATGCATACCCTTTCAATTTGCACATTAAAATTTACTTTGGTTTTTCACATTCGTTTCAGATATAGGTATACTAGCCTATTATCTACAAGCACTAACAAAATGAGTGAATTGAGAATGATACTCAAATAGTTTTTAAATTGGCTACTCATAAATAAAATATATTTGTATAGATTCAACAGAAAATTTTGTGTATAATTTATTTGAAGAAGGAAACCTATAATAATTAAATATTTACTCGAGAGAAGTGAGAAAGTAGGCAAGTTTTCTTTCTCATTAGAGCACTTTCCAAGTAAAAATACATATAACAAACTTTTATAAGTAAAAGTTAATAGTCCCAAGATGCTAAAAAGTAAAACAATTTTAGAACTTCTCTCTAAGACATTTATATTCAAACTCTAATCCGGTAAATTTTGCGAAGGTTCAAAAATAAACTAGTTAGGTTTCCTTTGTTTATTGAAGTTGTACTGTAATTAACAAAGTAGTGAACCGGCAAATTTAATTAACTAAATTATAAGTTAGCAAGTTTGTGTTAAATTTACAATCCGTTTGCCGATATTAGCGCGGAAAACGGAGGATTTGATACTTTAAAGGACTGTTTCGGAATTGAATTAAAAAGAACTGTCATAAAAATATGCGTGAAATTAAACGAGACAAGACAGGCTTTTGTAACTTTCGTCGACGAAGCAAAAGGACGAAAATAAACAAGCAAATGACTTTGGGGTACGGATTAAATATACATGGATCCTCGTACACAATTAGGGATGCATTAAAATGCCTTGATGTTGAGGATAAGATTAATTTTTCAAGGAACAAATTACAGTCAATTATGTGACGGTTTAGCATGAAAATTTGAGCTCTATTTGAAAAGGACATTTCATAATCCAAATAAAAATTTCATGGGGAAATATTACACTCCAAATGCTTTCGTAAAAATTATCATTTTTTTTAGAAAACGGGGAAATATTTATAAAACACATTTCTAATTCAAACCACATGAATTTTATTCTCTTATCGAATATATTTTCGTGTTAAGCAGTCCTGTGGTAAACGTGATGAAACAATTTCCGATTCGATGCCGGGTATTTACTTCCTTTGGAAAAAACAAATTTGTTTCGGTTTGGGTTTTTCATTCGAAATCGCGTTGAAAGTCTGCCAATGAAGTTTGAAAAATAAAATAACGACCCGAACTTAATCTAAGATTTATTCGGGTGTGCAATGGAAATGAAACCGGCGCAAACAGATAAGCGATTTTCTCATTATTTCATTGCGCTTCCGAGTCTTCGCTAATCGATTCCAAATTTTAAGTGCGCCCAATAGAATCCTAATTATTTCGCCCAACTTCAAAATTACTAACAAACTCGAATACAGTTCACAATTGACTAAATTACGGCGCCGTGTGATTCTGACAACATGCTGCCTTCATTTGACGACCGTACTTGTGTATATACGTATGAAATTTCCTTTCCTAGTCCCGGGCTTCTAATTTCAATTGTGGGAACAGAAATAAGGATCACTTTATAAGCTCTTGTGTTATGAAAAGTCTTTCGGAAAATCGATTATTGCCATGTCTTCCGTTACGATTCGTTAATTATTTTCCTCGACAATGAGGTAGGTTCGTAATGAAGGGGTTGTTTGAGTTGTTTTATTCATGCAAATATTTAAATTCAAAACCCAAACTTTTCATATAATTATAATTTAGCCTCTCACAAACTACGGGGATTTTTGAATTGTAATAAATGAATACACGAACGGGAAATCCGCGATTTTTTTGGTTAAGATTTCTACGTAATTCCTTGAGTCATACACGCGCATTTTTTTAGCACATTTAACACATTTATATGCGAAGGTCGATTCTACGTGCAACTAAACGAAATTTTTATTGCAAATTATTCCATGATAAACTCATTTTTGGACGGATCTACGCCATTAAAAAGACAAATTCAGATGAGCTAGTCATTTGATAGGAATATTTAATAAGAACAATGACGTTATTTATGCACCGACAGTTTTTCGAATAAAATTCGTTTCATTAATACTAGATTTAACGGGAAAATTGCATTTCATAAGTTTATGTAGTAATTCAAAAATATTTAAAATGCCCAGTAAAAGTAATAGGGACATCCGGTAGAAAGCAAACTTTTTGTAATAAAAAAACAGCTGTCACATTTTCGAAATTTTTTTATGCCACCAATTTTTTTTTAATTAAAAATCTAACTCGTTTCGGAGTTTTTGGAATACGAAGACTTTAATAGAAGCTTTTCAATAAACCCTAAAAATATTCATGTATTATACCCAAGGCGAAAATAAAAACAAGGGAATATTGAAGAACAATATTTGTTCAATATAAAAAGGCTTTTCGATCGAAGGTATATTTACTGTGGTGTCAACTCCTGCATGGGTGAATAAAAAAATAGGATATATTTTTGATACCATGTAGGGAAGAAAAGCAGCAAGTTTTTTTTGATAAATTTGAGACAGTGACTTTTTTTTAAGATTTATTCTTGTATTTTTCAATACGTACAAGATAATTTATTATGTATCTATTTATACCTTATTTGTTTACATTAATTCATAAGTTAAATAAGGAAGAGGTGCTATTTAAGGTGACATCACTTCAACTTTTATGAAGGTTAAATAAATGAGATTCATTTATTTTAAAAATCTATAAATTAGATAAAAATCTTAAATACTCAACTATTTTCATTTTCCATAGCTAAATTTGTTAAATAATTATATAAAAACAATCCTGGTTAGTGAAATATAATCTTAGATTTTTAAACAGATATTTTTTAATTGGTATAGGTATAATGGTTATAACACATAGATATGCATATAAGATATTTAAGTGCACGCATAACGATATTAATTACGACTTTACTATTTTAGAAATTGCTAATTACTTCGTGCTAACTAAATGAATCATGCATCTAAATTAGTTATATTTATTTATTCACAGGGTCGAGTTTAATATCTAAATGTTATTACAATATTTTTACGAATATTTCCAATTGATTGTACTAAATTTTCAATGGAAAATAAATCAGAAGGCTCCATTTTCAAATAAAGAAAATAAACGGATCATTATTGTCAAGATTAACGGGAAATTCGCACGCCTTTCCAGCTCGAAATAAAATTTTGACAATCGTTCTCTCTTATTAAAATAAGAATATATTTCTCGGAGGGCTTTTCTGATGGCAATTGTAAAAGCGCTCGGCAAATAAATAAATACGTTTGGAATTTATTTACATTCAATGCAGACGAAAATAATTGGAGATTTTAACAAAGAATTCGACAGAAAAAAATAAGAAAGAAATCGAAAAAGAAACTCATCAAATCCGAGATGGTTCATTAATTCAAATCTTCTCATAATTGGAAGCTTTACAAGAATATTTCGCTACCTAAACGGCTGTTTTATACTAAAAAATATAATTACATTTTAGTTCGCAATTCCCAATCCAATCAGCCATTTTTCGCTAACGTAATTAATAATTTACCTTGTACAATAGCTACTTAATTATCTCGAATAAATATATCTAAACTGGATCGTAAAGGATAAATTACCATTCGATAACTCCGGAGCGAAATTTCCTTTCATCGCTTTCCCTATCTCCCCCTTATGCGGCTTTTCATCATTGTATAAACTTTCAATACATGTCCTCCAGATACACTTTGCTCGCCGAACTACTTCACCAGACTTTATGAATCTCTTCTCTTATATTTCATACAAGCTTAAACGATACGTCGCGGAAAAATTTGTAAGATTTTGAATAATGCAACCAGCATTGGCGGATGAATATAACGATCGTATGCTACATGTTTTTATTACACTCCATTAGAACTTCGTTTCCTGATTTGTATTGTTTACGTATACTAATAAAGAAGAAATCAATTTTGTTTTTTCCCCCAACTAAAAGGGTCCTGAAGTTGAATGGAGTTCCAGCGATACGCAACTTTGATAACAATATATTATATTCTAAGTGGTTTTATTGCTGTGATTTAAGGAAGTCTCCTGGACTTGATACTTCCCTTTTCCTCTATCGCTTTTATCGTGTTTTTTTATTAGAAAAATAAAAGTATTTAAAAGCGTCGCTGCGGACGCTTATGTTCGCCAAGCGGCTGTCTCTTTCGAATTTTCCCGGAAGTCGCGAATGTGAAACTGGAATATAAATGCCGAGCATTAATAATATCCGATGAAAACAGTGCATTTCCTTCGGCGTAGATGGCAGATAATGTGGAATTTTAAACCGTTTTGTCATGTTCGCTACATAACGAACAGCCATTTTAAATTACGCTCCTGAAATGCGCCTGCTGTCACTTATAAGGAGTTTTAAAGTACGTTTAGGATAAAAGTTGCATTTTCCGGAAAGTGGAAAAGAAATGCATTAGCGCGCTATCTCAATTAATATCGCGGATGTTTACGATGTTTCATAAAGCAATAAACGTGTTTCTTTCGAAAGCCCTCCTCCCGTTGGAATCAGTTTTATATGTTTCTAAAGCTGTAAAAAGCATCACGCACTATAATATATTCACCCGCCTTATAGGATTCTCCCTTTCAAATCAGATTTTTAAACGATAGAGAAGAAATGTATATCCTGCATCTAATGCCCGCGTTTTATGCCATGTGCCATAAAAGATTTACTGCTCTTTGGATGTTCGAACGTGTGCTAGTGCTCTTCGAGAAGAAGAATAAGATAAGCGTCGGTTTATTAGAAGTTTATTGGCAACAGAATTTGAGAATTTTACGACTATTATTCAGGACGTTTGTTACAGTTTCGCCACAATGGCTCGAAGGAAGCGCTCGGGTCACTAAAATAGGTTTTCGGCTGTTCTAGGATTAAAAATTTTCCCAGCGTCCTTCGCGCTATTTCGTGTTTTTATCCCATTGTGCTGCAGTTGAATTGAGCTGTTTTAGTATGGACTGTGAACTGTGAAAGTGCTCAAAGTTATATCAAAATGTAGGAGGTCTAGAATTCAGTATAAAAAGGGATTTAAAAAAAATATTGAAGCACAAAAATTGGCTTTGATTTATTTACACTTGATCTGGGAGCTAAGGATAGGATTCCCTACAATGTTACGTAAAATAATCCAAAATCTGCGAAGTTATTTTTTGTAAAAAAATTCTAATTATACACAGAGTTGATAAGCATATCTATTTAGCATCTGCAGCTTGGTTGACAATAAGACTCCTAGGCAAAAACGGTTAAGAGAACTACCCGGAGTATTGAATTAACTAACCAAAGTAGTCACGAAAGCTAGCCGAGTCCGACAAGTTTGAAACAAACAAACTACCATGAAAATCAAATCCAACAAAGGACAAAACTTCCACTTTAAGTTGGACGCTTCAAAGAAGCTCTCCATTAAAGGAGAATATGCAATAATGTTGAATCGCAACCGTGGGCTGGCTGTTAGTACAGTTACAAGAATATTGTTTTACGTGATAACGTCGTTAGTATAACGAGTTTTATGAAATACATTTAGATTAAGTGGATTGTTTGATCTAAAAACGGATAAGTAGATAAAATGTAAAAAAAGTAAAGCTAATGCAAGCTCTATATTATGCACGGAATTTTCGTTTTACAATCCCAAATACAAACGCCGCAAAGCGTGATATCATCACTAGACTAACGTGAACGCATTATACCTAAACAACTCCTCGTGAATTTGTAACTAAATAAATTTATAATGTAAGCTACATCTGACTAGGCTATAAATTAGGTTGGCGTAGTAAGTGGGATATTATATTATTGGGCTGTACAGCACGTTCCTAAGACCTCAACAATCCCAAACACTTTCCTTTCAGTCGACGAAGCGCAGACGAACAGGTTAACTTTTATTGGTCATTAATTACACTGCCCGACAGGGGATAGTTAGCCACCGGGAAATGAATGGGACTACTTCAATTTTTGTTGCGCTTAACCACGTAATGGTTTTCTCTTTGTAACCTAAATAATATATGAAAAGGATTTCGGCGATTAATGAAACACCGATAGTACGGTAAAGGAGCGGTCGTAGATTGGCTTTGTTCCGCTTGCTTAGGTTAATTAGGTGATTTTTTATCGCTTTAAACTTATTTGAGTTGTGACTACGTTAATTGAGGTGCTGGCTACTATAAGTCGGAGATTAATTGCGCACACCTGAATAACAATCGCAAGAAAACAAGATAATAAATCATTATAATTAAAGAAAAATGTGGAGACTGCTTCTGTTTGTTGGGTATAGAAGATTTTTTTCAAAGCATTATAAATCAAACCTATACAGCATAATTAATAAAAGATCACATATTTTATTCCAAAAATTTCCGATAATACATCTACACATAAGCTATCTCGAAAAAAATATTGAAATTAATTGAATCTATCAAGATAAAAAATCGTGCCTATTAAAAATCCACTGTTTTGTTTGCATTTAATTTTAATTTCAACATTACATACATACCTTCCTCCTCTCTAGTATTCGTTGTATTACAAAACGCAACAATATTTGAAACAAAAGCATGTTATTAATTTTTTAATTAAATTTTTCATTTCGCCTTTAGATATAAAATGCATATTTTTAATTTTGTTGTGAACGTTTATGCGTTTTACTGCCTGCAATATCATACAAATGTAAGGGGAAAAATGCTAAAGTATTTTGTTGCATTTTTATTAATCTACAAAATCCAGTTTAATTTAAAAATGTATACTAGCTATTTGTTTATAAAAGCAAAAATACAACAATTAGTAGACAGGTATTGCGAGGGAAAATAACTTGCAAAAATTTCAGTTGAATTCTTAATAATTTTCCTTTTGACCACGTCTACAAAATGCACTATTATCGGCAAAAATGTGAAGTGGGTACTGTGTATATTTGTTCCAATTGCACGTAGTTACAATAAAAATAAAAAGGGGGAAGGAGAAATTAAGGAACTTTTCATGTTCAACAGCAATTGAAAAAAGTACAAAAACAGGTTAATTGAAGCAACTAGTTTTTTCATTCGTCCGGAGTTTGTTGTTGGAGTTGTTTCAATTAGTTAGCTCGTAACTGTAACCATCAGCTTAAAGTAAATTTGTATGTCTTGCTTAAAAGTGCTATTTGAACATGTTTCCTGCTACGAGTAGGAGGGTTACATGTTTGAAAAAAAATCGAAGGAAATATTGTAATTGACGCTCGTTTCCTAGAGAAATTTGTAGTTAATTCCAATCTTCCTATAATTTATTATCTTCACGTTACTTGAAATAATAGTAGAATAATTTTAGGTTCAAAGAACTATTATTTGAGGTTGTTGTATTTTTATTTCTTTAGCTGAAATAGTTATGGTCTATGCCTCGAACAACACAAAAAACTTTTGTTTCACATTAAATATACTAGGAATCGGTTTAATTTAATGTAATTACAGGTGCCTATGTAAATTATAGCTTTGGTATAAAGGAAAATTAAAATCTATATCGACCCAATTTCAAGACAAAGGCATGTGATAAATTATTGACTGAATTAAATTAAGTAAAAGGTGAATCTTGCAGGTAGTGTGAAAGTGCTGGAGTTACAATCTAGGGGTTGTTTGTGAAATTGGGTAATTGGAACAGAAATGAAATTTAAACCAGCTTGAATATGAAGGAGTGATTGATCCTTGTGAGACATTATGTAATTATCTAGAATATAAAGCATGTGGTTAATACTTTAAGACCGAAAAATAAATAATAGTTGGTAATGATATTTGTAAATATTTTTCACTCAGAGTGAACCGAACTAACTTTTCTTATCAATTGTAACGTAGTGTTTTTATGTCCTGAAACTACATTGTTTGCATGACGGTACAATTTCATAATAATACCAATTGTGGTTTATATAAGCCGTTAAGTGATAAAACAATTTATGTAATCTCGAATGTTGGCATTTTTCCATTGACTATATGCGATTTACATTGCTGGATCGTGCGTAAATCGATTACTAAGACCCGTGTAATTTAAATAATTATATTATTGTTTCTATTAATTAGCCGATTACGAATAGAAGAAACAGAACTAGTAAATGCAATGCATTACATGAGAAAGATTAATAATTGACGTAATGCATAATATGCAATACACCTCAAAAGGGAAACCTGAAGCGTTTATATTAACTACCTACACTACTTGTTACTGTCGAGATAAATTTTAGTAACCTGAGTCTCAGACGTATGAAATTAATCGTATGTGGTTAGTTTGTTGTTGTTACGATTAAATTCGTGTGTGTTGGTTAAAACGAAATAAAAGTTCCCAAAGCAGTTAAATTTCAGTCCGAAAGCAGTAATTTCTTCTTACCTGTAGCAGACTTTTATTTAAAAACATGGCCGAAACAAAATCTTCTGTAAACATTGAAAAGATTTCGTTTTTAAATTTCATTTCGAAAATGCTTTCTTATCGAATTTCGTATGTATACTTGCGTATCCCTTTAACAACAGAACCTAGAAGCCTTCAATATATTTGAATATACGTTTTCCGAACCATATTCCGCAAATGTAACTAACCAGAATTGTTGAAATTGAAATGATTTTCAATTTACTGCACGTTCATCCACATGTCTCTCCTACATACATTTTATACAGGTATATTGCTTTTTTAATAAAACAAATTATTCAATTTCATTTTAATTCTGTTTTCTGTTTTTAATTGATGACATGTAATATCCACTGTTGTATGATAATTGCACAAAATAAATATGTCCTTCAATTATTCGTTAATAAAATATTACCTCATGGAAATTATCGATATTGCTCTTGTTGAAATGTTTTTACAAATAAGTAGCACAAAAAGTCTTACGTGATGGAAGTACAATAAACTATGTACCACAAAATGCAATTCTTTTTTAATAAAATACTACATATACGGGTATTTGCATATAATATTGCTGCTACATCTTTTGTGTAAGGGAGGTGCACCAGGATAACTTTGATGTTCTTTCCTAACAGATACCTGCAGCTTACAAAAAAAAACCACAAAGACTGGTAAAGTAATGAAAATCGCATTCTTTTAAACGCGCAGCTCTTGAACGGAATTCTGAATAACAAATTTGACGAAAGTTTCACTAGCTTTGATTTTTCCGAGAAATGTAAGCGCAAGAGCGGTCTCATTAAAGTCATCCACCTTTTCGTACCGACGTTCTTTTTCTTTCGTCGAGAACGAATTCAGGTTGAATTTTAAAATACTTTAAAAGAGGTGAAAATTTGCCACGTTTCCACGGGGCTTGCTGTTACATTCAGGTAGCTAGAATACTACAAAATGCATCAAGTATATTTATTAATTACACGTCACCGTACTGGCCAAAATAAAATTTATTTGACTAGTAAATTATAGCGCAATAATACTCGATGTAAATAAGAAGATATTAATTCACTCGCAGAAATGCGTAAGTACAGACGCAACTAACCTACGAGCAGATTATAATAGACTCTTTATTAAAGAAGAGTTAAAAGGAAATGAAATTATTGGCCATGGCAATCAGCTGTACTTCAATGCCATAAAATTTTGACGACCAACTCAATAACAGTATATTTTAACGACATATCAAATACACCCATGCCTGTTCAATTTCATATATTATAGGTACATTGATATTCCATTTAGGATATTAATTATTTGGGAATTAAATGGCCAAACTTGTGAAAGTTCAATATTTTAAATTATAGAGATAATTTTAAATATGTAAATAGTTTATTGAATAACTCGAGTTACTATACTGAATTAAAAATAATTTTTAAAGATTCGTGCGCAAGTAATTAAAACACCATGAAGAGAAAATTAATGAGAGTTAATTTCCTGTCTATTTTCTACAACATGTGACAACTATCGCGTTAAATAAATATCGGATAAAATTAAAGAAACTATAAAAAGTATTTTTTAAAGGAAAACTAACCTGAAGTTTTGACGTTGTCATTGTTGAAAACCAGCCACAAGGAAAAGAAATGATCGACTTTATGATTAGCGGTGAGCTGTCCATCAATTCCAGATGTATTGGGCAGAAGGATAGCAGCGTTCGTTGCGTAGGTCAGGAGAAACGGGATCGCGATCCCGATACCGGCTCGCGGAAGACCCATCTCACTTGTTACACGTTGAAACGCGCGACTACTGATACTGACTACGGACCACCATAACACCCACTACAGGTCCTGCTGTCTACTGCTGGCGGATTCTGCTTGTTTCTGTTCTCGCAGTTCGCACTGTTCGCAGTCAGGACGCCACAAGAAAGAGGCGACTCGGCGGAGAAGGACGACGGGGCTCGTCGACGGAACACGCAGTCGAAAATCGATTGGTTTACACACGCTGCTTTAGATTTTTTTTTGTTAAATTGGTTGATGAAAAAAAAAATACAAATTTCGATATAACCTAATAAAAATGCAATTTCCGCTTCTTTTTCCAAGCACCCAGGATTACTGAAACAGTATAACAGTTCATTCAAAAAACTTATTCCTCAATTTCTTGCTAATCCTTCATTCAACATTTATACAAAATTCTCTACAATCCAGCTAGTAAGTCTCTAAAATTGATTATTTCCCTCTATAAAAGAAGGCAATTTGGAGCGCCTAATTTGATTCCTCTCCTGCTATCAGCCTCATTTATAACAATAGAAATACATTTTTTATGCGGTAGCTACAAGATAAAATAATCATGATTCAGGACCCACGCGCGCACGACAATCGAATACCCATCAAAATTTCTTAAAATGAATATCGAAATCACGAAAATCAATTATTACAGTGACTTGGAAATTGTGACTGTTACGATGAATACTAAACACAACATAAATTCAATTCATAAATCGTTAAAAATTTTACCGACTGAATTTAATAGCAATTAAAATATTTAGTGGGTTACGTGATCTATTAAAACTTATTTATAACTTATCATAGTTTATTAATTTTAGTTTATTCAGCAGTAGGTATATGAATAAATAAAACAGCATCCTAAAAGATTCACAATTCCAAATAAAGAAAACATATTTAAAGATTTAAAAAGTAATATCCGCCCCAAGGAATAAGGTAAATACTAATGTCAGAGCGAAGATGATAATATTGCTGCGTTTATTGCGGGCTATATATTTTTATTACCCTCCCTAAAAAAATCATTTAGCTGATAAGAGCGGTTAAATTTAATTAGCTGAGTCCCTTTAGACGATTTTTTTAGATTAAAACATAGCGCTTTAACCAAGTTATAAAAATCCATCAGTTTTGCACAAAGAGATTAGCAATTTGTATTACAAGTGAAGTTTTGATTTATTATCTAAAAATTTCGAATAGTTGGCAGCAGGAAGGCAATAAAGATGGTAGGAGATTTTGAGTTTTCGTTTCCAATTACCATCTTTATACGCAGGGGTAAAATTAATTATTCCCTATCCTATTTGGTAAACAACTCGAAATGGAACCATAAATTATATTATACCTACTTAGCCATAATTTATCATCGGGATGATTTTAAAATATGCATTGTCAGGACCGAGATCGAGATAGGATCACTGGTCTCCCCTCAAATGTTTAGGGGGATTAGGCCAAAAATATCTTATAATCTGCGTTTTGCCTAAGAACATTGTAGGTCCTCTTTTTTGAAAGCTCAAGGGCTCTAACGTATTAAGTATACATATTTTAGTTGCCGCTGTTAGTCTTCATTAATGTTACATGAATTTATTCGGCATTAACTACACACAATGTAGTCCGTGACAAATATGAACAAATTAGGGTTCAACTTCCAGGGTTTCTTGAAATTACTCTATATTAAACGCCACTTTTATTTTGTTATTTGTTGTACGCCGAATTTGCAGGAAGTAATTAAACGTAGATATTCATTTAATGCAAATAGAGGAGTTGTTCACCTCAAGAATCTTTAAACAAAGGCTGCGTTATTCGTAAGAAAATTATAATGTATGTATGATGAAATGTTTCTTATAAATACGTTATTAATCACGAATTTAATTAAACACGTATTGTATATTCCGCACTTATCAGTTAGACAATCCGTATAATCCATTAATTTCTCTACAATCTTTCAGTCCGCATAAGGTCAGGCAGCACGTATAATAAGATGAGCTCGAGATAAACTTCTAACGAACAAAACGTCTTAAGCATGTCATCAATCTTATAAAAGCACCGCGAAGGTGAATTAAATCGGAGGAGGACATTCTGCAAATGATGTGATAGATGAGAGTATTAAACCATGTTAATTAAAAGAGTGGTTTCATTTTGGCGTAGTTTAGTTTGTTGTACTCTCGCAGTGGAGTGAACGATTTCTAATATAGAGCAGCAGGTGCATGCGATGCATAAAAAGGCTAAGAATGCAACTGTATTGTAAAAAACCGACATAGTTTCTGTGAAACGCTTTAGTAGTCGAATTTCGCTTTGTGGTCGTTTCGAGTTAGACGCAACGCGTTATTGTCCTTTTTGCAAATGCCATGACACGAATTTCACTTTGTGGTCTTTTCGATCTACCTGTATAGCGCTTTGTGGGCGATTTTTATCTCGACGGGGTTTTTTGGTTTTTGAGACTAACACGCAGGTATTTCATACCGATCAGAAGCAGGACTTCAAACTGATTTGTGAAACTAGCAAAGGTTTTTTTTTCCATTTTCTAATTTTAATTCAAAAATTGCGGGGTCAACATTCTTATTTTCGTGACAAATTCCATTTATGAATAACTAACGATGAGTTAGTTATGGAAACAAGTGGCTATTTCTTAGGCGTAGAATTCGTTCGTTGTTAAATTTATAATAGAATGTGAGAATCACATGCCAAACAACAATAAAAATTTCAATGTTAAACTTTTTTTTGCCGAAACATGCACACATGTACAGGCTAATAAAAAGTCCTACAATATTGTCGATTTTAGATAGTCCGGCTTATTCATTAACGAAGTCGTGACTTTATCCAATAAATTTATCTTCACGCTGCAATAAGTCTAATTGAATTCTAATTTTTATCCAAATGATAGAGTACTCCATATAAATTATTTGTTTATCTATAAGTAGTATTAATTTTGTATATTAAAAAAGTTTTGATAAAGTAGAATACCATTTCTATAAAATTTTTGTACACATATTGTTTGTTGTATACAAGAATATAAGTACACACAGGAATAAATGATATATCGTATTGACTCTCATAATAAAATGACAAGAACATGCAGGAACGAAACTAGAAAGACAAACTGCTCTATTAGATCAGCTGCAGAAGAAAAATGAGAAATTGAAAAATTGCTGGTATCACATCGACGCGGGCAATAAATTCGCCGAAGAGACAATTTCGACAATTCCGACTAATATACGAAACAATACGGAAACTTCTCGCTTCTCCAGGAAGTATGAGAAAAGTTCTGAAATTCAGTGCATGTGTAGAAAGTTTTGTGTTTTAGGAGTTTCCAGACTTGCCACTGGTAAAGTGAGAGAAGAAGAGATCTAAGGATTCGGTCTAGCCAAGGATGACTTATCAACTTTCTACATTCGGAAGGGTTTGTGGCAGAATATGAGTGCGGTCATTTTCTACAGCTAAACCGCTGTTTTCGAACTTTGAGCCGACCTAAAACTCACCATTTTGATAACTTTCTGTTATATTACTTTTTAATGGAAACAAAACTTCCAATAAAATTGTTTAGACGTAGCATATGCAACTAATACATCTTCTTGTAACACTTAAGTTATCCACTGGAATGGAATTAAAACCTAACTTCAAAATAATACTATAGTAAATCGCCCCTTGTTTGAACCCATTCCTTTGGATCCCAAATTCGCTCTGTACGAAGATAAAAATTCCAGAAGGAAATATATCCGTTTCTTTTTCTATATACAAGCAATAATCCTGGCACTGGCTGCAAAAGAATGCGGACCTTTTTTAATAATGTTCTTTATTTCCCATCTAAATTCCAAAGCCGTAGTAAATTTGTTTGTTGTCAGATAGTTTTGTGGAGATCGTTATATCATCAAAAAGCTCCATCCGAAGCCCGGCATCTATGCATGGCCTGCTATATTCGCGTATAATCGAGTAGGTTGGGGAAAGGATATGCCCGGCAAATATATACGACAAGGGATGATGTGGAAATATGCGACCGCGTTTTCGTCCTGAAGGATTTTTCGCTCTTGTGTGACCATTCCTACAAATTTATTATTTTTGAGGACGTGCAATGGTTGTATAACGTTATATCTCCGAGCAAAAAACGAGTTCCTAGATATGTTGATCATTACCTTACTTTGGCATAGAAATCCTATTACTCTTCCTGCGAGTACGTTCCTCATATCGAAGTGGATTATCTGATACTGCATAAAGATGGATGTTTACTGTATTCCTAAAGGAATACGAATGCATAACGTAAACGAGGATAAGTCGGGATCAGTTTTCTCAAAACTGCGCTTTTTGATAAGAGACTATACCATATTTAAAAAAAAAATATATTTCATGATTAAATCTACTATTATTATACTCGTATTTATTTGTGACGATGAATATTTTAAACAAAAAACGTTATTAGGGTTTTGTATAAAAAATCGGGTGAAAATGTATTCAGAATTTCCATGCAAGTGCACCTTCTGTTACGCAATAATGTAGATACCTATTTCCTCAGCAGAGTAATGATGGTTTCTGAGCTGCATACTGAATAGTGCGGGAATTCCGACCGAGAACAAGCGTGATAAGACTCTTAAGAATGTTAAAATGACATTGTTGACAAAGTTATACCATACCACCCGCCCGTTATGCACAGTTACGAAAGGTTTTGGAAACTAGGATGTTTGGCGTCATGCGAGCCAACTTGCCTTAACATTCACAGACAATAAAAAATTACATTATTGTTACTGTTGTTTGCTGTTTATAAACAACCCAGTGCTGAGGTAACACAAAATAAAACGTCCATCCACCTGCTGGTACATCGTTTGTAAGTAGACATTCAATTCCGTTGAAACAACAAAACTTCGGAATTGAATTAAATAATCTATTTCTAATTTCGGGTCTGAGTTCCGCATAAAACGAGCAATAAAACTCCGCGAATACTTGCATTTGGCAGGCGTACAGGCGAAATCCATCTGAACTTACGAGGGCAATCCAGTTCGGCTCCTGCGAGCGGAAGGTGAGGATTGCCAGATAGTTCATTTCCGAGTCCGTGAGCTTAACGCCGCCATCTAAGAAACATAATCCTTCCATTTCACGGATTCCATTCCTCGTACGTAATACTCGAGCCGGTTAAGCCGGCGGCGTTAATTGGAAAATTGCATTAAACCCCCTATCGAAGAAGTGGCTAATCCGCGGGGAAAATTGCATACAGAAGAAAGTTCGGGAGTTGCGTTAAAAGTTACCGGCGTTTTTGAAAATTTCAATATCTACTCCCGTTAAGAACTCCGTAACGAGGAAAATAATTCTCACAATAAATTGTAGTAGAGAAAAAAGCTACACTTTATATAATTAACTTCGATGAACTCCCGCTGTAAAACTTCGTTCGTTAATGAAACCATCTCAAATTTTAATTTATAATTTCATTATTGCAGAAAATGTATTCTGCAAGGTGGAGCGTATGAAGTAAAGTAAAAAAGAATGTGTAGGTTCGTATATAACAATGTTCCGTCTGGCTCGGGCCCTAGAGAAGTAGAATATACTCCTGTTTTAGTCGGTTTACAAAAACATACGACTTTTTGTGTTCCGGTGAAATATGAGAAAATAAGAGTTCTTGTAATGCGTTCATTCATTTCGGAACGATGACAAATAGTAATATAGATTTATGAAACGAGGGATTTTTAGGATTCAAAGAAAAGCGAAGGGGAAGTAAACATTAGGCAACAGCTGTCCTGCATGATAAATTGGCTTTTAGCCGTTTGTTACACCTGAATACTGAATTATAAAGTGCTCACTTCGGAGCCCCAGACTTTTTAAGCTCTTGTGTTAATGTTTTATTGCCAAAGTGAATGAAGCGGGATAATTAACGTTATGAATAGAGAACAGCAAATAAGCTTTGAATGCCTAATTTTAGATGTCTTTTTAATGCCGTACCTATTATTCACGAGACTTTCTAATTTCCAACATTATATTACCGAATAAATAATCTCAACGGTTTAAATCAAAGCTTTATACCAATAATCCAATCTGATGCCAGCGGATAATCTCGGACCGTATTTCTCGGGCGCTCTCGTTAAATTCTTCCCGCAGGTCATATTGCGGACCAATATTTTTTCAATATTCCAAAGGATTATTGAATCGTCCTGACCAAGAATGGGATTATTCCCAACTCAGCAGAAATATAACATTGAGATTAAATCGAGCCCCTTTGAACGGGCCATAAAACAAATAAATAAATTGATGTTACAAGGCGCAGGCAGTAGCTAGTCGGTCGATGGGCCAGCAAATAGCCAAACAATGGGAAACGAGACTTTAATCTAAATGTGATTCCTTGCAAATAACGAAGATAAATATATTCTCTAGATGACCAGGTCAGATTGTCGGATGAATTACTACGGATAAATGGGCATTAATACCAACATTAATTCGTAAAATTCCCTTTATATCGTTCGGAATGTGTTGTATCAAAACCCCCACGTGCTTCATATTCATCCCTCAAGTGTTTCCATTTCGATTTGTTTTCGTTTTAAATTACCCCATTTGATTAACGTGGCGTCGGACGTCGAGCCACGTCTACGTATAAGGTACGCGAGTTCGAAGGGCACTCATTGAATTTCACGGTGGATGGAGCATGAAATTTAATGTGTGATTTGTATTGATTTTTGGCGATAACTAGGATTAAATGGATTTACTCTGTCGGAAATTGCTGTCTGGAACAGCCAGTATGTGTAAGTACGTTGATGGATAGTGATTAACTCATTTGCATGCGTGTATATAGTTACTTATTGCCTTCCTTATGTATTACCTAGCGATGATAATTTGTCGTCTGTTGAATTCGGAATATTTCCAAGAGCCGTTCCCTCTTAATTAGCAAACAATCGCTTTATCTGCTTAAGTTTAAAATATGAGCGAGCATCGAATTCATTATTCAAATGCCTTTATAAAATCGTTTAAGTAAACATTAATTTACATTTATCAACTCCCTGAACGGAAAGTCTAATTAGCCCGATCAGCTTTTTATAATAATTGTCAATCGGTCGTAGACCGAGCATTCCGGGTATTGATTTAGGGCTAAGCGGTTTATTGGGATTATTAAAATATTATTTTTGTTCGCTCCGGCCCGAGCTTTTGAGCCCGCACAGAACTTGATTAAATTAAAAATTACATTATGGGGAAATAATTTCCGAATTTTCATGACAACGATTCCACCATGCGTAATAAATTCTTCATTGAATTCCGTGCGTTATACAAATGCGTGCTCAATAACAAAGTTATTCATCAAAGCCAAATTAAAAATTGTTTACATGTAACACAAACGTGGGAATAATGAAATAAAAAAAGGTTACAAAACAGCGCATTATAAAATTTATTAATACATAAAAAAGATCCAAATTTTACGAAATACTTATCTCAACAGGTGGACGATCCGCGAAGCTGCAGGAGGAAAGTAGTGGCGGTATAATTGCACGACCTGGAATAGTCACGCAATGGAAAATGGCGAAAAGGTCGCGATAGGCCGCCGCTACAAGAATACGAGAAGTAATTATTGCTGCTGCAAGAACGGAATTCGATTAACTTCGTTAGCTGGGATGGGGACTGATGAGCGGGATCCTTCTCGGGGCTCAGTGAGCGTGAGGGCCGTGGACAGTTTTGAACCGCCTTGTTAGTAGCTGCTTGTTTTTCTGGGCCCGCTGTAAAAAGTGCGTCGTAAATAATTACCTGCATTTAAAATGGACATTTTCAATTGGTTAAAAGGCAATTAGGAAAAAAAACGGGTTTTTTCGCGAACCCATTTCGAACCATGTGCTCGCGCCAGTTGCCAATAAAAAAAATAAGCAATTCTTAAAATCCGGAAAGTTTAACCGCTTTTTAAAGATCGTAAATTTAGAAATACGGCGGTGCATAAATGCATTTCAAGTATCATAAATTTCGAATATTCCAGTCTCGGATATTGCAGGATCCGCTTCTTGTAAGAAAATTCATAATGTGCCATATTGGCATCGGCGATAAGTGAATGGGGATGGATGAGCAACAAGTTTTTTTCTTGCAGCTCGTTAGGATATTAAAATCGCAGAAAGCTTCGAGCTTATTTAAGGCAATTTGCATATCCTAAAGAGCTCGACATTTAAGCGAGAAAAGTACACGGAATGACGAAACAATAAAACGAATGTAAGAGATAGTTAAATAAAACCGTTTTGTACAACACTGCATAATAATGCGATCAGTATTCCAGTTAACGGCCGTTTTTGCAATAACGGACAGAAAGAAAGCAATATTTTATGTGGTTTAAAATTCACTTCGAAAATTGTAGCCAACATATTGCGAAAAACGGTATAAAGAAGGGGCGATTTACATCAATCATTAAATTTCCGTTCTCTTTTTTGGTTTTCTCGGGTTTATGGTCTGCTGTCAAACGTGATGGTTCCACTCGATTTGCCCATAATACATACATGCAAAGCATATTTTCGAGATGAAACCTTCTTCACCAAAAGCAATAGAGAATTTTTTAAAAGAAATATAATATTACTGCTTTAAATAAATAATAAAATAGGCGGTTAGAAGTTACTATTATACTGGAAATGAAGATTTTTGTGCAACATTGACCTCCGCACTCACGAAACTTGAACGCGATATGGACTTTCCGTATGAAACGCGTCGAAATATAATATAAAATCGTGGGAATATTGTAGTCGGCGGTTCGAAAGGAGTGCCGAATTCCGCTGGGTCACAAACATGCACTGGTGCCTTTATGGAAAGATTTAATATCATCATCCGCGCCCCAGAAAGCCGTCATCGAACAGTGACACGTTTTCCATTCGCCTTTGTGTCGCTAAAAATGTTTTTATACATTTTTATCATGCAGGAGGTTCAACTAACGAAAAAAACGCGCCGTCGAATAAGCCCAGTTTTATTTACCCAACATTCGAATGTGTAGCAGTATCAATCCCATTCATTATATTCGAACAAAGGAACGGAAAAAAAATATCAAAAAGGAGTAGCGGCACGCTCGTGGATTTTTTTCGCTTTAAACTGCAAACGACTGTTTTCACTCGTTTAAATTTCTGCCCAATTTCACAGCGATATCGGGGCCCCATGTACATACGTAATCCTGTGTAAAACCAATAATGTGATTATACTTTGCCCGGCATTTTGACGTAGTTTTTGAGCACGTTTCATCACGCTTTATTGAATTAAGGTACATATATGTGACGTCGGAATGACATGATGGAAAAATAATGCTTTCAGTGTCGGCCCTTGACCGCGAATTTCACATTTGCTAAATAACCAAATTGATGAATTACGGGGGGATAAAATAAATTTTACAATTAGTATTCTCAGCGAAGAGGATTTAAGCTGATTAAAAATGTAGATATCCAATAAAATTGGTTAATTTTTACTAACTCTTTGTTATACTGTAAGTAGCATTTCATCAGTTTGTGCATTATTCAGAATTTAGTGGGCAATTGTAGGTTGAAATTTTCCTATTCTAGTCTAGTTCTAGTCGGGAATAAAGTTGGGAATTCGCAAAAAACTAGACTGTTGTAATTTATTTTCGTGTTCCAGCCCGACGCTGTGCAGGTTTCCAAAAAAAAAAGAGGAAATAACATCACCATGATGAATTACGGTTAAAACGAATATGGACAGATTGACGTTTTTACAATGGAAGTTTTTCCAATTCCGAAATAACATTAGGTATATCTATATGATATTGAATTTCACGGTATCACAAAAGTTCACTTTTATCGGTGTTGCATTACAACTTTCGCTGATATGTTTTGATTTGGCTAATAAAACCGGAATGATGGATATATTTCCAAAACGGCAATAGCTTCAAAACAACAACAAATACTCACTTTGAATTTCAAGGCTTGCTTCGATTCGAAATTCCTCTTCGCCAGAGCCACCCGGATCTTCTCCGGCTTGTCCGAAATCGCTATGTGCAAGACGAACCTGATGCCGAGCAGTACATGCTCGAGCACCACGAAGAGAATCAACCAATCGACGTCGCTTAGCGAAGGCATAGTTTGCCTCATCGGCGGGCTGACGTAAAGCAATCCGCAATTAGTGAGTATTGAAAGCGCTCCGAGGACCTCGAAGGCTCTCTGCAATACATTCAAACATTTATAAACCATTACCGAGGGTTTAGTGTAATGTACTGACTTGCCAGGCGCCTATATCTTTGACTTTCCTGCACATTGGTCGCCGGTAAATCTTGCACAATTTGAACGCGTCTGCTCTGATTTCGACCAAGTTGTTCAAAACTGCCCATAAAGCAGCCAGAGGATATACGGAGGAAAACAGGAAGACGTATCCGAATTGTATGAAAAGTTCTAAATAATCGTCGTAGGTGCCTTCGTACTCCTCCATGTCGCCCTCTTTCATCGCTTGTTTGATTCGGTTATCGTCTGGTTTAAGTTCGGGAACTATGATGGATGATAGGACGGTGTCGTCGTTGTTTTCTAATCGGTAGTTCTTTTGCGCTAAAGTGTTCTGGGGTTTTTCAATTTTTTTCTGGAAAATATTGAATTTATGGGCCTGGAAAGGAGAATCTTTAGCAACTTAGTTTTAGAGGAATGGTTCGTTTTTTTTACATTCAACATGTAGTATTTCACAGCCAAAGGTTGGACGGTTTCCTGGAAATTGTTAATCGTTTGCGAAATGATCAACATGGTTTGCAATTGACTTCGCAGATTCTCCATATCTTTTATGTAGAAAGCAATGTAAAATAGAGCCATGAAATTGTTGACGAATTCGAATAGAACCAGTTTGGTTACTCGATGCCTCTCGAACTGGGACTGCGTCCGATGGTTCTCTGAAAGATCATATGAATCGATACCGTCGTTTCAAAAACATAATTTTACATAATTCGAAATAAAACGGAAACGCCCGCCTTCCATTTGCGATGTTTAAATATTCAAATACACAAAGTAACGCGACGAATGGAAATATCCTCCGAAATGATTAACCTTTCGATATGGATGTTATACACCGAGCGCCGGAATGACAGATCAAAAATTATATTGACGCGTTTAAATAAAACGAATTTCGTCGCAACGATCCTCTCGCATCGCCATCGGGTTCGGTGGTTTTCTAAAAGCATTCGTGAAATATGCAAAGGTTTCCCTAAATTATGCAAGAGTTTGATTTTGAATGAAATGTGTTTCGTGCGAGGAATCGATAAAGAAGCGTTTACCGAAAATGATCAAGTTTTGAATATAAGCAGGATTTTTCGGACGTTTTTCCGATTTTACAATCTGCGATATTGCACCGAATTTAATGTGTATAGATTATTTTCAAAAATTCATTTGGAATGACAATTAAATCAAAAACAGGCTTGACTATGGAAACGAATTGGATTAAAAACCCCCTGGTAATAGATTCAGAGATAAAACAAACAATACACGAAGATTAAAAGTATAAACAGTGTTGGATAAAAATAGCAGAGGGGTTTAAATGAATCAAGATTCATTGGAAATCAATTTAATAACTCTAACAAACTATTCCTGCAGGTAATTTAATTGAAACTCGAATGAAATTCCCGGAGTGGTTTTTCGCAGCAAAAGGAAAACAAAAAGTAACATCGAAACGGCATCGTTTTTGCGAATAATCGAGCGAAAAGTCCCGTTCAATCTGTGCGACCGCGACGGAAAAAGTTGAAAATAACCCGGGAAGCAGATATTGAAAAGTTGTGTCAAATATATCGGTAACTCGTAACTTTCCCATCAATTCGCAACAGTTTCGGAATAAAATCTCCAGTCAACTAAAACGTATGGAATCGAACATGCACCGGCAACTTTTAGATTCCCGTCAATAGGCGGTTTTGAATATCTTTGAATTCGCTTCCGTCGCGTGATTGGTTATTTTAATAAATTCCGAATGTACCTGTGTAAAAAATGAGATCATTTACTTACCCCATTCGGTTAAAAATGTAGCTAATGTTCTGTAATACGCATTCATAATCAACACCACTATAGAGTAAATAATACTAG
The DNA here is from genome assembly GCA_918026865.1 of Phyllotreta striolata. Classification (NCBI taxonomy): domain Eukaryota; kingdom Metazoa; phylum Arthropoda; class Insecta; order Coleoptera; family Chrysomelidae; genus Phyllotreta; species Phyllotreta striolata. The sequence continues at coordinate 14,851,475 of OU900094.1, read as the reverse complement.
GCAGCATAACGTAACTTATGTATTCATCAGACTTTTTGCAGTAATCTTCGAGCCAGAAAGACAGTAACATTATGAAAAAGGCGGCAAGTAGGCATACAAGAACGATGGGAATCGATACGGCATACATCTAGAAAATATACGATGGTGTTAATTGTACCTGGATAATCAGAAAATGAGGTGAGTTTTACTTTCAAATAGGTCAGATAACGCGGGCTCTGCGGCTGAACTTTTCCTGATATAGCATCTATACCCATAGTTCCTCTAAAACTAGGTCTTGGTTCGTCCATACTTGTCATACCGATAGTTCCCCATTCGAAAGCTAATTCGTTGCTTTTCCTTTTCCATATCTAAAATTAAACCATTTGGCGATTTAATTAAGTAGGTACATAAAATATACCATTTTATAGTTCGTGCTAAATTTGTGCAGCAATAAACAGAGCAATGAAAGTATAAATTACAAAATCGTTATTCGATATTCGATATTTTCCCGGTCAATCTAATGAAAAATTATTCCCATTCTAAATAAATAACGATCGAAAATTTAAAGTCAACAGTTGAACGTCAATTTATTGCGATACTATTTCAGTAATTTATTATCGACTAATTAAATGTTGAAAATTTTTCTTGTTAATAAAAAATCATTTCTATGAAAACTAATTCAATAAAGACAGTGAGCCAAAATTAATAATTCAAAAAGGGAAAGCTTTAATTAATTCCGCACAAAATTTTAATGTCATTCCAGTTTATAATTAATTAGCTCAGTACATATTGGTACATTAAATAATTTAATTAAAATCTCAGCCTTATATTATTCGTTTTTAAAAGCTACTCTGCAAAATTTATTACTTCAGATATTTTATGTGTAACCGTTATGAAAGAATTGGTATAGTTCGATGATATTAAAATTGAGAAATTTCCGCAATTTCGATTCCACTTGACAATGCAGCATTAAATCCCTCGTGCGCCCCTTATCTAAAACTGAAATTCCCTTATTCAAGATATCGGCTTAAATCAACAGAATGTAATATAAGCCGTTAACTTGCAGACCGTGAGGGTGCGAAATTCGGGACGGCAATAAGGTCATGAGATTGCACGGTTGCATTAATATAATCCCTTACCGTATTCAATGGAGTATCATTGAGTTTTAACTATTAATACCCCCTTTAAGTTTTCATTTATTCGGATAACGCGATCAGATTTAGCGCCGTTACCGCTCTCCTTATAGAAACGGGAAAGCCGTTAAGTAAAGAAGCCCGATAGGAAAATTTCGCTATTATTTAAAATTCTTTTTAAGCGCTTCGGCGCCGTGGACATTTTCCGGCGCGACGCATGAATTATTAAAGAAGGGTTGTACGGAATGGAGTTCAGATTGTTAGCTGAAGTTGGCAGCTAAAGTTTCGTCAACTAATAGGTATGTTTGATTAATGTTGCCAAAGGTCAAGTTTGGTTTGGCAACTGCCTGAAGCTAGTAGAGTTATCAAAGTGAATTTAGCGTGACTTTAAATCAAATAATCAAATCGTCGCGCAACGCTTGTCCGAAACACATATCACCATCGTCAAGAATGTTACTTTCGGAAGGCCTCTCGAAGGCTCTTCAACTAACGCAAGAGTCGTGGAGTTGCCGTTGTGTCTACGCCAGAAGCTCTGCGACAAAACGGGAGAAGAACAAATGAATGCTTTAACTGTTTGTTAACTTCCTTTTGCTGCATGACATCCGAGCCCACATTGCGGCTCCAGATGTCTGAGACCCTCCCAAACTGTTTGTTCCTTTTACGTTTGTTAAATACGAGTTAATTAATATAATTTTAGTTAAACTGGGGCGAAGCGTCGTCAAACCGAAATGTTGTGAGGCGTATTTTTAACGTGTGTTGCAGTGACTTGCGATTCTATAAAGCTTTGTACAAGTTTACAATAACGTGTTTGTGAAAGACATTATTTCTCGAGACGTTTCGAATAATGAAATATTGTTGAGGCAAAACAAACATCAATGCACGTCACTAATGTCGTCATACATGCCGAGCTTAATACCTTCAGAATTTAATTTAATAATAACAAGGGATGACAGAAAATGTTAAAAAGAATCAGAATTATTCTCTTAGATTTCGTAAACTTTACAAAAGTTCAGCAACACTGCCTATACTTGCGACTTGGTAAATTATCGGTGACGCGTGCATTGATATTTGTTTTGCACCAACTGTAAGTAAAATTGCAATAAAAATAATTGCATCATGGTTCCTAAAAGATAACCGGTGCATATTTACATGTTTCGCATACGCTAATGAATCTGTTCTTATTACATCCCTATTTTCCTTCGGCTCTATTTTATATTATAAAACTAAACTGCACCTTCGGGATTGAAACTAGCAGTTAGCATTAAATTAGACGTTACTGCGAGAAAATACAATTCCTAATACCCATGCAGCGTTTGTTAAAATACTCTTTACACAAAAAGCTTCGTTTCGCACAAGTGGTTAGACGCATTCCGATTTATACGGCCTTCGAATGCTTTTCCAATTACATTCCGCGGTTTTTTTCCCCGAATGAAAACTCAATTAGTCCACTGACATTTTCTCTGTATAAAACGGCAAAAAAACGAGGGAAAAAAGATTGATCTGCCAAGTTGGAAATGGACACGATACCTATTCGTTATAAGCCGGAAAACGATCTATTATAAAAAGTTTCGAATTGTGATGTTCGCTGTAAACTCGTTCCATTTATCTTTATACTGCCGATGCCAATGGCGTAGGATGTTCACAAACTTAAAAAGCCCCCGAGCTGTAAAATTACGAAATATTATTTTACCTCTAGTAGCAACGTAACCCATACAACGTTAAACACGCAGAAAAAGGGTATCGTTTCTCGGGAGACCAGTAATTGAAGGAATCCCAGCACGACCGGTATGACCAAGGCGGAGGTGTAAAACCCCAAGAAAGCGAAGTACAACGTCACTGATTCGCCGAAGTAATTTTTAATTCGATCTGAAACAAATTTGCAAATAAGTTCTGTATAAAACTTTTCGAAATCGTTCGTTTATTTGCTAGCAATTTTTTACCAAATACAAACTACGGCTGAAAGCACATTTAGTACTCCTGTATACCGCGGAATCGGAGTGGAATATAAAAGAGCTAGGAAGAACTCAGTAAGATAAATGAGTTAAAATGAACGCGATTTAATCCAACAATTAGATTACGGAAAAGGAGTTTTACTCACAAAGATTCGTATGGAATAAACAAAAAACATAAATCGATTATATGCTTTTAATGCGAAAGAGCAATTATCTGATAATGAGCAAACCTAATCCGATAAAACCAATAATTGATATTTGTCCCTCTTCAATTAGAAATAAATATTTAACGTATCCGTCGACCAAACCTCAATTGTAATCTCGCCCGGAACCTATTACTCGTTAAACCATTTTAATGATTTTCATTAATAGACCGTTCGTAATAATTGAATTGAATAAATATGCTTGCATATTTCGCTCCACATTAATTTTGATATCGTTGATGTTTCAGATAGATTCCCATGCAATTATTTTCCCTCGGATTCGGAAAGGGGATGCTGTTGGATTTAATTGCGTTATTTTATTTCCGTTTAAAACAGTTATCGTTTCTGCTAATGGCAGTAAAACTTACTGCTACATCAGTTTTTCGCGCTTTATTAATCTGTCTTTCGCGCTGTAAAATTCGAGTTTATGCATGTAAAAACTACACGTATTTTAATAGTAAGGGAAGATATATTATGTGGTTTCTGTAATCTGATGTTTGCTCATGATTAGCATCGTAACTAGCTGAAAAAAAATGTTTGTTCACCATTGATTGCATTCCGTAATAAAAACAGTTTTATCATATTCGTTACGAGCATTTTTCAGGGCGCTTGTGCACGAAACGATTTTTATGCCAACGGTGTTAACAAGCGACAATTTATTTAATTATCGTCAAAGGGCGACATAATGGCTTGTTAACATGCACCAATGCCCATTTGCGTCTCCTGCGACCATCGTTATTGTGGTAATTAGAAACGCTTACGTTCAGTTCATCAAGGCAACTTTCCAGGATGGGCTCCAAAGCGCAATTCACTGGAAAGCACTACAGGTGCATGGTGATTGTAAAAGCTTCAAAAGGGAAAGGCTCGATAATGGTAATTGTAATTAAAACAATGTACACGTTATCCTCGCCGCTACACCATCACATTTAGGAGTATATTACGAAGACATAAAAACTTACGTGTAATATGGTAAGTAAAAAAATTCAGCTCGCGAATACATCAAATCTAATTAGAAGGGAGATTTGTAATCGATTGGACCTTGAACCCTCGGCTCATTTGGGCGGCTTTGTCGCGTAAGCGCGATTCCCGTTACGAATTCCGAGTGAACGACACCAGCACGTTTCGCCCAAAGGGCCCGAAATCTCGAGCCGACCCTTCTCGTTTTCTCGACTTTCCCTCAAATAAGCGCCGACCGGATGCGGATGAGAAGAGAGGATGCAAATGACTATGTTCAAACGGTAAAATGTGCGCGGTTGGCGGAAGCCCTTATCACGTGTTGTTCTATCTAGGTATAGAGATCACTATGACAGTGCTCAAAGGGACTCTAAATATCATCATAATGTGACAAAGTTGCAACCGCATCTGTCGCATGAGAATGGAATTATTGGATGCAAACTTGCCGCAAATGGCTGCTGGGCGAGCCAATATTTCCTGCTCGAAATAAATGCTTCCGACGAAAATGGCATTCTGAGTACAAATGGAGTGAAAAATAGCGAAGTAAATTTCCTGTTTTCGAACTAATTATGCTAAAATGTACTTACCAAATGGTTGTTTAGATTTTAATGTCATATACCATTCCTTGCTGAGCCTTTTCAGTGCTTCCGGCTCGTGTAGAGGATATACTTTGGTTACTATATTGGCGTTCTTGCAAACTTCTATAATTGATTGCCCAGTGTAAAGTTGACACTCGGGAAAACCGGGTATATGATTGTCTTCAGGCAGGGCTCTAATATTTTCCACTTCATGCCTAACTATCGTTTGACGCTCTGCTAAAGTAAACAGGTCATCCACGTGCGTGTCTTCCTTTAGAAAATCTTCCAGAGATTCGACTGAAAACTCCCTCATCACACCATTGGAATCTATCTTCGATAGCTCCATTTCCTCGGCGGCTTCTAATAATTTGATTTTCGTGGCCGAAATGTGGAGAACAAACGCCTGAAAATAGGAAATTGTGTACTACACCATCGCAAAGTGAAATGGTTGATAATATTGGCTTACATCTTTGGGATTCACGGGCTGTTTCATTACGATTAATTCTCCTCCTCCATCTCGCTTCTTGCCACGAATTTTTTCGACAAACCATCTCAGGGTGTTTAATGGTATGGTGGAAGATAATTGAATTACTAGGTATGTTGGAGGTAAGTTTGTATCATCGATATCACACGAGTCTTCATCAGCTACGTCTGTTACCACTATTTTTCTGTTGCTCATTTTTCCTGAAAATTCAAGTAGGTACATACATTGGTATTTCTTCATTACATAAAATGAATTAAGCAATTCTAATTATTTGGGAAAACAAAAATGGATATGGATTCATTGTATTGGTTCGAAAACACGAACTCTTACCACGTAAAGCCGCCAAAGTTTGATGGATACTCCATAAGCTTCTAATGAACGGGTCAGTTTTTTTTATTTCGTTCAAATAATCAAAATCATCTGATCCGTTGTCGGAATAATTTAAATTGGACGAAACCGAATTTATTTCACGAATGTCGAAATTTACGGGCCTACCAAAGCTTTCAAAAAGTTTAACTTGTACTTTCTCCATTAAACAAAAGCTGCAATGTTATTTGTTAGGTTCGAAAGTTTGCGATTTAATTGGCCGAAGCGTACTCTAAATTGTTCCTGAATTGTTTTACATATTGGAAAAAATTTCAAAAATTCGCGATTTTATGAAGGAAGTTAAGGATTCGTAAAATTAATATCAATTTCATAATGTGGCTTAAAAAGGCTTTAGGAAAGTTTAGAACAAAAATATTGTAGGTACTTACCTTATTAACAAACTAATTGAAGGTATAAAATATTTTTTAGTTGTGTGATAACGCTAATTCAAACTAGTAGCTGAATAGTCATTGATAATAATAAACTCATGTCATATGGTAATAAAGATATAGATACACCCAAAATTGCAAAATTTGCAATCAAATTTATTATTAATGAGATGATAAACTATGTAAATTAACTCTTTATCAAGAAAAAAACTTCGAAATAATAAAAAAATATTACTTCAATATTATAAGTAGACCAAAAAAGTATTCGTACAGTTGCATTATGTTCTGGAAGTCCGCGTTCAGTAAACAGAAACAAGAAGTAACTAGCAAATTAAAATCTACATTTCAAGACTATTCTTGCAATCATTAATTAACATTGTTATTAAAAATGTAAAATAAAAAAAAAACGAAAAATGTTTGCTTTATCCCCAAAATAAGTATTCGTACAGCAACGTTTTATCAATTTCTTCACTCTGTAGATATTAAATTGTTTATTGTTTTCGCCGGTATATTAGTATTAGGTTGAGCTCCTAGTTCTGTTTTCAAAATAATTCAAGTTTACCTTAAAATGCCTAGAAAAACTGAAGAAATAGATGGTGACTTAAAAAAGTCATCATCCATCATTTTATAGAAGGAAAATAATATAAGGAGATAGGTAAAATTGTTCAAAAAACACATATTACAGTTCAGTACATTGTGAAAAAATATAAATCTACTGGTTCCGTGGAAAATAAGTCAAGATCGGGAGGTACTGCCAAGTTAACTCAACGAGATCAGAATTTCATTTATCAAAAAGTTAAAAAAATTCCCTTTGTAAGTGCTCCATACATTGTTTCTGAACTGAAATCCAGTACATGGCATAAGATCCATCCGGAAACTCTTCGATACCACATTAAGCGATTAGAATATAGAGGAAGAAGACCTGCTAAAAGCCAAGGATAAATAAGAAAAATCGAAAGCTAAGAGTGGAGTTTGCTAAGCGTTACATTAATAAACGTTTAGAGTTCTGGAACCAGGTTATATTGTCAGATGAGAGTAAGTATAACATTTTTGGATCGGATGGAGCCAAATCTGCCTGTTAATTGTTTTTTCATTTGTATATTTATTAAACGGATAACTACACGTATAATGATTATAATACGAGTGTACGAATACTTTTTTGGTATACTGTAAGTAGGTTTACAATGTAGATATTTTTTCAAAATGTCAAATATTTACGTAGGTACTTTCCGTGGAAATTTTTTTAATTTTTGTTAGAAATAAGGATTAATTATCATTATCTTTATTTTTCTGGATTAATTCGTTAATTTCAATAAATAGATTTTTTTGGTAAATCCAAGGTTTTATAATTTTATTAAAAACATTTTGAATTTTTAAAATGTGTAATATAATAGTGCTGATTTACTTAAGTTCAACATGACCTACATATTTCCTAATTTAAATCGAGTTAGAAAACTGTATGTGGTTAATGCGCTGGTAATAGGATTTGGGATTCAATAAAAAAATGTTAGTGATGAGGAACCTGTTTTATTTTAGAATTTGTCCTTACCAAACAATAATCAAATTTATGATTAATTTTGACACTCACTCGGAACACCTATTTGCTTAATAAAAGGACGAATGCTCCGCTTATTAACAACAGATATGTATAATGTGATTGGTTCAAAATTATAACCAGAATTAAATGCTTTAATTTATTTTAATTCATGTCTATTTTTAACCTTGGTTTAGGTTGCAATACAAGCGCGTATTTACCTATTGTAACTCCTCTAGCACAGACACACTTCACATACTACTTATTTTAACACGTATTCGAAAATTCGATTGTACTTAAAAATCGATTTTTTTTTTCGCGAAATTAGCCGAATTGCTTTAAAAATAGTATCATATATGCTTGTACGAATAGATAATCGAAATGTTAATTAAAATAAAAGTATAAAGAAGCCTATTTAGATCATAATTTCCAACAAACTGTATACGAGATATCGATTAAGAATTTAGTAGCGAATACCAAGTGAATACTTTATAAATCAAAGAATTTTTCCAAAATTTCGTACACATTGCTCCATCTAACAGCGCAATTTCAAAATGACATGCTTTCCTTTATCGATTACTTTCTGTTGAAACAGATTTGCTTGTGTTAAAACACTGAGTTGCATAAAGATGTCTCTACTAGTCCCTTTAAAATCGATAGGCGCGATTTTTAAAATTACGCACGACTAATTATTTTTAATTTTGAAAAAAACTACACTCTCTAAAGCAATTTATACTTACTCGTTTTATGGAGACATCTCTATAAAATGTGGTAATACAATTTTCATATAATTAGGTGTATTATTTCGAAAGGACCATAAAGTGTAAGTTCAAATTAGTGCAAACTCCGAAAGTGATAAAATATGCTCGTTATGCTGTAAGGTTTCGTCTCTGAAACGCTCTCCCATCGGATGTACTGCTTTAATTAAATGTAAATTCGGTGCGTTCACTTCGAAAACGAAAGGCCCTTTGCAACCTGCCATTAAATGGGATTCGAATCTGTGTTGGGGTATATGATTCATAATTGAAGTTTTTGCTGTTTATTCGCGGGTGAAATTGTTCAAAAGAGCCGAAGCTATTGATATTATTTTAGGGAACCGTTTATTAATTAGCATCAAATGTCGGTTAGGCGACATTTAGAACTGTTTATCAAGAAAAGTATAAATTTATTGGTAAATTTTCAACAGTTAGAGTACGTTTCTGCACCGTCTATAAAATATGCGTAAAAATACTTACTTACATTATTAAAATCCTAATTTCTTAATTTGCATTTACGTCTTAAATAAATAATTGATTTAAAATTATGGAACATTGCTTTTCAACAAAATAGATATGTGCATGTCATTGTCAGGATGTAATCATTCGCAAGGAAACAAAAAAGCATAAAGTTTGTCAAAGTTATTTAAATTTTCGTTTGTCACTTCAAATCTGCTCGAAATTGCACTTTGAAATTAAAATTATTGACTTCTGCTTCTTCTTTTTGCTTGACTTATTTTTATTTTAAACCTTCCTACTAAGAATATTTGACTGTTGAAATATTGATTGACGTTTTGTCATTTATTTGTATAAAAATAATGTGGTAGTTTATCAGAATTTCTCGTTTATTTTTTATAAATTTTAGCAACAAGAGTGATTCAAAATGTGGTACGAACCACTTACAGAAGTCATCTCACTAAAAAATTGGATTATGTATATTTGTGCGTATTTTTGCGTAGTATTCATATTATTTTGTACGATTTGTCTAAGAGGTAATTTTACTATGAACATTTAATATTAATATTTTCTGCAGCTATTTGTTAACAACAATAAAATTAACACTAATATACCAATTATTTTAGATGCAACAAAGTACGTGGTAAAATGGACCAAGATTACTTTTTATCCTTCGGAAAATTCCGAAAAAAATCAGGAAACCCGAATAAAAAACAGGCAAAAAGAAAAAATTCGTAGGCGTCATTAAAACATGTGTTTTCTTTTTAATAAACATAAATTTCCTAGAAATAATTTATTTCATGACAGGTCTCTCACATCGAAATATTCGTAAGAGATGTAACGAAATTATTTTTTTGTTGAAACAATATTAAAAAGGCACTAAAGTTAGACGATTTCGAACATCTAAAAAGTTACAAATGGCGAACCGTGAATATAAAGGTGCAACAGTGAAAGTCGTAAACATCTTTCCCAAGCCGTAAAAAATTTATTTAATCCCTGGATCATCATTTGAAGTTCCCAGAACACTACGTGGACGCACCAAATTTAGTCTCAATGGTATATTTGCTCCAGACAGAAGAAATTAAACACAAATTAAATATATTTCCTAACACAAAATATCTTCTAAACTAGATATCAAAGTGTTGTTTCTTTTATTTATTTATTTTATTTTCCACAAACATTGAAATAACATTCCGTATAGAACCTCGTTGATTTTTTTCTTCCAAAACCTACCATTTGGGTTGTTTTATAATCCAATTTTCACGGAGATCCCCAACACTACTCAACGTATCAAACTCATACTACACTTTTATTAGAACTGGGAATTTCTAAATCAAAGACAAGTCAGTGTTTTCCTTCTCTTCGTTTTATTGCCACCGACTTCTGCCTTTCTTTTATTATTACTACTATTTTACGAGGATTTTATGAGAGAAATGAGAAAGTCTTCCTTCCAGTATTTATCAGTTTCGTTGGTTTATCACATTTTACTTAAAAAATTTGATGAAAGTGCAAAGTAGGATTGAAAGGAGAATGAATAAATAAAACGAATCCTGCCTCGCCTGTAAGCAGGGTATTTACGGTAAGCATCCAGGAACTAATGACACCAATTATTAGTAAATACAGCTTTCAAACTGTCGCGGTAACCAGATTTGCTGCAACACAAATTTTCCCAAACTACAACCGTTTTTGTGCTATTGATTAACAATACACGTCACTTCAGGGTAACTTTTGCCTTGTTAACTTCCCGTGTAATGGGCTAGACTTAGCCTGGAACGATACGATAAGGAATAGTTTGAATTATAGGAGCTTCGATGTCACTTAGTTTCTTCCAATTAAATAATCAAATCCTTTATTATACGACCGAGCGAAACGAAATAATATATTAAAGTAATAGTAGGAAAAGTTTTGTGAATTATACACTTAATTTATTATTAGGTAATAAGTGCTCCCAATGATGTACTTCGGAATAACTGCGAAGTTTTCCTGCACGATTTAATTCGGTTTAGTTGAGTAAATCCGGGCATTAATATTAAGGACAAGTGGTTACGTCGTATGCACCAATTTCAAGTTGCCAAATAGTTCGGAATTCAACTCCCCCGTTCCCCAAAACCAGATAGTAATTTTGCGTTAGTATGAATGGACCGTGGGTTTTGATACGGTCATAAATCGATTGTCAGATGAAACTCGGAGTTTCGAGAGCAGCATGCATCGATGTTACTGGCTCTTGACACAGGCAAAAGTGACGAACTTCCCAAAGTTTACCAGCTTGTTTGAACGTATACCTATATAAAGGAATTATTCCAATTCAAGTGTATAAGCCTAATGAAATTCCTGAATGAGATATCAGCGTATATTGCTAATTTTTTTATGTTCTGAAGCCTAAGCCAGAAAATAATAAGTCAAACGAAAAGCAATCTTAAAAATTAGTTACAACAACGTTTAAGAGCAGATTTACAAGAGCCAGAACTTTAAGAAAACGTAAGTTCTTGGAAAAATTGCCTCGCCGTGTTTCTGCAAAAAGAATTTATGTGGTGCTCCCAGCCGTTGATAAACCTTAATAGATGTTTCCCGTACATCTTATTCACTCCGGTTACGATGTTGTCTGAACATCTCGAGGATTTTATTACGCGATTGTCTGCTCCTTTCGCTCATTCATTCGCGAATTGTGAAAGTCGCTATCCGAAGCTCCGTGCCTTTTCAGGCTGCGGACACTTCTGTTTATTAAATTTAAATTGCTCGGTTGCCTCCGACGCGGAATTGCTTAATTCCAAATTAAAATTTCCTAATCGACCCCAGTAATGCTGCAATTCGAAGATTAAACGTCACTTTGTTCCATTCTGCGGTGGAGCATTTGAAATATCTTGTCGTTTTTATGCCGTTATTAAACTGAAGTATTTCGACGCGCATCTCCTGGCGAATTTGATCTTTTAATTTCGCTGCTTTGGAAGCAATTTTGTAAATTTTCAATAACGGCACTTTACAGAAAAGCACGAAGGTTTAAAGATCTTGCATGAAAAGTGTTTAATGCTGCTGGTAAGATAAACTATCTGCTCCTTTGGAATTCCTTTTTGTCGTTACCTATATTTCTCGCGCGAGCAAGCGGATTCCGTTCGGATTAGATCTAGCCTCGAATATCTCGCAGAGAATTTTGAAACTTAAATTAAAGCCCCTTTGTTCTATCCCTCCTCGCATTTCTTGTTATTCCAGTGGCAAATAAATTTTTCTATTTCATAACGCTGGCGAAACCAGAAACAAAGAACGGGCCGATGTCACCTGCAGATTGCTCCTATCAGCCCCACTCATAATTGCCTGTCAGGAATCGTGATTTTATTACGGAACACACAAACGGGACCCTCGCGATAATTAGCAGCGAGTATTTCATCTTACGACCTATTAACGGTTTCGTTATCTGTTTAACACTTTCGTCGACGTCGTTCGAATATAATGAAACCGCAAAATCTAAATTACTTTACTCTGGCGATGCTCAGAATTCCCTTCCGGATTCTTTGCGTTTCCTAACAATTTTAAAACTTTACAATACCAAATTATTTTTAGTCGACTTTATTTACACCAATTATGGTATTTAGGAAGTATGATGCATGTTACAAAAATGCTCTATTAAATCTTATTATTAATGAGTGTAATTTAAACGTAATAATTTCTATGTAATTCTTGGATTGCTTCGAATGAAAGTTGAATTCAGTTTCTTAATTAAAGGTTGTTTAAATATGAAGTTTCGAATGTATTTTTGTAAGATGGAATTCGACAAAGCTGCAAACAGTAAAGCGCGTTCGCCGGAATAGCTCTGTACATAGAGAAAATTAGAAAACTTCGGAAAGTTGTAATTCACACCCCTGACCAATTTATTAGAGCGCCGACTATTCCAGTATCAAATTCAAATTAGTTTCTGGAAATCGGCGAATTCACGAAGAATTTCCAACTACCAGTTTCGCGTCTGTCGAAAGCGTTCGACCATTTAATAATTTATTAGTAGAAGAGTTTTTTTTTTATTTTAATCAAGTTTTTATTTATGACCAAAGAATAATGTACTGGTAATAAAATCTCGTAAAACAGCTCTGATTGTTTGCTTCCCGGCTATATTCAGATCGTTTGAAAATTATGTCGCATTTTGCGGTTTGCAATAAACCACCCGAATATCTTCGATATAAATCATGATACTAGTATACGAGTACAATACGATTTTAGTTGTATTTATCAGAGCGTTTGGAATGTTTTACAACGCTCCCGCAATTTTCATGGCGCAGTAACTTACCCTTAACAGCCTCAACCCAATATTCAAGGGCATAATGAAGACGCATGGTGTCCGCCGATGATGCATTTTTTACGCCTTATTACTTCGTTTAGAACGCGCAATTTTACCACAAAGTTAAAACAAAACGTAGCCTATAAGATTTTCCGATGAATTATTCATGAAGTTCAAAGTTGAAATAAATATTCGAGTACCTACATAAACAACATTATTGTTAGCCGGATTTTCCTACCGAATGCCTTCGGCAATTTTCCGCAGGCGCCATCTCACACCCTCGTCCGTTCCCAAATTATTTAATACCGTCTAATAATTCCTTTTTAAAATCCGCCGAGAAAATCCCGAGACCAATTTCAAATTAACTTTTTTCGGTCGAACGGGACTCATCTCGAATCCCCTTGATATCCCATGCAAGAGATCTTATGACCCTCTGGGAAAAAATAATCCCCGCCCTCTTTATCCCGAAAAAGGAGTGATTGAATAAATGAGATTTTCTCGAATGCCGCGGTTAGAGTCGCCTTTATGTTTTATTCATTATCTAGGTAGTTCTTTTTTCCACCTCACTGTTTTAGCCTTTAGTCTGGAATCTCGAAACATTTTGGGGACTCTTTTATTTAAGACGTAGGCTACATAATGCGACGCACAGGTTTGTTTATCCTTTTTTCTGTGTCCCAGGGGGAAGTGTTAATATAAATGATAATTAGATGTGAAATATTTGACAGCACGTCTTCGAACGCAACGAAATGGAACTAATAAAATTTTTTCCTTGGACGGGTTATTTTTGCCAAACCATCGGGAATTTTACAAGGAATTAATTCCACGTGCCGCGGTAATAATGGAAAACGTAATATCGCAATTGATGAAATTTTTGTATCTTATCGGAGCCCATTCGGGCGGGCTGCGGCCGCATTTAAATCCGGGCGAGCATAGAAAGTGCGACAAGAGATGGGCAATAAAATCCTCCAACTTTCTACATTTACACATCATAATCCTTACAGCATCCTTCCCGCAGCCCAGCGTCACGCCAGCGGCAATGGACCTTTGCTTGGCTTGTTTCGGCCGCCTCGACAGTGCTGGACTAGCAAATTAAGGATTTCCGACAGGTTAAGCCCAAGAAAAGTGGAGTGGTTTCCGGTTTTTATGCCATTGTGTTGTTGACAATGTAATTATCACGTTCTGGAATGAATTAAATACCTGATGTTTTATAAAAATAGGCTCTGGTGTGATTCTTTTTTTGAATTTTGAATGAGGAAGGAACAATCAAAAATAAATAATTGTTGATAATAGTTTTTAATTGATAATTTGTTTAAGAAAATAGCGAGTGGGTCTGATTCTGGTCTGAGATGTCCTAGTCGTGCCCTTTTCATGCGATTGTGTCGACGACAAAAAGGACAATCGCACGAAATTTCAGCGGATATCTAACCCTCCGGGCTTTCAGGACAGATTTTCGCATTTTAGCCAACTTTACATTATTTTTTTATAAATCCAGTCCTTTTTCCATTAAGTAAGACTTAGAGGTTTGCCAACCACTCGATAGGGTTTAAAGTACCGTAAAAGAAAGCGGTTTTTTTATTCAATAATTTGGGGTAATCCTTTTTTCATATTTCCTCGTGTTCGAGAACCTTCCTGGGAGATTTTTTTAAATTCCTATAATCTTCTTATTATAGAAAAAAGTTGTGTTATTTTATGCTCGAATTTAGGGATATCATCAAGGATCAAACAAGCAGAATCATTAGACGAGAATTTTCGAGGAACTTTCAGGAAACAGTTCCAGTAGAATTTCACTAGTTTCGGATTACAGCTAGCGAACTAATGTGTGTTCCTTCTTTGCGAATTTCCGTACCATGTTAGTTCCTTCCAAACAATTAGTTTCTCTAACAAAAACGATATACCTATGTACCTTCATCAGTAACGTTTTGTGTTGGTTAACGTATAACAAAACGAACAGAGTGCTTTCAACAAACGACAACACAGCCGAAGAGAGTGTTAACAAGTCCGAATTTTCGGGTGTACGTTTTGTACATTTTCCGGTCAATGCGGTTGCATCCTTACAAAATCAATATGCAGAGAACAAGCAACGTATGGCCTAGACAGGGAAGGATAATATTATTCATCTGGATATGTTGAGATGTACTGATATATAAACCGTTTTAGATAAATATTTTATTGTCTGATAAATATGCAACTACTATCAATTAATTTATTGTAGACATTAAAAATGCACAACCGTTTAATTTGTTTTTCAATTTTATTAAATCGTTTATAATTAAATAACTGGCGGTGGCTATAATTAAGTATTTTCATTTCCGAATAAAATTGCATTTAAACTACAATCGACTGGACACTCCGAGCGTAATTGAATTTTATTTGGGTCGATCGGTCACTTTATTAAAGAGTCGTAAACGATAGATGCAGCTGGTTAAAATAAAACGAATAAGTCTTTTGAATAATAAATTCATTAAAGAAATTTTCCTCTACTTACACTTTCGCTAGATCAGTTGCTATTGCAGAGAAAATAAGTAAAAATAAATATAGTGGTTTGCTTTTGATTTTTCCTCTTATTTACTACTAACGTGATTAATTCGGGACGAAACCCTGAACAAAGAAAAACGCGCTGCTGTAACAAAGCGGCAACTCCCGATAACTTTATTAAAGTTACGAGTTTAGTTTGGGAGCGATAAGAACGCCCGTTCAAAATTCCTCCTCCGTCGATTATTACCGAAATTAGAGTCACGTTAAACCTATATTAATATCTCGGGGACATTATTAGTGATTATCGGCGCACGATTACCAATAGTGTTTATTTACACATTTATCTTGTAGAGGAGGTTGCAAGATTTATGTGGCTTATCGGCTTTAGGAACGCGCTCTAACTTTATTTACCGAATTTGATAACATATTTTTTAAATCGAATAGGTAATAGGTAATAGATAGATATTTGCGTTTTATGTTAGTATGATATTTATTTAACGTGGGTACCTATCTATTATAAATAGTAATTCTAAGTAAATGGAGTTTTAGGCTCTAAATAATGGCTTCGGTGGTTTTCATTATGCCTACAGCATTATTCTCCTTGGCGATTAATTTCTCATGGGACTCCTAATCTATTATTATACAGGATGTTTCCTAAAGACTTGTAGAAAATGAAGTAACTATGCACATACCAAAAATGTAAAAATACACTTTGTTTTAAACTAGACATTATTCAATAGCCTTTAGAGAAGGAATACAACCTTTAAATGCACTTGCAAATGTTTGCACATATTGGGAAAGTTTTGGGGAAGTAAACAACCTATTTAAAAATAATTAGAGGATCGACGCCGTTAGTAGTTAAAATAATTTGTGTACATAGCACTAAATAGTTCGTAAAATAATTAAGCGAAGGTTACATGTTGTTTGTGATTCAATTCGCCTCAGGCTCGATGCTCTCAGGCAGTACGAGTTCAATATTTGTCGTTACGACACCGCTGACCTCCATAGTTATGAGAGCATTGTATTATCTCAATTTAACAAATGCCTGATCTCTCATTTCGCTCCAAAAATTACCCAGTTGTAGTTTGTATGAACCAGACAAAAGTGCTTTGTTTTGTTAGTATTTAAAAAATACCGCGATCATTCGAGAGTTAAAGGTAAATTTGTTAGTTTAATATATTTCATAAAAATATCATTTATTATAAAAAAATCACCTCTAAATTAGAATTTTTTTGCATAAGTATTTTTTGCTTGCCATTAAATGAGAAATTAACAGAAAAAAATTGAGAATTGGGAATTAGAAATTAATTACCAATTAAACAGGTTTCGTGAAAAGGCAACGTGCTTAAGAGGCTAATTAAAAATAAAAGTATTGGCAATTATGGAGGGTGATTTCTTTGATTTTTACTTAGAAGAAATGAAAGTGGCTTGTCTCAGAAAATTATACCCTAGGGGTATTAGTGTAATGTCGAGACTGGTTTATTTTGAATTTAATGAAAGACATTTATGATTTTAATGAGAGGCAAATAAATTTTTGATAATTTCTCGGCTTCATTGAATTTTTTGTATAAAAATAATATCTAATCGGATGATAATTGATAAAAATAAATGTACTTAATCTTATTTGGTTTATTACGAACTTCAAATTACAAGTTTCTGATGGAATTTCGCAAACTTTTTTCTATGAATCTATAAAAGTAGCTACTCAATAATTATTTTTATTTACTGGGCGAAATATTATCTGCATTTTATTCCGCGAAGTAATATCAGTAGAAATATTTTATTTTATTTCTGTTTTTATCATTAATTAGCCTTTCAATTCCATTTATTTTTAGTAATTTATATAACTTTGATCATTGCTTGAAATGTTCATTATAAAAACACTAATTAACAACATTTTTCTGCTGCTATATTTGTATCAATCGCCTTTAAAATTAAACTCGTTATTATCAATTTTTGCAAAAATTTTAATTAATTTTGTATCTTTAATAAACTTATTCTTAGCTTTCACATATGAATTCTCTCCACTTGTTTATAACAATTTAGAAAAATAATAACAAATAGAAAATTAATTCAGGAATTTAACTTCTTCGTCTTCCTAAAAAATAATTTTGCTGGTGTAATTAATAATTAAAATGACCTTTGAAAACAAACGCCACAGGAAAAATGAATTGAACGTGATTTACTACTAACTATAATGGTAATGTAGAAGTTAATAGTCAGTAACAGATAGTGGGTTAGACTACAATATTTTCGGCCTTGGTTAAACTGAATGCAGTAATTTATTTTCAATTTTAATTTCATTTTAATTGCTATTTGAAATGAATTGTATGTGCATATATTAGGCCTAATGAATATTGCTATATAATTTCAGATGACCGACGACGTACTGACTGAAGAACAAATAGGAAAAATATTTACCAAATGGAGCAGAAACAAAAACATGTCTTTTATATCTTCATCTATAGCACCGCTCAGCAACCAGCTAGAAGGACTGATAGGAGAGCAATACTTTTTAACCATTACATATGAAGATGACAACAAAACAAGCCATGTTCGATTTTTCGTGAAGATTATATCAAGAGAAAATCCTGTTATGTATAACATAGCTAGAGAAGCAACAATGTTCGAAAAGGAAGCATTCTTCTACAACAGCTTCATACCAGCTTTAAAGAGCTTTAATTTCAAATGCGATTATGTAGCAGACAGTTATTTTTGCGAGTCTTCTGCAGTAGTATTAGAAGATTTATCAGAGAAAGCTTACAAAGGTTTCGGGAAATCTGGGTCCCTAAATTTGGATCACTGTAAGATTTGCTTGAAAACATTGGCCAGGTTCCATGCTGACGGTATTTTATACCAGATATTAAAATCGAAAGAGAGCTCTAAAGAATACAGTTTAACGCAGGATTTACCGGACATATTCGAAGAATCGTTGCTTGAAAAGCAATCTTCGTTGTACAAGTATTACACGAATTCGAGCAAAGGTTTAATACGCCTGGCGAATTTGCTGCTTGAAAACGGTACAGTGGAATATTTCTCAAAGTCATTGTTGGAAAAAATTCAATATTTGATAGGCAACGATTGCATTAATAACAATTTTAAATTAACAATAACGCACAATGACTTATGGACTAACAACTTCCTCTACCAGTACGATGAAAATAACCTCGTCAAAGCCTGTAAAATCATCGATTTTCAAACGATAAGTTTAAAGCCTCCTGCATATGACGTTCTAACGTTTCTCTTCTTAAATACCCGCAGGAAATTCAGAGATGAATATTTGACGCAACTGTTGGATTTTTACTATCAATGCATGTCTGAATTTGTAGAAGAACGAGACTTCGATGCGAACGATGTATTTAGTAAAGAGGAATTTTATTCCTCCTGCGACTATCTCACGGTGTATGCAAAAATACATTCAGCCGTTGATAGGAGTATAACTCTCATTCCCGAAGAAATGTTTCTTAAATCAGCTGCATCTGATGAGAGCTTTTCTAATTTCTTATTCGAAGGGCGCCCGGAATACATGCTGGAATCGTTCAATACGTGCGAGTTGTTCAAAGAGATCATGACCGAAGACATAGTAGAGTTAGAATCACTTTTAGCTGCAAAATAATGTCTAATTTATATTTGAAAGATAAAGTTTGTTGTCGAGGATTTCTAATTGGAAACTGAGATCTGGTAGTGCAGCGATTACTTTTATGAAATTAAAAGAAGTTTATGAAAGTTTTAGTTTATTTTCAGCTTGCTTCTTGTTGGTAAACTGCTGTTACCGAGTTTCCTGACGTATAATTGAGTTGTAAAACGATTTAAGGGAAATTTGAAATATTTCCTTGATTTTTACTTGGATTTAATTATTAGGTGTAATTATTCAGATCTCACTAAATTTACACGAAACTTAAAAGTAAAAAAAATAAGTATTATCTACTAGTATTAGCGCTCAAAGCGATTCCCTGCTTTAGTTTAAAAAGTTGATGGATTTTATACTATATTTAACTTTTCCTATACGCGTACCTATAAAAGTTTTGTATTATGTAACCATAGCTTTTTAAAACATTTTATGTTTCATTTATGTTTTGTATTTTCCTGTTTGAGTATACTGACAAAATATGATACATTTATTGTTTTATATTGTAGAGTGTGATTAATATTAGCTATTTATTTATGATAATGTAAAAAATATTTTTATATTAATAATTAGTTTTTAAGCTTTTTGTAAACGCTAAATACACACATTCGTATTTTATTAATTGTGTAAACTTTAAAGGACATAATGGTTAATAAAATGTTCTATATATTTTTTATTCTTCGCATGTTTACGAAACGATTTCCAAGGCTCCTTGGGCTAATAAAACGTGTGGAAGTCACAAATAGGCAAATATTGACCCGATAGATTTCCAGGAAAAGCTTTTCGCATCAAATTAGAGTCGCAACAGAACCACTGAATAACATTGGATTTCGTCACGAATAGGCACAATGGAAAAAAAGTTTGTTTCATAATTCAATATATAATTTCAGTAATTATAAAACTTCTAATGCACCTCATGCGCTTGTTAGTGTACGTAGAAAAATGTAATGTAAAAATATTACACAAATTTTTAACAGTAAACGAAAACTGAAAATTTAGGTAAAAGTAAAAATTTTCATCGAGGCACAATATTCATATCAAAGTAATTTCATGCAATTTAATGTGTTAGTGTTCCAAGTAGTAAAATTAAGGTGAAGTTTAGAAGTTCTCTATGCACCTGAGTGGAAACAACCATAGAAATTTAATGAGTTAAAGTAGCAATTAACGCAAAGTTTAGAACTAAATGTAATTGAGAATAGATTATGCAATTGTTATTAACAACTTGGAGTCCTAAGTTTTGATATAACATGACCTGTTGTCCGTTATGTTGAAGCTAAGAAAAGTCAATTATAAATTAGAAAATGCATCTTTTCAATTGCTTAATCGAAGGTAACTAAAATTATTATGTGAGACTAATTCATAATACACATCACATAATAATGTGATGTGATTTTACAGTATTTGTGAGAATAAAATTGAACTAGTTTTTATACATAAATCCACTAATTAGGTAGGAAACTTCATCAAATATGATTACCCAAGTTTCAACTGATTTTACAAAATATACCTACTTTCGCAAAAGTTTTAAAAAGGAAAACATTAATCAGTTCGTATAGGCCTACGCACATCATCTAAGCATTCATCGAGCCGAGTTTAACTTAGAAAATCCAAATTTTTAATTTGCAAAAAGCGAAATTTTCTTCCAGTAGGGCAAAAATAATTTTAACGCGCAGGTGGAAGTTGCGCAAAGGAATCGCATTTTCGGACCGCCACTTCGAATGTTGAAACTTCAACCGAACTCAGTTTCGCGCGTGTTTGATGACGTGTGCACCACCGCCGCCAGTTTTCCCCGGGAAACTCCGCGCGAGCCGAAAAATGCGCCGGAAAATTTCGAAAACCGCCCGGGAAAATTTTTGACGATTCCGCGAATTCATACTAACATCGGAGTTGGACAAAATGTGACCTAACTGAACAGTCTAGGGGAAGTTGGGATGAGTTAATTGAAGTTGTGCTGTATCCATAATGACTGAAGTTTGTGTCTTGACGTCTTTTAGTCGCTCTCTGCATGATGAAGTAGTAAAGTTAGTGTAAAAATATTAAATTAATTTGCGGTGTCAGTGCTTTGTGGTGTAAATGTTTCGGAATAAACTCATTATTGTCACGATGAGATTTAATTGTAGCGTGTTTTGACGAAGTTCTTAAGGTACTTATATCATTTTATTCTTCCCTATTAATCCCTTCAAAATAACGAAAAAAAGAATCCTTTACACTGAAAAAAAATATCTTCCCATTACATCACAAATTGTTAATAAATATGAGGGGATAAGCAATATCCCCAATGATGATCTGAAAATTCTCCATCAAAATATTCCAAGGAATTTACTCCCGAAGTTATAAAAAAATGTTCGCCGCTGCATGTACTTCAATAAAGATAAACAAAGGATACCGAATAAGCCCTTTCCCCACATAAAAATCGCCGGACCAAAATGAAATCAACTTCTATCTTTAAGAAGTGGAAGTTTCGCTTTTAGAAGGTCTCGGGTTAGTGGCTATATATTCTATCGTCACAAATGGGATAAAACAAGCCTTAATATTTCTAGGCCAAAACGTTAGATTACTGTTGGGGCTATAAAAAAAGAAGTTCTGATATAGTAAGAAGTATGGGCATGATGAAAAACGCGTAAATCTTTATTCCGAGACAATGTAACAGCTGTGAAGAAACTGAACACTTCATATGTACCTAACTTTTCAGAATTATGAAGTTGATAATAAATGTAATTGATTATCTAAAATTTTAAATTGCTGCAGGTAATTTGAAACAAGGCCGTGATGAAGTAAGCAAAAATGAAAAAGATGGATTATTGTGGAGTGAAATTATATCCCATTTGGTTTTCGTATTTAAGTTTTCCAATTAAGTTTTTAATATTTTATTGCTCATTATAAGTTTCTCTAAGTTCGTATCTTCCTAACTTTCGAAATAACCGCAATGGTAGAATGTAAGTAATACGAAAATGCCCGTTTTGGTTTCGAGATTCCGCTTAAAAGAAAAATATTTACGTAGTCAAAATGACTATAGTGTAGTAATTTAAAATTAAAATTGGGAAGAATCAAAGGATTCGCTGCAATGTTCAACGAAACGCATTATTTATTGTTCCTTATTACGTTTTCAGCGTTATAACTTCCATTTTCAGCACCGTAATTTTCTATTGTTATTTGACAAAACTCAATTTTCGTTTCGCTTCCATTTCTCTATAGAACAAGTTAGCACTTTTCTGAATGATACTGGTACTTAACAGTGCAGACAATGCAGAGGCTGTCTGAGTAAAAATGAACAAGTCGCTGTTAATTTTTCATTTTTTTATACCTCACAATAAACCGAGCTTGAAGTGTATTTATTTCATCTATTAAAAAGGAAAATGTGAACTAAAGAAAATGTTCTCATACAATTATTTATCATGCTGTTGAAATTTCGTTCAATTTCTATCAACATTTCAGTCAAATTACAACCAACATTAACAGTTTGCCTCGGCGGTAAGCTATTGGGTATTTAAAACCACAGGATGGCGGAAGATTGCGTGTATTTGGTTTATAATTCGATTAGCAATTGGCCACAATTGCAGTCGAACGAATCAATTGCGAAGGGAGAAATGAATTAATAACAAATATTAAACGATGTACCTACCAGTTCTTGTTGCAATCACGTTATTGTGCATTGTTTTGTTTAC
The DNA here is from genome assembly GCA_918026865.1 of Phyllotreta striolata. Classification (NCBI taxonomy): domain Eukaryota; kingdom Metazoa; phylum Arthropoda; class Insecta; order Coleoptera; family Chrysomelidae; genus Phyllotreta; species Phyllotreta striolata. The sequence goes on along the minus strand of OU900094.1, from coordinate 14,828,660 downwards.
ACCATATAAATATAATTTGTCTAAAAAATTGATTACAATGTTCATCATGTAAATATAATTAGTTTAAAAAGTTGATGGAAAATTGCCGATACTTTCACAGAAATTTACGAGAAAGAGTTTATTTACAGCGTTTAATTAAAAAAACTGTACAAATATTACCATTAAACCATGTTATTACACTGCCGTGTTATTTGCCAGAAAATTGTCTATCATTCTCTACATATTCTTGAAATGTGTTCGGTATAAGCGCATATTTCAGAGAATGAAAGGAGAGGAATTCTAATTTTCAAATGAACATTATCGCCGGAATTATAGTAATTCAAGTCTCCAGACGTGCAATAATATTCATTGCTCTGTTCGGTGCTTAATGGGATCTAAATTCGCTCATATCATCCTGTTGGAAGTTATTTAAAATTCTCAAGTAGGATGGCATTTACAAAATTAAATTTAGTTTCGGCACTATAATAAATGAAAATACAAAATTAGGCACGTAGGTAGCTAATCTACGTATATTCATAATCCTAATGGGTTGAATTCCAATCTTGGAATATTTACCTATCAGATTAGGGCATATATTATTTATAGCACTTTCTATTTCTGTTTCAATGCTACAATTATTATTTAAGTCGGAAAAAAAACGTTTTATCGCCAGGTTTATATATGGAAAAATCGTTATGTATTTTAGATTGAAAGTGTAGCATGTTTTATTCATTTCATTTGGATATATTGACACGATATACACAATTATAATAGCATTTTAGATTATATTTACCAAGCAATATAGGTAATTACTTTTGTTGTTATTAAAATATTCTCAATTCGACAATTATCTAACTACTGCAATTATTTCTGATATAACTTTATTAGAAGAGGAAAATATTGTAAAAAAATTTTAAACTTTCATGTCCTCAGTAGTTTTCCGCATTTCACGATATCCTTTAATTTGCTATAAAGCTAGAGTAGATGTAGAAACGCGAAAATCGACTTAATAAGATAAAAAAATAAACGCAAAATCATAAATCTGTTAGCGGTGCATACAAGCCCGGTTTAATTAAGTCACCGTGGTTGAGCATCTGATGCATATGCCGTTTCGGATGGCGTCCCTTCGGCCTTTTTGCTGCATTTTTCCCGTCGTCTATACTGATATTTCCCAGCAATTTATCTAATGGATACGTGCTTTTTCCACGTAAATTGCACTTTGCTAAAGATACGTCTGTGCCTTCGCAAAAACTAACTCGTTAAATGGGAAAATGAAATATTATACACAATGGCGCAAAAGTCGTTTGGATTATGCGGCAATCCAATAATTACGAAATTCCGAACGCCGGGCGACTTCATAAAAAACGTTGTTTGACAAAAAAATATCCGAAATTCCACGACGAACGTTAATAATAAAATTAATTAAACTCGTATTATCCGGACGTATTTAGTGAAATCAAGGCGGATTCAACGAAATCGCGACCAATTACATCGTCATGCGGCGGGCAAACCGAGCTATATCGGCAGAAAGTGTCCATGCAGTTGCGTCAAATGAAATTACGATAGCGCTGAATGGGTGGGTAGTAAAGATAAAAATCAGCAACAACCACATGAGTAGTTATCACTAGAATTTCGTTAATGGAAGATAAATTGCAAAGCGAATCCGTTTTTCAAAAATACGAACAAAAACCTAAAAACGTATTAAACATTTGTCTTCATACACATTATTTATTTATTAATGCGAGTAACTACCTCCATTTCGTTTCTATTTAGATATTCTTTACAATTGAAATGGACCGAATAACGAACCGACCGTAGCTCGTTGCGAACTTTGACATTGTCCAGTTGGACGCAGTTTTAAACAAAACACACTAATTAATTTATCAAATCGGCAAAGCGGAAAACTAATTTTAGTAATTGCGGTTGTGGCACAAATCTGCTGGCGGTGCATATAGAACTAACTTAATTTGCTCAAAACGGTCGAACACGTGATGTAAATTTCCAGCGGTTTTCTTTAGCGCTTCTGCTAATTTATCACTTCAAATGCAGTTGCCTGTTTGATTAAAACTACAAAAAATATTCACCACATCATTAACTCGATTAAAGATAAAAAAAAACTACAAAAAAATTCCAATAGTTTCTAATTAATATATGAATATTGGAGACGTCAAAATTATCTATGAATCAAATATTGTGTATACCTATTCATTTAGTGTAAGTGACGATAAGGAAGAAAATTAATTGGCGGCGGCGTCGCGGCGTGGCGCAATTTTAAAACAATTCCGTCGAAGCAGCGATGTGTATTTTCCATTACGGCAGCGCAGCATCTCAATTAGTAATCCTAACACAGTTCAATCGAGATTTCAAGCATCGACACGATTCCATTCAGCTTTGATACTCGCAGGAAAGATCTTCAATCACGCCGACCGCATGCAATACAAACTTAATAAAGTGTTAGTTCCATTATGCACTTGAGTGAGAGCTTAAATGAGACGACGAATTTCCAGCGGCAGCTATCGCTGTAGAAGATAAGACCTAATTTGGCTGAGGTGTGTACAGTACGCCGCCTCTTTCCTGACTCGACATCTAATTATCAAAGGTGAAGGCTATTCGAAATTCTCAATAGCTCCACCGACGACGCTTCTGTTTACTTGCGTCACAAGAGATTTTGCTAATTGCAATGGTTTCCACATGTCGGGACGGCGGATTTACTACAGAAATTAATTGTATCTAATGAACTCAATAAGTTATGTATAAGTACTTACAGCTGATTCACGTCAGTGAAGTTATAATTACAAAATAAAATATAGTGGTTAACGATGGGTGTATAGTTTGGTAATTTGAAAGCTTCGGATTGCTTCTTTGTCTCTAGAGGAATAAATTCGGTTTCTCATGAACACAAAGATTCTTTTTTAGGTTTGTTTCTACTATCTAGTTCGCGTAAAGGTCGTTATTGATTCGAAAGCCTCTGTTTTCTTTTCACGTTGGCTCCTAAAAAGAAGAAAATCCGAATCCTTCACATCCCATTTAACCGAGATTTAAACGGTTATTTTTTATTGTTATTTTTCGAATTATCATGCTCTTTTTGACTCCGGATCGTTTCAAAACGAAAAAAGCAAAACTGTTTCATTTCAACATAAATTTATTCTAATATTGCTTATTTTGTTTGCAGTTACACTGGTCCTTCGATAGCACAAGGATCAGTACTTCAGCCTGCAAGCACAGCATAAAGGTAAGCTTCAAATTTTTATTTAAAATGGAAGTTGATAAAAAATAAATATTTTGACAAATAATGCAATATTTCAAAATTGCATGAGGATTAGTTACACACTTTTCTCAAAATTCTCATACTTACATATGTTATTTTTTACTTAAGAAAATAAATATAGCGTGAGGTGCCTCGTGTACATTAGTGATTTATTAGATTTTTCTATTAAATTTATTCGCAGTACTTTTATTTTGGAATTTAGGTTGCACTTTTGCTCTATTTTTTCGCCGGAATTCTATTGGCATTAAACGTGAAAATTGGTTTGCAATCCATCACTTCCTTCAACGGTACAAAGATTATCCAGAGCTTAGAATTTTAACTAGCCTTCGGACTTAACCGCAGCAGTGAATGAAAAATTGTAAATACCAGTTAGCTAGTGTACATTATAAGACTGTAAATACAAACAAAAATATTTAATGCATTCCAAATTTAAAAGCGGATAAAGTATAAATTATTACCACAATTACGGTAGCTCCAATTTTCCCACTTGGGAACGTTTTCATGATAAGAGTGAGTACTCACAGAAAATAATCCTTTCGGTCAATATTTAGTTTAACTAAAGTGCTTAAAATTATATATCTCTTAGCTCAACTTGAACAAACAAGGATATTTTAAGGAAGTTTACAAAGCCAGCGATTTTTCTTTGAACAAGTTTAATAAAATCGTTAAAGCATTTTCTGACTGTTTTAAAATCTTTATGGCATAGGAAGTTTTCGCCGGAAGTATTTTCCAAAATTTATTATGTAAATACGAAAAATTCTTATCGAATAATAAAATCTCCAAAGATTTTTAAAGGCGTTATTTTCTAATTTGAATATATTCTAAATGGGATTTTCTACGGAATGAAATTTTTATACCAGTTACGTATTTTTCTGATAAAACTATGGTAGGCAGTTCGGTTAGTAAACTCCTGCAACGACAGGATAACTGTTGGTTTATTGTTTGTAGATATATTGAAAAATAATCTTTTATATCCAGGAGTGCATGTTCCAAGAATACATATTCTAGAAATATTTCTATTTATTTTCGTTTAATAAATAAAAATACTGAATATTGCATACAGAATACCTGTTATTACTAGGTATTTTATCCCACAGCAATTACTAATTTCACATAACCTAAAAAGGGTCCAAATTATAAAAAAAAAACCATCTCCTGAATTTTTGTTTTATTCGCGATAAAACCGAAATCCCACTTGACAAATTCGACGGTATTAAGATCAGACTCGTCGCTTTTTTGGTTTACGCCGGAGACTTGAAAGCATTTACTGCCATATCGTTTGTTCTCTAGAATTGCTTTTTAGCTTATTGAATTATTAAAAACACACTACTCCCTTCAATTTGTCGTAGAGCACGATGGTTGATATTTTTCTATCAATTTTTATAATACCCTAGCCATTTCTACTCGTAATAATAAATGTAATTTGTAGTGCACTTAATGATTTTTTAATATAATAATTTCAGTTCTCAGTCAAATTTCCAAAATTAGTTCTGAAATTTTACATAGTTTCGGAAATGTCTTCTGTAAATCTGGACAAAGGTATTAGCAGAACAGTTTAATATTAATTTTCTCGACTGAGCCTTTTGGGCATCGGTCTTTGGAATAATACATGAACTCATAATCCCCAAGATTTAATAACAATCCACTAAGCTAAAGCACGCATGTACAATCTAAATTTAGATCGCTTGCTCCGAGTTTACGTGTAAATCCGTTTATGCGAATTTAAAATAATTTATTTACTTTTAGTCGATAAATTAACGAGTTTACGTACAAAATTGATTGATGTTGTAACCGTTGCACAGAAAGTTTACCACTTTTTTGCCCATTATTAATTTCCATGGAATGACTATTAACTTCAGGCCTTACAACTCGTTTCCGAAACAATTTGCTAAGTGTTTTTGATAAAAACCGAAATTCGATCGGAACTGTACGAGAAAACAACTCTGAAAACCCAAACCGCGAAATGACAAAGCATATAGCGAACTGCCGAGACGCAGATATCAATTCCAAATTTTCCGAGAAAATTATCTGAAATGTAATACGGTAATGGCCTCATTCGCCGGTTGAAGTGTTATAATAAAGTATATCGAAGCATGTCAGATGTCTCTAATAAACCCTGCCATATTAGAAAGGATATCGATTCTGAGACACTCGGAATTGACGTCCGCTAAAAGCTCTATCATCAACAGTTTACTAGCTATAGATATAAAATTGTGGTATTACAAAAGAAATATGTCACCAAATTAAGAAGTTATTCTTTTACACATTTAGCTGGAACAAGAGTTATACACTGCATTAAAAAACATCCACGCCAATGGATAAAATTATTCTGGATTTTTCGAATTCGACAGGGCCTATCAATTTCTCCACCTATCGGCCGGCTTTTTATCGGGGAAACTCTTCTCTCCGATATCATAAAAACGGAATGACTTTGTTCTCGGAGTAATAAACGTCACCACAAACGATTAAAGCAATATGCTTTCGTGAAAGCAACTTCTTCGATTCCAGTTTTTTTTCAAATTTAATGAGCCTGTCAATTGCGATTGGTGGGCAATTTATTTCACATCATTCGTCGTTGGGCGGTAATTTGGACATCAATCTCACTTACAAACGTCGATAAAGACATAATTATATTTGTCGCTTCTGCCGTTATACCGTTTTTGATGCACATAAATCCCGAATATAAAAATATCGAAGTATCCACGTCTATGCAGTGCACGCATCTATCAAATGAAAAAAAGGTATTTCAAAAACTAGATTGAAACTCGCATACATCACTGGGAATCCCATATCTCCGTCTCTATCGGAGTCATTTATATTTCCACTTGAGTTTCTCGGCTCAAGAGAAATGATCGGTATATTATTACTCACAGAGCACAGGAATCACGGCTGCCGGAACGCTTTATCATTAGGAGAACGAGAAGATACATGTAAAACATGGAAAATTATTGGAGAGGTTCGGAACTGAAAATGCAAAATTCGTATAACGAGGTTAAGAGTTGTATTACCGTCGAAAAGTGTCGTGAATATGAAATAAGCGGCATTCTCTTTACGTTGAATCGAAAATTTTTCTCAGTCGCGGGAAAAAGTTTATCAAGCGATAATTTATAGTTTGGTTTCTGTTTAATTTTTTTCACAAAAATATACTGTAAAGACTAATTATTTTTTATATGGACCTTGATGACTTGTCAATAAAAATTGCCCTTTTGTTACTACTCCGTTGCTTTGATAAAATTTCGTTAAAGTTCGATCAATCAAGGGTTCGTTATTTTATTATAAGGAATGTGACGAGATAGTAAACTTTTTACGATTTTTTTTCGACAGAATCCAATAGAACGCCGGTTTTATGTCGGTCATTAACTTTTATCTGTCGAAAATATTGAGTACATTAGAGTAAAATAAATTGAGACTCCCTATCATCTATCTCGCTGTAATTTCTAATTAAAATTACGCAATATTAAAGTTTGAATTTGCTAATGCTTAATTAAATGTCTTTATTTTTAGTGGTATTCCATAATTCTCCTTAAATTTTCAAATACTTTCGTACAAGTTCAGAACAATCTTCAATTGTGAAACAGCTTATCTCAATTTAATACGTCGCTAATTTATCCTTTTAAATATTACATTTTGAGTTCGAGCTGATTCTCTTTAGCATAAAATGAATATTATATAGTTGCAATTTTCCGCAGCTCGTCTGTATGTCGCACTTAATTATTTTAAATTTTGCTCCAAGACACCACGCGCTACAGAAATTTAATTTTCGCCCTACTTTGTTGGGTTAATTATAAATCTGATCTTACAGTTTTGTAGCCACCATTCTCTTCTTTGTGGCAGGAATTCGTCTCCAAACTGCAACTGTGGAGCAACCAGATGAATTGTTACAGAATGTCCCAAAAGCGCCACGAAATTAATTTTAGCATTGCTAAAATTAAGTACATGTTTCTATTATGTTTTGTATATGCATACTGTGTTCAAATGATGATTAAAGAAATTCAATTAACAATTTGAAGTAAAATAAATTGGCAATAATTCAGGTATCCAATTTTCCAAAACTAAAAGTCTAACGACTAGTCGCTATAACTATATACTTTAAAAATAAATGAAAATGTTTATTTGAAACTCGATCTTCTTTGATCCGTTTCATCGTAGAAAGATTACTTGTATATAGCAAAATTCGGGCTCTCGATAAAAAGAAATAACTAATATCTCGCCGGTCTTATGCCCTTAGCGAATCGAGGAGTTTATAATCCTTTTGAATTTTTTATAAATGATATTTCGAAGTTGTAGTCGTTTGAGATTTCCGTTCCGTCAATAAGAGAATGCTTATAAGGAAAGTAACGTCGGGAGCTTTTTTTTGTATTTGCTTTCTTCACTTCTCGTTAAAAATTCATTGAATTATTGAGACTGAAGGCAATTGAATTAAGGAAATGAAAAATGAAAAAGTTGAAATGTATGAAGATATTAATGTTTTTTATTTAATAATACATTGCGGTAGTGTTTAATAGAATAAGTGGATAGGTATACATAATTTAAAGATGAAGCTATTTAATGAGTGCATTGAAATGATATACAAACTGAATAATAGAAACGGAATTAATTTCGGTAACAGCAACCTGTTGATTTGAGTACATCTGTGGAAAAGTGATTTATTTTGTTTATTGTTTATGTTTAATGGAATATCCAATGGATTTGATTGCGATTTGGATAATCTTGGTTCAATTACCTGTATAGACTCGTCCATGTGCTTGCATAAATAAATGTTTATACAGAGTGTCTATGTTCGAGCGCTGCAAATAGTAGAAAGAGAGAATCAGTCGAACTGTGGAGAGGCGCGGCTTCGGCGCGATGAATCGGCGGACGAATGTAGCGCTCGACTTTAGACACAGTGTATACCTACTACATAATATAAAGAAAATAAAAAACGCGGTAGCAACCCGTAGAAATTGAGTAACATTTTCTTCATACTACATTAGGCTAATAAATATTTGTGGTTTGTAGAAAATCTTATAAATTTGCGCGAAATTTAAATAAAAAACAAGATAATTCGGATACACCGGTATGAGTGAGTGACTGCGTCGAAAATCTTTGCATTTTTTATTCAAATGGGAACCCCGGTTTTATATTTCAACATAATCCTCTTTACGCAATATTATAAATCGCTTTCCATTTAATATTCATGGGTCTTTTCTTTATTATTATGGATAACGATGTCGGCATTATTAAACTTTCAAAAATAGAGCGACGTGCTAAATTTAACACTGAGTAATAACAATTTGGAAAATTTATATCCCGTTATTAATTTAGTTCTTTTTTAGTTTATTATTTATAGGTTGTAAACCTATTTTGATTAACTTCGGTAGCTCACCTTGCTGTAAGATAACGAGATTAATTGACAATTTCTGTCAATATTTCCCCGGGTTCGTTAAAATACTCTTTAATCTCAATCCATTGTAATGCATCCGCCAATTTTCTATGTTATTCTAGCAAAATGCGAAATATCCGGATAAGACCGGATCGGGTATACAAAGGGATGAAAACAAACAAAAAAGGGTGAAAAGAATCATTCGTACAAGTGGGTTAATCGGGATTTTCTTTTGCAATCAACATCATCTTATCGGCATGGGAATAACAACTGTATGTAACGATTTTAACGAGGTACTCTGTTACTGAATTGGAAATTTTAAACCTTAGCAAATATACAAATTCAGTATCAATTTTAACTAAACAACAACTGAAACGTACAATTAATATACATACTCCAAATTTGTGCCGTTTGCACTCTGGATATATTGATCTAAATGAAACTTTAATGAAGAACTAACCTCGAGAGACTCTACAACAACATTCTATCCGTTCAGTGCGAGAGACAGAGGACGTCCGCGATGGCCCCATGAGGACGTTGACCACATCTGGATCACATTCTGTTGTGTTACTCTCAACTTTTGGATTACGCGAGATATATCGTCGTTTGAACTTTGCCGGACGTGTAAGTGGGTAAAACAAGATAAACATTATTGTGTTATTTCTTCCCAAATAAATGTTTAATACGATTTAACCACTCTGTAGGTGATTCCAAGTTTATGGAATAAGTGTATAGTTAAAAAATTTCATTGTGTAATAAATTTGATTGAGCAACAATAAGACCAACTTAGGAATTCCAATTCCATCGTCACCAAGAGATATTGTATTGTAGTTATCAATTTCTCTCCGGTAATAGACGAACAAATTGACTATCTCTGGTCGCCCCACTTTAATATTCATAACTGTAACGACCAGAGGCGTTTGTAATATCGATAAATTATACTATTGTGCCAACTGAATCGGCCAGTTTGTTGTCCAACAATGCAACAATTAGAACTAGTTTCCGTTCCATTAGGCGATCGCGCTTGATTTGTGAAGTTCCAAGGTGGAATTTTCTTCCATAGTCTGGGTGACCACCGTAAATCTTTGTCATCATCACTGATAATAAATCTTCTTTTACTTCCGACCGACTGCAGTCCAAAAATGCTATAATGATTTATCGCAAAGTTGGACGCAAACAAACGTGTGGAAAATTGGCAAGAGTTTCTGTTAAAATATCGAATATTTTTTGTTACTTAAAATATGCTTTGTTTGATTAAATAAATTTAATGGAAAATTGAACCATCAATTTATTAAGTAGTTAATAAGCTCATAAAACCGCTGCTATTTTAAAATTAAAATTACTCAAAAGCTCGGATATTATGTTTGTTTTATGGCCGGTAAATGATAAATAAATTACTGTAAACAGAAGCATTGTTCGAAATGAACGAATGATAAATTGGAGGAAATCACGTGATGCGATGAATTTAAATTCAATGTTGAGTTCATTTTGCACCTGAGTAAACAAAACGAAAATTAGATATATTTCGGGAAGTAAAATAAAAAAAATGAAAAAATACGGTAAATGAGCAAAAAATACACAAGTTTAGCTATCATCCCCAGCAACCCCTCTGAGAATATTTGAGGAGAAAATTAAATTGGAAACGTGTGGGATGATATGTGTGTTTTTTTATAGGGGGAAAATTGAACACATCTTTGACGTACATTTTTAATATTAAAGACCTTGTCTGGAACAATTGTTAAATTGACTACTGTTTCGTAACAATATGCAGAGAATAAAAACAGTAATTAACACTTACGAGCATCAGGAAGAAATTTTCTGACCTCGTGTAACCTTTGAATAGCTGCACATAGGCGAGTAATTAATCGCCGCTCGTTTTCAGTACGTGCAAGAAATAAAACCAAAGGAAAATTTCGCCGGGCCCCAACAAAACAAATTTGTTTTAGCTACCAACAGAACTGTGTAATCTGCTAATTATGTCGGCCCAAGTTTGTGTAAAATTGTTGGAATAATTCGCATGTTGTGAAACGCGTCAGAGAAAACCAATCCAAACTATCGGTATGGATATAAGTATTTATACTTGCATGTTCTATTCTTTATTTTCTTGTGAAACTTTATTTGAACTTTTTGAAACTAGATAAGTTTACACAGAAGCCAAACAGAGAATTTTGGATAACCAAATACAATGCAATGTTATTATATGAGGAAAAGTTTCGGACTATTTTATTACATTTCAAGAAAAATATTTTGAACTTGTGTGTTTTGTATACGATATAGCACCCCGTTTTCTACATACCTACACACAAATAGCAAATATTTTGGCTTCTAATAGCCCAGCATTTGATAAATACGACCGTATGTCATTTGCTATGCCTACATAAACTATCTAAACATTTGCACAATTCGGATATCCGACGGTCTCAGGTATTTTCCTGGTTTCAATACCTGATCTGTCTTCCTGTCTACCGAGGTGAAAATATTCTACTTCAATAAATCTTCTATCCCAAGGGTATACGGCTGTTGGCTCTTACTTCCAACCGAAGAGAATTCGCTTTTCGAAATTTCCATTCCAATAAAATTGCATTCAAAATTAGGGAAAATGGTAAAAGTGCTTTACACGAAATATATCTTAACATTCGGAATAACTATGTAGAAATTTTAACTTTACAATTTTTGTATTAATTATCTCATAACCAATTAATCAAATATAACAAGTTATAACACGACTGTGCTGTGAAATGGAGTAGTTGCGAAGAGCAGTATTAAAAGAAAATGTTTTAAACATCCCCGTTTTACTCACCTAGCCACTTTCATTAGAATGAGTAGGTAAACTAAATAATATACTTCAGCGTAGTTAAAGTAATCCTTTAATTTCGTTACTTCCTCACGTAAATTGAATTAAATTCTACCGTTTTAGATCTTTCGAAGAGTCGCCGAATAAACAGTAACTTCTTTTGAAGTAGAAAATTTTTGATTCCACTCGAAGTTTTTCTTAATGTAAGTGCAAAGGATCAGTTAAGTGAGAAGCCATTATGTTTTAATGCTTACGGAATGGGAAATTAAATCAAGCATAAACGTTTTTCCTTCTAATACATTTAAGTAAATTACAAACGTTCTCGTTCATTGAATTTTTTCTTTGAGTTACATTTAATTTGAAAAAGTCATTTAATTATAATTTCGCCTAACGGAAATTAATTAAAAAAACTCAATTGTAACATTTCATATCATTCAGAAATACAAATGACTAAAAACCTATTTGTAGATTAGGGAATAAAAATATGCTAGTTGTTAAAGCAAAAGGATCTGGAAAGCTCCGATGAGTTCCAATTTTATCCAATTTTTCTTCACATTAAAATCCTCGTTAAATCGACTGATTACATCTTATGTTCCAACAATAGAATAATCTACATTCGTAAACTCCCGAACAAATTTCGCCCTTAAGAGCTGTCTTAACTTTGAAAAGGGTTGCTTTTTGCCGGATTATAAATAGGACCGGGAAGGAGCACAACGCAAAAACACTAATAGTGTGGATATGATGTATTGGGTCACATGATATAGCCTCATATTTTACGTGGATTGAAATAGTATAGGGTTTCACCATGATAACTCACTTGTCATTTTATCTGCACGACGCGAGTGTGTGGTCAGATTTCATAAATTTCTAGGTGATAATGCAATTTTCTTATCGTATTCGAAATATTCTTCTAGAATTTTTCAGTTGACTCGTACTGAGTACTAATACGATCGAAAAACTTTCTTAATTAGAAAATTGATTGGTTTCTGAACTATAAATACACCCTCCACTACATTTTTAATACTCATTTGATTGTAATTACTGCCAATTAATCACCAATTACGATAATTATTTAGAATTAGCGATTCTTCATATGAATGGCAGGTCTTGTGTAGGTATTAAACCCAGTTTAATAGAAAGGGAATAATCAATAAGATGTGGTTTTACTAAAGGGTGTATTATGGAAGCAATTTCTATGCTATAAATTGCTTTCAGTATAAACGAAGGTTTGAAATATTATGGAGCTTTAAAGGAAAATATATTTAGATAATAGGTTATTTGTTTAATTTAGGTCCAATACCGATCCTTCAAAGTTTTAAAATAGCTGGATGTGGAATTGTTGAATATTAATAATAACCAAACGACAGTTATAATAACAGTGTAATTTTAATAACAGTTCGAAATCCCGTCCAATCACAAAAGTAGCAATTACAACGATTTCATTCGATACCGCAACATTACCGAATTGATTCGTTTTCCTTGTTTGATCGGGAAACACCTGGTGCTTACCGAATCGATATTGTAAACTTTCGAATGTGTATATTGTTTCTCCGCGCGTATTTTGTATGTTTATTTTCCGACTACTCTATCGAAATGCATGTACTCTTTTCGACGATTCCATTAACGTGTATTCAACGTTGTAGCGTAATAACAAACCGAAGTCGAAAGTTACTAGAGCCCTCAAACTCGCTCGAAACGAATGAATGGAGACCGCCGAAACGATCCGGAACAATGCCCGTCCGGATTTTCCACCGTTCCTCGGGTATTTTTAATTTCGACTTTTGTTTCGTCTCGATTTGCACCTCTCGTTCGCTATTAATTTTAAATCGAGCAAAGGCAACGAGATAATTGTAATTGCAGCGAATTTTTCATCCAATAAACTACCTAATATACACATTTAAATTCGTAACCTTCAAAAATAGTTTCTACTCTTTGTATATTACATTGATCTATTCGTTAATAAAATTTTTTAAATTCAATTTTTCCTGAAACTTCGCTACATTATTGTATGTGAAGCAACTCTTAACATTGTGAGATTCATATAAAAGAGGGTATTCCTTTTATGCTTTTTATTATAAAAGGGTAGGTTGCTTGAGAGGTTTGGACACGCACTCGTTATTTCTAATTCGAAAAAGCAAAATCCTAAGAACCCATATTATGTTGGAAATTATTAATGAATCAAAGGAAACTTTGATAATACCATCCTTTCATCAATAATTGAAATTAATAATTAATTATTAATGTTACGAAATACATTCTATGAATAATGTACTGAATTAAAGGGTTGTTTTCAGTTTTCCCAACCAACTTCTGATTAAGTAAGATTTGTAAAGGAACCAGAATTACGGTTGGCTCTAAAATTAGCCTTAAACCAGCCAGAAAATCGTTTGTAAAAATTATTTAACGAGTAAAAATCCGATTAAAAACCTACTCTATATTAGTAGAAAAATCTGTATTTATTTACTTTTCATGCGGACGTTGATTTGAACTAACTGCTAAAGAGGATTACTAATGATGGCACCGGAATAAATTGAAAGGATTTTCGGATTAGCGAGGGTAATATTTTTATATGGTGTGTAATTAATAACGGGTATTTATTGTTTGTGTGCTCACGTTTCGAATAACAAAATGGAATGGAGAAATTCGGGTTATGTGTAGCGGTAAAAATTGTTTGATCCCATCTTTTATTGATGGCATTTTTCAGTTCGCCGGATTGATATTAATAGAACTTTTTTCGCAAAGGAAGCCACTGATCCAATACGAATTACGACTTCTATAAGTAGATTTCTCTTACGAAAATTCGAGGCTTTACATCATAATGTTAAAAAATTATGTCGGCAACTAGAGACTTTTTTACTTAAATCTCTTTTGAAAAAGCTCCTCCACTTTTTCGTGTGCCTGCTTTTATAAGGACGAACGTTTTTTACTTCATCAAGTCTCTATAAGCTTGTCTTTCCACAAAGCCCGAAACATCCTTCAAAAAGGTCAAACTTCAGTCAAAGTTATCGGCAGGAAGCAACCGAAACGTTCAAACGATTTTTATTAGTAATGACAGTGATTAATCGACCAGAGAAGGCTTCTTCCACCGGAATATGCTTTATATTGGAAAAATAATGAAATTGGTCGTTAAGTGTGGAATAAGAATTTCTCAAAAAGTTCTGATTGGATCCTGCAAGGCGATGATTAGACGGATTCTGATTAAAATTTTCTTAAATGCGGATTTCTACTTAATTTTCCAACTTTTAGAAATAATAACTTAATTTGCAATCTCAAATATTTTCATCTCCACTTTTATTAAATTCCTCTTGCCTACTCGCTATATTTTTTCAAAACCGAACCGAATTTTATTGAGTTTATTTATCGGAAAAACGATAGCCGATGGATGATGGAATGGTACGTATTAATAAAAAAAGAAAAACGCGGTAGAAATAATCTGGGGATTAACAGTTTCCCGCTAGGAAATCAGGAAAAGTTCTGATGGAGAATATATGAACTATTTCATTTATTGCAGGAGCTTCTATTGAAAGTTGTGGATATGTTTAATATAGACATATTGAACATATTGAGATCGTAGTTTGTAGAAGTAAATTGAATGCTTCTATTGCATACATACAGCTTGATATAAATAGTTAATGGATTCGATAATTCTAAATTTTAGTAGGTACCTAGGAATTTAAAAGGGTTTTCACATATTCCTGGATTCGATAAATCATTCATCTTAACCCTTCCTGCTAGGAACAGGAACTGATCGGATAAGGAAAGGTCCATTTTCAATACAACTTGCGAGCGGAGGATAAAGCTTAGTTCGCTCAACTTTTACCAAATCCTACGGCTATGTATACACTTTCCACAGGATTATTAATCTGCATTGAATCGAATAAAAAATATATTTAACATTACATATATGTTAAACTTCCAGTTATTTTAATTTCAGGTCAGCTTTTTGCATCACAAAGCAAAGTGCAAATTTGCTATGCAAAGTAAAAGTTTACGAATTGTTTAGTTCCTGTTGAACCTTTCGCTATTCGAACATAAACATGTCCGGTTGAAGTTGAAATTTACGAGTTCAAAACTAGCTCCACATAGTGTGAGTTTACCACGTTTCCTTCAGTCAAAGTAATTTTGCCAATTTATAACTTCAAAAAGTCTCGCTCAACAGCAAGAATCCTATTTAATCGTAGCTGTTACGATAGTTTCTGACTGCACACTAGGTAATAATATTGTGCATCAATGTCATAAAGGAGTACCTACCTATTCTCAGATATAACTTATTAGGTATTTACTTGAATTGGAAACGTCTGGCTAGATTTTTAGTACGCTTATTGCATTATAAATAAGCATGCACAGTACGTTTTCCTTTGAAGATACATACATTTCAATAAAGTTTAGCGGAAACTGAATGCAATACGAGACAGGAACATTTCACGGAACAAGTTGCATTAATTCGCTTTAACAAATAGAATAAGTAGTTTCACCTGAAGCCAAAGTTAAGCTAATCAATACAGGTTGAATCAATTATTATGCAGAATTCTAAATGAACTTCCTAGATCACTTAATTCGTTCAGCTTAAATCCTAAGTCAGGCCCAGTTTAAATCAGATTACCTCGTTTTTTGCTCGAATTTTTCGTTCTCGGCAATTAATTGCGAGAGTTTAACTCGAAAATTTTCTTAAGAATTGAAGTAGCGAAATGATTTGAGCCTTTTTCGGTTCATAATTAATTTCGTATTGTAAGGCACTTCCTTGCCGGCAAATAAGCCCTTTTACGAATCACTTTGCGAAACAGATAAACAAATCTAATTAAATTTCAATTAATTTACAAGCTCCGTATACATATAGAATAAAAATATTCGCATTGTAATGTGTCATGGGACGTATACAATAGGAAAAAGATTATAATATATGGACATTTCAATGTTATCGGAGCTATACATTTCGAATTGACTTTCTTACGACACTAACTACATATAAATTACATAAAAGGCATATTTACCCCAATATCCTGATATCTGAAGGGGAACGGAATTCGCTTTGAAAAGGAAAGGAAGCGTAGGTTTTGGAAAGGCTTCGTTTTAACTTGTTAATAAAGCTCGTTCAAACAACTTCTTTTTGATCTTGCTCGAATGTTCAGACGGATTACCGGGGAAATGGCATGGAAAAGACAAGTCTTGATGTGCGGCCTCTTATTTGGAGTAATGGATATTAATATATTTCCAATAACAATTTGAATTTATGAGCATTTAGACTATGTTTGTAAAGGAAATATTACGATTATATTTGAGCTATTATTTGTATACTTACTTAGGTTTTAATAAGGATTCTGAATACATGACATTTTTTGTTCTGAGGTATATCGTTTCAATGCGAAAGCAAATATAATGATTCAGAACTCCCGTTTTATCACTGGCTGCATAAATCGATAGCGGGGAACTTTTTTAATTGGAAAGTTGAAGGAAACAGTCACGGAACTGAAAGAGTTCTAAGTGTTTTTTTGTTATTGAGTCAAATTAACTGCGGCAAAGTTTGAAATACGATAATTGAAATAGACAAACGAAAATTGCGTGACTTAATTATGCCGGTGATTGCGAAATTAGAATTCGTTTCTAATAAATATAACGTCCTGTCGATTAATTTACATTATATCTATGCTCTATAATCTTCAATTTTTTTAATTAAATTCATAATCTGTCGATGAATACCATAAAGCAACATTGAATATGCAATTAGATATAGCAGTGTTTAAATTTCCAACCCTCGGCGCACCTCAAACAAATATTAAAAACTTTGTTATCTCTGCGGCACCGGCGGGGCATTTTATACTAATTTCTAAAAAAGATATTAATAAAACGAACGTTTTTCCATTTTCCCCCGTTTTTTTGTCTTCTATTCGGAAAACGTTCCGGGTTCGGCTGGAAAATTAGATAGTGTTGTGAAGTCAGCAGCAAAATTTGAAATTAAATTATATTCGGCGGCATCTCTTAAACTTGGCAGTTTTATCAAGCGCTTAATTAAAAGTTCGGATTGTATTCACGTCGGAACATTAATTGTTAATCTTAGGGATGAAGTTTTGAATAGGAGAATTTTATTTTATTACCGAGGTACACGAAATTTGCAATTTAATATTAATTTTACAAAAGAGCCGCGTTATTATTTTAAGGCCACAAAGAGGAATATTTTGTATTATAATTCGGTTTAAAAGCATATACGAGTATAAATTGAACTAGTCTATAAAGTTTATTACCAAAATTTAGTTTCGGAATTTCCCTAATTACTTTCGTATATTTCTTCAATCAATTTTGAAAACCGCAATAGATTATTTTAAGGTTTATTTTTAATGTAACATAATTATTCTCTTCACGGATTGATGTCATTATTAAATAATTTTCTACCTAATGGAAAAATCAATAAAATAGTGCGCACTTAATTAAAATATTTAATTAAATGAGAACGATTTCCTTCCTCTGTTTTAACAGCAATTTCGTGCTCTATAATTCTCAGTGTCATTTAGTTCTAAAGTCATTTGCATATGTTATTTATTGGCCTATAGCGGAATTACAACAGTTTGAATGCTACCCGAAAGGAATATTTTGTAAACAATTTTAGCCAATGGAACATCCTCTTGACATAATAATTGTAAACGTGCATGTTGCTCATTGGAGACTGATTTATATTATTTGCTTTTTTAATGAATTAAAATTTATTTCATATCGCAAAATCATTTAATTTTGTTTTGATAAAATGTTTATAGTTGACCAATCGGATTCATCACGATATTTACCGCAAAAGTAAATATTTTAACAATATTTTAATATGGCGCATTTTCAGTTTTACATGACATATCAATATGCAGGGGCTCGTTTTTCAGTAAAAAGTAATTTAAATTCATGTATATTGGTCAGCTTTTATACATTCAAAAAGTTTGCTATCCAAAATATATTAAATTGAGACTATACATTTTACATCTCATTTTCCTATCCATTAGTTGCATTAATGTCAACAAAATAACTGAATACATCAATTATTTCTAACTGAACTAGTGAAAATATCACAACATTTCTATTCAATCATTCGACTAGTTCCTGCTCTCAATTAGGCAAGATTTTTCCGAAATTCTATTTTCCTCCAAACCGTCCCCTAACTTGCAATTTCCGCTGTTTTTACAGGCAGCCTCCGTAAATAAAGAACGCTGATTGAAACCAGGAGCAGCGATTGTTTGATTCGTGCAGTTAAGATGCGAGCACGTTTGTACTGGTGTCCGACTAAAAAGGTCGCATTTCGGTCACACAAATCCCATTTCGGTCGATGGTTGACTGAATGGCCTTTCCATTCACTCCGTGTTCTTACACAGTTTTTACTTCCGCGCGTCAATCGGCTAGATTGAATGGGCATAGAAGTGTTTGGACATTGCTAAATTATTGGATTTTCAACCACAGACAACGGGAAAACCTGTTTAATCCTATTGACATTTTAACGGTTTATCAGGAAGAATCAAGGTTTAAAAGACTACCTAAATAATTTTATTAAAAATTTACACTTTGTTGCTAATTTTTAAAATCCGTAAATTTCGATCATAACTCTGGGATCGACCAAAGAGGGTATTCTTAACACGACTTCGGCGTCTCCTGCTGCGACGTCGATTCGCAGGCAAAACGCACGTTCCCTGCCGAAATTTAGGACTCTCACCGATGTTATTCTTGCGCCGTTGATGGAAACAGTCCTAAATAAATGTTTTTTGAGGCAATTAGTCGCAAGCCGCGAGGAATATGAGCTTTAAATTAGCACACCCGAATTTGAAGGGGATAGAATAGGCGAGGCCGTTATTAGTTTAATTGAAAGGATTAAAGAAAACATAGATATTCTATACGTTGTATACTAATTCGTATTGTACATATTATGTAAACAACATTGTAAGTAAATTCGTATGAAGATCTGTAGAAACTTCGTTAATTAGCAGCTTATTCAATTTACGTATAATTTTCTAATCGAATTCGTAATTAATTTACCTCAAAATAATACTAACAAAGGAGTATATTATTCAAAGAGGTATACCAGCTAAATAATATTAAAAGTTGGCATTAGTAAATTAAAGCTTATGTGCATTGGATATGTTACCGGAATAATTTATTTACTTATTTATTTTTACTTCCTACAATTAAAATTGTATAAAATGAAATACTGTGTGAACTATACTCACCAACGTAGATCTTGTTCGTTCGAATACAATTCATCGGCTATAACAACTTCTCTTAACAGCAAAGTATCAGAATTACTCCTAAATTTATATATCAAGTCTCCATAGTTGCCTCCTGTGTCACGCGGAATTACTCCGGATTTCCCTTCGGCAAATTTGGTGTCAAATAAAGATCCATTCGAGCTTCTTCTATCGCCCAAAAATTCGTTTTTACTGATCGATTTCAACTCTGTTTTGTAAGTATAACTGCCTAGTGTACCAGAAAGTACGACTACTACAATAATCGATATAAATAAGTACGACATAATAGTGTTTAACTGCTCAAGTGTACTAATTTCTTTCATTTATACAAAAATGTTATCTGAAAGGTGAATTTTATGTGCACTTTATCAGCAATAAAAAAATTAGGGCAGTTGATTTTTGTGTTAATGCAGACGTGCTTTCCATGTTTTATTACCTCTTAATGGAGATGTTGCATTTGTATAGTGTTGTATAAAAATTGGGTAAACCATAACAGATTAGAATCATTTGAATGATATGCTGGAAGTCATCAATAAGCTACTATTTATCTTGTGTACTTGCTTCTTAAAGTATTTATTAGTTCCAAAGGAAAAGTTTTGTAATTTTGGAGCGTTGCGTCGCATAAAGATTCGAGAGTTCAGAAAGAGCCTTATTAACTTGTTTGAACTTCTCGAGTCTTAGTTTTGTTTATTTATAATTTTTCTTTTTTTCTCCGGCCGAATCGCAAACAGCGAGTGTTCGAGTATTTAGCGAAAGATACACAAAAGATCGATTTGGAATAGATAAGTTTAATTCGTTGCTAAAAAACTCAATTAAACATTGCATTTTTTATAATGGATTTTTTTGTTTATAAAGGAAAGCGTGTTCGCTTAACAGGCATTGAATTATACATATATTTTTTGAGTCAACCGTTATTCGCGCTTTAAATTCGCCTCATTTTCCTTTTTTATTACCTCTACTTTATTTTCACGACTTGATTCCCAAACAGCTGCCGCCGTCCTTCCAAATCTCCTCTTGCAGAATCAGAAAACTTTTAACTTTTTCAAAAGGCTCTATTGCCGAAAATATAAACAAAGCGAAATGCAGAACACTACCCAACACAAAAAGCCATTTACATCAAAGTGGCTTTTGAAGTGCTGTTAAAATAAGAGTAGAAATAAAACTTAGAGGAAACTTCGCGCCAACACTCAGGTTTCCTCTCCAGTAAACCGATTAATAAAATTACAGTTTGGACGAAAATGGATTTTATCTAGTAATCTCTGATAAATTCGATTCGGGTGAAACTATCGGAGTAAATTTTATTCTTTTAACAAGCGATAAACGTGGCCCAAAAGACAACCGACAATGAATATAAAACAAGAGTTATTTTCGATCAAAATTGGAGTTAACGTCAGGAATCAAATCGTCTCCCCTATTCGACTTCGAAAAATATGTCGCTACAACAACCGATATGTTAGAAGTTTTAAATAAGATTTAGCTCTCGAAGATCACACGCGGCAAAAAACTCCGCCTGTATTATTTGTTACATAATATTTCTCGCAACTTCGGTTCTCGCTCCGCGTCGAGTAATTCATTTCCAAAATAAAACTGCTCAACTCCGCCGGATATGCTGACTCGGCGAAACTGACGGGAAAACTTCCCGTGTACCCCTTTTTGTTTTATTTTCATATCGATTTCCAGGAGTATCTAAGTACCCGCCGAGATGCCGGGAGTTCTCTATTGGCCGTTTAATAATATTATTGAGCGTACCCGGCTTTGCTCGAGTTATGTTACGTCTGTATTTTTAGAGAAAATGAGGCTCGCATTCGTGGGCGTGACTATTCAAAATACGGGAAACTCGATGCGAATGCGAAGCTCAAGCGCTTAAATGTACGGCAATTTTAAAATTCGGTACGGTATCAGTTGGAGTTTCCCTAAAGGATTACGAAAGGAAGAGAGAATAAGCATTTTTAAACATTGCATCTAGGTTGAAAATAAAACTGTATAACTATTTAATAATTATTATACTACTACTACAGTCTGCAACTTTTTTGAATAAATAAATTGGCTTATATTTTAGTAGTAACATAATTCTTTATTATGCTGTGAGTCGTGTTTTAGCACCGCTTAAGCCCGATGTATAAAACTATCAGCCGTATAACACGAGGGATCTGAAACGGGACCAAAATAGAAATGCAATAAAAAGCCTATTACTCAAATTGTCCGTTCTAACACTGACAAAACAAAAATAAAAGCTTTCAGAAGTCCCCGAAAAGTCGCTTCCACTGTCCCGCAGAACAACCGATAAATTACAGTTTGCAGGGATATAATGGGATCTATTTGTTACGGGTTAAGCTCGACGAAGATGATTTTTGAAGAAAAAGTTTCGTTGTTAGAGAAATATATGAAATCAAAAACTTGAGGAAAACCGTGCGCTAACAAATCGCGGTTAAAGTTATTACTTGTTTTGTGTAGCATGGACTTTTTCTACTATAAACAATTATAGCTATTCTCAAATGGGATTATTTTTTCACAAGTAGCTAATTAAATGTATCCATTTTATAGATATTTTATTATTATTTCAGATCGAATATATTGTACTCTTGCCCTAAACCTAAACGGAAAACCACTACCAAATATTTATATGGCCATTAAACTTTTATTAACTTAAATAATTTACTTAGAGGAGGAATGGTCATTTCGTATTTTATGTTCACTTTTTATGACTTTATACGGTAGATTTCACGTTTATATAAGCCGTTTTTATTATAAAATAGCGTCAAGTTTAGCAAAAAAAAGTAGCAAAAAAATCAATATTATTTTTGCAGCATTTACACAATAAAATACTACCTAATTATCACGAATATTCAGCTTGTTCAATTTACAACTAAACTCTTCGGCAATACAAAAGCTTGTAAGCATTGTTTAGCCCAGCGTTTCATCACAAAAAAATCTAATAAATAGTCGGGCCATTTCGACCCTTAAATCTCCATAGTTGCCAACGTTAACGAGAAAGTATCTATAAAGCAGAGCATTCAAATCCCCGCTTCGAATAACGTTAGCAGGAAAGCCGTCCAGATATCTTTTTCCACGTTGAAATACACTGATGATGCGATTCATGACATGAAAATAACCGTAATTTTCAACCGTCGGATGGCGCGGATAATTCCGCCGTGAATGCTCATTGGCAAACACAGAACCGATTCGAAAATTGTTCAAGGCAAATTAACTTTTAAAAACTCCAATTAATCAAGCACGGCGATTTCAAACATGCTTCATTTATAATTGACTCGATAATTTCTGTTATAAAATTTTGCTTCTACATTGTTTTATATAGACATTATAATAATGATTAAAAGATTTCCTTTATAAACATTTTAAATGTACGCATGAAGAAAGTTGAATCAATTTTTTTAATTATTTTTTAACGCGCCTAAAAGATTTAAAAGGGATCATTATATTTTCATTCAGATTTGTAGAGGAAAACTTTTAACGCAAAAAAGCAAATGTCGAACAATTAACGAAATTACTAAAATCCCCGGAAATTTACTTTCCGTGCTTTCCTTTTGCCTTCAGCAATTAGCGAATATTCTCTTTTTTCGAGTCCCTTATCTATATTTCCTACAGCGACGGCGTTCGAAACATATCCCATTTTTGTTGCTTTAAAAAACATGTCAATTTCCTGCACTTACTTGCGACAGAAACTCCAGCGGAATTGTCCTGCATTAGTGCTCTCTACGCGTTTTTGCCTATTTGTTACTGATGAAAAATTTTAATAAATCATCCGTTTTGTTGCAGGATGCTCTTATCCTGGCATCTCTTACCGCCGAGCCTGATAATACTATGGTTGTGTTCGACTGAATCCCTGTGTCCAGAATCCTGCGTCTGTCGGCAATCCGAGAAGGGTCAGAGGAAGGTGTCTTGTTCGAAGGGAGGCATGCGGGGCCCTTTGCCGCTCGCCGACGTCGACCCCGGCATGGAAGTGCTGGAGATATCGAGCCCCAGCGATAATCCCAACGCGCTGTCGATCAGCCCCGTTTTCCAGCAATTCAAACACTTGCAGGAGATCTCGATCAGGCGGTCTAATGTCCTGCAGATTGGCATGCATCCTTTTTGGGGCACGCCGAGCATACGGCTGCTGGATTTGAGCTACAACAACATCACCAGTGTGTTCGATCATAATTTTCGCGGTTTATTGAATTTAGTGGAACTGAATTTGGACGGGAATAAAATCGAAAAATTGGCTGTTGGTGCGTTTAAGCACCTATCGGAGTTGAGGATGTTATCGTTACGGTACAATAGGATCAGTGATTTGGAACCAAGGATATTTTTGAAATTAGTGAAGCTGCACATACTAAAACTTAGTGAAAATAAATTTCAAGAGGAACTTAATCCGGAAGTGTTCAAAGATATTCCGGTAAGTTGAAGCTCGGGAGTCGTTTGGTAACTATTTTGTTTTTTTAAGAAATGTTATGTATCGGCCAAAAACTCGCCCCAAACTCATTTACACTACTACCTATCTACTAACAATTTCTGCTACTTAATTAAAGTTACATCGAAAACTTACGGGAGGTGTCTTTAAATACTTTGCGTTTACTTTCTCGAACTTTCGAGTTGAATTTCAACGCTACCTACGTTAGAAGTTTCGAATGTTAATTTAGAAATTGTTTTGGGGTATCGGTAAGAGTGTATAGAGTTTAATTGAGTTCATCACAGCGAAGTTAATTGAAACAATTCATTACTTATTACGAGGGAATAATTTTAAAACAAACACGTTTATGTTTTACATCATACAGTTACAACTTTTTTCTTCCCCTTTTAAAAACATCGAGTTGAAAATAAAGTGAGTTTCATCCATTACACGTTCCGTGGAAAGAATATGAAGCGGTCGAAACTAAGGTAAAATAATAGATCTGAAAGTGGGAACACGTAGTTAGGTTTGGCGTTAAGTTTATTTTATGAAAGCTATGGAAGGAATTTATGCTGACTCCTTTAATTTCAACACTTGTAAAAATATTTTTAACTTTATTCCAGCAAAAGGATAATTTTAAAATCCTTGCTGTGTCAAGAGTATTTTTTTTAATTATTGGCACTTAAAGTCAACAGTGTTTGATAATTTGAGTCTTGTTTGTTGAATTCTACACCTATGTATTTGTTTTAATTTTTTCTCGGTTCGCGGTGTTATTTACTACATGGGAAGAGTATTGTATACATATTGTATTGTATCAATGGACGGTTCAAAAATTCAAACGGGAATTTTTTATTTCGGACAAAGTTTCAGCGGAAGCCTATAGGAAAGAAAATAAAAGAATAATTATTGCTTTTAGGGCACTTTCTAGAAACTCGCGAAACATTAATTGTCTCCGAACTCACAATATATAACGGCGAGATAAATCTGTGGTCCTAATATTAACAGAACAACCCCTTGGTTTTTTAAAGTGCTTTAATAAATTACCGTATTTAAACAAAAAAAAATGGCTTAAATAAATTGAATGAAGCACTTTATCCGAATGTTTCGAACGAAACAGTCCTGATTAACTTAAAAAAATGTAATTTAACTTATTTAATATACATAATTTCCAACTAAGAATTGCAATACATACTTATGAACTACTTTTTTAAATTGAAATTTCGTGTAAGCAGTTAAACAGCACAATGTAATTATTTTTTTTCATTTAGAAGACGTCTATTTTTTCCTTTGGAATGCCAATTCGTTAATGAAAGCGGTCTGCTTAGCAGGTACGGCAAGGAACAAAATGAAATACAAATTCAATTAAATTTAACAACCTTTGATTCTCGTGAAGCACTTTTCTCCAAATTATGCAAATACTCGAGCCGCGAGCAAAGAAAAACTAGAACACGACCACTTGAAAAACTTCATAATGATATTTATTTTAGATTTTAATTTAAGGTTTTTCCGCCCGACCGAATGAAAGGAAAGCGAGAATGGAAGCGTAATTATATTTTTTTCCCATTTTCAACGACTCAATTCGAATAATACCATATATTTTTTAAAATGTAAACCGACTATTTCTTCATTTTCTTCGCATAATACTTAACAAATCTGTTTATTTTTAGGACCTTCGCGTCTTGGAAATGCGCGGCTGCGGACTGAAACGAATCAACACACAACTATATCACTTGCTGCCTTACCTTTCCCACCTCGATTTGGGAAACAACCACATACAATTCTTAGCCGAAGACGAATTCCAAGACCTCCATCGACTGCACATACTCAAACTGGACGGCAACGTGCTGCCCGTCATCTTAGAGAAGACCTTCGTCAACCAACAGCAACTCAAGTATCTGTGCTTGGCGAAGAACCGGCTGGCGAAAATAACGAATACTGCCTTCTTCAACCTAACCAGCCTCGTCGAATTGGACATTAGCTACAACAAACTGAGCAAGCTCGAGCCGGTCGCTCTGAGCCACGTGGCCGATACTTTACAAAGGCTAGTGATAAGCGGCAACAATTTCACGCTAACGTTAATCAAAATGGTGTTGCAAACGCTTTATCGCGTCTGGCACCTCGATATCTCCCACATGAAGATAAAATCCCTGCCCGACCGTTTCTTACCGGACAGAATCAAGAAGCTCAACATCTCCTGGAACAACATCACCAACATAAGCGTTCAAGCGCTACCGAGGCAATTGGTAGAACTAGATTTATCCTTCAATGCCGTTAAAGGTTTAAACGAAAGCGTCTTATTGAAACTAGAAGCCCTTCAGTACGCGAACGTGTCGGGCAACCCGTGGTCGTGCGATTTGTGCCACATCACCTCGATTATTTTCCGCGCGAACAAAACGAACCTGTTCAAAAATTCATTGTGTGCCTCTCCTCCAAAGCTCGAAGGGCGGAAATTGGTGAGTTTAAGGTTCGAGGACGTGACCACCTGCGATTCGTACGACTCCGAGCGCAAGATGCCCTCGGACAAGCTGAGCCTGTTAGTGGGCCTGATCTGCATCATAGTTTGCGCGATCTGCTCCATCGTGTTCGTGGTGTGCTCGTGCGTGCGGAGACATTCGAGAAATTTGGCGAGGCAGCGAAAGCGGGCGATGGAGCGCGGGGAGAACGACGTCGGTAGCGCCTCGGCGGTGTTCAGCAAGGGCGAAATAAGTTTTAAATTCCCGCTGGATCTGACCGAAAGGAAGATGTCGGTGTCAACTATAGATGAGATCAAGAGGGATTCCCAGCAAAGTTTGCCGAACGGAACGATAACCGGAATCTGAAAGGAACTGGAAATTTTCCGCCCGGCGGATCGCGATGGCTCTGTTACGAAAGGTTGCTTTCGGTTGAAAAAATATTTTTTGGCTGAATTTAACTTCGGGAATTTGGCTCAGTTCATTTTAAGTTAATATTAATTGTTCTTTCGGCTGTATTTTCAAAAAAAAAAAACTAAATGTAACATTCGAACTCAACCAATTCTGATGATTGTTTGAAATATTAATAAAGTCATAATTAACAATTTATAATTAACTGTTAAATTTGTATTTATTTGCGTTTCATATATTATTTTAGCCAAAAAACAATTACTTTTTGATATGTTACATTTGGAATATTGCAATCGAATAAAAAAGTTATCGGCCGATAAATATGCCGTATTACACGTTAAATAAACGAATATTTTTATACAGTTTATGTCGATTTAAATAAACTTTTAATTGAAGTTTATTCAACTTTTTCAAATTATTAACTGTATTTGATTATTTAGTCAACCAGTATGCAATATACTTTAACTTAATTTGTAAAATTTTGAGGAATATTCTATGAAATAATAAGCCAAAATGGGAATCTGGGAACTCTATTTAAAACTTTTTATCAATGCAAATTTCAAGCAATAAGCTTCGGAGAGATTTCAGCCAATCTTTTTTTTTTTAACCGAAGTTTTTCTTCCGTTGACCGGATTACATTGCGACTAACCCTCTCATGACAAGTGACCAAAGTTCTGAAAAATCCCTATTCAGGATCAGAGACAGATTTTTGACTTTTTATTTCTGAGCTACATATCGAATGTCAACTGAGTTTATGATCCCGAACTATTTTCTGGAATTTGCCCTCCGGAGTGCTTTACGAATAAGTGGGGTTTTTTTCTAGTGGCGGCGATATTCGATACAAAAAATATTTACAACACTAGATTATTTGTTCACAAGAAATTTACTTTTGCCCTGTTAAATTTAATATCGTAACTAATATTTCTGAATTTCTTTGACCATTTTAAATTATCAAATTTCTGTGTTAATTTTCAAACAATCAAGATAATGTAATAATTGTGTTTTCGAGAATAAATTATATGGTAATTACAGTATTAATTCCTTTAACATTTTCATCTAGTTGTTGTTAGTAGATAGAGAATAAAAAAGTGAAATTTATCGAGTATCGTTTGCACTAGTGTAGATAAATGGAAGGACAAGTATATTATGATTTGAGGGTCTAGCTTGTTTATGTATTCCTTTTCATTGAGTTTTTTTATTGAGATCTGCGGTCGCTTCAATCCGATATGCATTTAAGTTTGATGTAAGAGACGAACTTTAAGACGGATTCTTCAAAAAAATAAGAATTCCCGGGTATACCCTTTTCGAATACCACCCATCAATATTCTTTTTAAATTGGCTTAGAAAATAAAATGAACTGGTTCAATTCGTGCTCGATTATTGCAATATACTAAACAAGAAATACTTCCTAGAGTTCGTTTCACAGCGATTTTCTTCTCAAACAATAGAAACGTAAAAATTTAATATAACTTACTAAAAAGCAAGCATATCATTGTATATATATTATTAAGATCATAGTGAAACATAGTGCCTATATTTTGATATGATTGTTTGTATATTTGAAAGAACTTACCTTTTACGGATTAATATTTAGGGAATATCGTTGCATTATACGCTGTATCCTTTATGTACTTTCCGCATATAAATATTACTAAAAATGGTGGATATACACGTTCGTTCGCCATAATTTAAAAATGAATGATTCTCCAAATTCTTTGCATACGACTAAAATAAATATTAGCTTCGAAACTACTGCAGAAAAACACTAGGTACATGGGCGCTCGTATATTCAAATTACAGCTCATCTCGGGCAAAATATACTGCACTGCGTTGTTCATTATACAATTCCGTTGTAGCAAATTCGCGTGAAAATAGAAGTATCGGAGCTGGCTGGATGAGATGGGAACAGGATGGAGTCCTGTCACGGGAGCACGTGAATTAATGCCGCGTGTTGTGTGTGTGTGCCGATGTTCAGTTTGCGATAATAGGATTAATTGCTTACATACCTTCTGGATTTCATAGTATACGTGAACTTTTCCATCGTTTGGTTTCAATTTGAACTCAGTCGTGGGATGTTTAGCAATGCCTGTGCTTATAGGTATTAATGAGACAGTACTGAATGGCATTAGGGTGGAAGTTTAATTGGTATTCACGATATATGAATTTACGGGTATAGAATATGTAGGTAACTCTATTCATCAAACGTTTAACTTCAGATATTTTAGAAGGTTAATTTGAGTTTAAATTATTTATTCATTCATAAAATATTAACGAAAATGTTGTTTATATATAATATTTTTCGTAATCATGGTATTATATCGTGTGTATGTAGGTGTGATAGGATGATAAAGTTTTATATTTCTATATTGAAATTCTGTTCTGTTGTCACGCAATCTTAAAATTAGGAACACATAAAGAAGAATTCTATTTAAACCAGCATTAGGTAAAGGTAATATATTTTTTAATAAAACTTTTCGCATAAAAACAATAACTTCTTAAACATTTAATTTGTTTTTCTTTACTTTTTAAACGAGTGTGCAATGTGAGCGCCTAATAATATGTAATAACCGATAAGTCATAATAGAATGGCATTTATGCTGAACAATTTAACATGCCACTCAAACATCTAGCAGCAAAATTAATTTAGGAGCCGAGGATTCTGAATTATACACCTATCGAATATAGAGCAAAATGATTTGTCGACGCTTTTCCTCTAAGCTGAATCCAGCAATAAATGACAAACTTTAAATGTTATCAAACTAATAGGTTAGGGGTAAACAATAGTAAATCAAATTAAACTTTGCCGGAAATTTGTTAAAGGTATTAGACGAAATTAATTAATTTAATTATTCAAAACTTTAACTTGTAAATTAGGGAGAAATTAAGTTATATTGAAATTGAGTTATTTTCATCGAAAATTGGTTTTGATAATGGATCTTCTACATTTTGATTGGCTTTTTCGACATTCATATTCTTTACAATAATGTAGTAATATCAGCACAATTCTAGTTCGTGCGGTACAGCAAAAATGTCATATGTCATATGAATTTCGCTCTGC
Source organism: Phyllotreta striolata (assembly GCA_918026865.1). Classification (NCBI taxonomy): domain Eukaryota; kingdom Metazoa; phylum Arthropoda; class Insecta; order Coleoptera; family Chrysomelidae; genus Phyllotreta; species Phyllotreta striolata. The sequence continues at coordinate 14,798,738 of OU900094.1, read as the reverse complement.
CTTTATTCCTCTCAGAGTCGAACTAGAGCTTAAATGGACTCATTGTTATACATGACACGATCCGAGGTTAAATTGAAACCAAAATCCGGAAAAGTTCCTATTTCAAATGATGGAATTCATGATATATCATCCATTTAAAATTCGTATTCATGAAAATATGGATATGAAAGATCTGTTTTTACTAACGGGTTGGGGTGGCTGATGACCAATTTCATAATATAATTCATTTTTTGGCAGATTATTGCCAATTAATGAATTATCTTTAAATCGTTTGTTATTTAATGTGTATATTCACCACTAATTTATTTATTTCTCTTTGATAATAATTTCAAAAAAATTACATATGATGTTTCAATCAAGAATCTTCTATAATAATACCTAACATTTCATTCTTGATAAACGAATTTAAGTATTATAATTTTCAAGCCAAATAAAACTGCTGCTTTTTAGTCTATAAGATAACCAAGAACTATTTCAAAATGATATAACTCATATTAAACTGTTTGGGGGACCATTATTTCAAGTGTATTTAATATTTGGTCACTAGTGTGTATTTCAATATTGAAGGAATTTAATGCCACAGTTATTAAAGCTAATGTTTGCATATGTAATACGTTTAATTTAATATTCAGTATTCAGTGGTTCGATTATTATGTGTTCATGAGTCGTAATTCTTGTTTAATCGTGGCTTTTAAAATATCGTTTAAACTTTTAGGAGGTGCATTTAAACGGGGTGTAAAATATATTAGGTAAATGAATTTACGATTTCATTTTGCGGCGTTTATTTACCTAATATACTATATGAATTTACTATTAATTTGGTTGATTTAATGATTAATATTCCACAGAAATATTTTCTTTAACATATGCATCTTGTTCCAAGCATATTTGATATAAAGACTTCTCGAGTGCATAGCAAATTTATTCAACTGTTGTAATAAAATTTATTCCAGGAAAGAACATTTTCTAAAAATGAATATCTATAAATATTCAATAAAATTTGTCGATGTGGCGAATTTACTTTGTATTTTTTGTGGTGCTATAATTTTGTATATACATGAACTTTGTAAATTAGTGTAAATTATGCATTGTTATGGATTTTAATAAACATTTATTATTAGATATTGTTTTACTAACATTTATCATCGGCCCAATTAATTCATTTATTTCCAAATTATTATAGAACAAATGAATTATAATTGATGAAAATAGGTTTCATAGAAATTTTGCCTATACCTAAAACACACATAAATTGTTTCAAACGAAATTTCATTAGTTAAAGCGTTTAATTAAATTCATGGTTTCTTTTAACTCTTTTGTGATAGAAATAAAACTTCACCTTTGATTAAATTTTATGGGTAATATGGAGGTTATATATGCATAACATTTTGATTAAACACCCGTCATGTCCAGGTATAAAAAATATCAATTTACTATAAGGGTGCTTAACTTTCCATAAAACTGCATCTGAAAGTAGATGAATTTAAACTGCAATTTTCTGTACAACATTTTATACGTTTAACGTTATTTTTATACAATACACCCAACAAAAAAAAATTATAAAACCCAAATGCTTTTATTCCTTTGCATCGCTTCGGCGTATTTGCTCATCTCGGAGGTAACGTAAGGATATTTTTTCTTGGGCTGAATCCACCCGATCTTCTCTATATTTTCCAACAGCGGATCGGTCATCCACCAACCGTACACTTGAGACTCGGTAATAGGTCGAATATACATATCGTGGGGCCCTACAGGTTTGAGCATCTTCTTTCTCTTCATCGCTTTCATTATGTTGATCGACTTGTAGGCGAATCCGTCCGCGTTCCTTATATAGGGATCCAGCTCCCTCATTTTTTCCAGTAACGTTAGATTCTTGTTCACCGATTGGAATATATTTTTCGGTCTCTCGGACGGTTCCTCGTAGCAAGGATGAGCGTAATCGAAAATAGGCCGGTCGTAACCGTATTTTGTTAGCCCGAAGAATTGCATGTTGCTTGCTGATAAACCCTGGTAATTTAGAATATTCGAATAAGATGGTGTTTTCTAATTTTTCATTTCGCCAAAAATTAACTGACTAATTTCTAGACTAAAATGTGTCATATGAAGTTGATAGTTCAACTAAAATTGTCATATTTTAATGGGTATTTTCATCCTTTACATCACAGTATATGTTATTTTAAAAAATTCTTCTTATATCAAATACTATTTAGAGTTGGGATGAAATCCTAAGTGAAATATCGGTAACCCCATACGCATTCATTCATCTACGTCGTTAAAAAAATCGACAGCTCTAAACTCGGAATTTGATGGATCACGATCAGATGCTAAGATAGATATTAATGGACATTTCGTTAATGCGAGAATTAGTAAGGGTTATCGGTCTTATCGTGACCGCATTTTGCCACCCTTTCATTAGTGCATAATGTACGGAACATGTTTCCATGCTTTCACTCTTAATTAATTTAGAAGCGAAATTTGCAATTCTACATGCATATCACGTATCCAAATGTATGATGCATATTTACACAAATATCACTTTGTTATAATTTGATTATAGGAAAATCCAAAGAACCATTTTAAAATGTAAGAGGGATGCTAAAAGATTTTAATCTAATTTTTACTTTATAACAATATTAATTAACGAATTGTTAAAACATTGTTTTTAATGAAGTCACAGCACATTTTTCACAGATGCTTTAAGCAATATCACAAGTCGTAAATAAAAATAAAAACCCCGAAAATTTTCCCGCAACGACAGGTAACTGCCTCCTTTAAAAGAAAATTCCATAAAACTTGTTTTGAAACTTTTATAATACTTACCATACTGAGAATTAGAAATGAATAATAGCTCTTGATAATAAAGTTTTCGGTAATTAACGGAATATATTACCACTTTAAAGCCTCCACTATAGAAGACATATAATCTAATTATACGTTGCTTCCATACTTATATAGGATTTTCTATACTGTCTACCTACAATCATGATTTAACTGGTAAGCTCTGGTGAAGAATTACATTTTAAAGCAAACCCAATTAAGTTATAACGAAATGAATCTGCTTAAATTAAACAAGCAATGAACAGACGAAAACTAAAACTGGAATAGTATTAATAATTTCACCTTGTTCTCACCAACAACGCTAAAAGCTGAAGCAACGCTACGTGATCCAATAAAATTTCATTTTATGCTCAAATTAAGAAAGAAATAACAATTATGGAAGTTTTAGGTGGGCAATAAGTATTCAAATTAAATTTTCAGTGCATTCCCATACATACAAACAATAAGTAGACATCAGCCGAATCTCGTTATCTTTGCACAAACTATGCTAATATCCTGGCGAATGTTAATCCTGTAATACCCGAAAGCCATTCAGAGCAACCCTAACAGATGTCTGGTATGCAGAGCTGTAGATTTAATAGCGGCTCTAAGCATGCTATATTATCACATTTTAATTGTGTTAATATAATAAACACAAATAAATATTATAGAGCTATAGTTAGGTGTAAGTAACGAGCATGAACTATATTGTTTTAGAAATGTGCATTTTCACATCTTGCTTTGTTCCAGCTATTGCTGTATTAAGTGTTTTAATTGTGAATATTACCTACACATATTCAACTGCTTCGGAATATTCGCTAAGGAAGAGACTGGATTTTCCCCTGCAGGAATATAAGATTGGAGGGAAATAAATATTGCTGTATTCTGAGAATATTAGTGTGCAAAAATAAGAAAATAGGATTTTCTGTCTTCTGATAAACAAACTAAAACGATATAAACTATGTACTTGTGGCACATATTTAAAAACTGTAAGTATACTGTAAAATACAATTCAACAGTATAGCGTGCGAATTTATAACCCATATTAATACGTGTTTATCCGTATTCTGCTTGTCAACAACAAACAAAAAGAATAATAAAAATCCAGCTGGGTCCGTGGAATACTCACAAACTCACAAACAATTCTGTGCCACCACTTTTACGATCTGATGCTCGAGGATTCCGCGCACGTACGTACAACGAAGCGTGCTGTATCATTGGGTAAGCCTTTTTTTCAGAATGCAGGTGGTTAAACGAAGAAATTAGATTAAACTTTGAATTTCCTATACATTCAATAGTACAGCTTCAATATATCTGGAATACTGATGATTTAAGCAAACGAAAAACCCTCATCATCCACCTGAATGATAATATTTTTGTTATACTGTAGTATTGTTTGAAATAACTCATTTTACACTTACTTCTGCTCCGTTGAAAAATTGGATCCTATTAAAAAACTCATTGAATAATGGTATTTTTTGCGCGAAAGGGAAATCGTAAATTATTCGAGATTAATACAGCGAACATTTTCATTTTACGTGAAATTACTTCCCAAACAGATTGAGTTATTAGGCCGATGCAGTCGATTCGGGCATAATAAAGTTCTTGCGTGATTTTCTGACACTAAATCGATTTAACAAATGTTCCGGGCATATCATTATGCGATTAGGCTAGCCATCGCGGACTGGGATTTGATAAAACGGGCGGTAATTTTTCAATCTGATCCGATGCGATTGCATCGCTGTTGGATGGGTTAATAGTGTGGAAAAATTCATTATGGATAACTGAATCCAAAAGTACCATAACGACAAGGACAATGTAATATGATTTTTATTCATCGTATTTTTAAGGTGTTTCCGAAGAATTTAAAAATATGAGGGTTATAAAAATCAGGTGAAATTTTACTAATTATTTCGTTGTATTTTCTCATAGGAATTACTGTGGTGCAGTAAGCAAGAATTGGTAAATTTCAACAAACAATATATTCAAACAGAGCCTGTGTAACCAAAAATCAGGATTAAAGCGATTTCGGATTTTGCATGCAGAAAACTATACGACATTATTATTCAAAGCCGGGCATCTGAACCGTCGGTACGTGTTATTTTAAATTAAACAAAAGCATAAATTTCTGATCAGGATTATAGTAGTGCACCGCTTTTAGGATGCGTTCCGAGGACGATTGTTTCCATAGCCGAGCGAATGGTCTTTTCTATCGGTTAAATGGATAAATTTTATTCGACCGATGGCATCGTATTTTTTACTTTCAACTTCTATTACCTATTCGTTGGAAAAGTTTATTTTTTAAATTACTTTTTCAGCCGCTCTACTCGCAAAGTTTAGAGTTATTTAGGTGTCTATATTTTTAATATTAACTTGTTAAATTTTATAATAAGTATGGTACTAATTTTAAGTATACTAATTTACTTTGCAGGATTCTCACTCACACACCAGTCCAGTAACGATGAAGTTGTAAAACTAATAGAACTTATAAAAATATTACTTTTATGCTAAATATTCATTAATTTTAAACTAAAACGTAAAACAGCAATAACTTCATTCGAATCGATAGACCCACCATAATGCAGTTCTTAAATGAAATTAAACCCGCAATAGGAAGATCCGCAGAAATGAATGCTCCTTAATTTCCTTCATCGAAGTGCATTTTCTCAGTTTTCCGCGGCCTTTTCTCGAATCCCTTTATTCGAAACGTCTATTCGAATTTTGTTCACCCGGGCAATATTTAGAGGAACTTTACGAAATTAATTCCATCGAGCGAAACGAAGGAGCATAGAAAAGAAAATACGGTAGGTTATGTGTGTAAGAAACCCCGTTCGATAAAATCCCGTAGAAAAGACTATGTGATGTATGTTTAATAGAAAAAAAAAAACTATTAAGTGAATTAGGTTTAAAGGTCGAAGTAAACTGAACTTACTTATATAAAATATAAAGTGAATTTATAATACGCTACTACTTATATTCATAATATATTTATTGTGGTGATAGAAATTATAAATTTATTTAATTTAGAAGTACAGTAAACTTGCCTGTACCTACTAATGTATGAATAAGTAATATTGAAAATAAAATGAATGAAGTCCATAAATTCCAAGAGCGTTGAAGCGAATTTTGGTCAACTAATAAATAACGAATCCTCGGTCCTATTTTACTTAAAGTTTGTGTTCCGGTTCCCATTTTAATAAATTTCGTATGCTTTGGCACACGAAACGGCTGTTTTCTCGGTCATAAGTGAAATCAACTCCCTCAGTGACCGACATTAAGCTAGATGAGCCCGTGCTAAATTGACCCTAAAAGCTTATTAAGGAATTAGAGCTAAGAATGCTATTCATTTCAACCGTCGCAGTAAACATGTTACAAACTTGTTACACCCATAAACATATTCTCTAATTAATGCGGGTGTCATAATAAAGAAATATTATTTAAATGATACATACTAACTTTAATAGGTATTTTTAATATTATTTTCATGTATACCTGCTTGTATAAGTAGCAACATGAAACTATATAGATTAAACAACTATTATTATACAATCTGATGCTATTGTATGTAGCATAGGCTCCGTGTATATTTTGAATTACCTACATCAATATGCAAATTATTGAACTACGTGCCTATCGGTGGTTCGTTGATTTAACCGATTTCCTCCATAGGTAGCGCTTAGACTATTAAATTACCTACGTAATACACCGGATTTTCCGTTCCTACCTATTAATTGGATTTATTTGCTTATAAAAATTAAGTCAATGCTGAGGTGATGATGATTGTGGGATTATTTTCTTCGAATTCACGTAGATATTTCTGTTGCGTCAGCTGCAGAATGATTCGGAAGTTCGCGAACTAGACTGGGCTCTGAATATTTGCCTACTTGCATTTCAATTAAAAATTATCTTGGCCTGTTAGCTTCTTCTCTGCCTTTCGTGAATATAAATCAGATGCTAATGACGTCTGGTTTTGACGGTTGATAACTACTAATAAAAATATTCCTCTGTCGTGCCGTCTCCTTCGACAAAAACATTAGAGATAAATGACGGAAGTTCCACTATGCTCTATATTATTTATACATTCATTTTTTACAGGATATAATAATTGGTAAATTAAATCCCAACAAAACAGTTAGGTTAAACGAAACGAAGACAAACCGTAGATCAGGATTTTTAGGAACACAAGAAACAAAATAAATTGCTACTGTGCACTACTAATTGAGAAAGTGTTTAATTTTGTACTACAGTCTCCAAATTGCAATTACATAGGAGTAATTTAATAGGGGCGTAATTGCAAATTATTTTCGAATTAGACCAATGATAATAAAAAACGTCAGTGAAGTGTTTAATGAGATTCCTCCTTAATGGAAATATAGTTTAATTCATCTACCCACACCGCTATTTATTTGCGTATCAGGAACACCATAGGAGAGAGAGTAGATAAACGAGTACGTATGGCAAGAACACAAGGCACACTTTTAATGTTACGGGGAAAAATGTACACCCTAAATTACAAAAAACAAGAATCCCGACTTTTCTACCCCATTGTATTTAAAATATATCCGCATTCCTCCGGTGACAGTAACATATACATTCGAAGAGGGAAACAGCGCCGGCCCGAATAAATAAAGAACTGTAGGTCATAGTGTCAGCTTTTTACTGCTCTATTTCCCGACTTTCCTACTTTTCAGCGCGGCGTTCTAATTTATGCAGTTTCACTTTTTATGGTTGTACCAAAGTGCGAGGAAATGCGAATTCATTGAAGCAGCCTTTAGAGGAAAAGCAATTCATTTATCAAAAGGAATCTGTTCTAAATATCGACACAAATTTTATCCCAAATAAATTTCAGTTTTTTAGTATAAAAACGACTTGATCAAAGAACACTCTAAAACTTATCGACCTTTCGAAATTTGTTAACGTGTTTTACACCACTCAAATCTCCACAAGCCATAACCATGCATATAAAAATATACGGCACGTACTAAAAGCCGAGTCTCTTTATCTTTCGGGCGGTTCTGCAGATTCTCGATATTTTAAAATTACCAATTTAAGAAAATGTTAGAGGATAACAACTTTTTATGTCATACAACCGTCATTTATAAAATATATTGCAGGTAAGAGACGTTTCTGAGTGCCCTTATTCCACGAATTCTCTCGGAAAATGTCAATAAGACCCTCCATCGTTCATAGTTATAAATTTTTTTTCATGGCGGTAGAATTCTGGATCAGACGAGGAAATAAAACCTCTTAGGCGTATCGTTACATATTTTATTTACTAGCCGTAGTAACTTTTCGATAAAACGGTCATGGCATGCGCACTTAAGTAATAAGTTAACCCAGCCATAATACCTGCCTTTTTCGATATAAGAAAAGCTACCTTATAAACCCTTTAACAACCTCAGTAAGAATACATGAATAAGTCTCATCTATTAATTTCATATGAGTGTCTTCCACGAAGGCTGATCTGGTAAAGAAACTTAAAATGATAACATGGATCGTACAAGAGTCTCGTAAAATCTGGAAGTGATACCTCGCTTTAGACTAAACAATTCATCTAACACAGCTTATAAAACATTGTAGCCGTAATTTTATTCTGCAGCATGCCTAACTAACTTAACAAAAGCAATCTCTGTATGCTAAATAAACCTAAAGAGAGAAAAAGGGAATAAAATAAGGAATAAAGCTCGTGCACATCGAGCGCATTCGCTTTGCCAAAATAAGGAAATTCCGCGCGCCCATAAAATTCTCGTTGACATTTTCTGTAATCATCCTTGAATAGAGGTACACGGAAATATTATTTCGAAGGCAATTTTGGCCTTTTGAAATAAAATATAATGGAGTGGTCATCCTGAATGGGTACAAAGGAGAACTAGCGGAAGTGCTGCGAAATGGAATTATTGAAGCAATATTGAGTTTTTGTACCCTGCGGTAGACGACTGATGCCAGGACCGTTTCCCGTTTCATCGATCAAAATACCATTTTACATGCCGTTTAATGAATAAATGTTCTTCTAAAATTTAAAGCCACTTGCATATTTATTAAACAATCTTCCAAGCAAATAACAATTTTGTTTGTATGTACTAACAGAATCATTCGGAGTAACTTTCACTTTCACCAAATTCAGCCTGTACTAATAATAGCGGGAGTAGTCGTGCTGAAAAGCATAAATTAAACCCGAAACCATGCACGGGAACCAATGACCAGCTAATTACATTAGACCCTTTAAATTGGCTAAAGCGATGAAGCCGAATTTATTTTCCGGAATTACCCCTATCAAATTTTAAGATTTATTCCAATTTACATTTATATTTTATATTACGCAGGGTTGAATGCCAGATTTGCATTCCGTTTGTTCTATGCTCCGGAACCGCTCGATTGGAAAATTTGATTGAATTGCTTAATACATCATTGAATTATTTTGCGAGTATACATTCGACTGTATTATCAAGTAACATGCAATCTCCGATTATGCAGGATATAGGCGAGCAATTTATAACAATTAACTAATGCAATATTGATCAGATCAATGGCGTTAAACGCATCCTTTGAAACCGTTCTAGGACCCAAGCCACTTCAATAACCCATCAAGGTTTCTCTAGTGATTCATGGCTATTTGAATGTACAATGCATCATTACATTACTAATTCCTTAAGGGCACGGTAGTCAACAACACTACAAATTGGGTACAATTACTCGTTTTGTTTGATAGGAGCATTAATTTCAATTATCAGCAACTACGCAGTAAGCAATATTAGATAATGCGAATTCCAATCTTTGTAATCGAAAGGAAAGCATTTTAGAAAATTTTAACCGACAATGAGAGGAACTAAACAACGCCGAGGCGAGATTAAAGAAAACGTTTACGCTTCCCAGGTCCTTATCGAGTGAGCTAATTAAGAAGGAAAGAATCGGAGAAGAGAATTAAAATTCACAGCAAGTAACTTCCTAATGCTCGTTGAAAAGATAGCGGCATTTTAAATAGTTGGCGTCGAAGTTGTTTATTCTTTGAAGGTTCGGGAAAATTTGAAATTCTTTGTTGGCTAGACCGTTGTAATAAGAGAAGTTGATGGAGATATCATTCGGTGGTAATAGAATATTTCGTTATTACGTTGAAGTATTTCGGAATCGATGTGCAAATTTCGATTATTTTCACGGCGGCAAACAATCCGATAGCCGTTCTGGCAATTCTTTACCAATTAGCCCGAATTCGCCGCTGCGTTTGGAACAGAAGCAATGGTATTCAATTTCTAGCTGCGCGAAACTCTAAAATTTGTATTGAAAGTGTACGTTTGCAAAAAAACTGTCGCTATCGTAGAGAATTAAAAAATTTCGCCCCAGTCGATTCCTCCTTTTATTTGGATTTTCCACCAAACGTACAAACACGTTTATATTCAAACCGTATTTTTTCAACAAACGGTCAATATTCGATTTTGAAGAGAATTTTATTTATCATTGGGTCGGAACGTTGGGTAAATTATGTCTGGACAGCGGATGCACGAATGAGGTCGAAGCGAAATTTATTTTATGTAAAAAAAAACATTTTAATTGAGCTAGGAACGCATCAATTTGTTTTGAAGTTCGAAATCCAATTTTTTAAAAGTTTTGAGCGTTTTAAATTCATGTTCATTTTACTTGAATCATTTACCTACTGGGCGACAAATTTAATTAACACGACAATGTTTGATGGCTGATAAATGTTTTAATTTGAACACATTTATACACTAAAATACATTGCTATACATATGTACAATAAATTAATATTAAGTGCATATTTTGTCAAAGTTACAATTTTGTCTTTAGGCAAAATACCTATTTAAAATAATTTACAGATTCAACAAACTGAATATTGGTAGCTAATGTGTAATTTCGTAGTAAGAAATTATGTATTGCTGATATAAAATCAATTTCCTAAATTTAAAATAGTTATAAAAAAATATTATGAGAACACATTTAAACTGTACAAAACTAAAAAGCATTAAGTAACATTATACATAGAATGTCACAAGTCATTAATTTTTTCTTCAAATTAAATAAATAATTCATGTTTTACCAAGAATATTAAAAAATAAAACCAAAGGTAAACGAGAAGTACCTTCATTTTCAACAAACTAAAGTAAAATCTATTATTTTTTAATAATATTAATTGTATAATTTATATCACCGTTTGTGTCGCAAAAATCCCTGATCATGTTGTAATTAGTCGACAAATATTTCTTATCTAGAAATCTCATGTTATCGTCATTCATGTGAAAACAAGGCCCTTCTAAACTTATAACATCCGCGCCTTCAAATAATACAGAAATTCTGTACGAAAACAATTTATCGGAGTTTTGCAAGCACAAAGAATACACCGCGAATCTCATCACGCCGGTGTCCTGTTTAATATCCCATACACACCTGAACAGGTTGTCGTAAACGTAGAAAATTATAAAATAGTTCCTGTCCATTAAATTGCAGAAATTCGTGACTTTGAGTTTCTGTTCCGTTACGAAAAATGTGTTGTCAGCGTGTATATCGTTGCAGTGCGTCACCATTTCAGATCTCATTCCTTTCCACTGGCACCTGTTAAATCTCAAAGGACAAAATGCAGAAGAATATTCACAATAATCTTGATGCGTTGTCATAATGTCTCCTTTTCCTACAAAGTTGCATCCTGGAAATATACGAAATGTTGCACAAGAGCTCACGTATACTGAAAACTTTTACAGTATCTCGAATAATTCTTTATGTTTTTTTTTGTTGAAGAAAATAGTTTTATTTTTTGGACGAAACTTCCTTACCGTGTTCTGCGTATTTACAGGGAAACGTCAGCATGGCGTATATTTGCTCTAATACAATACATCGATAGGCGCTTTTGTTGGCCCTACATAGGGCGCATTTCCTTATTTTTTCGAAGCAATAGTCGCAATAGATGTGTCCTGAGAGGCAGAGTCTAATAGGCGGTATCATATATTTAAAACACACTGGACATTCGAATTTCGTGCGAAGGGTTGCTTCGAGATTAACGACACTATTATTATCCGCCATCGAGGACTGAAAGAGTAAACAGTTTTTTCACAGCAATTCAGAAATAAGTTCAAATATTTATTAAAAGATTAACAATTGTTAACATTCGTTATTTTATAAACAAGTGAAATACTTACAATTATTTCTGCCAATAAGCATGCAAAACTTTTTAACCGATACGTGGCTTAATGGTGATTGATAGCAAAATAAACAGGACAATTTGAAAAACTACACAAAGATAAAATCCAAAACAAATCTGGTCGATAAACATAAAAATTGGGCTACTTTACTACGAATTATTTCAAGTGGAGCATAGTATATTAAATTAAGTAAAAAAATATAGTCAAGTAGGTATAATTAAAATCAGCACAATAGTTTTAATAAAACGAATAAAACAGTATAATGAAACTAACTACTAAATTTATCTATGATAAAAGCAATGTATAATATTTTTTTAACTCCGATAAATGCACTCTAAGAAGACATTTTACTAGAAGAGGGTTGGTTAACATCGACGAGTTCGGGCTTACTAGTGTCTATAATTTTAACAGCATAATGGAGCTCACCGACATTATCAACAAGCGGTATGAGTACGTCAACCGGCATAACCAGGTACTCATTACCATGAAACAGTTTAGTGTAATCGACTTGATGGGCGCAAACCGCCCTTAGCGTGATCCCGGCTTCCTCGGTATCGTTCTGCAAGAATTTCACTTGGAAATTGAACCGGTTCGGCGTCGTCTCCTCTCCGATGTGCGTCGCGACGAATTTGAACAGCTTCGTTCGCATGTCGATGGACACGCAGAAACGGAACATCGTCTCGTAGACGAAGATGACGTAGATCCAGCTTCCTCCGCTGAAATAGTCCTGGTCGAATTGCACGAAGGACAGGACGTTCTCGCGTCCGACGAGCGTGCTGAAGTGGTGCTGCTCGTGACAGTGGTCCCGGATGTCGAAGCAAACGCCCTCCCAGCTGCAGCAAGTCGTGTTGGTGAACGGGCACCTCTTCAGGGTGTATTTGCACTCGTCCTCGTGCGCGTCGAGGTCCTTGCTCTTGCACTTGACCTCGCAACCGTTGCACGCGTACTTGCACGGTAGGTGGACCTTCAGGTAGATCTTCTCGAGCAGATGGTTGCGGGTTTCTCCTTTCATGGAATGGCATCTGTGGCAGCGGTAGATCAGTTCGAAGCATTCTTTGCAGTAGTCGTGGCCGTTCCTGCATTGCTGGATTGGAGGGGCCATGTATACCCCGCACAGGGGGCACTTTAGCTCGTTCAGAAGGTCCTCTTCTAGCATGTGGTTCATGGAAATCTGGAATTTTAGAATATTTTACTTTAAGAGCTTGTTAATAATAAGAAAATTTGTCCTTGTTTCCCCTACGTGTTGTGGAATAGAGTTTTTTTTTTATAGAGAAAATTGATATCCAAAATTAACACACAGGTTCAAACTCGATTTCAACTATTTGTACAAATATTTGACTATAAATCAGGTAGCTCTTCTTTATAGTTTTTTCAATCTACCTACCGAATTAAATTGATTCCCTTAAGGTAAGTTCATTATTTTAACAAAATTTACAAGACTATTTGAAAATATAACGAGTTTTAAAATAATTATTTTAGTAAACAGAAAATCTACCTAAGAAAAAAAATGTTATGATTCTAACTTACCTCGCTTGAATCTACTTTACCGTCACTCATCTTCTTTGCACACTGTAAATCAAATCCTCACTTAACTTTCTCGAGTCCTAAAGCAAAATAACTTGGGGATTTTAACTACACTTCTAATATGCAAAGTACTAAACAATTTGACCCATTGCCAAAGTACTACCTGTTATGTTGAGTTTTGAATGTTCACGAATGGTAGGGTGCGTTAGGAGCTTGTCCCGTCGACTAATCGCATTCTAATAGTTTTATTTGGAATTTTTACTGAATTTTACCCTTCACCAGAATTTATCTACATAAACTTCTTTACTATCCTGCTTTAATCTTTAATGTTTATTTGTAGTTTGTGATACCAAATGATCGTTTAATGCTCGCCGGTAAAGCGCATTTTATTTTTAATTTTTAGAATTTACATTATCAATAAGAATCTTTATGAACTTTGTAGTTTGTTTATTAGAATTGGTATTGCAAAAGTTATAAAAATATTCTAAGAAATAATTTAGTCTTAAATATTGATTAAGGAGATTATCATTAAAGTATTCGTGGCAGAATTATATAATTATTTATCAATTCTCTTAGATATTTCAGAGACAATAATAATCCGTTTTATCAACTAAAATGTATTTAAAACATTATTTCACAAGCTACTTGGAATCTAATTTTCGGATAATTTATGATCGAAGCATCATAAAATCATGATTACAATAGCGTAATTCCTACATTTGTGTACCTACTGTGTTCACCGGTCGTTACCTGACGTGAGGAAGGAACCAGTTATTTGCGAGATAGTCCCTCTTTACTGAGGGTAGAAACTGTCCCGTCTCTTTATTATCCTCACCGAAGGCTCAATGCTCAGACGCGCTCTTAAGAAATTTAACCGTTAAAAGTTTTACAGTGCAACCGTTAAAGTCGAGGACGTTTTATTCAAAAGTGTAGTTATAACCGAATAGTGCAACAAAATTAGGTGAGATTAATGGAAAATTTTATTTACGTAACAATATTTTTTTGTTAAATATCCCATAAAATAGTCGTTAGATATTTAGCTAGATCCAGTTAAATTGTAGGTTATAGAATTAATGGAATTATTTTTGAACTTATTGGCAATTCCATTACAAATTACAAATTATGGCAATGAAAACAAATTATTAAAAAAATAAATATCGGTTTAAAGGAAGAAATGGATTTGGAGCAGATAGTCCGCGAAGAGCTCACTTGTCCAGCATGTTTCAACTTCATGGCCCCGCCGATAAAAATGTGCACGAGAGGTCACTCGGTGTGCAACGACTGCCTGCACCGGGTCACCATCTGCCCCAAATGCAGAGGAACGATGAGCGCCTGCAGAAACTTCGCGCTCGAGTCCATCCATTCGAAGATCGTCGTGCCGTGCAAGTACCAGGCGATGGGCTGCGAGTACGAATGCCTGGGCGAATCCATGGGCAAACACCAAGCGTTTTGCAATTACACCAAAACGATATGCCCTTTCGCCAACTACGACAACTGCAAGTGGAAGGACGCGCTGGTCAACTTGAGGTTGCATTTGCTGGAGAAGCACGCCAACAATTTCTACGTGAGAGACAAGCAGAAATTCGTGTCGCAAAAATTCGCAAACATCCAAGCTTATCATTACATTTTCGCTGTTATGTATTACTTCGAACATTTCTTTAGAATCACTTGGGAGTGCAGCGAAGTTACAGGTACGACGGGCAAAAATTTATCGTATACCGCGTTTACTAAAAATACGTTTGTTTTTATAGGTTTGACACGTTGGGCAGTATATTTGATGGGCTCTCCCGAGGATGCCAAGAAGTACGCATACAAGCTGGAATTTACAAGGGGTCACCTAGTGGAACCGAACGCGATTCCTCTGTCTTATAAATCAGTCTGCGATTCCATGCCCCAAAAATCGAGAGATTTATTCAAGGACCACTCCGGATTTTACATTCACAAAAGCGAGTTGGATAAATATTGCACTAATAACGGCAACTTGCATTACAAGATAACGATTTATTCGTTGGAAGGAGACGAAGATTCGACGAAGTGCGATGCTGCTGCGGTTGTGGCGGCTTCGCCTGACAATACACAAACCGATGTGGTAAATAATAGCAAATGACTTTCATCGGTGCAAAAACTTTTATTCAATGCAGTAGTATCGATGTAGCTATACAGTTTGTTTATATGTTTTGTATACATTAAAATGCCCTGTTTTCGTTCGATAGAGCTAGTAATCAAACTGATCAAACAAGAAAGTTTTTTCTCTTTCACTATTAGATTCCTTTAGAAATATCCAACCTCTACATTCAAATAATACAGTTACTTGCGCCAGACGAAAGTAGTGTCCCGGTTTGTGTGTTAACAACTCAAAACTTGGGAACTGCTTCCAACGGTAGCATTAGATGAAACATTATGTAAAGGTACAGGAGACATTTAAAGACATTCCGACGAAATTCTGCTCGCTGAATAGTCCCTGAGAAGATTCCGCTGGTTGAAAAAGTTTAAATTGCGAAAATGTGAGCGCGAAGATCTTCTTAAAAGTCTTAATGAAACTCAGGTGTGGCATTAGAAGAGATCTATGATAAAATTGCTCTTGTATTTTCAGGTAAAGTTGTACTATATATTGTTGCATATTTATGTATTCTGTAATCTAGAAATAACGTATGTTATTTTAAAGGAAAAATACGTTATAACAGAATTGGATTGACGATTTAACAAATATTTGTTTGTAGGTGAATAAAATTTTATGCTTTTGTTATATCCAATTACATTAAATAATATAGTTTGCTCTTTCATTTTAGAGCAGCAAGTTTTATCGGAGAATTACATGAGCATAAAAATTTTATTTTCGCGAATTAGCATAATTTTTATTACTCTTTTTAAGAGAAGACCAGGAGTATTTTCGTATGTATAAATAATCTTTCCTCCAAATTGGAAATTTTACCACTTTTCTTTATAGTGTTAGCGACTGTAAAATTTAATACCGAGGTTCAAAAGTAGTTAGGGCTAAAAGGTGTAGTAAAAGTTATGTTGGACAGTTTGACATGATAAAACTAGAGTTAATCTAATTTTTCCGCTTATTTTGGTAATTTTTATGTATATCGAACATAAAATAATCCACTTATTTTCTTAGTGGTTAATAATTGATTTAAAATTAATGCAGCTCAAAGAAAATTTCTGGCAAATCTGCGTTTTTGCTAATATATTCGCGAAGGAGACTATCTTTTTAATATTTTTTCATTATTACGACGAACGGTGTTTTTCTTCCTTCTCGACCTATCAGTGATCTAAAATTTATTTTAATAAAAGTGGAAGGCCTAATGCAAACTGTCTCGAGAGAGCTTCCCAAATCCTGATGCTCTTCAGTCTTTCGAGCCACTTATGAATGGAAAATGAAGCTTTTGCATCGACGAAAAATTCACATTTATGAGTGAAATTTTCAACATTTTCCAAAACTCCTAAATTGCTCAATAGCAAACGAATTTTATTTAGTTCGTAACAATTTTCTTTCTGCTCAATAATTCTGTAACAATATTAGAAAATATCTCCTGAAAATTAATTAGTTTCGCAGAAGAAAATTCTACCTTCTGGGATGAATAAATAAGAACACGTTTAGGTACGGTTGCGGCTGAAAATGAATAACGCGGAAAATCGTTGTCAGGAAAATTAACCGTTTGAAGATGCTTTAACCCTACCTGTGAGCCTTCTGTCGGAGAAAGTAGAGTTTCAGAATTTTTCCCTCCACCGCGGCCTCTTCATGTTTTAAAGATAAAGGATTCAGATTGCTGGAATTTTTTACGTGACTCCGCTCTAATGGAAAACGTTTTTTGTTGTTCAGAATTTCTGCGTAAAAATGCATGTAATGAAAAATTTGCAGACGTGAACCTGCATCCTGCATTTCAATGAAAACGAGCCCTGTATTGAGGGGCTAGTAATTTCATAATTGAAAATAGTAACCTAATACATACTAAAATAACATCGCCTTTAAATAATTCTATCTCCCAATTTACTGTAATCATATGAGATGGATATGGAAAGCATCCAAATTTTTTTATTAATTATGAAATTTTAATATATATATATATATATATATATATATATATATAATATAATTTTAATTTTAATAACGTTATACCAATTTTCCATTTAGGTACAGTGAAACCAGTGGGCAAATATGCAAAGCTAGCGAACTTTATCCGACGTATAATGGAAAACAGTTCGGAGCGATACATTTTCACGGTTGCCTTAAAGAATTTCACGTTAACTTGACAAAGTTAAAAATGGACTTAGTGGAGACGTACCGTTTTTCATAAACGGAAAATCTCGACTTCACATCTTATTTATTACTCAATGCTGAAGTGGGTCGCATATATTAAAGATGGCGCACTTCTAAAGTTATCTATTTTTTTTTTTCAACTTTTTGAACGCTTCTATTCATCAGAAGAAGCTTAAATAATTCATTAGAGCTACACATGTTTGTTAGTCGCAAAAAACTTGGCATTAATGCGTTATAAAATCCCTAAATCCTTTTATCAATTTTCCAAAAATAATCGACATCCTTATTTAATACCATAACACTTTGGCAACCCAAATTGTCCTCAATACTGCCGACCTCATTCGTACGTTTTCCAATTCTCTTCCGCATTTTTTGTCAAATAAAATGTGTATAAATTACCCGGAACATTTTTCTATTGGAAAGGAAAAAAAGTTATAGAACAGAACTCCTCCGACAATCCCATAATAAAGAAACTGCGAAACAAATCAGACGATTCCGAGTAGAGTCACGACTGTGATAAAGTCCAACGGGCGGTCTGCGAAAGTCGCTCCTCCGTACTCACGAATTTATTCTCACACGAACCGGAGGAGTTTTGAATTGTCCTTTTTACGGGTGATTTGGGTCGAGTTTACCTGTATTAAGACCGACGAAGAGCCATCTCGGAGTCTGCGGCCTCTTTTCTAACGACTCCATCAACTTCGACTCGTGACCAGAATGCCCTCTAACTACTTATTTTAAACAAATATTCAACAATAGAGCTGGTTAGATTAGTAGAGTGTGGACGAAAATAATTACAACCCGGCAACATCGCGATATTTTAACATAATGACTTCATCTACAAATTAGTTACTAGACCCATTCTATAACATATAATGTAAAGCTCAATCTTACTCTAATGATTATTTATGGTTTAGTTTCTGTCGAAATAAGCTGTATAGGTATTATAATTTATGAAATATTTGGTATTTCGGTACATTAAATTTAAATGGAACATTCATATATCTATCCCGGCATAATTCCCATATTATCTATAATATAGACTTGCATCTGGTTGATTTATATGGGCACCTTGTTTTATTAATGTCTTGAATAATTGCATTTAATTATGCAATTCTATATGGATGTTGTGATAATTACACATTCATTTAGAGTAATTGTATTTGTTGAAAATACCTAAAATTCTAATGATTAATTAAAATAAGGTTAGTATTAATTTCAATTTATAGCCATGCAAAATTCCTAAATAATTTGGGTAAAATTATACACAAAACCTCAGGAATTTATAATTATTATAATTAAATGGTATTTTTAGATACATAATGGCTTTCTAATGCTGAATTAATTCCTAATATTTCAGGGTAGGTATGGTTATAAAAGTACTTAGGTTTGTAAAATAAAAGAAGGAACGAGAATAAAAGTATTTCAGTGTTTGCATTTTAATAGCAAAAGATACATCATTTTTATTATAAATGGTGCGTGTTAATTTAAATACGAATTTACTCGGGATATCCTCCTTTCATTTCTGAAATGGATCACTAAAATCACTTTATACTGTTTCTTATGCGAATTTAAATTACCTACTTAGTACGTTATGGTATAAAAGTTTCGATCAAATGAAATCAACTTATTTAGCTACTAAAAACGTATTAAAGAAGTTTTCTTCGATTTAAAAAACGTTCACATTCTATCAATTCGCGTTCCAATTTCCCATGCAATTTTTTTCATTCCGCTCGAAAAACATATGCAAATTTCTCAATACGTCATTACGCCTATACGAAAGAAGAACAATATTTCAGAGCAAACAGTATATTGGGGAAATTTGATTTACTCGCACGGTTCCTGGTATAACGGAGCTGCAAATGTATAAAACAAGATCGCAGGGAGGCTTGTATAGAATAAAGGATATTTAGAGAGAAAATTGAAAAATTTCACTATAGCCTCGAAGCACATAGGGGTGGCGTTATAGGTTTCGAATGCGGAGGATTTATCTAATAAAATTTTTCTTACACACTCCATACCATTTTTTTTTTTAATACAGAAGTTATAAATAATAAATCAGTAAGTACTCAGTAAGTAATCGTTATACAATTAACATACCTACTATTTTTTTTAAATTCGCATTTTTCGTATTAAAGATATTCTTCAGGATTAAAATAAGGACGACTCTGATGCCTTTAATAGGCGTTCGATATGAGCGAGTTCATATGAAAGGGAAGAGATCGAATGCTTCGCGAATGACGAGGGGTTTGTCTCAGCATTCATTTGCTTACGTTCCGGGAGATAATCTCAATCTCCAGAGCCTTACATCCTGCCGTTTATCCTTTTTGAATAGGTATGCTTTCTCCGTAGGAGCTCTTTTAATGAATGTGTTTTTCCGAGTTCACGTATCTTCACGAGTACTTCAATTACTACATAAATTAAAGCAGTTATTTAACGGGAGTTATTGTACAGGATGTGATTCAACTTTTATGTAAGAAATGCAGGTATTAAAATCTATAAATGTTACAGAATGAATATATTTTTTTCTCAATATATTACACATTCTTTAGCTGCATCAGTATTAACAATTTATCATAATTTTTTTACAGCCAATCTCCTGCACTGAAGACGAAATTCATAATTGGTAGAATATAATAAAATACGTTTAAGCCCGGAAAATTTATGGGAATTCCTCGGTGGAGGTTAAAGATAACACATACTTTACCAAAAACCACGCACGTAAAGTGAAATATCTTGTTCGATGTTATCGTTTCTGCAATATTCAGCATGTTGAAAGCCTCTATTTTATTACAAATATAATTTAAATTACCTGTCACCGCAGCTAAGTAAGGTTGTGAGAAACAGTAATAGAGTATAATTCACAACTGTATACTTGGATAATAACATTACCTAATAATTAACAAATTTCAACTATTAAATTTGTGGTTAATAAATAGATGTCTATAAAAAATATTGTTTTATAATTTCTTCTTTAGTTATCTCAATAGTAATACTGGCATTTCCAGAAGGCTTTTCCACAAAGACTCGATGTTTATCTTGGCGACCAAAAATAATTTAAAATAAACACAATAAAAATTTGAAAAAAGCTCATCAAATATTCTATGCTACATTCATTTCGAAATCGATACCCTAAAATGTGTGTTTAAACCTCTTAAAAAAACAAACAAACAAACAGGAATCTTTTATTTTCCATGGAAGAATATAAATTTGAGCCCTCTTTTTGCGTAGTATTCTGGAAAGAAAATACTCGAGGAATATCCAGGACAGAGACACCGACAATCCAGTATATTTGAAAGTGAGTCCTGTTCAATTTAATCAAGGCTACAATTAAAACAATTTACATTGATTTGTTGAGTATATTTGCGAATATTTTCTATTAAGTAGCTTATTTTGATCTATCCAACTATTTTTGTTTGATCTAATAAATCCCCATTTAATGGCTTCTCGTATTTATTTCATATTTCTCCTCACGAACTCTAGTTTCACTCTTTTTAAAATCCCTTCGGGACGTCCATGGAATTGTGAATTTGAAAACCTATTACGGAGGTTGCGAGTACAGAACGACATGAGTAATATTCAGCTATTGGCGGGCTAGAACCGCTCTTTTTATATCGGAGGAAACAGACACCGAATCGTAATAAAGATGAATTATGATTTAGAAAGGAGGCGGTAGCATGTGCCGCAGTATTTTAGTTTCCACGAGGTGATTGTGTTGTTGGAATGGCGAAACGCACGACAAAAAATTCTTCAATTAAATATGCGTTTGTCTACCTGGGGAGAGCTTAATTAAAATTCGTCCGAACTAATAGAAGTCGTAAACTCAATAAATGTTTAATCGGAGAATGGAATCGACCGAAATTCATTAGGAAACCTCTTTGATCGAACGGGACATGTCTCCGGATTACAGTAATCGTTCCTTTGTATCGTTCTGATCTCTAATAAACTTTCGAAATTTAGATAACGTTGGCAATCGTCAATGACGCCGGTTTCGTACTGCCCAAATAATTTAACAATAAATATGTATGAGAAGGCGCGACCATCGTTCCGAGACTATTAATTTAACGCCGCTGGGAAGAGCCATATCGCAGAATCAAATACGAATCATATGCATTTAGGCTAGAAACGTAAATAAATAAAGCCGAGACTCATTTCGAATCGGAGAATCTGCATGGTTATGGCACATTAGTTTTATTTATCGCTACTTTTTAGTTCGAGTGTGGTCTTCGCTGTTTCTCGTAGGGATTTCGCGGAGAAATTTATTCTCGCAATAATTTTTCCTAATGAGAATTTTTCCGGTTTGAAGAAAAACTTCGCCCCTTCCTTACCCTCGATTTGCGCGAAGCTCCGAGTCGAAGGAAACAAACCATGACCTGGCCATTAACTATCTACCTCTTAGGTAACTTTTCGCGAATTTTTCGGCTTTTTAGGTTCTTCCAGAACTATCCAAATAGTCATGTAACGCGTCAGGTACGAAACAATGCGCGGGATGCAAAAACCGCGTTTTCGCATGCATTCACAATGCAAGTAAATGCAGCGACTACCAGAATGTATGTATGTATGTGTAACAAATAAACGCGTTATTTGTTTCCGTCTGTAGATCTGTGCGGAACAACAAAACGGAGGTAATAAATCTTGCCAGTGGGGGCGCGATGTCGCGCCCACCGCGCCGTATCCATACTTACCAAACTTGTGTGTCAACGCTGATTTTAAACCAAAGAGGAGGGCTTGATACATTGTTGGAATTTATGCGGAAGGAAATAATACGAAAGAGGAATATGCGTTCGCTTTATAACGAATGCAGAGCCATTCTCCCGTCGTGCCACCACTATTTTTTTTTCTTCAAACGAACGATGCAAATTTCTCTGTACACATTCACCCCGGTATAGGCGCACACTTTATGGTTTTATACGGTACAATCAATAGGAACTCTTATACAAATTTGTAAAGTAGTCGGTATCAATTTGGACTACCATCAATTGATGGAAATTTAATGAACATCTGAATATTGCTCTTGTAGAAAGATATTAAATTTACTCACTGTATGAGCTAGACTAATAATTTCATTGTTCTGTCAGTATAGGATTGTATTTAATAACAAAATTGTACGTATACCTATGAGTTAATTAGCTAATTGAAACCTACCTGTTAGTAAAATGTGATACATCCACTTGGTGATGATAATAATAATAATGAAAACGAACTTGGTAATTCAATAAAGTAAATATTAGATATTATTAAACCTATCTAACAGCTATTAGACATCATTTGTACAATGATGATAAAATTTTACCTAATTATTTTAATATAGTCGCTGCTTCCTTTTTCGAAGCAGTAATACACAAATCGTTCATCTGAGTTGTTGTTTGAAAATGGTAGCAAATAAATCGAAAAACGAATTGTTTTTTCTAAAAGCTGTATTTAAAACAGCTTGTTATGTTGGTATATTTCCTCTCCTGACGGACGGTTACACAGCAAAAATTCACCGGGTAATTTATTGCATTTTTAATACGTTAACATCGGTTTGTTTACTGGTGGAATGTCGGAAGGTATTTGAATTCATTAATTTGCCCACGGATCATATCATAATGATGGCCTCGAATTACATTTTATTCTTCACGTTCCACCTGATTTGCTTGAACGGCGTTTTCAAGAAGAAATTTATGTGGAAAATGTTAAACACATTAATAATGGAACTGGAAAATTGTTGTATGCGCAAGGTGAACATCACTGCGCACATTTTAAAATTACTGGTTTTTTTGGTTATAATTATAGCAGCTCATTCGACGGAACTGCTATTTTTTAAAATAGAGACTACATTCTGCTCGTACATGGCTTATCTTGGAGGAGCTTACGCGTATTTAGAAATATTTTTCGTTGTTGTGTTCATGTGGGAAATCACTAATGCCCTCTCGTCGAGATTTAAGTACATAAATGAACGAGCGCCTACGTTTTTATTTATGAAACATCCCAATGCGATGGAAATGGATAAAAAACTCAAAAATGTTAAAAATGAATTGCTCCTTTTGGAACGGATTGTGATGTATGTAAATTTTACGATGGGAAAATTGCTGTTGTGTTTGATTATTTTATCATTTACAACCACACTCAAAGTGTTTAATGTGATCTTTATACTTGTTCATAAACACAACGATAATATTATGGTACATGGATTTATTGCAAATTTGATGCAAAATTTTGCTCTGTTGGTGAGTATGATTTATTTCTAAATCTTGAAAATATCATTTAGTTAAAGACCACTTTATTTTTTTTAATTATTATCATACTACTATTCTTCAATTAATACTCTCTTATCTAAGAACATCTATCTAACGAAATTTAATTAAATTTCCTTGAAAGGCTCTAACCCAATTAATTGATTAGGTCTTTATATCCATATAGTTTTTTTTATTCTTCCTTAATGGATAAATAATTTTACGGTCATTAGGTAGGTCAGATGATATAAAATAATCATTTATTTCAAATTCATTGAAGTCAGCAATGATGTTTACAACGGTTAAAAAATATCTTTCCAAGTCGACAAGTGACGTAAATATGGTCAAAATTATATGGAAATTAGGCGTAATTTGTGGAGCTTTTCCTTCAAAATCAAAGTCGACATACAAAAGCTTTTTAGCGACGATTAATATCTTATTGGCAATTTTAGGAGTTGTTTCTTTAGCTTTAAAGTCACATAAGCTCATCCAAATGTTTGACATACCCTTAACACAAACGGTTCTAGTGAGTTCAAGTATTGTTTTCTATAGTCTCCTTCATTTCCAATGCGTTTATGGAACAATTAAAAACTCGCAATCGTGGAAATTATTATTAGATTTGATAGAAAATATGGAGCACATTTACTATTACGAATTGAATATTGCGGCGAATTCGGCATTTTTGATGTTTGCCTCAATTTTTTCGATATTGGGGCACTTGCTTGAACTTTGGTGTTTAACCGACGGTCCATCAACAATAACTTCAATAATTATTAATTTACTATCGTATACAGTTGTGACGCAAATGTTTGTCGAATCATTACTTATCACAATTTTCATTAGAAAAATCTGCAATGCGCTGGCAATAAGATATAATCATTTATCAGGACATCTAGAGAAACTCTATTATCTCAAAACGAACAAGGATTTCTTTATTCGAAGCTTGACTAAAATGCAAATCGACTTGAACGTTTTAAACGCAACTGTACAACAAATCAATCAGTGCATGGGGAAATTGTTCTTATTTTTGATCACTCTGGCATTTACACTGGCCGTCACAAATTTCAATTTCGGTTTGATTTTTCACGAAACCCAAACTATTAATAAACTTTTACCGAGATTTCTGTCGTGTCTAATTCAAGGTATCACGTCACTGGTAAGTACAAATTTTCTGGAATGTTACAAAATGATTACTAGTAATTTTTGGAAAAATTCCTCTTTATACATTATCATTTTTCAGTACCTACAGTTAGGTAATAATAATGAATATAAGCAGAACCGGGAGATGGATCGAATGTTATTGGATTTTATTTACTTTCAGCGAACTGAAGGGATCAAAATTTTCGTGTTTATTATTCAAAATTAAAACGGCTGAGAGAGGGTAGTCCATTAATAAAATTACTTTCCTAATAGGGAGTAAGAGCAGGTTTCTGAAATAATGAAGTTCATCAATATTAGCAATATTTGCTTGTCATTAATTAAATAACTGGCCCTTTTACCGTAGAATTAAATTTAAAAAATTTGCGGATATACAAAATTAACACCTTGTAGATATTTTTGAGTTATGTAGTAATTACTAGGTGCAATTATTTGACCTATAAGCACTAATTTTCTATGTTAAGCACATAGATGCTTATCTTTACAATTTCCTTAAGTGCTCCGCATAATTCGATTAATAATAAATCGCCTGCTACCCATTACAAAAATTGGTGAAATAAAGTAGAGACATTTATTTAATTTAAAATTCAACTCGACACCCAAGCAGCGTTAGGGAAAATCCGGGAGAAATTAACTCTGAAAATGTACACTTCGATAAAAAACTTTTTGGTTAGTTCGAAAAGAGACGTGTTTTTTCTTAAAGCTATTTATATTATAGCTGAAGTTTTGGGAGTCTTTCCGTCACAATCGAAGCCCTTTGTGAGGGTCGTTTTTCTGTACATCCATATCGGTTTTGAATGCTGTTGGAATTGCTTCTCTACTATTCATAGCGACGAAGGCGAAGAAGGAAGTTAACCCACCTCTATCTCAAATTGTTTTAATGAATTCTTGTTGTGTATTACTTGCATATTCACACCTACTGTCTGGATTTTTCAATCAATCGATTTGTGGAAGAACATTTTTAAAATATTGGGTCTGCTTGAAAAAGAGTTTTATTCTACGGTTTCTAGAAGTCATCTAATAACATATTGCTTATATTTTTCACTGTAACATTTGTAGTGCATGTTTCTCAAATGTGGTACATGATTCATGAACTGACCATTATTTTTCTTGTCTGACTTTTATTTCAATTTACTTCGATGTGCTTTTAGTTACGTTAACATTCGCGGAATTTTTTAATTTATTAGCCAAAAGATATTCTTCATTGACAAATTTCATCTCTTGAACGTATTCGATTCGATACTTTTCTCCTTCTCGTTATTTTTTTACGAAATGAGCCAATTTATGAGCCTCTTCAAATTTGTTTTTGATAAATTTAATAGACAACTTAGCGTTAATGGTAAGCAGTTTTTCCTATAAAACGTAAATGAAAAATTTTACTGTTAATTAACTCAATATTTTAGACTAGAATCTAACTTGTTTTACACAATTTTTGGAAGGAACAATTTTTTTTAATTAACGTAATTAATAATTTTTTAGGTCTTCTCCGTCGTCGTGATTCTGTCGTGCGATAAGGTCGAAAAAAGAGCAGATAATTTAATACGAACGTGCATTTACATCCAAGCTCAAACGGGCGATGAAAACGCATCGATATTGGCGAACTTGGCGAAAGACCTCCGACCCAAATTCTCGGCTGCAGGATTTTTCGATATTAATCAGCGGATTCTGCCCACTTTTTTCTCGAACCTCTCCACGTATTTGATCATCATACTTCAATTCAAATTCTCCTCTTTGTAATCAATTAGACGAGTTTCGGTGTTATAGCTTATCAATTTTAGCCCGAGCAAAATTTAAGGAATATAAAGTTGCTTCGATGTTGTTTACACATACATTATTGAGAATTTTTTAACCTAACTTTAAAATCATGTCGCTTTTCTAGGAGACTATAAGGCAAGGATGATCATGTTAATTTCAAGTAAATTTTAATAAAATAATTTAAAATTACATTGGATTTTTACAAGGTTCGTTAGTTCAAAAGTTCCTATAATTTAATTTTTGCTAAATCTCATCAAATATAATTCAATTACTTCTTGATATATTTACCTTAAATAACAAGAGGTAAGATTCTTTAATAAAATAAATGTAGGTAAAGTGTATTAAGGGAACAGAAGGAATCTGTAATGAATTAGAGACGCAGGACTATATCACCTAAAACAGTCCTAGCAGGTGGATATAATAGAGCAGAAAGTTAGTAAGCCTCCTGCTCTCTAGGGATAGATTCAGTTTTGAGCCAGGAAACTTTTGTATACGATAGTTTAATGATCACTATTCCAAATATTGTTTTAGTGAAGTGGGAATCAATGGAAAGTTATTTTAGTTCGGTCAATAAGTGAGTAAAATGGTATAAAAATTAATTTTTTTAAAGGTTCATGTTACAAAGAGTTTGAATTAAAGTTATACGAGAAACGCTATCGTCACGCTATCATCACAAGCCGTCTCTCTTCCTTAAAAAATACAATACGGTTATTCGGCTTTCAGGCTGCTCTAATCATCGTTCGTTTCTCGAGGTTCCCAGATCAAGAAACCGATAAAAGTTGAGTATTCAGCGTTTAAAGAATAAGATCATCCCCTCTGTTAAGGACAAAAATTTTCTCTTTAAGCGAATTATGGGACGGCGGGCGAAGTTGAAAACAAAAGACCACGTAGAGTTCGAAAAACACTCCGCAGTCCTCCATAAGTATCGCAAATAGGGAATGTTTTCGAAGGCTCACGGGCGGAGTTAAAGGTATGATTGCAGCATCAAAATAGTTATATCTACTTTAAAAAGCTTCCTTTCCTTTTTAACATTTTTTGAATATTAATTGTTTGCGGTTTTAAAAGTATTATTTTTTTCAATGAAAAATCTCCGTATCTAATTTCGGCATTGTCTTCGATTTAATGTCGAGCTAAAGTGTTAATTTATGCGAAAAGAAGACGTGATGTATTTGTCAAGGGACGAAAAACAACGAAATTTATTATCATCTCTGTAGGGCGTAATTAATCAAGATTTGAAAACAAACAGAAGTGGCGGTAGTTCAATAGGATTTTCTCTTCTTTCCTGATGAGGTGCGTTCGCAAAAAGTATCGGGAGGCTGGGAGGACTTTTTACGTTTGAAATTCCCCCGTTGTTGCCGAGCTTTCGGCCCTAGTTGATCCGAATATTCGGAATTTCCACGCAAGCTAATGATGCACCGATGAAAAGCCGTTCCTTCGATCTTTTCTTCCATCCATTAGCAACACTGATCGCCTTCATTATTGGGATTAGTCGATAAATTAGAATATAGTGTAGGAAAAATAAGCGGAATTCCGCCGTTTTCTCGTGCATTTCGACCGACTGTTTTGATAGTCTAATAGATTTTCGCAATTCGAAACTTTCAAAAAGCAAAAAGTTGGACTATTACGGTGGAAAAACACATCGGAAAGAATTTTAAATGGAGCAGAAGAAATTTACAAGAACTTTACTGTCTAACCGGCTTCAACTGAATGATTAATGTTTCATGAATATAAAGCACACGTGGTGAATTTTACATCTTACATTTAATAAAATATACTGATGGTATTTAACGATGCAATTTCTGATTAATTGTGTACATTTTAATTAAATGCTTACACTTCGATGCACTTTCAATAGTACTGCATTAACTGTACTGCTCTATACCATATTATTAGTTAGGTAAATAACTATTTTATATGCAGATAAATAATCTGTAGATAATTCTTATTTTTGGTGGATATACTACATATGCCCGACAAAATTTTAAATAACATTAGTGCTACGATTACTATACTAGGTATATAAAAAATATTTGCCCTTAAATAATAACACGTTTAAACACCTATAGGGATATTAACTAAGCGTACTTTTTTATGTCATAAAAAACGTTTCAAATGCCAATTTAGGGGTAATCTTCTTTATATCCATTAATGAATCCACAATGCCGGCTATTATAAAAAGCTTTATGAGCTATTTGGCCGTAAATGTCCCATATCGTGCAATATTCAGTAATAGTTGCTATCGATTTCAATAGCAGCTAAAGGACTTTTTATTCGTTACCTCTTTGATGAAAAATCCGGCATTCGCTAATATCCCACTTTAATCAACGGCGGGTTGGGCCGCAATACTGATTTCCCGATTGAATTTTATGACAGAAAAAGCTCGTAAAAGAATTGAATTTTTCGATAAATTACCCTTTTATAGTCGACAATTTTCGCGTTCTTTATTGCGCAAATAGGAGGATTCGTTTGTACTGTTCTAATTGTTTGCTATTCTCAACAAAGCCGTTAAACACATTCGAAACTACAAACCACATGTAGTAGAATTTTTCTCTCAATAATGCAACTCCCATGTGAATCAATTTGAGTAGGCCTCATTTGAAATTTAAATTAGTTATACATACAAATTATGTTATCGAAAAATTGGTGTCGGTCACTTTAGCGCGTTCTTTAAACATTGTTGCCCGAATATAAAACCGGAGAGCTAAAATCGTTCGAAATTAATGCTGCTGAATTTACGAGTGATACTAAAATGGACACTAACAGAGCACCATTGCTTTGGGACCATTAATTCGTAGCTGTATATCTAAGCCGTAAAATTACATCGGTACGTTCGCAACATGCCAGTCGCATACGTGAGTGCATTAAAGAATTCGCATGGATGCGTTTCGAAATAATTGCTGAAAAATTTTATTTAAAATTGCAAAATTCCGCCAAATTGCTCTAATGCCCAATAAACTGAATTTAGGACATCTTTCATAGAAGCATAGTAAAAATTCTACTTAAGATTATCAGCTGAAATAATTATGGAAACGTATTGGAAATGTTCAACAATAGGCACATTTCCACTACAACCGACATTTAAATGTCTCCTTAAGCCCTTCTAATTTATTCCGGCTGCGCCTCATTCGCCTTAGACTGGAGCTCGAGAAAGGGATGAAAATAATTTGAATCACGTTCAAAGGCTACGTACGACTAGTGATCAACTTTCACGTTTCACATAATGCCCTTTAAAATGTTAATGGCTCATTTTCGACGATTTGTTTAGTTTCTGAGAAGATTGCTTTTGTACCATGTTGATAGACGATGAGGACGTGTATATACAATAGTGTAGAGATAAAAGCGGATAAGCGCCGACTCATTTACTGGGAGGTAATTTCGTTTTAAGTAAATGGAAATTCTGGATTAGTGCGGGTGTCCTTATAAATTAAATTTCTCTGTGAATTTCGATGCAATCTGAAAAACGGCAGGATATAAATAACCGTGGGATTGTTCTCTTTAAAGTTTTTTAAATATTAGGTTGAAGTAACTTGTTTACTAGATTTATCTTAATATTTCCCTTATCTCTGTCACCGACAAATGTATTCATACAAATATATTCTGAAATTATGTTCCGTTTCGGTGCCTTCTATTAAATATATTAAACGTGCAAATCCCGATGGTAAAATTCATAAGAACTTTTTAATTTTCATAAATTACAATCTTAGATATACCTACTTCCGCAGAAGAACCTCGGAAGTTCTACAACCTGTAGCAGAGGCGCACTGAAAATATAAATTCATGAATTTATAACATAAAAAAAACCATTTTATATAAAAGACGTGTGTTATTTTGGAAACAATCAGGATTTGAAAGGGGAGTTAAATTTACTTAATTATCGATTAGAAGTTTTCAAATAATTATCCTTTTGCGTTGAAACGTTACTGTTTTAAATATTCTAAGGTAATTCATTTTTAAATAGATTTACTTTGGGCTCCAACACCCTGACCCAATTTTTTCTCACTGTTTTCGGCTAAACAAGAGCCAAGCTCGATCGTAAAATTCCCGAATTATTTTGCGGCAAATGTTTGTGTGAGGGTGTTATGACGGAAAATTAGATTATTTTCCTGCCATTTTGTTGTGCAGGTACTTTAAAACAGTCTTGTGTTTTTATTAAAAAAAGACGAGAAACAAATAATTTAATTTGTAATGAACTCTTCGAAAAGGAATAAAAAACAAAAATTGTATTTGAAAACTTATTAAATTAGGTACCGGTTATTTTATAAATGCTATACAAAGACGTCGCGCCGGAAGATTTTTCGTTTGGAATTAAACTTTAGTTTCAATCAATTAAAACTTTTATAGCCGGTTAAAATTTTTTACACTCAACCTAATGTTGGCATAAAGAAAACGTAAAATAGATTACTAGTAATTGTTATCGTAATTGCCTTCGCAACACTACAATTACAAAAGGATTTAACGCAGTCGGGAAATTATTCGCTGACCGTAAAATCTTAATTGAAAAGCTAATTAATTGGGAGCCCGGACGTATTTCAGTGGCAAAGTAAATGTGTAATTTGACGCCAATATCTCCGGCCTTTATTGGCCATTTAATTTAGCGGCGAATCTAAATACATAGTTATATATTAAAAAAAAGTTAATTGGAATTACAGTAATAAAGTAATAAATAACAAATGTTTTAACATCTGAAAATGTTCCTATTTTTCCTCTTTTGTCGTTTTTCAGCAAACACAATTTCTCCTTCCTTGTTTCATTGAGTATTAAAAATTCAAGTATTGCCAGTTGTAGCCTTGTCATCCTCTCAACAATTTACAAACATTTTTGTATCCGAAATAAATTGCAGGCTAGGATATCGCCGGAAAATGCGGCAATTTGCCAACCTAATTGAATTCGCGTCTAATCTAAACCATCGAGACACGACCCACTTCCATCACTTTATTCACTAGTAAACGTTTACATGCCGTACAAAAATATTAAACGTCTTATACGAAGACGTGCGACTACTTTCGTCAAACGTGACTCGACAAAAATCTACCCTTGCAGAGCCGTCGCTTTAAAAGCGAAATGAAAAATGTCCTAAAGTGAAAACTCCTAAATTTCCTGTCTCGCATCGAGCAATAATTACTACTTAATTAGAATGTGCATAACGTAATAGGTATGCAGTATAATTTACAGTTTAATTAGGCCACTAAAATTTAATCAAGTTGTTATCATTGGAGTGTCTATGTCAAATTAACATTTCCATCACGTATGTGGATAATTCCTCCTTAAAAAACTTACGTTAGAAACGAAGAATTGCAAAGAGAGAAGTATTTTTGTTTTATTTTTTTTTTAGAGTAAATGTTGTTGGGTTTGTCTTCCTCCGAGGGTGAAATCCCGACTGACGTCTATGAAACTTATGATATGTCGCCGCAACCATTCCGCAACTAAAACGACCGTAATTTCATTCAAAAAAATGGGGGTTATTTTATGGGCGCTGGGGTGAGAGTTCGTGGAGTCTAGTAACTGGGAATTTACATTCGCACATCCAGGATAAATCCTCGAAACTTTCACGATATGAGCTGAAAACACAATTTACCATCAATGATATGCGGTTGATTTGTTTAAAAATTTTTTCGAGAGCAACAGAATAATAAATTAGGCTACAAACAAATATTAATACTACATGCATATGTGTACTTAGAGGTACTTAGAGCAATTTCAGATAATATTTTGGCTTTACATGCATTCTGAAATATTCAGGTGCCTACCTACGGCGTCTTTTACTTTCAAATTGAGAGGTATCCCGCTGTTTTATTACTTTTATTCGGTGAAAAAACGCGAAGTTGCCGTGAAAGCCCTATTCTAACTTTACTATATTTCATATTTGAATATAAAGAACCCTGATATTTGAATTCGTAATTGTATAAAGCAAACGAAATTGGATATTAATTTTGAAGGAAAGCTCAGTGATCACATAACGTCCGCACCGAGACCGAAACCATATTTTCCTGAAAACTAACACGCGGAGTGAAAAATAAGATTTTCATAATCTCCTGTTTTGCATATAGAAAAATGCATAAAACAGAGAAAATTCCATTTGGATTCTCTCTCACTATTGCACGATTTCTTCACCTCCATTATGAATACACTGCTCAAAAAATTAACAATCAATTTTACTGATTCGAAGAAAGAATAAGAACAATAGATAGAAATGATAAACATAGCTCAAATTGAAAATTGTATGCTTTCGGCTATCTCGAACGCCCGACATACTTATTCAATTAACAAAGATTCGAGGAACAGCACTTCTTTCGTTGAGGAAAAAGTGACAGCCCTGACAAATCGCCTTACAAATTAAGTTTGATCGCAACAAAAAGTCCTTATGCAAATTGCCGGCTCGAACGCCCTACATTCGCGTCAACCCGGCGATCTACTTTTAATCTGACCATAAATCATTTCAGATTGTGCTTCTGTCAATATGCAAAACGGTTGTGCGGCGTACCATTAAAGCTGTATACTGTTCGGTTTGGACCGATAAGGAGCGATAGTTTTTTGCCGAATAGGCGCAATAATTAATTCCAATGCATGAAGTCCATTTTAAGCTAGCGATCTGGTCGCACTTGGATGAAAAACACGAAAATCACGACTGTGAAGGAAAAAGTTGCGAATTTGGCAACGCTGTGAGATTGTATACATATGGGAAAAATTGCTAGTTTATCCATCATAATTTCGGGCAATAAAAAAGGGATAAATACACCTTCCTATTATACATGTTGGTTTCACGTGAATGATGCATCGCAATTAGGCCGTAATTATTCGAAAATTAAAACTTCGGCGTGAAGTCGTCCAACTTTTCGTCATCATTATTAATTAAAGGGAACTCTTAGGTCCTGGCTACGTATTAAAGTTTTAAATAGTAATCTAATTTCGGGGTTGAAGTTGAACGCTAATTATGTTTAGTTAAATAACTTTGACGGCACTTTTATGCACTGTAAACGAGCGAATTTACCAAAGAAGATACGTTGAAAAGTTAAAATGATATCAGCAAATTAACTGCTCTTAGAGCTTTTCGTTTTTGTTATGTATCAACAGAATTCAACCTATTTTCCTATGGATTAATAGCAGTGGACGATTCGAACGTCAAAAATCAATTAAAACCTCACATTTTCCTGGAAATGGCATTTCAGTGGATATTAACGGCAACATAATTGACGCGATTAGCGAAATATTTAGAAGCGAAAGAGAGAAACGAGTTTTGTAAAAGCCTCTGCCTGACAAATAACCGTTGTGCTCCGGCGCCCATCAAAGAACGCAATAATGAAAAATTTCGAGAAATTTCCTATAATGGACACAGCTTTAAGAATTCTTGAAATGTAATAAGCGAATTCCTCGAATGAAACAGGTGCATAGTTGTTTGATTTTTTCCGAACCTATCCTGATCATAAAATGCTGTTTTACATGTATTTGTAATAAGTTACAGCCTCTATTGTAGAGAAATTATATTTTAGCGCCCCCTAGGTAAATATCAGAAGGGTTGAAATTAATTGCACAACAAGTATTTAAGATATTTCGGTGCCAAGCCGTTCATTTCCAGGAGTTCCTTGGCCAATAAGGCTTACCTATACACATTCCGCTTGACAAAGTAGACGTATAATTGCAAAACCTTGCGCGATGTATACATTACCGAGCAGATATCATGAATTTGCTGGAACTAATTCGACTAGGAAGACTAATTACCGGATCAATTAATTTTACAAGACAGTCGGGGATGCAGAGTTCGAACTGCGGTATCACTGCTCAACGTGTATCGTGTTTTGGGACTTGAATGGTGCCAGAATATTAAGCCGACGGATGTGGAATCATATTTTACGCGTCATCTTGCGGGGCAATAGCAATTATGACGGTACATGCAAGAAGTGATGCAGCTCGATTGGAATGCTAATGCAATGTCCGAGGCTCCTTCGGAAAGTTACTCTATTAGCAAAATGAATGTATTGAAATTGTAAAAAACATCTTTATCGGAAAATCATTTTTTTATTTTTATGAGCAGTAAGTTAGCTAATAAAAAACATCCATTACCTTTTCATTGCAAAATTTATTATATTTCGTTGCATTAAACTTCTGACGATATTTTCGTTTTATATAAATCGTGATTTTCAAAAAGTTCTTACTTTTACGGCTTTGTTTTTCTATAAATTCTCGGTTAATTCAAATCAGTTCCTACCTACTTTCAATCATAAAATTGCATATTACTAAAATGGTTATTATAAAATTTTCGGTTCTGTTAATTTTTAGTAAGTACTAACCCTATTTTTATTTTTAACCACTCTAACAAAAAAATATATTTACAATATATCATAATCAAATACCGAATTATACACTTGCTAATTAACTTTACATGTTATAGCTATTTTCACGACAACTCTCTCATTATATATTAGTGAAGAAAACGAAGATGATAGCAATCATTTAGGCGCAATATCTTCATTCATGTTACGAAAAGAAAATGTTTCCTTCATGGTTAAAGTTTTTGGAGATAAAAGATCTTGGTTAGGATATGGCATTGCAATCGGAAGCAGACAAGTATTAATATCAAGCGATATTTTAAATGAATATCTAATTAAATCCGCAACAATAACAGTTAAAATCGACTATCAGCATTACAAAGTAGAAAATTTTCTCAAAAGCGATATTTTGTTTAATGAGTACGTGTTTTTATATTTTACTTCAAACAATATTTACCAGATTCACTATACACGTAAATTATTTTAGAGAACAACTCACCATATTAGAATTGGAACAAGAAATGCCAGAAACGGTCGAAATAATTCCCTTAATTTCAGAAGAAGAATTAGAAGAAGCGATAACAGATAAAATTGAAGCAACCATTATAGGTTTTTCGAACATTCATGAGCCGTCTACTCCAAAAGTAACACTTCTACCGGGAGAAGGTACCTAATACTTTTATTTATCTATGTAGGTAAAGTAAAAGTAATTAACTTTCTAATAATTTATTATTTGTTTCAGAGTGTATCAATGATTATATTCTGTACTTTGATACTCCTTCGATATTAGACATATTCAATTCTACTCAACATTTCTGTTTCTTTCCAATGAAAGAAGTTTTATTGACACAATTATATGGAAGCACGTTGATAATAAATGAAAAATTGGCTGGTATTAAACTTCGCAATCAGCATCCGTATAATACCCTATACTCAAAAATTACAAGTTTCAGTAGGTTTTTCAATAGCACTGCACCTGATGATACAACGACTAAAAAAAGTTCAACTTCTCAAAATACAGTAACTGAAGAAAGTACTACAACACCTGAAGTTACTAAAACTGAAGGTACAACGACGGAAAAAATTACAACTCCTGAAAGTACAGAAACTAAAGAAAGTACTACAAGACCTGAAGCTACTACAACTGAAGATACAACTAGAGAAAAAATTACAACTCCTGGAAATACCATAACTCAAGACAGTACTAAAACACCTGAAGTGACTACAACTGAAGTTACAACGACGGAAAAAAATGCAACTCCTGAAAATACAGTAAATCAAGACAGTTCTAAAACACCTGAAGTGACTGCTACTAAAGATACAACTAGAGAAAAAATTGCAACTCCTGAAAGTACAGAAACTGAAGAAAGTTCTACAACATCTGAAGTTACTACAACTGAAGATACAACTAGAGAAAAAATTACAACTCCTGAAAGTACAGAAACTGAAGAAAGTACTACAACATCTGAAGTTACTACAACTGAAGATACAACTAGAGAAAAAATTACAACTCCTGAAAATACAGAAACCGAAGAAAGTACTACAACACCTGATGTTACTACAACTGAAGATACTACGACGGATAAAATTACAAGTCCTGAAAATACCATAACTCAAGACAGTACTACAACACCTGAAGTAACTACAACTGAAGATACTATGACCGAAAAAATTACAACTCCTGAAAATACAGAAACTGAAGAAAGTACTACAACACCTGAAGTAACTACAACTGAAGATACTGTGACCGAAAAAATTACAACTCCTGAAAATACAGAAACCGAAGAAAGTACTACAACACCTGAAGTAACTACAACTGAAGATACTACGACCGAAAAAATTACAACTCCTGAAAATACCATAACCCAAGACAGTACTACAATACCTGAAGTGACTACAACTGAAGATACTGTGACCGAAAAAATTATAACTCCTGAAAATCCAGAAACTGAAGAAAGTACTACAACATCTGAAGTGACTACGACTGAAGATACAACGACCGAAAAAAGTTCTACTCCTGAAAATACAGTAACTGAAGAAAGTACTTTTGAAAGCTCAAAATATGAAATAAGTACAGAAACTGAATATACGAAATCAGCAAAAAATATGACTTGTGAAACATCTGGTGGAACTAAATCAGAATCAATGTCTACTAAAGTTACTACTCCACTTACACCTATAGAATCTAAGGAAATGTTTGAAGAAAATACAACGCTTGAACCAACAGATACCAAAAATTCAACGAATGGAAGTAAATTTGAAAGTAGATACATTAACTCCTTAATCGTAAATTATGACAATAAAAAAATACTTTATTGTAGGGCCTCTAACGGTCATCCGATTAATTGTACGAGTTCTGCAAAATATAAGAAAATATCTGCAAGGCAAATTAATAACACTTTGTTCGTCAATATTTCTCAGGATTATAAACTTCTTTAAGTTTTTAATAAAAGTCCTAACTTCAATGTTTTGAAATGTCAGTTTTCTTCAATAAATTGTTATAAAAGATAATTTGGTTTCTTATTATTTTAGGCAACTCCCAGATTCGAATAGGTTATTTATAAAAGAAATTAATGCAAGCTCCTGTAAATGTTTCGTATAATTTCACTAAACAATTTGAAAGAACTATGAAAAATTGCATTGAAATTTTAAAAATTGAATATTTTAATTTTTTTAAATAATTAAGAACATTGCAATGGAGACTTGCAATTAATACCTAGTTGATATTGACAAAAAAAACCTATGTATGTCATTTATGTTATAGAATTTGCTTCCGAAAGACAATTTTTACTTATAAAATATATCATAATTTTTACAAAATTTACGTTTTTATAAACTAGGTATATGTATAATGCTTCATTGAAATTTTAACGTTAACAATTCTTCAACTGAATGCAGTAATTGCGTTAATTTTTTTGTGCCATTGAACACAAAAATAGGTATTTCAAATTCGCGTTCAACGATTTAGAATTCGCGATATATGCATTTCAGTATTAATTAAAATGAGATTTTATTTTCCTATTTTACGCAATTTTGAATGTTTAGCAATTCATGAATTCAAACAACAATAAAAAAAATTTACGATTCCGATATGTGCAACTATAAATGGTTTTACGGCTGCTCGAGCGAAGAATTCTTAAAAATGGAATTAAACTTAATTATTGTGTATGCGATAACGCATTTTGGTATGTACAGTTATTATTTTTTATCAATAATCCGTAGGTATTAATAAATTGCAAAGAATCAGATTTAAAATAGGGTATTTTATTATATTGCCACCCTTCTAAAGAATTGTATAATTTTATGAAAGTAGAATTGAGCCGTAAATTATTGACAAACGATAAGAAGAAAAGTAAATTCATCATTTTTTTAGCATCATAAAAAATCTATCAGTTTATTGAAATCCCAAGAAAACAGAAAGAAAAATCGTTCAACCTTTAACTATTTTCTTGCATTGCTTATTTATATTCTATCAGAATTTGTAGGTTCAAATACAATATAAATGACACAATTGCAGCACAATACTCCAAGTAAACGCTGATAAGTATACCTACAAAAGTTTTCCTTCCTTTATATTATTTTATTACCTATGTAGGTACAATTCTGTCGATAATTCTCCGATTCTGTTACAGCTATTTTAACACCATTCTCGGCATCGCTGCCGATGTTTTCTGGTAAAGTAAAACTCAAAGAGGTTCCCTACATAGCAGCCATACACGAAAACGATACGTTTTTATGTTCAGCGACAATCGTTGATGCCGAATGGATTCTAGCTCCATCAGGTTGTGTGCGCGATAACAAGCCTTATCTTGTATCGACAGGATTAAATTCGTTTAAAAAATTTGCCACATTCGAACAA
Source organism: Phyllotreta striolata (assembly GCA_918026865.1). Taxonomy (NCBI): domain Eukaryota; kingdom Metazoa; phylum Arthropoda; class Insecta; order Coleoptera; family Chrysomelidae; genus Phyllotreta; species Phyllotreta striolata. Next base: position 14,759,739 of record OU900094.1, on the reverse strand, counting down.
ACTGTAGCCGTGAAAAACGTATTTTTCATGGATTCCGAAAAAGAGGGGTGAGCGGTTGAACGGGGATAATCCTGCACGGGGCTCAATTGAAGTTTCTTTTTTAGAGAAACTATTGCAGTTGTTCAAGTGGATGAAGCATTTAGTTTTAACGAAAATGTCAGCGCGATTCCTATTGTGAACGACGAGGATATCGAGGTCTTGCTCGAAAATAATGTCGAACTTTTTATAGGAGGATGGGGCCCGCCTAACGGGAACAAAGTACGGAATTTGGAGAGAGCGCAAGTAAAAATGGTGGATCAAAAACGTAAGTTACAATAGAGGAAGAAGTGTATCTAATAATGGTGGTAGGTTACCAACTTAATGTAATTTATGTTCTGTAATACTCTATTTTATAATAACAATTATTCTTATTGTTTCTTAACGCTCTATTTGTTTTTTAGTTTGCAGTTCAAAAATGATCTATCGTTTTACTGAGGCACTTAACATTTGTTTCTATATCAAAATGAGAGATTTATTGTATACATACTATGGAGGACCGCTCGTTGTAGGAAATCATTTGATTGCTATTAATCTCAGAACCAAAAATTATGTTGGATTATATTCCATCTATACTAAAGTTCATGGCGTTTTTAAGAGCTTTATAGACACCCATGTTTTACACTTGACGACTGAAAGTAGTGAATCTTCGATTGCTCCATCAGATTATTCATCAACTATTACCGATGAAGCTGATATTGTGACTAGTACTCTTGCTGATACACGTACATCTACTCTATTTACTACTACTACTGCTGGTACTACTGAAGCTGCTACAACTATTGCTGATACTTCTACTAATGCTTTGGTTTCTGAAAATCCTGTTGACACTTCTTCTCAATTACTTGATGAAGCTTCTTCTGCTGCCTCAACGACACCTAAAGGAGTAATTACAACTGCTAATATAGACTCTCTTATTTCTGGTAATAATGCGTGGTTGGAAATACTTGAATGGGTAAAACTAGTATTTAGCGCGTTGATAAAAGAAGAATAATCATGAAATTTTAATTTGGTTTAATTTGGAAAATTTAGAATATTTTAAGCAAAGCAGAGCATTCAAATTGTAACTGTGAAATAAAAATTATTCTTTATTTTAATTTTGAAATAAACCTAAACGAAAATATTATGTTGTGTAATTTTTTTGTTTCTTGTTTTAGTTTGCGCGACAAGGCTAAACCAAACATTAGGATTTAAAGAAAGTGTGAATATTTGTTTCGTAGCAAAAGATAGAGAACGAAAAGTAACATATTATGGAGGACCCTTTTTCGTAGATAATCGTCTAATAGCTATTAATCTACTACCGAAAAACCATATTGGTCTGTATATCAAGTACACGAAAGTTAGTGATGTGTCAAAAAAATTAAGCGATCTTGCTCCGAAACCAAATATTATTTCTACTTTAACTACAACGGCTATTTCTACAACAACTCCTATTACTACTGAAATTCTCTCTTCTACTTCCACTACTGAAATTCCTACTACTACTAAAATTCTTACTACTACTGAAATTCATACTACTACTGAAATTCCTACTACTACTGAAATTCCTACCACTACTGAAATTCCTACTACTACTAAAATTCATACTACTACTGAAATTCCTACTACTACTGAAATTCCTACTACTACTGAAATACTTACTACTACTAAAATTCCTACAACTACTAAAATTCATACTACTACTGAAATTCCTACTACTACTGAAATTCCTACTACTACTGAAATTCCTACTACTACTGAAATTCTTACTACTACTGAAATTCCTACTACAACTCCTACTACTACTCCCACTATAACTAGTACTCCTGCTACTACAACTACTGCTGCTACCACTACAACTCCTACTACAACTACAACTCCCACCACAACTACTGCTTCTACTACAACTACTACTCCTACTACCACTACAACTCCTACTACTATTAAAACTAGTATTACTACAACTACTCGTAAGGTCATTCCTGCTACTGTAGTATCTTATGTTAACGTAAAAACTAAAGACAAAACGTCTACTTTATCTACTACCACAACTACTCGTCCAACTAGTCCTGCTATTGAAAGTATAAAACAATCCGAGCCGAGTTGGTGGCTACATCATGCTGTTAATTCAGTATTTAAACCGCCGTCTATTGATATTTAATTTACTTACGTTTTTAGAGAATATTTTATATTCTATAAACTATTATTTTTTAGGTATTTTTATTCGTTTCCCGTCTCTAGATAAATGAATAATTAAAAAACATTAAATTTTATTTGAATAATTTACAATTATCGAATTTGTACATAAAAAAATTGTATAAGTAAATGGGCTTACAAAATTAATATACATAAAAGTATTAAAAAAATTAAATTAGTCCTAAAACATTTTAAAGTCGCATTCAATCACACTATGTTTTCATAATACAAATATTTTAGTGCCGTAATATGTATTTTATGTACAATATTTTTAAATTTTTTATACCTTGAATAATTGAAAAATATATAAATCCAAGTCGGTAATTACTTAAAATATTTTATTGGTACAATTACAGTGAAGTGGCAAATTTAAATAAAATATTTCTGATACTTTATTCAATAATAATAGGTAGGTAGATATAAATTTTATATTCAACGTATAAAAATTTTACTCTACAAGAAATAATAGACACAAATCACTCTTAAGTGTATAAAATATAAAAATTACTTTCATACATATAAAAAATATACATTTACATAATTAATTTTAGCGATGTGGATATAGCTTTCAGAATAAATAGATTAATATTAAATTATTTTTATGTAAATATCTGCATTTCAACGGTTTAAATTTTGGAAATATGCAGTTATGGCACCGATACTACAATACACAAGACAGTCATTTAGAATTTAAAATTCAAAAATTATTGATTCATTTTAAATATGACCACATATTATATTCAATATTAATAACAAGCTAATTAATTTGAACTTTGCTGGAAATTTTTTAATGAACATTGCATTTATATTAAGTACTGGTTTGTTCAATAAAAATTTCTACGTTTGTAATTGACATAAATTCAATTGCATCGAATTAAGCTTTGCTATTCACCTAATTTTATTTAATACCTTTTAAAAACAAACTTGCTTCAAAAGGAATCGTAAAAACACTTATCTAGAAAACTGGGTTTAACTATTTTTGATTTATTGATTCTTGCCTAAAAAAGACCTCAAAACTCTTAATTAAAGCGAACTACAGGTAAACATGTTGTAAGTTGTAATTTTCAATTTGTAAGTTCAACGAGTAAAATGCCCGAAGAAGCAAGCTTTTAGGAACTTTAACTATCAGGAAATTCCTAGACAAAGGCTAAATTTAAGGGAAATTGTTTAGAACTTTTATTACTGAATTGTCGCCCTAACTCTAATTAGCAACTATTTTGTAACAGACCGGTGAATAGCTGACAACTTCGCTCTATTTGAAATGTTAATGTTAGACTAGGCAAATATTTTTGTATGGATGAAAAATATTTGTTTATATGGATTTTATATGAGAAATACTGTTATTGATAAAAAAATCGTATTTATAAAACATTGGTATGATTCTGAAATCGGCTTAAACAAACCAGCACAAAATGCACCAAGTACGTTATATAAAATGTTTCGTTCGAAATACATTCATGTCCATTTTACTCGGAGCGAAAACACCGAAATCGAAAAATCTACCATTATCGGTCTATTTACAAGCTCAAGTTCCATTCGCAATCGTATGTTCCTTTTTAATCTCGTCAATTGTTGCTATGGAAATTTTCTTCTCTTCGATAGTATCCAGGGGAAACTTGAAATTCAGTTCTCCGTCGCCGAACAGCGGACTGTGATTATTCCCGGCTATCGATTCCCATTCGGCTGTAGCTATCTTATCCTCGTGGGTGTAATATCTGGCCGCATGCCGATTGGTATAACATAACGCCCCAATTATCGCTATCACCGTCAAAAATAGAAGGAACACGGACGTGCTGGCGACGAGTATGCCGACTTCTCCGTCTCGGCCTATTGAAAAAAAGTTGGCATCGCTGGCCGTGTAACTGGGGGAATTACACCAGGTCAATTCGTTCCTCTGGATCCGCTCCAATTTTATACCTTTCACCGTGTAAGGAGCCGAACAGAGCAGCTCCCTAAAAACGGCGCTTCTGTTTACCCGCTCTAACAACGGAATGATGTGGCACAAATCGCACGACCACAAATTATGATCCAGCTTAATGTTCGGCGTATTATCCAGAGCTGTTAGAAAGTCCTCTTCCAAACCTCTAAATCGATTACCTGATATATCTAAAGTTGTTAGATTTAGGGGCAGCATCTCCTTCTCTAACGTTGATAAATAGTTTTCGCTTAAATCTAAAATAACGACGCTCTTAGGAATTATTTCGGCGTCTATTTCCGCTAAACCGCAATCGGAGAGCCTTAACTCTTTTAGAGCGTTTAAATACACCAAGTATTTCAAAGACTCGGTTCTCAAATGGTTGCCGCTGAGCACGAGTTTTTCCAGGATCTCGTAGAGCGGCTCTAAAAACTCCAAATTACTTATCCTGTTGTAGGCGACCGCTAATTCGGTTAAATTGCCATTTTCGGCGAAAGCTCCGGTGGCTATTTTCGAAATTTTATTATTCGAAAGGTTCAGCCGTCTCAAAGCCGTCTGCCGAACGAACGTCGAGTTATCAATAGCGGTGATTAGGTTACCATCGATTTTTAGGTATTTCAGATTTTGCAGATCCTTCAAATCGTCGGACGAGACATTTTTGAATTCGTTTCGGCCTAAATCCAGATGGACCAGGTCCGGCAATAGGTGGAATATGTCGTGGTTCAGTTTTGTTAAGGCACAGCCGCGACATTCAAAAAACGTCAGCTCCTAAAATAAATGCAAACACAAGCTTGAAAAATCCACCTACATACATTATCAAGACTATTTTTTTTTTTCATATAGGGTGATCAATTTGTTCTTCACTAATTCAAGAATATTTTACTGCATTAGGGAATAAGAAACTATCCGCATCAAAAAAAGCAACGAATCGAATTCGCAGTGAAAAAAATATTCGTAAATATTCCGCAGCGGCTGCATACAAATTATGTACAATTTACCTCGAAGGTAAATACTTGTTAAAGCCCATTCCGTATCCCCGTTTATTTACCGGAGTAAAGTAAGCAACCAAAGCTTCTCGAGGCGCTGGAAATATCCAATCCGAAATTCCGGCGAAACTTTAAATATCAAGCGCTTATGAAATTGGATTAGTTTAAGTTTTTAAATTGCGCGAATTTACAAGGTTAAAGTAGGTACCTAAATCAAAACGGGAAATCTGATTTACTCTTCAAAAGTTTGTTTTGGATTTCTCTAAATGCATGCAGTTTGTGGATTTTTTCACGATCGATAAGCCTAAAAATGGTATTTATTATGTACCTACTTTTATTTATCTTTGAATATAAAAATTCTTTTTACTTATTGAAATTTTATAAATTTCAGAAAGAGTGGCTTTATAGGCTTTACTTGCCTAAATTACGCATCAAAGCGTTCATTGTTTAAAGACTCAAAGAAGCACTTTTATTAGCTAGCTAATACATTCATGAATAATTAAATTCAACACTCTTATTAGGTATAAGTAAAAAATTCAATATTCTATGACTCGAATCATTTACGGAGCATTTTCAAAGAAAGATTTCATAAATTCTCATTTCAGCATCTTAAATTCAATCTATAACGAAAATAAACAGCGCCGGCATTAGCGAACTTTCAAAGGTAACAAAATCAATATTCCTTGACTTGTTGATTTACTTAAAACTCAAAAGCTAATGGAGCTTAAAGTTTTAAGACCGGATTAATTACATACCTGAATGTCTTTGAAAACTTGGGGGTTTAATTCTCTCAAATTGTTGCCTCCGACTTGTTTGAGGACTCCAGTTTAGCGATTTTCGGGCTTCTATTGAATCCCGTTCCTTCCGATTGGAAATGCGTATTATAACTTTAGCTCTTGTTAGTGTCAACGGATAAAGGTTTTTGATATTAACCCGATCATTTCCAGGAAATAAAATTTGATAAATTAAGTATAGATACATTTAACAAATTGATCACTCATATTTTTCAAGCATTATTACAATTCTTACCTGTATATCTCTGAAGACTTCGGAATGTAAAATGCCCAAAGGATTCCCGCTGAGTTTGAGCACTTTGAGCTTGCCGATCTCCAAGAACAACCTGGGCGTCAGCTCCTCCAATCGGTTCCGTTGCAAAGACAGCAACCTGAGCCCGAGCAGGTACCGGAAAGTACCGCTGGGCAGCGAAATGATCCTATTATCGTCCAAATACAGCTCCTTCAAGTTCGACAAACCGCGAAAATTGTGGTCCAACGGCTGCGATATATTATTCTGCGACAAATTCAGCACCTCGAGCTTCTTCAGCCCGTAGAAAAAGTGCATGCCCAGCTGCGGTATGTTCGATTTCGTGATGTGAATCTCCTCCAAGCGCCTGTAGCTCTGGAACACCGGACTCATGGTCAGCGTGTTCATGTTATCGTCCGGCGCCGTGATTTTAATAACTTCCGTATCCAGGCTGACGTTGTTGAGATTCAAGGGCCCCACCGTACCGCCCTCTTTGCACGCCACGACGTTTCGACCTTTATGGTCCAGATAGCACGAGCATTTCGTCGGGCACATCGCCCACGTTTGCGAAGCGTAGTAGAGCAAAATGAGGAGCTTGAGAAACATTCTGCAACAAGAAAAAAACACCAGGTGAAACGCTGCTCTTAATTGATGGATAATAATTGTATAGTAAGGTGATAAAGCTTGAAGGAACTAGAGCAGTATTTCAGGGGAAAAAAGCAAACAAATTTTCCATATCCCCGCAATTTATTTTCATTGCATCAATCACGGCGTGTATGTAAAACGTCAGAGCAAGTAACGTTGTTATTAACTTGTCAGTATATAAAAGATATGGAAATAGGGTTGCCGAATCTTACGTCACATCCTGCTTTGTGTACGGCTAGACTGCTTATGTAGTGAACATAACTTACTGCACAAGCATCCCCGACGACATGTGATAACGTAACACATGGCACTAAGATATGACCTTAAACGCCGTCAAATGTAAGATGCAAGTGAGTTGTGGAATCGCCACTTCGTCAGGAAATGTATTTTTCCCGGCGTTCAAGTTTCCGGCGTCGCGAAAGGAGTTTAAGATATTGACGCGTAAATCGCCTCGAAAGCGTGCCTTCATTTCGATTTAATGAATAAATTCTAGTGTAAAAATGAACTTCGCACATGTGCGAATTCGTAAGTGCTGCGAGTTTTTAGCGATTCAGCATCGCTAATGCAATTTCATGAATATATTGAATTTTATTTTCGGCATGTAAAACGCAACAGTTTTTCACAGTTTACAATCAGGCCAAATATTTATGCAGAAATCCACTTTGTCATCGGGCGCTTTGAAGTATCGACAACCCCTCTATTAAATTCTTGGCATACTAAAAAAATAATAATAAAATCGTGCTTTGTGCGGATACGAATAAAAAATTTAATCGGCCCGGAAATTGAGTTACGAATGTAAACTACTTACGCCCATGGTTTTTGCAGAATATCCAAAAATTGCTACCGAAATTGGATTTTTTTTACGAATTACGACGAAAAACATTTTTTTATTAAAACATATTTCCAATATCAGCGGATCTTATAAATAACAAGCCTATTAATCATTATATCATTATTCCATTATTTATCTTTCGAGAAAATTTAAAGAGCAACTCCAACCGATCTGAAACGAAACCGAGCAGCTAAACACAAATACAAGAAAGCCAGAAATACAAAAAAAAGAGCAATAATTTCACGAATTTTTCTCATTTCTGCGAACGAGTGAGTTTAATTAATCATCCAAACACTCGTATATCTTTATTACTGTTCTGATTAATGCTGCGGACCAATCCTTTCAGATGCCAAACAATGCGGTATTAGGGAATTATTCGAAGCGCACTTTTCGCCTCCCCCGTGTCAGCCGGTGGAGAAACGGGGAATTTTTGCGCTCAAAACGAAAGTACGTAACAATGACAGCTGGAGCGTTCCCATAAATACGTGGGAATATGCTCTACGTAGCGGTTCGTCGTTTAATGCAATTTCGACGATAATTCGAACATACAAAAGAACGAGTTGCCAATGGCTTGTCAGCAAGACGGAGTTCTTTGTTTCGCCCGCTTTGTTTCGGCTAAATGCTGGAATCTATGCGCAAAAAAACGACGGGGATTAACCGAAAGAAGAAACTGTTTGCTTCAAAGAACGGGAATCCCGATGCAGATTTACTCTACTTTAATCAACTGGATTTGACGACTGAAAAGAGCTGAAAAGAGTTGTTTGGTTAGCTCGTTTAATTTTTTATTTAAAAAAGAAACCAATTAACTATTTTTTGAAGCTTCAAATTCTTTTTAAATAACGTTATTACCTACTGGATGAATGAGACATCTTATTCAGCAGTACTAATTTACCTATATCCAAACATATTGAAACTATAAATTTCTGTACTATATTGGAAATTATTGTATTAGTCTCAATAAGATACAGTTAGATTTGTGGAAACCAATTTTTGGTGGGATGATGTTCTTGGGCGTCTGGAAAACAAATACGGTCTACGTCAAGGGAAAATATACAGGATTTTCGAAAATACATAAATTTTCGGCTGGCAATATATAGGCCGTTACTCGGAGTTCGGTTCAAAAACAAATATTTTATAGCATCAAATTATACTAGTCGGTCTATCGAATTGGTAGAGGCTCCCTAGAATATATTTGTTCTTGAAAAAAATATTACAAGAATACTCTTATTGAAAAGTAATAAACTTTGTAACAAATCCTATAAGCAATCAATACCCACGTACACAATTCATTTTACCTTTAATTTATAACGAGAATGAAGCTCTATATAGGTATTTTAGGTCGAAAGTGTTACAATAAAAGTCGCGTTTAGTGACATATACGACCAGGAATAACCGTAAAAACTGTTAATTAGGTTTGTTTTACTGTTAATAATTGTCAACTGGGTCAAAGCAATTAATTTTCCACATTTTATTGATCAATTTAGCGCGTACCCTATTACAAAGTCGTAAACTGTCACCTGCAGTAATTTAAATCTTCGCGTAAAAAGGATACCCTATGGGGGAAAGAGTAATGGGGTAACGATAACAGGCTTGGGAGAGATAAACTTTTCAAATATATGTCGTCGAGGTACCGACTATGTGGCGAACCCCTTAGATCTCTGATAACTATTAGTTTATGTTCACAGATAACCCCAAGAAATATAAATTATGTAATACTTATTCGTTAGAAAGTTAGAAATAAACATCATGTGTATACGTGCAATAAAATTGAAACTCGTTAGGTGGCTCGTCCGCAATTTTGAATATAACTTCTTTTTTATCGACGCTGGTGTCATAAGTACCCGAGCGAAATTGTATTAGGGAAATGTGCGAATCACACAAGGGCGGTAATTAAAAATATCAAATTTCCCTTTTCACCCGTAAACACAATTAGAACACCTCTCGCTCTGACACAGTTTCATTTAATATTTAGGACGAAGGGACCGTATTATCTCTAGCTGTAGAAATGTTTTAATAATTTATTTAACAGCGTTTAATCCGTTGAATTAAAATCGGTCAAACAGGGCTTACCTTAAATTCGCATTGTAGATAGAAGGGATCCGGCATTTTATTTACAACGCTGTACCTAACATGTGCCTATTAATCCCTTTGCTAATTAAAATGAATAAGCGAGTTGGAAAAATCGAAATTCGCAAATTTCCAATTACATATTTTGAGAGTACAATTCAATCCAGTACTTACGCATTGTGATTGGGAAACAATCCGTAGCCTGTTTACAAAAAAAAATAGGATTTTTACAATGCTTTCATAAAATCCTCTTATCGTAGCCATTTTGTATTTTGTTATCCGTGTAATACAAACGAATTGCAATAAAACATCCAAGTGTTAACATTGAAACGAAAATTAGTAAAAAGAAACTAATCATGTTAGGAAATCAGGACCGACAATCTTGATTAACGAACTCTAGCGAAGCTCGGAACCGCCATTAGATGTTTAATTTGGAATCGTGTTGTGGTTTGCATTTCGCCGTTAATATATTCCCTCTTAAGGCCTTCATTTTACCGTGCCCATTTTACATTAAACTGGGGTAACTTCATCAGCGAGGATTCCGCCTGTATATCTCTCTCTCGAGTAAATAACTTGTTAACGGCTAATGTTTGCTCTGATTGATTTTAGCCTCTCGTTTTTTTTGGGTTTTTTCGTAGCGCCTCCGAAAGTTTCGTCCGTTCAATAAATCATTAATTAACTTGTTTACTTTATATTGAAAATAACTCATCTGTACTTACAGTAATAAGTGAAAAGATTTTGCGAGCCAGGAATGAATATTTTATAGTCAATTTGGAAGTTTAAAAACTGATACAATGTGATGCAATTTTCGTTTTCTTAGTCTTCAGTGAGCATACAAAGCAAACATATCTTTCGAAGGAAAATCCTTCTCAGAAAACGTAATAATTCGATTTAGACTTTGCCGCAATGGTTCGCTCTTCGTGAAGTTTTCGACTGTCTGGAATCCACCGAGACTTATCAATTATGCACTCGTTAATTTTCGATGAGTTTCACTTAGAAACACTTAACCGAAATATTGTACTCCTAAAAAATTCAATCTTTTACTCAACGTCTGGAGATGTAGTATGACGAAAAAGCGTTCAGAAATATTGCATAAATCAAGCATAAAATTAAATGTCCCAAAAAAAACCTGAATTTTCTTCTACATCATCCCAAATTCTCCCGTAGGAGCTAGTTAAAAACTACGATTAATTACCGCCTCTTGGCTCGAAACATTCCGAGCAGCACGGTCTCCGGGAACGACACATTACTTTAAATAAATGCGTAAAGGAAGCCCGGAATGAAAATGAAATTGCAGTCGTGTCGTTGATAATGACGACACCACTTGCATATAAAATACTCGTAAACTTCGAAATTACCGTTAACCTTCGACGAAAGAACAGCTCTTTAAAAAGCTCTCCTATTGAAGTTTTATCATTCTAAAAAGATCATAATTTAAGCGATGTTCAGGATTACAATTTTAAGAGTAGGTAGTTTAAAAAATTACTATTACATACTAATTTTCGTTTGTTGACTTAGCAAACCGATGAAACCTGGCATAAAATTCCCAAATAATAATTAAACCGGTTATCTAATCACTATAATTCCTGCTCAGTTCATATCGAATTCCTGGGCATTTGTATGCGCTCGTCGCTTCTTTAGCGGCGATCACTGAATCGGATATCTGAGATATGGCTCAACTTCTCCCGAACTTTTCACCCAAATCAATGATTACGTCAACAAGGGAAAGTTTATTAAGCAAGGAAATCCGTGGATTAAATGAAAAGTTATTAAAATATATTTCAAAGATAAGGTGCTTGCTGGAAAACTTTACACAAGATTGTATGAGCGGAGCGTTTGAATTTATTGGATATCGGAAGTTTCTAAACGTCAGGAAAATTGATTGAATATCGCCGGTTCCGTCTGGGGATGTCTTGATAACGTTTCCTGTAATATTTTAATTTGTTAGTTGAAGAGGATTTGGGGGAGAATGTTGAGGTAAACAAGATGTGCTTCAAATAATTCGTGTCTTTGGAGCAATTTCCGTGAATTCCGATTTATTAAAGCTGTTAACCGGAACAACGACTTGTTAATGAGTAAAATTTCGAATACAATTTCTCAATGAATCTTCGCTTTACAACCGGTTTATGATAAACGTAAATTCTGAAATTACTTTGGAATAATAAAAATTTTTATTAGATCAATTTGCAATAGGTATCCTAAACCTAGTTTCCCAAACTGCAGTTATTTTAGTACGAGAGAATTAAACGGTTCTCCAACGTAATCAAATTAGTTAGAGCAAACACCTAATCTTCGAGTAATATTGGAAAATTCTAAATTAATTGAAGTTAATACTTCTTTATCTGCAATATTATCTATACTAACTATATTTAGTAAGAAACAGGTAGCTAACGAATTTACTAGGAAGAAGAATAAACTTATTTATAGGTAGGTAGGTACTACAGAAATACTCACGTAAAGTTTTGAAACAATCAAAGGACGGATGTAAAAAATACCTGCACCAAAAATTATTGGCTATTTACGTAGCAGATAGAATATTAATTAATTTATTTTGATGTGTTCTGAAAATAATAATTAAAATAGTAATAACAGTTAAATCACATGATGAATTTGCTCATCACAATTTTAATCAGATTAGTACCTCCCAGTGAATAGTAAATAATTTATTAATGAAAGTTAATGAAATTTAATAGCAAATTAAACAAATCGGTAAAAATAATTGTCAGATGTATAAATTGGTGAAATTAATTTTCTAATTCCGTATTTTATCAAATAATAATATATAAAGTACACAGTTTATAGTATAAATATTTACTAACGTATCTTGTTCTATAAGAGCTAATACCCTAAAATTATTACTTAATCAACTAATTCCGTATTATCAAATCCATATTCTCCGGAGTGTGAAATCGATTTACACCCGGCAGCTACACCTAATTGAACCAATTGTAATCTTTAAATTAATAACCCGCCTTTCGCAAATCCCTCGATTCACGGCCGGGTGAAAAATTGTATTTAAAATTATACGCAATCAAGCCTTCCGCCCCGGATTGTTCCGATCGAAAAATAAGAGAAACAAGCGAGAGAGCGGCGACGATCCCGATTTTCGCCTGTCTCGCTGTCAGACAAGTGCGAAATAATTTTTCAGATTTATTTTGAGTGAGAGACCCGGCGAATAATCCCTTTAGAAATTTCTATAATTCGATGGAATCCCTTCATAGCTCTGCCGGCAATAATCCTCTCTCGGCGTTTCTCAAATTAAAGCCAGATTCGGGCTGAATAACAAAGGAAAGAACTCAAACAGACCTATTGAAAGCACGTCGCTACGCCGCGAAAAAATTGTGCATTTATATTTTGAATGGGATGTTCGCGTTGTAGCCCAACACAGGCGTTACCCCGGAAAGGCTCGTTCTTTTAATTACGTTCCAAAGTAGATTTCGAAGTAAACGCTCAAAGGGTCTTTTTTATACTACAATCAAACGCGTACTATTAGCTACTCCAACTAATTAACTCATTAACAGGTATAACCAGGTTAGATTTTTAGGTTTGTATAGAAATGTGTTGCGCCTATGCGTTTTAAGAAATGTCTCTGTCTTTTCGTTATACTATGGAAATAGGAATAAAGGCAGGATTCGCAGAATAGCAGAAGGCAAACTGTTCTTTTCCCTTTTTGCGGGGCGGCTCGTCAAAGAAGTTGACTTTTTTATCATTTTCATCGCGCAATTCCGACCTTTTATGCGGCAAAGCAATTTGTCATGTAAATAATATATATTTGCCAAAGAAGCGCAATCTAAAAAAAGATCCTTGATAATTATTTCCTAATGCTTTCTCAGATATTAAACAAGATGGGACTCGACGGGATGAAACGTGTATGCCAAACGCTAAGGAAAGTTGAAAGCTGAAAGGATGAAGGGGATGAAGTTCGTTTTCTTTTGTAACCATCCCTTCGAACACGCTATAATTTAGTTTATAAGGATGGTTATCAACAGGCTCTTCCGGGAAAATCGAAGTTATTAGACTCGGTGGATCGGCCCAAAACTTTTTTTTTTTTGATAAATGTAATAATTTTTATCCCTTATTTTCTGCAATTATTTACATGGAATTTCGATTGTATTAGTTGAAACGAGCCGATGAGGAAATTAAAATAATTGAATTACAATCATACCAATCGTACAAAATATAATTAAGCACTTGACGTATGATTACCAACAATTCAAGCAGAATTATGGATGAAAGCGCATCCCAATTGATTATTTGTGCTGGTGAACATTTTGGACCGTAAGTGAAAATTTACACTAGTAATTATATCCATCAATATCAGACGCCGATTGTGCTATATTAATTATTATCAATTATCGAATTACAATGGTCCCTGCTACTAATTACCTGCGGCAATCGTTTTATTGATATTAAACCAAACATACTAAGGAATATAAATTAATTATACACATAATTTAACTTTTTATAAACTTTTGTGTGATTTAATGCTCCTACTGACTGCGGACACCGGTCTTCATTGAAACCGTGTTCCAGTTTAGTGATTCAATAACCTCAAATTCCTGCAATCCTGCGGACTCGGCCAACTTTGAGCGGTACCGCATTTCTGGAATTTCTTTTATTATTTTACGAAATCGACCTATCGATTTCGGCGGAAGTTGCGAGGTCCTACGGCAAAGGAAGTGTCGCCAAGTCCTGAAAACTGCCGCCGTAAATCTTTGGGCGCAATTGAAAATGATTTCTGCGACTGGGATAACTTGCCCGATAAAATGGATTGAAAAACTTGGACGATAAGGTGGGCTCAAGCGTTGCTCAAATGGAATTTGAACTGTATAGTGAATTGTTATTAACAATTTTAAAAAGACATTATTTACTACGTCTATAAGGAATCCTCAATAATAAAATAAATTTGTGAAATATATCTCAAAATATTTTATTTAATTTCACACAGAATTCTCATATCCTTCTACCTTCGGTTCTATTAATATTACAGTATCCCAACTATATCATTTTCTTATTCATCTTAAAAATTTATCGAATATTACCTCTTATATTATTTATTACGTACACCGAGTCTGCTCGTTATTTATTTGAGATATTGGGAAAGGTAATTTGCACTCATGCATTTATGAAATTTCTCGCAGATATTTAATCGATGTTCCGTTTTCACGCTTCACGCTTTACGTTCGAAACTGATTTTGCATAAAGCAATGAACGTTTAAGTTCGATGTTTATATCATTCGAGTGGGCCATAAAATAAGTAAATGCCGTTTTCCCGGTAAACAGGAAAATCTCTGAAATATGTAATGGTTTCGATTTGTCGTGATTTGTATCTAAAACAAGAATTAGATTGAAATATTTGCTCTAGTACAAAATTGTATTCTTACTAATTATTTCATAATTATAAAAGATTTATAGTGATTAACTGTATGCGACTTGAAGTCTTTATCGTGCATTTTGGTCTCTATTTTGACGATATTCTGGCCTTAATGCAGTCGCTAAGAATGAATGGTTAGAAACGTCGGCAGGTGACAAGTCGAAATCCCATTCTGCTACTTACGTAACTCGAGTTTATTTGGAACGTTTCGCCAAATTGATTACACACAATTTATTGAAGTATCGCCTGAAAAGATTCGGTTGGAAATACTTGTCATTTGTGTCTTTCGCATTTTTTAGAAACTCTGATAGCTCAGATTTTTTTTAACTTTGCCACTGGGGTACTTTAGTTTGATTGTAGACTGTGTAAATTAACTTATTTGTACTCAAATTGTTGAAATGAAAACTACGATTATTGATGAAAATGTATTAAATATGATGAAATAAATTACCTATTTTCTACGTTTGTATTTTTTACGTTGTAAAGTGAATAAATATAAAATTAGCATTGTTAGATTATTAACGTTACTTAACACTTAAGTTCAAGTTGACGGGTATTTTCATTGTTTTTAGATGAATATATAATATATTTAGTTTCGTCTATTTGAACCAAGTTTTAATAAAAGATAACTTCGTTAATCTTTATCAATTATTACTGCGTTACAACAAATTTCGCAAGAAAATTATGGCAATGAACCAGTGGCGTATTAATGTAAAATGTGCGTATACATATAAAATTTTAAAACTGTAGGAAAAAAATATAATAAAAGAGTAGCAAAAAAAATAAAAAGTTATTTTGTATTTATTAACAGTTTTTAGAATAGGTATATTTTCTTTTTTGAAAATTCTTTACCTTAATAATTTTCTTATAAAACGCTACTGGTATAAATTTTTATAAAGATTAGCCATTACGTTTGCTTTTTAATTAAATTATTAGTTTCTCATATTTCATAGATAATGTTAATTTGCACGTAATTTAAAAATGATTCTTGCAATTAATAAATGTAAGAACTAAGGTAGTTTAGTTGGAGAAAAATACAAATCAAAATGGAAGTGGTAAAGGTTTCTAGTGAAAATGGCAAAGATGTTAAAAAGGAAATCAGTAAAGGTAAATCTTTAACGACCAACTAGCATTAAGTTAATAAGTAATATAAGACAAATTTGCTGTTATTTCAGACAAAGCAAATTTCGAGGAGGCCATCACCGCCACAGAATTCGGAAAATTTAATATAATTTTATTACTGTTCTTATTGCCATCGTCCTTTACGCAAGCCAGCGAACAAATGGGCATTTCCTATGTATTGCCCATAGCGGAATGCGATCTTCAATTAACATTAGAAAAAAAGGGTTTATTAAACGCCGTTTCCTTCGCAGGTCAAACACACCTTAGATTATTATTATTATTAAAATAAGAAATTTGGTATATTTCTGGTTTAGGTATGATATCAAGTGGTGTCTTCTTCGGGTATTTATGTGATACTTTTGGAAGAAAGAAACTGATTGTTGCCGGTTATCTCTTACACACGATATTTACCATAGTTGCAGCGACTTCGACGAATATATTACAATTGTTGATAGCCAAGTTTATATGCGGGTTTATGTATGTAAATTTCACTGTAAAAGCTGAATCGAATGCAATCGAATTTGATTTTTAGATTTAATGGTCCTTTTTCATCAGTTACAACATATTTAACGGAATTCCATTCAACTAAATACAGATCTAGGGTTCAGCTAATTAGAGGGGTCAATCTTTCTTCAGGATTTTTCGTATTGGCTGTTATAGCTTGGGTAGTTCTACCCTTAAACATCAACTTTAGTATATTTGGATCAATCAGTAAGATAATTTAATATACTGTTTAAAAAAAATCAAACAGGATCAAGAAAATAAATTTCAGATTTACATTCTTGGAACGTATTTTTGCTATGTTGCTCAGTCCCACCACTGATGACTGCCATAATGTTCTCTTTTATGCCCGAAAGTCCAAAATTTTTAATGAGCATTGGCAAAAATGAAGAGGCTCTTAAAGTGTTCCAAACTGTGTATAGTTTAAACACTGGTAAATCAAAGGAGGATTTTCCTGTGAGTATATTTTGTATCTCAACTTCGACTATACGCTTTCCAAAATTATTTAGTTGCAAAATTATTTTAGATCAAACAATTAATACAAGAGATAAAAATTGATGAGAAAAATAACGAGAAACGTAGTTTAAAATCGAGCATGAGTGAAAGTTGGAAAAGGGTAAATAAACTTTTCAAGCCACCTTTAGTTTATAGATTAATAATAATTGTAACGTTAGCCAATTTTCTACTTATGGGGTGAGTTTGTAATTGTTTACGAGAATTCAACAATTCCTGGTAATTTTATCGTAAATTCGATCTTTATTTTTACAGATCGAGCATAATAAAATTCTGGCTTCCGCAACTTCTGAAATTAATCAACGATTACCGAAAATTAGAAGGTAATTCGGGGATTGATGTTTGTGCTGCTATAAACACCTTAAATGATATTGAACAAGTAGTTAACAAAACTTGTGAAGCAGTGAGTTATTTTATTTCTTGACTATAACTTATTCAAAAATTATATCTCTTTTAGGTAGATAATTCATTTGTATATCAAAACGCTATGATAATTAATGGAGTGGAAATATTTTGTTTTATTATTTCCGGATTTTTAGTAAACTGTCTAGGCAAAAAGAGGATGATGGGTATGAAGTATCTATAATTTTATATCAATTTTCATAAAACATTGTTTTTTGTATTTTTTTAGGTATACTAAGTACCTTGGCTGCCATTGCAGCTTCAAGTATATATTTTGCTCCTGATACTACTACATTAATAGCACTCCTAACGATGTTTATTTCCAGTTTGGATCTTTCAGGTGTAATAGGTTTGACAATCACCCTAGAAGCTTTTCCCACAAACGTGAGGTTTGTATAAGTCGCCCAAAATGGATTAAAACTCTCTCAATGACTTTCAAATTAAATAAACTAAACTATAAAAAATCCATGTTATTTTCAGGGCTCTAGCACTGTCGCTTAATTTAATGTTTGCTAGAATTGGAGCTATAATTGCAAATATGATGTTTTCTTATCTAGTGGCAGCTGGATGTTTCGTGCCATTTTTAGTTTCTACTGTTTTAGCTGGAAGTAATGACTGCTTATACTTATCGTTTAGTTGAATTTAAATAATTCATTCGTTATTTTTACAGCTCTGCCAATCCTAATTTACTTGAGTCCTAATACAGAAAACAAGGATCTGCTGTAATTTTAAGAAAACTAAATTAACATAAAGTTTCGGATTTACTGCAAATAAAATAGATTCATAAATGTACATAAATTTAGTCGTTAGTATTTATTTTAAGTAATGTAATTTATTTTGAGATTATAATTTTCCTGTAAAGTATATGAAAAGTGTAGAGAAATAAAAAGATAGTGAGTAACATATATTTGAATTACCGTATTTTTTATAGCTTTACCTATTCTACGAGTAGTTTATCTCGTTCCTAACAAGGAAAATATGGATTTGCTTTAATGCGATGGAAAGTTTGTTTATTTAATCACTACTTACTAAATGTATAATGTATTACCTGACGCATTCGGAACACTTGCATTGTCAACTAACAGAATACCAATTAATCTGAAATAATCCCCATTGCACGTTAATTCAACCACTCTAGCTAGTGTAAATAGAATAGGGAATTATGTAGTTGTTAACAAGAGTTTACACGTAGTTAAACACTTACCTTCAATTAGGATCAGCAATGGAACAGTAAAATCTATAAAAGAAAAACGATATTTAGTAAGTTCATAAATTAACTATAAAATTAAAATTATATGTAAATACAGTGATTTTATTTATTTGCAGGTATAATTTTCTTCCTACGACTGCTTTTCGGGCCATTAAAAATCCGGATCTCTCATCTTAGAACAAATTGAGTTAATTCGAATATTTTTCCCTTCCGTTATGGAGCTCTGCGCTCCGGTTTTTCGCTCCTCGTTAAATTTATGAGCGCAATAAAATCGTGCGATTTTTTATATTATACTTATATACTTCCCTCGGAATTCGAGTAGATTTATGCATGAAAAACATGTGTTCTCCGATTTATCCGGACTTAAAGTAAATTAAAAATTAGCCGCTTTTTTCGGATTTGATTTAGAAACTGTACATTCCCGAAAAGAGTTAAATGTTTAGGCAATTTGTTTTCGTACTTATTTCTTTTTATTTTTCAATTCGAGCGATCGAATCGAACAACCGCTAACGCTGCAAAGCCTCCCCAACTTTTCCGCTGGTGTACTCAAGCAAATTACCGCTTTACGTATTCAAAATACCGTATAAAACCGAAAACACCGGAAATTTCCAGTCTTCTGTTAGTTCTTAAGATTATGCAAATGCGAAAGAGGTATTGATTCACCCATTCTCAAAGCAACCTACTGGCTCACGTATGAAGGATATTGCGAATTCTTGATGCATTTATATTGAGTATCAACTACAATGTTCCTCGTGAAGTAATCTCCATATCAAATTTAATAACTGTATAATTAAACTGCGAAGACAGTATTGTTGCTTGAATTGAATTGTTGAAGATAAGCATCGTCAAGCCTAAGGAAAACAGGGGTAGATATTTAAGTAGGGCGTTTTGTTGGTTTTACATTTTAACTTTGATTGAATTTTATTGTCGTTTATAATCGGGTTTAGCTTAAATATTAACACCCAAATTTTTTTAAGCAAAATTTGTTTCTTAACTGTAGGCGATGAATTGAAAAAACAACCCTCTTTAAAATGGTTTTTAATATTTAAATTTAACATACATGCACTTTGAACAATTTCATACAATTTCAGAAATTTTTTTAAACGATATGATAAAAGTATTTCCAGTCCACCGATCGTTCTAAAATGACTTTGTATCATTTAAATGAACCCTTCTAGGATGATATACAGCCACTGCTGACTAAATTAAAATGATGGATACAGCAAGATAGATACAGAAGGCTCTGCTAATTAAATTTCACTCGTTCCCAGTTCAACGTTGGTTGTTTGCTGAAAATTAGCTGAGGAAGTACGAAATAAGGATGTACTGCAGATCAAACAATGCGGGATATGTTTTCTTTTGCCCTATAATTTAATAAATCAGACTAGAGTTTCATCGATGTATTAAGACATATCAGTTGATTTTTATTAAATTTAGGAAGTACGAACGGGTAATTTTCAAACAAAAAGAATTATCTCGTAAATTCCTTTAGAATCCCGTCAAAATAAAACGGAAGTTTTTTCAAGGCGGGAATTCATCTACCGAGAGAATCGCCTTTGAATAGCCTACATTCATGTTTATAAACACATTAATCACCTAATTAAAGTTTCTTACCTAATTAATCCAGTGAACAACCTTAATTAGATAAATAGACTAATTACCTTGCCCTTTAATGGGGTTAAAAGGCATCTCATTTATCCAATAATAAAAGCACGATCTTTCATACTTGACTGCCTTAATGCAAATTTTATTGAAATGAATTTTTCCTTATTGTCATATTAAATTAAAAATAAAACACCATGATAATTTTCTATAATTCAGAAATCCGTGAATCGGTAATTCTAATTTATTAAACGTAAAGCACCTATTAACCCTTGACTTGTCAATGATATCTTCTTAAGAATCGATTGATTTCGTGACCGATCTAAATGCAAGCGAACGGTATGTACTAAACTAAGCCTTTGATATCGAGGAGCCCTCGAACATGATGCTGCTATTCTCTTAGACAATTATAGATACATCTCACTGTAATTTAAAGCCCTGCAATCGGAGTAAAAGACTATTCATGATGAATATCAATTGCAGTCTTATGTACCTACCGCTGCTGTCGGTAATCCACCTGATTATTCAGTTTCTTATAAGAAGCTGGTGCAAAATTGAGGTATATTTACGCAATTATTTTTCTATAAATCTCCGCGAAATTGTTTTAATTAAATTTTGGAGTGGATACAGCCGATATCGAGAAGTGATTTATGAAGCTGTGCGATTTCAGGTTAATAGTTCTATTTAAAAGTGTTTTTCTCTCGCTGCTTCGCACCATTTTCTTACTGTCAGGATAAGGTAATAAATAAATCGAGTTCTATTTCGGGCGGGTTCTTTGTTTTCATTAGAATGTTTGCCCTTTTCGTCGGAGATCCAAATAATGATGTTGGTCTGCTATATTAAAAAAAATAATAAAAAATAGTCTATCGAATATTTTGTGATAAAACGTATTGTGAACTTTAGCTTCCGTACAATTCTAGAGTAGTAAAAGGGGATTCGAAAAAGCCGAACGAATTTCCGGCTAATGTGCAAAAGTGTTACAAGTAGTTCCGTTTCAGAAACTAAATTATATGTAACCGCTAAGTCCCTCGGCTAGCAGACCTGAACGCATAATTCCATGGAAAGGGTCAGAAGTAGTTCACTTTGAAGATTATCACTAAAATTAATTAAACCCGATAAATTCTGTTATCTCTCCAAGTTTGTGTTTGTGCATTTATCCCGAAAAAAATATAATATCAGTTGGACTTTCGAATCATAGCCATTAATATTATTTTATAACACTTTGATAATATTTAAAAAATCCATAGTTTGGAAAATTTTCTAATTCGCCCAATTTCACCTGTCTCTATTAGTCATCCGATATCCCTTTTGGATTGGATTTCAACTTAAAAAAAACGTACAGGATCAAACAAAATCCGCTCCGGTCTGATCGCCCCCGGTAAATGCAATACGCTGGCTATTTACTCGGATTACAATTAAAAAACAGGGCGATCCGCACCCTTAAGTTAAATTTCAAAATTGTTTACATTTCATAAAACGTCTATGATACGCGGCCGTTTGTTTTCTCCGACTAAACAAATCGCACCTTCCAATATGAAACGCGAGACGGACTAAATGGTAAAAAATTCTAAGTTAACTTCTATCGACAGGCTCACAGTTCTCATAGGTATCAAATTATCAGGTATTCTTTTAATATATTTTTAATGCAGGTAACAAAAATTCAGAACAACTTGTTTCATATTATATGTGTCATAGAATCTAGACTGACAATTTTAATACATGAAGCCTGCAGGGCTCAAAATAATGACTAATTTGTACACGTTATTATTATACGATATAAAATACACATTTTCAGTCGATAGTAATTTAAATTAATACGCTGCAGCTTCTAATATTTCAGTCGACAGTTAGTCAGAACCTTGACATATGATTCCACAAGATGGAGGTAGAATACCTTGCATGCAGTGTCAAATTTAAGATAAAATCAATGATTAGAAAACATTTTGTGGCCATATGTTTGTCTCGTTAAAGTAATCTTCGGGGTTTTTTACTGGCACCCTAATCGTGCTCGTTAGGTACAAATTTAGCTACGAATGAAATGAATATTTCAATCAATTTTTTGCTCTTTAAATATAGACTTCGGGGAGAATATCTTTTATGGAAGTTGCATGTTGTATGTACGTTGGTCGCTGCAGGGCCAGAACGTGTAGTGCCTAAGGTGTGCTTTGAATCGAAAATATATGGGAGAACTTCCAGAAATTGAGATTCGATTGGAAGTACACAGCTAGATAATATAGCGATCGCATTTGTATTCAGCTGAACGTTTTCCCAACTAAATAAAAAATTTTAACTGTATATATTCGAAAATCCTGTACCTACTAGATGCTGCCATTTTGAGCATTTACTCAGCATTTTTATCCCTAATTCATGAAGACCTCGGAACAGAGGTTTTTTCTCCAAACAGATGGAAGATA
This sequence comes from Phyllotreta striolata, assembly GCA_918026865.1. Taxonomy (NCBI): domain Eukaryota; kingdom Metazoa; phylum Arthropoda; class Insecta; order Coleoptera; family Chrysomelidae; genus Phyllotreta; species Phyllotreta striolata. The sequence continues at coordinate 14,736,922 of OU900094.1, read as the reverse complement.
AATCCCCACACTGAAAAAATTTTGGTACATAATATCAATGAACACCATGTTTTCAACTTGTTTTCATTAGCTCAATAAAATAATACATTAATCCAATAAATTTTCATTCATTAGTTAATGATTTCATTTATTAACTCAATGTTTCTTGTAACATTAATTATTAATGTAAAATTTCATTAACTCAATAACAATTTTTATTAATTCAATGAAATTTAATCATTAATATAATAACCTAGTACATTAAAAGCGAATATTTCAGTTAATGTATTCGATACATTAAATCAAAGTAACTTGTACATTAATATAACGAATTGTTCATTCTTTTAATGAAATTTAATTATTGAACCAAAAACATTAATACATTAGTTCGATAAACCACATTCGTCATTTTTTATGTTGCCCCTACATTGATTCAAGAAATTGAGTACATAAATCCTATGTTCGAGTTCATTGAGCCAATGAACGCATATACATCATTAGTTCGATAAAACACATTCGGCATTTTTAATGTTGCCCGTACATTGATTCAACAAATCTAATACATAAATTCTATGTTCGAGTTCATTGAGACAATGAATGCATATACATTGGTTCGATAAACCACATTCGCAATTTTTTATGTAGCCCGTACATTGATTCAACAAACTGGATACGTAAATTCTTGTCTCGAGTTCATTGAGTTAATGAACGCTTTTCATTAAGTCAATGAATATCAGTTTGGATTTTGGCAATACACACTAGAGTGCAAATCTATGCCGTTCTATTCTATTAGAAAAAAAGAAATAGATAGAGACGCTTTCGAAAATCGCGTTGACCGTTAATTACCCCTCTTTCTCTCCTGTTATTTCGTGTTGAAGCGTTGAACTGGAAGTGTTCTGTTTAGTTAATTTCGTTTTCGTTTTGTATTATAAGAAGGAAGAAAATTCAAGCGCTGTTGTTTTAAGAGGTAAGCATTTTTTAATTCGGTACACTATAGGTTAATACTTAAACATTTTATTTCTAGGATTTAATTTTAAACGCAAACGTAAAGCCTAAGGGAGATATAAGTGCAACAACTTCAAGATTCATACAAAATGTGTGTAAGTTTTTATGGTTTTTACTACAACTCATTAAATTATTGGATATATTAAATTTTTAGGCCCCAAAGACATTTGTGAAACGTGCATAAGACCTCTGAAGTTTGAAAATTTATCATCGGAAGAGTTCGACGTATGCAGCATGTATTGGAACTTCGCTTGAGTGACATAAAAAACGCACAAAAATTCAGATGATAAAATGAACTTATTACAAACGACCATCTGGATATAGCTTGGTGAGTACCTTCAATAGTATACCTACCTATACACCGTGCTTCATTCGCGATTGCAACATGAGCATTTCTATGGGTTGAACAAAGAAATATTAGTAAAATAACAGTTGTCAGAGTGAAAAGTTGCAATGACATATTATCATACTGTTTCTTTTTCCTTTACAAGTGTCTAATTGAAGTTATCTTTGTTGCACCCATAGCCTATGTTGCAATGAACAATGGAGCAATCTATATACTTACTGGATATGTAGATAGGAATTTACAGTCTACTATATTAACCCATAATTTTTTTTTAGATCGATATGGATTTCGCCCCAGCGTATGATGCAAAGAATTTTATGGAATAATTCGAAAATAATTCTTCGAAGATTGACCAGTTTCTTCAAGCAATAATACAAAAAATGTAAATTCGTTAATTTAATAAATCAAATTCATTAATTCAATGTACTGCGTTCATTAATTCAAAAGCTAAAATTCCTTAATTCAATAAAAGAAATTCATTAAACCAAGATCTAAGTTTCATTGATTCTATGAAAGCATTTCATTGATTCTATGAAAGCATTTCATTGAATCAATGTACTACATTTATTAGAAAAAATCTAAAATTTGTTGAATCAGTGTACACCGTTCATTAAACCAATGTAAAATATTACATTGAATTAATGTACTTCTTTATTGGGTCAGCAACTTTAATTCATCGAAACAATGATTTTCTTTTCATCATATCAACGAATTATACATCACTTAATGTACCTCTTCATCGCTTAATGAACAAACGTTCATTGATTTAATGAAATCGTTTATTGGACGACTTTTAATGTAAAAATTTCTTGGATTAATGTATTTTTTCATTATCTGCACGTACTTTTTTGGTTCAGTGCATCAGTTGGTCCCTGCAATCCTTTCATCATTTAATTACAAATATCCTTAGCCCTGATGGAAACGTAATTAAATAAATGGGAGTGAATAAACCGCCCGAACAAGAGCTTTATTAAATAATTTTCCAATTGAAATTCCGCAGAACGTCCTTCATTTAAAAGTATCATGTAATAAGTCATTAACAATTCTGCTGACTGTTACTCGTACAAATATTGACACCAAAGAAACACTTAGCATTTAGGGGGAGAAGTCGCGGAATTAGAAATTGAATTATTCTATATTAAGATGAGAAAGCGACGCTGCTGGTGGTAAACTTGTCGCGAAATGAATTTTACTACTTCATACTTTAATGCCACTTCAAATCTACCAAACGTTATTAGAGTGTACGATAAATTTTTCACTCTTAGATAAGATTTTTGGCTACAAAATTTGTGTCCGTAACATCACAAAATGTCTATAAATTTCCAGTGAATATGCCCTCATAATCTCAATGGAGCAAAACTTAAAATGTATACACAACAAAGCCTCTTTAGTCAACTCGAGGATTTTTATGCAGCACTCGAGGTCTTGACACAACCTAAAAACGCCCATTTCTTATTTACTCCAAATCATAAAACACAAATAGAATGAACGACGACGCGAGTGCCTCACCATCGACCATATAACAGCACACCATTAACCATTTATTATTTTACATCAGAACGGATCCGTTCTTTTCGTCCGTGTACTTTTCCATCGTTCGACTCGTAATAAAATCCAGCTTGTTGCGGATCTCACGAGCCAACTCCGCCATGGCGAATAATTCAATAGATATAAATGCTGCTATGGCAGGAACGAACGTAAATGTAATATCCATTTTTTTATATTTTATACTCGCAAAACAATAAGGAATAAATGGCAAATCGAACGAAATAATTTAGTGGAGCGCAAGAGAGTGGTCAAAGATTTACTCAAGAATTCCTGAAGAATGGATGGTGGATTTTAAATTGATATTCAACTCGAATTTGAGTAAAATTCGATAAAATTCAGAAAATCCTACCGAAAGTTTTATATTCGCAATTTAAGCAATTAGTAATTAAGCCTGCCTTGAAGCAACATTACATGCGAGTGTGTTTAACTTCCTAAAATAATTACAGAAACTTAAAAATTGCTTTAATAAGTTTGTATCTAACTAGTTTTAAGAGCTTTTCAAATAAAGTTTCTTCGCCTGACCGACTCGCTGTCGAGAATTTTCCGCTAAATTTGTTTCTAGCGGTTCTAAGTGGAACAATACTGGTACTTGGATTTAGAATTTATGTGAAGAAAATCATTAAAATTGCAACTAATTTTTTAGCGCTGGAAATCGAAAAAACTATCTATTACCAAGTGCCTACATGTATTTAAAAAATGTAATTGACCGAATTTTTGCAATATTCGCACCGTGGAAATTTATCCGAATGAAATGCTTTTTCATTTTCGTTGGAAGTGAGTTATGGAGCTATTAAAAATGAAATTACGCTCTTTTTTGTTTATAAACATTCATAGCTATTACGGTCATTTACGTTTTCATAACTCACAATTAGAATGGATAATGGAAGTGCAAAAAAATTCATTCGTGAAATGGCATGTTCTATTGTCCTTTTATTTCAAAATTGTCGAACAGAATCGAAAGCGTCCGCTAAATCTGCAATTGAATTTCGTGTTAATCGAATGTCCATTACTCGTAAATAGATACTACGTAAATACGTACGGTCTTTGGATAGAAAAATGTTCTCGGCATCAAAAATATTATTGCACTCGCCTGCGGGCTTTCATTAAATCAAAAAAATATGTCGCTCTTCAGTCGCTGTTCGCAACGATTTACTTTGTGGAAAGTTGTCCGAAGTTAAAACACAATTTGTAAGTGAACGTCGAGTTTAAAACTTTCAACTTGAGGTTAGTAACTGAATAGTCTCCCTTTCAATAAAATATCAACTCTTGCATTTTCCCGTGGAGTTTTGCATAAACTTATTATTGAACATTTGCTGCCAAACCGAACGGAATGGGAATATAGGTATAGTACAGTGCATATAAAATTCCAAAGTTCGCTCATACGAATACGCTAGTCGTTTTACGTAAGATAAAACTTATTGAAACTATTTTGTAATTACACAAAATCCACATCGACACGAGCTACGAGCAATATCCACGACAGGAAATAATTGCCCGTGCCAATTTCAAGGTATTTACCTATACTTATTATCGGCTGGCGACGTAATTAACTAGATGCAGCTACACCGTCATCGTTTCAGTCCATCTAATGGAAACACCGACCCCCTTTGTAGGTTATTTAATTAACACCCTTAAAGCCGAACCGTCATGATTGATAGCTCGATGCCCTGTTGTCGGGCGGACTGTCTTCCAAACAGGATGTATTGTGCTATCGGGGGTTAATGGTTTTGTATGTATAAACAAAAGTCAAGTGGACATGAACTGGAACAATGATATCGGACGATGGGGATCGAGGTTTTGTGGAAATGTGTTTATCGGGACCGGGTTGTGACACTGATTTTTCTCCCGTTTCATATGGATGTGTGGAAATAAATAACGTTTACCCTGCTTTATACGTCGAATAAAAATTTTGGTCTTGTAACTATAAATCAAAGTGTTGGTAAGTACATCGATTAAAATCAATACAAACATTCGTGCTTTAAAAAATAGGAAGCTTTAAGCTTTATCATAAATCACTCCAGCCTCGGTACGGAATGGGCGTTCTGAAAAAGTTCATATAAAACTAATCCCCGAAATAAATGCATGTTTTTAACCGGAAATTGCCCTTGTAGCGCAAGAGCCGCACGCTCGGAATAATTTCTCCAGACAATACTTGACTTTTGAAATATTTAGATTCCGTATATGAATTCACATCTACATGTGTCATAAACGAAAAGACATCCACTCGTATGCATGCACGTTGAATAAATTGCCTTTCCAGCGAAAATTACTTTACATCCTGACAGCCAAATCACACTAACACAATATAAAGCACCAAAAGGGAATTTAAATTCGATTTCAAAACTAGTGCTTACGGTGAAAATAGCTGGAGATAACCGGAAACGAAAATAATCGGGTAAATTTTCGCAGGATTTTCGCAGGGCCCGCCCGCTGCGGCCGCCGGTGAAGCACAACGCAAACATCGGCGGCGGCCTCTGTCGGGGGGCGGCCTCAACGGCGGAATCAACGGCGACGCGTGGCGGACCGTGTGAACTTCGCAGGAAGAGGATTAGCAGGATGTACGCCGAGGATAACTGCTAGGAGATAACTTGGCAGGGAGCTTTATTTCACCGCGCGAAAAATGGAACGCTATCGTCGATGATCGATATCTCGTTTCGGGGGATGTAATGCAACACGAATTCTACGAAAAAAAATTTAACTAATCTGTTTATTATTAGAAGGAACTTTTACTGGGTGGTTCATTTAATATTTCCTGCAACCCGTACCCCTCGTGTTATCATAACTGTTGAATATTAGTACCAGTCAGTTCATATCTGTATAAAAATAGTTATTGTAGGCAGTGTTTAAAATCGACTTGTTTGTTTTTCCAAAGGAGACCGAAACGCGGTCACCCTTCAGAAAAGGCACCATTGATATGAATTATGGCTTGTCATCTTCTAAACGGCGTACAGACTAAAATAATAATAAATGCAATAAAAAAGCTTATGGTTTTTATTCGTGGAAACGTATACGCGAACAGATTGTTCTCAAGACGTCTGCTTAGTGTATCCGACACCACGGTTTTTTTTATTATTTTTATTAACATAATAATCAAATCGGCATGGTAAAATGCAGCGTTGGAAATATTTTATTATAAATATTTGTTCGTCGCCCGTTTTCTGCTTATGAATGTGACTTCGTAAGTATCTTGGTGAAGGGGGCATTCCCCTTTGAATCCTACGTTCTTCTTCAAATACTTTTTATACATTTTGCTTCCTTAAACGCCCCTGTTCTCTATCAACTCTCAGGCAGGATGCCAGTATAAATTCAATTAGAGATAATAAATAACAAACTTCTTTTATTCTTCATCAAAAATGCACGTACTACACAGATAATTGAATTGACCAGGTGAGAATAATTTCAGTGTTTAATAGTTGACCGTCGATTCTGTAAGTGGGAATAATTCGGCAACGTGCTCTGTATGGATACCGCAATCCACAGGGGTCGCCGAGGAACATCTGCCCATTTTCGATATAAAACTTGGGAGCATTCATTTGTGAATTCTATTCAGATAATTCGCAGGGCCGGATCTAGCCAAAAACGCGTTGCGAATAGCCAAAGAGAAGCAAGGAGCAAAAAATGGTTTTGTTTGGATTCACGCGGTGGTAATTAAATGATAAAAAATTAATGAAAATTGTCATACAGCAATATGGATTGGTCGATTTTTTTTCATTACTACCCTGACGACGAGTCTGGGTTAAAAATAAATCGGAATTGTTTCGAAACTCACACTCCGCATTTTGATATCAGACGGAAAAGATTTACGAGGTAGGTCGTGAGTTCGCAGTTTTACAAAAAAAATCTATTACCGCCCTATTTCGAATATCGAATGGAAGCTTTAACTAAATTTCTGCAGCGTTCGGTGAATAAAAATAATAGGTTCACACGTTCCAAAATTAAAATTTTCTGACTATAATACACAGTTACATTTATGAAATAAAACAAACGTTTTATTCAATCATTATATTTCAAGTAGTTGTTTTTTTATCGTTTAATATTGGCATCGATTACACTTCATATAAGTTGAAACGTTTCATGTAGATACAATATCGAAAATAAACAGACTCTCTAACATGTTTCAACAGCTAACAACCCCACGGTGGTAAATAAAATACATAGTTTCGAATTTGTTAATCGCTCATGAACCCTAATTTGATTCTCGCCAGCTAATTAATATTATTATCTTCCATATCGTAATTACATGAAAGATTTAATATAGCGATGCTTCCGTGTTGCTGTAAACCCTCACTAAACCGTTGTTACATCAGCAACTGCTCCCGAGGGTAATATTCAAGTTTTAGCTGGGTATTCAATGTAACGAAAGGGTGAATTCGCCTGTGAACACGCGTTCTTGAAGGAAAAAGCATTGCTCTAGTTTGAGTTATTTTAGAAAGTAAGAGTGTAAAGTAAGCTTCACGTTGTGCAAATTAGAATGAAGGTATTTGTAAATTCGAATTTGAACTTAAGTATGAGAGGATCAAGTTTAATACTTATACACCAACAAAGAGTAAATATTATAAGTATATGAATATTCCTAACAACGTAGGAAATATATTAATAACGCATCCGTATATACTGTTGGATTTTTAAAAATTGAAAAAGCTTTTATATTTAGCAACAGTAGATGCTATTGTACGAAGTATAATAGATTTTTTTTCAGTTCCTATGGATAGGTATGATTTTAACATTCACCAAGCAAAGTCTACTAATCGATACAATAGAATTTCAAACAAATCATCAACAGAATATCAAATAGGCGAAAGCAAACGAAGCATAGGGTCAGTGCTCAGCCAGGAAGTAAAGAGATTTCCGTTATTTTACGGGTTACGTTAAACTTTATATCCCCTTGCGCCAGCTGATGAATATAAACTAATCAAAATTTTATGCTCGTTTCCAGGGACAATTAATTGCTAATCAAAATGTAAATTATTCACAAAAATACTAAATAGTTGTGTTGAACCTGTTGAAGACAATGAATTATTTTGAATATAGTAGACAACTGAAATGATTTGTGTGTGATATTATTTGTTTAATTTATTTACATGTAACTAATATGGTGTAGTTGTAAAAAGCCTGTTTTGTGAAAATATCACATACTAAACTGGGCAGGTTCCAGGTGAATACTTCACATGAACATTTGAACACCTGATGGATTGTTTTACGTTTGCAATGCATTTTTAATTAAACCAATTAAATGTTAATGAACTGTTTAGCAGTAGTATACTCATCTACCCACTATAGCAATGTCTAATTATCTAATTATCTCCAAATACTTAAGCGAACTTAGCGAGTAAAATTTTAATATCATTTTAGATAGCTGTGTACGTATTTATTAGAAAATTGGGAAAATTAGGGGAGAAACGATTAATTTCCAGCAATAAAATTAATCCAATGATGCCTTTTTTGACTTTTTTCTAAATTGAATTAAATGAAAGTGATTTATTACAGCAGCTCAGAGCATTCTCGTTTAAATTTCGAAATAAAATTAACATTTTTTACAAAAACAACGCTTCTTTTTCGCATTTACATTTTCAATTCTTTCGGGACCCTGCCCCCATCCTACCATAAATTTACAATTAAATTTCGCAAAATTAAATACCAAATTATTGTGAATTATTTTTCGAAAAAACATATAATATTACTGATAGAAATTGTAATTAACTACAATTAAATATTTATTAACAACCTATTTATATACGAAATATTTAATTTGTGCAAAACACAAATGAAAATTACAAGCTGCAAAAGCAAAAAAAATCGAAACTGTCGTTCAAAAAGCCGAAAATCAAAAACCAAAATAAATTATAGTACTTATTTCCGATTTATTTTTCGTCCACGTTACGGTTAATTAGCGTCTGTGTATTTCATTGGTTCGAATCGGTAATTACAAAGGATGTTGACATTCGCGTTCGGTGCATTATTTATTATTATCTCGTTCGACGTGAGCCTCGGCATTCCCTAAAGCCGTTCCACTTTTGCGAGTTCAATAATACACAATTTAATTGCAAATTAGCATTACATCAAATAATACACCGGCTTTTTATTGGAAATCGTATCGAAAAGGCATCTGTAAATTCGTCATATCTAATGAAACGTTCTTCCCACGTGTAATTGCTAGAGAAACACAAGTTTATAGATAGAATTAATTTAAAATTAGTGCTTACTATAATCATTCAATTAAGGAACTAAAAGAAAATTACCCGTTTTCCTCCATCCGTATAATTCTGTTCGAGAGAACAGCTATAGAAAATAAGAAGGTATGCGCAGAAGCTGCAATTACGTATCATACAATGATGTTTCGATTTTCAACAAACTTTTGTTAGAAAATTTCAGGGAAATATTTTCGAAAGAACGCAAATTGGAATTAAACCTTCAACATTTACCATCATTATATTCATTTATTTACTTTCGTGCAAGTTCTATTCGTTCTGTTTTCATAGAAAACAAACCAGCTTGCAAATTCGAAGGATTATATTCTGTTTATGGATGCGTAGAGCATTTAGGTACAGTTAAAATAAAATAAATATATTGAACCTACAATAATAAATTTCAAAACGATTTTATAAGTAAAATGCCTTTTAATACATCTTTAAATGATTGTCTTCGGAGTACAAATATTTCAGTATAAAGTTGCGTTATTAATATTCAACATAAACGCTTTGTGCTTTCAATATTATCACAGATAATAAATCAAATAAGAGATAGAATATTATTTTACTCACATAGTTTAGGTCTGTTTAATTTTAGTGATGAATGGACCAGGAAATTACGTTGCACTCAGTTGCACGTAGATAACAATGGCAGTAAACTCGAATTAACGCTAAAATAAATTTCGACACATCAGAAACACACGAAGCTTTTTCCGATTGCTTCCCCCCTTGTCTCATTAGGACTACCCTAACGCAATTTTCTCCAGCCCCAAATCAGTGGGAGCCCATGCTTTTCACCAAAATTTTAGTTCTGCTATATCTGAACAATTAATCTTCGACAATCGACAGGACAATTAGTAATTTGGAAGCACTCAAAACCAATGGAACAAAATGCTTTTGTGCTACCTTCTACGTTTTATAACGAACTCATATTAACAGGCAAAATTGTGGTAAATGCGAAGATATTTTCAAGATGTATTAATGGTAAATAGTTGGATTAATTACGAGGAAATATACATTTAATAGATTTATAGTTCTCAAATAGATAATTGAATTTACTAGGCGATGCTTTAAAATTACAAAATTAGCTCCACTTATAAGCAACTAAAATCCATTCGTCTAATTATGTAATTAAAAATAGACTCAACCACTTGAACCCTCATCTACCTCCTCGTGGGTAAAACGTTTATTTTTATACTCCATTTTAACACATGTCTCGGCCGTTTCGATTAAAGGAAGACACATTGCGAATATTTCGAATGGTTGTCAGGAAAGTTCGGATGCTTCCCATGCTAAATTTTTATTTGTTCTTTTTCCATCAAAGAACAAGTGGTTTAAAAATGCCAACCCGACACATATTTGAAATGTTTTCAATATGTTTGTACTTCAAAATAATAAAAAAAAGTACTAGTACATTGGGAATGTATTATAAAGGAATAAATGTGGATTATTACTGTTTTATTAAGTAATAATATTTTAAAAACCGATTACGCGAGGCTCCCAAAACCAAATAGTTCAGGGCTTGTCTACACTTTACTACTGCAGACAAATGATACCATTCAAAACGTGACGATGTAGAAATGGCAAGGATATTGAAGGTTCAATGCTTAGGCATTTATTTGATGCCATAGTTATTTTAGAACATATTTCAATGGGTTTGATACCTCCATCCGCCTTTTAGGTCAGGTATACATACCCAGGTATGTAATATTGTTAAACATCACTACGCTATTATTAACAGTGTGTGGGTACAAAAAAGTAGCAGGTGAAGTCTATTGAATGATTTTTTATAGCTTGTAACTTAAAATTTTCTCACGAACTTTTCACAAATGCGCTTCTTTTGTATGTATTTGATATTAATAAAAAATCTCATATGTATATCAACGCTAATGTTAGGAAGACCTGATTATAGATTTTTTTGCAATCGTATTGAATTAAAAAAACCTTCGATTTAAAAAATCGCTTTAGTTCATTACTGATAATTTTAAAGCCTGATTATTTAACTTCCTTCCTAGAAATTACATTCATTCACAATATTTAACCAACCGTGTCGACTCAATAAAAGCACACAAAACTCCACAAAAATAGGTATGACCAATATTAAAATTAAATTAAATTATATTCGATAGTCCATTAGAGAAATGAAGCAATTCTATTAAACAACATTGTTTCATTAAATATTATTATCTGTAAATTTCTTCCATTTATCGAACTAATTTAATTAAAAATCTGTTTCCATATCATATGCACTATAAAAAAATAATCATATATACATTTTAATCAATATATATTTGTTCTATAAGTAGGCTGATGAGTTTGTTATTTATAAAATTTAGTTGAAAATATTCGGAATTAAAACATATTTTTTATAATTGATTCTTTTTCATTTTAATTAGACATACATATGTAAATAAATCTCGTTAAATCCTTTTCCCAAAAAGCTTATTTATTCGCAATTCTTCAACCAAGACCACCCTAAACATCTACGCCTCAGCGCATCGGCGAGTCCGGCAGGTGTAAAGTTGAATTTAAATGACCAAAAAAACTAGATTAACCACCAGAAGGCCTTCGTCCAGATTCAATTCGAAGAAACGCCGATAAAAAACAACCCGCCCCTATTTCAGCATCACATAACCTAACCCTTAATCAACCCTTATAGGATGCTGCAACTAGTTTCAAATGTCATCTGTCACCGCTCATTTTACAGCATGCAGCAACTCAATAACCAATAATAAAATCGCTCGAAGAGCAATTTCGCAGGCTTTAAATGAAAATCTAGCAACCGAAATAAAAAATACGGAATCTAAACCAGTCGGTTAAGGGTTCTTCACCGAAAAATCAAACAGGAAGAGGGTCACTCACCCTTAGAATCGGCAGGGTGTTCGGTAGGGAACGCATCCAAAAAAAAATCGTCGCTACTGTCACAGGCCGCGTGAAAACGCACGTGCACTGTACGATATACAAAAATCACGCACTAACCTTAGTAGTTTCATTAGAAACACTGACGATGAATCGGCTGGCGTTTGCAGCCCTTCATTTTCAAAGCCCGCTCGATGCTTTACTACGTGCGCAAAGGACCCGTGCGCTTACGGCCACTATGCACGTTTATACAACAACAAATGAATTGAATGCTTCTTGCGAGTCTTGCAGTTCCGCGATCACGTTACGTTGTGGTCCCGGAGCATAACACGCCGAACGAAATTTTATACTATCTACAGCGGTTAATACGTAAAATTCTTTGATTTGTAGGTGGATGATGTAATTCCTCATATTCTCTTTCCTTTTCCTGATTTCTTTTCATAGTATATTCCTAGCCCTCTTTTCAAAATCACAGGTCCTTTGAACTTGACTTAACACTTAACACGACTCGTGCCTCATGAAATAAATTTTTAAGTCAATCAATTTTTTGTGATAGAAATTTCGTCCAGTTTAGCAGGAGCTTAAAATTACAGTAACTCTTGCTGATGCTGGTACTTGTTGAGATATAACGGCGCCAGGTTTCGTATTCTGTTTATTTAGTACGTATCTACTTTGTTGATGAGCTCGCGTTTTAATAATAAAGACAACATTATAGTAACAGGAATACAAATAATAAATAAATCGTATGAAAGTGTTTTTTGTAAAGCCGGCATTACGACTTGTAGCCAGAAAATGTAAACAAAAATGATTGAGAGGATTTGGTGCAATTATGATGGAGAATATGTTATGAGTATTATCATCACAGCGCATTAATTAACAACCAAAAATTGTAGACGGAAACTTTTACGTTCATCCTGACCAATAACAATAAAAATTATATTGGCGCTGCGGTAATGTCGCTTAAAACCCTGACATATAGGGGCATTAAAAGCAGTTGATTGCAGATAAGGTATCACATACGAAATTTAAAGGCTTCTATTGATTACATTCTTCCTGGCAGAGTTTCATGTTCTCTTCCTGTTAGGGAAATTTATAGATTAGACGCCCCGGACTGTAAATCGATCATCGCGAATAATTCAAGCGATTAAATAAAATTTTAATTCGCCATCGTTCCCGCTGACTAGCACTACAGGATATTAGCAAGGGCGGGACCGGTCAGGAAGGAGTTAACGGGATGAATGATGCAACAATGTTGTTAATTTAGTTTTTCTCCTACCAATAAAATCAAATTCCGAACGTCAATTAAATCAATCGGCCCATATCTACTGGATCAATAAAAAAATTCCTGATGGGTCAGATGTATTATGAAGGTGGGATGACTCCGATGGAATTTACCTACTCGATCGAAAGAAAAACAAAAAAATTGTAGAAGAGCCAAACGATGTCTTTTCGGGTAGGCTTTTTCCGGTCACAGCGTGGCTTGTTTGATGTTAAATTTGAAGGGTGGATTCTCAAGACGCACTTCTCCTATCCGCAACAGCTCGACACGTGCTCCTCACGGATGCAGCTGTTTGCCCTTTCTTATGTAATGGATGTTTGCCCTTTTTCTCGTTGTTCTTACTTCCAAGCTCACCAAACTCGCTTCGGAACAACAAGGACTAGTATAAATAAAAACAGTCGTGTCGCTTAACGCCAATTAATGACTAAAGTGATTATAGAAGCGTCAAAGTGAATTGAATTTATTGCAGTTTGTAGAACACTGCTGTTGTTTTGTGAGGAGCACTAAGAAATTAGTGAAACAAGAGTATTTTTTGAGATTTTCTACAAAGTTACAAACTAGTTAACTTATTGATTAAATCCAAAAGGTATCTAAATAATTCTCAAGTAAATACCAACTATATTCTAAAGTATAATTGTAGTAAAAGACAATATCCGTTTTTGTGGAATTTGTTGAGTATTATGCAAATTTAAAAGTAACAACTTATGTTATATCTCAAGTGAAGTCATGTGAACATACAAAGTACACTTAAGACTCCTGACTAATATAAAAATCCTCTCAAACGAGTTCGGAAATGAGGCTGATTTTCCCCTAAGAAATATCGTCTGCTAATCCAGCACGTGCTACAAAATTGGGGATTTATCTACGCCGTCAGGATTCGAAAGTTACATTTACGCACTTAAGATGTAGGTTTTTGGGGGTCCTTATTAGCATATCAAGCAAAACTACATCCTGATCTTGTATAACTGTATAGTTAGTAAATAAAAAAAATCAAGATTTAACTACACAGTGACATCTTGGAGATTTTAAACAAATCCGCATTCTACCAAACAACATTAAAGAGTTTAATTGTCGAAAAGATTATTTACACTAAACAAGAAAACATTTACATTTCGTTTTATAGGATAATCTTCATCGGCTATAAAATTAAAGAAGTTTTTACTACCTCTATAATACTATTGTTAGTTCGAATACCCCATAGCCGATATAAAAAAGCTCCTTTTTCTTTCTGCTCGCAGCTGTTTGTACCCCAAACAAATAATATAAAAGTTAACTAGAGGCATCTGTGCACATATTATTTTTTGTAAATCCATCGATTGTTCAAGCATACCTGTAACGATGACAAATTTGATATATTGTCGACAAGTTCGACATGTTAATTGTTTGAAACCGCATTGTATCCGAAGTTTATTGATGGATCTGTTTCAACAACAAAATGTAAACAAATTAATTCGAGAGAAAAAAGTTCACACTAGTTCCTTATTTATCAGTTTAGGTAATTAACTTTTATAGTCGCTTTCAAATAAATAGCGGAAAACAAACGACAGAAAGCCAGTAAAATGAGTGCTAAAATGGAAATAAAGCCTTTAATAGTTTTATAGAATCTAGTTAACTGAACCAACAGACAAGCGTAATTGGATTTGATGAGAAATTGATGCTCCACTCAACTACATAATCATGCGATTAACGCAAGTGTAATGAATAAATTCGTCCATTCCACTACGATATTCAATTTATACGAAATAAATACTACTTTATTAATATTAAAAAAAATATATTATTCATATACATAAGTCAATTATACCTCATTAATGGGTATTTAAAAACCACTTTAATTCAATCAGTAGAATCGTTTCAAATAATAAAGTCACACTTTAGGAAATCTCTATTATTACACACGGATTCCCTTCGTGTACAATTCCCTATTGAAATACTTACGAGTAATGTGTTTACCTCCGTGAACTTCTCATCCACCTGATCCCATTAAGATCCTAATCTGTGCATGAATGAACGTAACCAACCCGCATGCTACTTATGCATCCGATAATTTGTAACTCATTATCCAATTATTCAGTCTAAGATTTATATTGGATGAATTAGAATTTATTGAGAATTTCCAGTCAACAACAATTGAATTTTTGTTTGAACTTACCTGCAATTAGTGTTTTAATAATTTATCATCTATAATTGGTTAAAGTATAAAAAAACAACAGTAGGTACGATTAGCTGTTAAAGAATGGTTTGCATCTCATCTTTGTTTGCTAAAATGTAGTAATTTTTCTATTCGGATTTAGGACTAACGGAACAAACTTTAGTTTTAAGTGTGATAAATTTTAGAGGTGCGATTTAAACTGGAATCCAAACAGATTATTCGGTATTGCGAACTTTAAATCGAGAAAGTTTATCTAACGAACTTTGTAAATCGTTC
The DNA here is from genome assembly GCA_918026865.1 of Phyllotreta striolata. Classification (NCBI taxonomy): domain Eukaryota; kingdom Metazoa; phylum Arthropoda; class Insecta; order Coleoptera; family Chrysomelidae; genus Phyllotreta; species Phyllotreta striolata. The sequence continues at coordinate 14,721,290 of OU900094.1, read as the reverse complement.
GGACGCTTCCACGTAATCCTGTGCCCGTCTCCGGAATTGTTCCACGGGCATTACGAATTCTCATCAATACGGTAAACGTATGCGTTTGCCGAGCGCACTTTCGCCCGTATCGAATGCATTATTTCTGTTTGATCGATGCTGCAACGAAGTGACGTGACTTGAATCAAACGCACCTTGCCGAATATCCGATTCATCCCCTCGAACCGGCAATTCGATCGCACCGACAGAAAGCTTGCGCTCATGCCGAGGGTTCCTCCCGTGCTTTATCGTCCACCCCTCGATATACCAACCCTTTCTGTACTTTTTTTCGCTCCGTGTCCCAATGAAGCGACACTTAACGCGCCCACCTCCGCTGAAATATCGCCCTTAATTTACCTTCGCATACAAGTCTTATTTGCAACGCGTTGCTCGCCAAAGAGTCTTGTTTTCAGGACGCGGTTATTTGCAGGAACACATGCATTGATGGGCAAATGCAAATGGGTATACAGTAAGGGAACATAACTCGATTACTACGCAGTGTATAAAATTTTATTCTAACGTTTCCATTCGTTTCAATTCTCTCAACGCAAAAGGTACTTCTTGTTGTTGAGATCCGGAGGAAAAGGATTCGGTTTAATTTTCATCAACTGTTGAAATCCGCCGAGAATGGCGCCCCATTGGCTCGTCATTCTTAAATGCACGTCGAATTGCTTGGTAACCATCTCCAGCGTGGGGTACAAATGTTTGAGCAAAGAATGGTCCAGCGTGGGGAAGAGATGGTGCAAAGCATGGTCTCCGAAGGAAGTCAACACAAGAAAATCCGAGCCTGTTATGTCTGTTCTGTCCATGACAGCGTCCAATTGATTCAATCCCCAATCGTACGATTCGAGAGATCTAAACAAATAAATTATTTTATTGTATTGAAGTGTTAAGGGGGGTAATTTACCTCGGGGTGTCTCCATCGTGAAACACATCGGGATGATGATGGGCTGCATTAAGGCCTATTGCTGTAAATACGAATGAACCAACACTTAAAATAACTTCCCATAATAGCAGCGTATGGAAAAGCGACTGCGTTCCAAAAATATACATACATATTGGCAAAAGTAAGCCTGACAAGCTTATGGGCTTTATAGTTTTATAATTTACCAGACTAAAAATAATCAGTCAATATCGATATATTGTAGAATTAAATTAGAACTTACCGTAATAAAAACAGTACCTGGAAAGTGAATAGCCACACGAACGGTGCCATTACAACAGATAAATATCCATGAAATATTTTTTTAATAGGAAGGAAGTTCAAAAATGGTTCCACCATACATATCTCTAAATCTATTACGGTGTTTGTATACAAATGATGACTTAGTACGTGACTTACGCGCCAATCCCTAAAAAATTGTGGGTGTTAGAAAATGTGTTATTAAAATGATTTTCTTAACTAAATACCAACCTTACTTGTAGCAGAGAAAATTGGAAATAGAACATCCTAAAGCTGCTCTTCCTGTGAATGTAATTATGCCCAGCTACAGTAAGCAATCCCAATATTACACCAGCGATTACAGCTAAAACATAATTCCAGTATCTCACAGAGAGCAGGGAAAAGATTAACAATCCCGTGAACATAATATCGCTGTACATGTCTGAGGTAGGATACAATTCCTTTGGGATCGTTTTCAAGCTTTTTCTAATCTCTCTCTTTAATGTTCTGTAGAAGCCGTCCTCGTGGAATGTAAACGGGAAATTCCTTTTGGCTTGCGCCGGCTTGATGTAATATTTTTGTAGCATCTCTTCTGGTGCATGAGATATATGGTGGCTTTCGAAGGCTTCTGTAATATCGGTTCCCTGCAAAGCAGCAAGTATTACTAATTAGTTTTATTTCTTTGATAGATTTTGTTACTAACTTTTGTCAATACAATCCAGTCTGATCCTCCGGGGTGATAGTTGATGAAACTTGTAAAATCGTACAATTTATCATGAATCCTCCACAGTCCCTCTGCTCCGTCCGTTTCTCCTCTTTCCTCGAGCCATACGTACGGGGTTAAGGCTATAGGATTTAGTCTGGTCCGTGGAGGAACTATTCCTAACGAAGAATTAAGGAAATTGTCCTTTGCACCCATTATAAAACCGTACGATTTATCGTCGAAGGTCGAGAGAATATAATTTTTTAAAGTACACACATAACTCTGAAACAATACAAACTAATTTTATTACGTATGGATACTTAATTACCTATATTAATTAACTAATACAGCAAAGTACTAACTACCTAATTAATATAATTTAACATAATAGTTTTTAAATTACTTGGTAAATATAATATATTAAAAAAAATACACACCCTTCTTAATTCAAAAAGTGTCCGGAAACTTCCTGATATAAATGCCTAATATTATTTCTAGATACAACTTACTTTCGCTGTGTTATTTGCATGTAGAGTATTACAATGATACTTACAGGCACATTTTAAAACACAGGTTATATTGTTGGGGACTACCGAGTTGTACCACGACTACCTGAATTAATCCCTTACCGTTCTTTATCCGGATTACATTGACTACCGAGTTGTACCACGACGTAATTACCCCTAATGGCCTTAATATGCTCGGGATCGTCGAGTTGTACCACGGGATAGCATTTATGCCAAGCGTGGTACCGTAAAATTTTAAATTTAGGACTATCTAATGAATACAAAGAAAAAAATTCGGAAATTGGTAAGTTTTTGAAATTATTCTTCGGCCTACACTTTCTGGAACCTACCGAAGTAGGTGATTTTTTCGCATTCCAAATATTAGATAAATTACCCAATGATGAGAAAGTAATACAATTTTGCGACTACATATTGGACAATTATGTGTCAGAAGAAGCTAGCTTTCCTCCGAAAATTTGAGCATGTACCACCAATAGCATGTACAGGTCTACGAACGCTTGTGAGTCGTTTCATTCGGTACTGAAAAACAGTTTTTATTCTCCTCACCCAAATATATTTCTTTTCACAGACATGCTAATAAATATACAAAGTGAGACGTTCACTAAAATTAAGACTGCCAGTGAATCAGAAAATAATAAAAAACTGAAGTCTGTTACAAGAAAGAAATTCGATTATATAACATTAAAAATTAATGAATTTAAAGAAAACAAAATTAATAAATTTGATTTTGTAAAGTCTTTAAGTTTTTACTATTTGCCGCAGTAGAGCATTTAAATGTGTATGTATAAGTAGATTATGTGTAGATATTTTATATTTGATATTTTATTTTATTTTATTTTATATTTTACTATAATTTTGTATCTAATTTATAATAAAATTGTTAATGGTTATTGTCGGGCTTTATTTTTTAAGTCGTTAAGCCTCATTAGAAAATTCGGTGGTACAACTCGGTAGTAGGATTAGACCTACCTGCTATCCCGTGGTACAACTCGGCGATCCCGATATTGTTAAATCGGAATACAATGGAGTTAATTTGAATTTAACTGTCTCTTGCGTAGTTTTCCGTTCATACTACGAGTGCTTACATCCAGTATTCGATTAGAAAATTTAACAGACGACGATTAAAATTACATATATTATAAAAACATAAATTTAAAAATAATAGACGCACCTACGTAAGTAAATTTCCAATATGTACAAGATTAAAGTGCAATGTCTAGGAAGAATAAGTTTTAAATATCTAATAGTGTAATTTATTTCTTTAAGTTATGATACAATGTTCAAATTGCAAGAAATTTTAATAACTGTCTATTTGACTATAACCAATTCAGTGCATTTTCATAAATATTCAGATAAATAATGCATGAATATGTAATTAGTAAAAAACATCAAAACAAAAGGTGAGAAGTACAACAAATGCACTTACATAAATAATTGTTATAGGTAATCCCTTTATACCTACATATTCCTGCATTAACATTGCACAAACACCGATCTTAGCAGTAGTTTGCTATATTCATGATTCTTGTTGATATGATATAAATGGTAAAGCCTAGTAAAAGTAGTTCATTAATACCGTTGACTCTGGCTGTGTAATGAAATGCGATATTTATTTTTTCAAATCCATGAAGGTGTAAGAATGTATTAAGGTAAATATTTCAGTTATTCGAACTTAACTCTGCAAATATTTGATATAGTAATATTTTTAGAAAATAATATAAAAAAATAGTGCAATTCTAATTAATTTCAGTGGTGCATAATGAGTGCATATATATTTTTATGTAGCAATTACTTACAGTTAGTAAAATAAAATTATCGCAATATTATTGAAGAGTTAAGAGAAGGTTCATAAACAATTGCGAATTGACCACTAATCGATAACTGACTGTTAAACACAACAATGCAAGTAACAGAATTCAGTTAAACAGATACATTAAATTCTATCAAGGTACTTACCTGCAATTAAAATACTCGTGGACAAACTAGTTTATGGGGATTAATGAATTTTTGAAAAGTCTAATGATTATCGTTAATAAATACACACTTGAGATTTATAAACAAATTATGTAGACGTTTATGCTATTTATTAGAATTTATACTGAAATCAGTTATGCACGATTGATAAAACATGTATAATAATTGCGTATAAATAAAACTATTTTATCTCATTTATTTATATTTTTCCTGGTAGTGGAAACATATCATGTTTACGGAAAATAAAACCGGGGTAGTGACTGTACAATGCCGGTAAAATAAAAGTTTGTTTTTGTATAAACACACCTATCAGAATAGGTCAGTATCAATCTAATTTAAGAAAATATTCGGGAAGGATTACAATTTCATTTAAAAATAGTACATTAAAAACGCTTTATAAATAAAACATTATTAAACTCAATTCAATATTATTTATTGATATCGCCTAAAAGCATTAATATTATTACTACGCTGACAATTTATTATGTGAACAAGTTAAATGCTCGAATATTATAAAATTAAAATGCTTCACCCTGTTTTACAATTCTATTATTAAACTGAATAATTACATCCTGCACTCTCATATTCGGCGTTAGAAACTGTTGCAATGTCTCGACCCCCGTCCTTGGTTGCCTATCGAATGGAAAACCCATAGAACGACGATCTGGATAACGACGGTCTTTAATACCGCAGTAACTCCCAGCATCCTTGCCAGTTCCATTTGTGTCTTGATCGACCTAAAATAATCCCGTATTCGACCTTCGCCCAACTAAATCCGAATTTACTTACTCTGTCATCGCTGTAATTAGAAATCATTACAAATAATTGAGCCATGAAACCTTCGTTCCCTTTAGGAATCAATAGGTTTTGGGGCCAACCGCATCCGCACATGTTAAACCTGGCTAAATTATCGCCACCTACAGGCCTGTTAGCATCCAAATTGCGGTAAGTTCTTTCGAATGGTATAGTAACCGAAGAATCGGTCGATGCTCTTGTCACGGTGTTTCTTCCGGGATTCACTGGAAAACAAATTTAGTTAAAATAAACGAAGCTAGTAAATAAAATATCTAAAAGTTTACTCACATCGAACAGTGAATTTATCCAGTTCGATAAACATGTTTTTCTGATGGAGGAACAGCCAGGGGTTGCCTCTTTCATCGAATTTGGGAGCCATGAATATCCTGCAGGTACCGGTCGTGACAGCGTTGGTTGCATTATTAACGATTATTGAATAATTGAACGGTCTATGTTGAAGATGAGTGAATTGCACAAGCACGGATCCTCTCGGCTGGAAATCCATGCCTCTCGACAAATCCACGGCGGATTTTTGCCAGTACGTTTGGAAAGTGTTTACAGGGCCGTTTTCAGTTTGGAGTCTTATTTGTTCGACCGTAACACCGTTGAAGTTTAACTAAAAATGTTAATAAAATAACCTATTTTGTAACAAAGAAATTTTAATACATACTTGTTGTTCGTTATAACGAGGTAAACCAGATTTAAATGTCTGGAATATATCGTCAATATAAGCATGCCAACGATAGAAAAATGGATCCCTCATTGATGTTGAAGTATCTCCCATTACACCGAAACTTTCCTGTAGGACAGAAAAACGAGCTTATGCAGTCGATAGGAAAGAAAATAAACTACTTACTAAATGCCTGTGATCCGGATCATGAACGTACGAAGCCATCGTATGTCCCATGTTGTGTAAATCGCCATAAAAACTTCTATTTGGTGAAAGCAAAGTCGATTCAATCATGTTACCTAATACGTCGATTCCTTCGAACTCAGTCAATTCTATAGTACCATTTTCCTAAATTAAAGATTCCAATGAAATTGCAATTTCAAATTAAGTTTCTTTCCGACTTACCCCTCTGACAGTGTTAGAGTGTATAGCCTCAAAGATCCTGTCTCTCCATCTTCTCATTTCATCGATATCGAGATGGATTTGTTCTAAACTTCTATCTAAGTTTTGCCATCGCATATTCGCTACTCTACCTGGCCAGGATCTGCTGGCCACCAAATTATCCAATTTTGGAAAATACCCTTCAGGCATGGGATCGTAGAAATTCGTAAACCTTTCGGTTCTTTTCATTCCATTACACAAGCGTTCGAAGTTGTACCTGAAATGAGATTTTTTTCGACTGCATTGTAAGATAAATTACCGCTTTACCTAGCCATTATCTGTTGGTGCATGTAGTAAAACAATTCGCCTCTTCGGTCTTTATTAACGATCTCTAGAGCGGCTTCAGTAGGGTAAACCAAATGCCAATGCCAGTGATGGAGATTGACGCCGATATCTTCTCGGAAATACGCCAAGCGATGTTCGTCTTCCAAATTTGAAGCAGTGTAATCCATTGGAATCTCAATCGGTTGCTAACAATTACAAATTAACGATTTGAAACTATTATAAGTTCGACGATCATCTTACCCTGACATTATCTGGTACGTAGTTCACAATTTCTCTTCCTTTGGCAAATACTTTGGGGTCGACGTACTTATCTGGGAAAGCGAAAAGTGAAGAAGGAATCTCCAAATCTTGGGTGTCTGGTCTGTGTAAAAGAGCGACGGAGAAAGAGTAGTTGAAGAGTATTGGATTGACTCTTTCACGAGCGTATACAGCCATCGACATTAAGTCTTCAGTGTTTCCCATTCCTAAAAAATATTTACAAGTTATATTCATTAGTTTTTTAGTTGTAATCGTTAACTACAGTTAAAGTAAAAAAATGTATTACCCATGAATAAATTTATGAGCTTGGAAGCCAGGCGTTTGTGCTTTGGAATGAATAATGAGAAATTTTCATCCCTTGCCAAATCAGCTATATCACCTAAAGGCGGTAAGGATATTTCTTTTACCGTAACATTAGGGGAATCGGGATCTAAGAATCTATTAGCAAGAATTGGACCTACGCTTTGGTATTCCTCTTTCTAAAATACATTTTCAATAAGTCATTTGAATCATTTGTACCTAATCTTCTAGCTGTACTCACTAAGTAATTGTTAGGGACATCAAACTGGACATTCCGAGATCCTTTAGGCATGAGGATTGGCTCAGTTGGTCGATCAAATAACAGCAGCAAATTTTGTTTGTCCATTTCTTAAAGTAGAAAAATCTAGTAGTGTGTTAAAGTCTAAGTTTAAAATGTTTTTAATGATTCTGCAAGTATAAAATTAAAATAAAACATGCACTAATAATTACCTTTAGTTGTTATCGGTCACGGTACCAAGAAGATTCAAATAACGAATGAAATTTTACTTTTCTTTCGCAATTTTTATATTGCATCCTTAAACCGCAAAATCCTGACGGGAAAAGAGAAATGTAAGAGATGTGGTTTCTCTTATTGATATGAACTATTCTTGGATATTATCATCTTTATTTCATTGATTTTTCTGCTTGCAAATTAAGGCAAAAATGCATAAGTAATTAATTCATTCATTCATTCAATATTTCATTATTTCGTTTTTCATTATTTTTGGGCTATAGTCCCATTTCCTCGCACATACCAACGATTCAAAGCTTTCGAATAATTTTATGCATTTTATTGATTTTTAGTCCTAACCGACTGCTCGGGTTTTTTTACAATTACAGTAACTTATTACGGGAACAATTACAGTAATTTTTAATTAGATAATATTTACCACATTTCTGGTGAAGGAAGTTGGTAAATTGATTGCAAACGGGAATTTTGTCTCATGTCTGCTGGTTTAGGAAGTTGCAACACCTTATCAAACCGCTGCATTTATCTTTTTGGCATAAAAATTCATCTTAAATAATAAGTATTTAATTAAAATATTATGTAAACAGGCTTATATTAGTAAATACATCTCAGAAAAGTCTCATTTGTTGTAGGTTGCCGGAATTTGTTGTAGGAATATAGGAATCATAATATGTTTCAAATAGACTATTTAGCCCCATTCTCTCCTACAATAATATTTTTCCCGATTAATATTTTTATGTATAGTTTTTATGCCCCTTATGTATAATACATTTCTGCAAAAATGGAAAATTCTAAAGTGTCTCCAAAAGTGTCTAAATATCCCAAAAAGCTAGTCTTCTTTTCCACATATTCTTAAAAATTTAAAAAAAAAAGAAGATTATAAACCTAACCTCAAACAATTTTAAGATCAATTTACTTTATTAATTTCATAAAAATAAATATTTAAACTATTTACGGAGTGAACAGAACTTAATTATGCTAAAACAAAGCCTATTTTATTTGGGTCGTACTGTTTTGCAACGCCACAACAACCTCTTTAGAATAACTGGTAATTACTATTTATATATAATACATTCCTAAGTTTGTCCTAAGCATGTCCTAAGTTCCTAAAAATGTATTATGCATTAATGTATATTTATTAAAGAAACCCGCAATATTAAAAGATGGGTGGCGCCTACTCTGAAAGAGCTGTACAGGCGAAAGGAGCGACAAGGCCCTGAACCCGAGAGGCCGAGATCCACTTACTTGGAATGGAACTACAATGCAGAACTGTACGCTTTCGGAAAGCGATTAGGGGAAGATTTCAAGGTCGATTTACTGAGGCAAGCTTTGACTCAGAAAGAGTACTCTCTTGTAAATTCTCCTGATGGTAATTGCCTATCAATTACTTATTTTAATACGATTAAATTTTGATATTTATAGATGATAATGCGACGCAAATCCCCCACAATTACGAGCTGATACGCGAAGGCGAGGACATTATTAACAATTACCTGAAACAAGAATTAAGTAAATCCTACCCGGAAGATATAGTGAATTCTGTTCTCGAATATCTAACGACAGAGAAAATGTTATCCCATATCGGAACCCACATCGGTTTGAAAGACATTATCCTAACCACTGTAATTACATACCAAACACCCCATAAACCCCTGCTAATTACGTTAAAAATTTCAGGAGTTCCCAGTAGACCCCAGCACAATTAGCAACACATTCAAGTCGGTAGTGTCTGCATTAAAGCATTCGCAAGACCTGCCTCGTGCCGAGCAATTTGTGAGGGACTTCGTCCTCAGCCAGATCAGCGATAAAGACGTATTGGAAATATGGGAGCCTCAAGAGCCGTACAATTATCTCACGAAGCTAGTGCAGGAGAAAGGCCTGGGGCCTGTCGAGCCGAGGTTATGCAGCCAATCCGCGTCTAATACGATTTTGAGGTGTTTCCAAGTCGGTTTGTACAGCGATAAGAAGTTATTGGGAATAGGTTAGTAAGAGAAATTGTGGGTAGGAATACGAGAATGATTTTTTTTATATTTTTTAGGTTGGGGCGAGAATGTTAATATTGCAAAGGAAAGCGCGGCGTTGGACGCGTTACAGAAATTGTGGAATACTAATAAAGTGTTGAGATATTGATGATTGATTGAGATAAAATAGACATTTAATTTGTTTTGTAAGTTTTTATTTAACCCATTAATTACAGCAACAATTGCATCAACAATATGAAACTTGGAAATTTACAAGTGTTACAAAATTAAATTGAGAATTAAAGTACTCAATCCTTGAAACATTTCGCTACGCTTTTCTTCCAATCGCCCTCCTTGTGTGTGGCTTTGGTGAATTTCTTAACCTTCGGCTTCTTAAAGGTCTGCCTCTTCGTGGGGGCCAATATGTTCCTCTTTTGCATGCTCTTGAATCGATCGTTCAGCAGGTTCCCTTCGGTTTTCAAATCTCTCAGATTGCCCGCGATTTCCCTGCCCAGATTAAACTCCAAATCGGGCTCTTCGAACTTCGTGGCGCTCAAGGTTTTCGTCTTCTTCTTTTTTTCCTCTTTTTTCTTTTGAGTGATCTTATTTCGAATGGTTTGCTTCGTTTCTACTGTTGCGATGTTATTCATTATTTTCTTCAGATTGTGGATGTCTGTGATTTTTTTCTTTTGAAGTTTCAACTGTCTCCTGAGCTTCTCGGCCTCCAAATGCTCCTTCTTCTTCCTCCTTTGTTTCAGGGTTTTCTTGTTGTTTTTAACCGACCGGTTAGTAACGCCATCTTGCTCGTCACTTTCGTCTTCTTCTTCCTCTTGAGGGGATTTCGTATTCGCTAGCCCTTGGGACATGTCAAGCAGCCAATTCTGATCCCGTTGTTCCTCAGTCACCTTGGAAAACATGCCTCTCGTTACTCTGTGTAGGTGTTCCTCTTCCTTTATCAGTTTCTCTTCTTTTTCTGCGACTTGTCTGAGCAGATCTTGGTGGTCTTCGTAGCTGGGATTATACGACATACCTAAATGGAATTGTTTTATTAATCGTTTGGTGGGAATAGAAGGTTGTTTTGTGCTCACCTGGATGTGGCAGTTCTATAGCAGGAGATTTGTGTTTATTAGATTGCCTGGTTTTTCTAACTTCGTTCGAATTATGCTTCACAGTATTACTATCTACCCATTCGTCTGTGCTTGGATTATTCACATTTCCTTCTTCCCATAAATTCGTATTGAATTCTCCTCGTTTGGGTTCCTTTTTCTTCGATAACGGTTTGCCCGTTTGTTTGACCAGTTTGCTTGTCTTCGCACTCTTTTTATTTCTAACGAAAACGCTTTGTCTTTCCTCCTTGGTTCTCACTCTGTTCCTCTTCGTAACGGGATCGGGGACGTTCGTGTAAGGTCTAAGAGCGGAAAAACATTTTAGTTCCTTGGCGGCGGCGAGTTTCTTTCTGTTCCTAAGCACTGGGATGTCTTTGGACACCTGGGAATCTATTCGGAAAAGCGCCTCGTCCGGAACGGTGGTCAGCTCTCCTAATCTCTCCTCCGAACGCTTTTCTTCGAGGAAATCTTCCACGTCCGCGACGTTGGCGTGCTTGCGCCAAGCGCTTTTCAGTTTTTTCGACACCCTTTTTCTTTTTGTCGATGCCATAACGATTTATTTGTTCTTATCGAATATAAAGTTACGAAAAAGTGAGGTTAGTTAGTTAGCAATTGGAACGTGTTTATTTTTATTTGACGTGAATGACAAGTGACTGAAACATTTTCTAAATTTCGTACCATAACTATCAAGTTATTCAGCCAATTTATACATTCTACATATTCAGCTAGGTTCAAAATTAATAATACAAATTACTACATTAAATACAAATTTATGGAATAATTATTTTTACAACAGTTAATACCTACTTATCTAATTCGTTTTGTTTTATTTTAGAATGTATCAGTTCAGTTATTTCCTCCTGTGAACATTTCTCCTTGTCTATAGTGAATTGTTCGAGGATATGGCCATCTGTATTAATAATGTCTAGACGAATATTAAGAAAAATTAAACGTATTTTGTAAGCAATATTCGGTTTTATGATTCGTTGTATCTATTTTTTTAAGGATACTTCCAGAAACTTGACCACTTTTCGAGCTTGTTGCAAATTTAACAGAAGTGAGCATTTCGTAAATCAATATTTTTCTCCTAAAAATATACAATTATTACAGCAATTTTATAAGTATTTTTCAGAGTTTACCTCGTTTCCTCTAACCCCTTTCCTTTGCCACTAATAAGGTCCATTATTCCTTTCAACTGTTCTGCAATTATGAGACTTTTCTGTTTAATTTCTTCATTTTTTTGAGTAAATTCTTTCTAAAAACATCAAAATTATATTGAAGATAAATATTTGTAATAAATTTAGGTACCGTCTGCTTTTCCAGATCTCTGGCATATTTTACATTCTCTTGTGTCGTTTCCTGAAGTTGTTTTAAATTATCAATATTCTCGAGATTTTTCTGTATAAGTGATGTAAGTTTTTCTACACATTCCCTATATGGTAAATTTATTGGTTTATACGTTTGAGAAAGTACGCTGGAAGCGGCAGCCCGTTTTTCCTTCATAACGTCGAGGAGCGTAAATATGTCGTCAGGTGAAGACATTTCGCAAAAACCCAAGTTCTGTAACAAAAAAATGTAGTATTTGATATTGAAGACAGTAAAAAAGTAACTGAAGTAAGAACTTTTCAACTTTTTTACGCAGTTAGAAAAATTCTGAATACAAAATATGAAAATAAAACTAACCGTTGAATCTGAAAATTCAGAAAAAGAAAACATGTCAGTTGTCAATTGTCAAACGTCCAATTCTTCTTTTTCATTTTGACATGTTGATGTAAGCATTTGGCTCTTTATTGGCCTTTACTTACTTATTAATTACCTCAACCACAATGACTTGTGACTTTGACATTACTGTCATTTGTGTCAATTGAATACGTTTCAATTTTTAGATCAACAATTTTTAATTTTTTTTACATTTTTAACAGTTTAGTAGTAATTAGTAATTTAATTATCTGCCGTGCAACTAAGAATAATCTCATGATACCCGATTTTCAAAATTAATAATAAATAAGTGAAATGTCGGTTAGTGAAGAATGATTCATTTAGGAGCCAAGGCCGGAATTGTTTCGTTAATTTTCCATAGTTTACGTAAAGAAGAGAAAGCCGGATTTTAAAAAATGTTCAAGAAGAAAGAGAAACCCAAACGGGACCATTCCGGAAAATCGCTGTCCCAGGTAATTCATATTTTCTATTGTTTACTACTCGAATTGTAAAAGTTATTTTTATGAATTATCTCATGTGTTTATCATCTCACTTCATTTAACTGTTAACGTTAATCAACTTCTTCCTTTGTTGTTGTAGCTAGCATTACATTTATCTAATATATCCCTAAACATTACTTGCAGCTCTTCAATTAATTTATGGTATTCTAACATCTTATCTAGGAATGACTATCTTAAACTATTAACTAACAATACGACAAACTTATTAACGTTCTTTGTATTAATACAGTATGGCCTCTTTGGTATGCCTGAAGACTTCGAGACAGGCTTAGGCAATGCCTCCGATGATGATGAAAATGATGAAGATCTCGAAGCAGAATTGGCGGCCCTGGCGGGCGAAGGCGGCAGCCCAAAGAAGCCGAAGAGACCGCAGAGGAAAATAATCCCTCAATCAGATCTGGATGCTATGGTATCAGAAACATTGAAGGGTGCTGATGATGAAGATGATGTGTCAGTCGATGAAAATGATCCCGATTTATTAAGCGAATTGAATGCAATAACAGGTAAATAAGAATTATTCTACAGCAATTGTTAATAGATAAGTTTCTTATATAAAATGTATAGGAAAACAGAGTATACATTTTGCTTATTTTCAGGCGGATCTGAAGATGTAGAAGAAGAACCCTCACCACCTACAGCAGATACCAACATTTCATCTGATACCACCAAAGTTTTAACGGAAAGAATAAAAAATTACCAAATATGCGAAGACAAGGCGAAAGAATCCGGTGAAAAAATGAAAGCGAAAAGATACAACAGGGCTCTAAAGACATTAAACGATCTACTAAAACAAGCAAACGCAGGACATGCTATAGATTTAAACGACGAAAGCGTCCCGCCCGACATTCACCCTCCTCAAGAAAACAAACCCAAACCTGCGGAAATTAACGAACCCGATTTACCATCCCCTACAAAAGAAGCGGAATCGGAGCATCTCGTGAATACCATCGAACCATCGGTACCAGCATCACTCGAATCCGAATCGGCCGAATCGGCCGAATCTCCCGGTTACGATCCAGCCACGTTGGCTGCGCTAGCCGAACGTCAAAGGCAGTATAAAACCGCCGCGTTGAAGCACAAGCACTCGGGCGATGCCCAGCAAGCCGTCAAGTATCTGAAAATATCCAAGCAATTCGACGCCGTCATCGCGGCGCTGAAGGAAGGCCGGCCCATCGATTTGTCGAACATGCCTGGCCCGCCCGATGAAATTTTGGCTGCCGAACCGAAAATCGAGGAGAGCGAATCGCAAGGAAAGAGACCGGAAGGGGATCCGGTCGAAGATAGTTCTGGCGGTGGTTTGATAACGGCTTCGAGCGCCTTGGAAGCCCTAGAGCAAAGGTTGGCTGTATACAAAGAGCACGAGACAAAGGCCAAAGGGGAGAACAATCCCAGCAAAGTGAGGAGGTAATTGCGTTGATATTTTTAATAATTGTTGTGTATTAATTTATGTTTTTTTAGATATGGAAGGATTGTTAAACAGTTTGAGCAGGCGATAAAAGCTCATAAGGCTGGAAAGCCGGTAGCTTTCGATGAATTACCTACTCCTCCGGGTTATGGACCTATTCCCGGAGTAGGTGTACCTGCGGTTCAACCTGCAATACAACCTACACCGGTACCAGCGCAGCCTAAACGTGTTGCTCCCCAGCCTGACCCGTCTACGACTAAACCTGCTCCTGCTAGAAGAACCGAAGGTAAGCTAGTTATGTTTGTCGATTCAAATGTATTAACGTTAATTGTAGGAATGACAGCTAAATCTTCGCTAGCCGAAAAGCAGATGCAAGTTCTGATAGCCAAGCAGAAGCAATTCAAACTGGCCGCTTTAGAGGCGAAAAAACGAGGCGAAATTTCCCAAGCCAAGGAGTTCCTCAGGCAGTCCAAAGGTTTCGATAAGCTCATCGAAGCCTCCATCGCAGGCCTGCCGGTGGATTGGTCGTCGATTCCCGTGTCTCCTGACGCCAAATCGCAACTGGACAACGAGTGAGCATTCCACGATTCGCTCATTTACTCGTTAAATGAACAATTTCTCGGCAGGTACAACATCGCAATGAGCAATGACAACGCCGAATCGGGCGGTGGCATCGAGGGCGATCTGGTCGCCCGATTGGAGAACCAGCTGCAGAAGCAATTGAAAATGTGCCTGTCGACGAGAGACCACAACAAAGTGTTGGGAGACGTGCAGGGCGCGAACAAATTCGAACGGATGGCTTTGAACGTTACCAAGGACTTGGACGTGGTGCGGGTGTCGAAGGCGACCGGACAGGTGCCGAAGTTTCACTACGAGAATAGGGAATTCGCCATTGTCAAGTCGTTTACGGAAATCGGTGATAACGATATGGAGGTGACAATACACCGAGGGATTAGTTACAAGGATAAAGATGTCGATACTTATGTTAAAATGGAGTTTCCTTTTCCTCAGGTAAAGTTGTTTAAAACACTCTAATTGGGTAATAGTAGTAGTTTGAATTATGCATATATTTTTTTTTCTTTTTAGGATGCTCCGTTTAGCGACAAAACTTCTACAATTAAAGGCACAAATAACCCGGAATATCAAAAGACGTTCGTTATACCGATCCAGCGGAATTCGAGGCAATGTCAGAGGATTTTCAAAAGGCACAACATAAAAATGGAAGTGTATTCTAAAGGGTGAGAATTCGTTTAAATTCTTAAATCGCCTAAATATTTCGTTGTACAACAAAGTTTCTTCATGTTCCTAACACGGTGCACGGTTTTTCGAAATTGTCATTAATCAGTAGCAATTTGATTGGAATTTGATAAATGTTCGTGTGTAATGTGTTGCCGAAATTCGGCTGTAATTTTATATTAACGCATTTCGATTTATTGGAGTTAGATGTAGCTGCTGTGATACCGGCGGAAGTTGCCAATGCTGGGATTCTTTTGTAGAAGGATTTTGCTGCCTGTAGGTATCACATGATTATTTTACGATTATTGCACAACGAAAAAAAATAACGTTTTTAAAGTCGACGAAATAACATCGCTTGGAAAGAATGCTATTAAAAATACAAATTATCTTAGTTGTTATCAGTTATCCCAGCGATATTATTTTTATATGATACTGCATTAACTCGATAAGCTTACGAATTGAGCGCTTGGAAATTAACAATTTCGTTGTTAATATAGTTTTACATTTTTTTTATTAATAATGTTTTTCTTTTTAATTTTCAGAGGGTTTTTCAGAAGCGATTCGCTAATCGGTACGGTGAATGTAAAACTGCAACCACTCGAAACAGCATGTGAAATACACGAAAGTTTCGAAGTAAGTAAGAGTAAAGAGATTCCATTTGGGCATATAGGGTGGTTAAGATCAGTATAATCAATCTAATCCTAATTTTATTACAGCTTATGGAAGGCAGGAAGAAAGCAGGTGGTAAATTAGAAGTGCAGATAAAGCTGAGAACTCCCATTGTCACTCAGCAAGTCGAACAGATCCAAGAGAAATGGTTGATAATCGATCAGTAAATTAAATCTTAACGCAACTTTGATTCTGCTTAATTTAAGGGTATTGAAAATACGACTATTTTAATAAAATTAAATATACAAAATGTATAGGCAGTTACAATCAACTTAATACATCCAAGTGCATCAAAGTTGCAATATGGTCAATTATATGAGTTGAACAAAGAAAGATTATTTAAATAACAGTTGTTACTGTACCCCCCTTTCTTTTTCTTTTATAAGTGCCTAATGGAAGTTGTCTTTGTTGCATCCATAGCCTATATTTGCTTACAAAAAAATGGTGGTAAAAAGGTAGCTAATGCTAAAAATTAAGTTGATTATAATTGTACCTGTACATAAAAATGTTATAAGAATATATACGCATTAAATTATAAAAAAAGCTATTTTCACTTTACTCTATAATACTTTCAGGACCGGTACTATCTAATGCAATTAAGTACTTTTAATAATTAATTAACAACATACGCAGGGAGGTTATTTTGTATATAATTTTTGGCATCTCGCCCTGTTGTAACGTTGCCGAAAGGCTTCTATCCTTTAATCGCGAATCGACGTTCCTAATGGAGCCGGAGAATACCCGGCCCTTTATTTATTTCATAAAAAGGCTACAATTAAACCATAAAAATCCTTAAACATAATTTCCTATTCACAAAAAAAAAACAACATTACGCGGCGACCACCTTGCTTTGCGTCCCTTTCTGCGTCATGTTGATCTTGTCGCCCAAACTCAAAGCCATACCCTGAAAAGAAAGCCGAATAAACATCGTTTAGAACTAAAGATATTAATCGCGAATCATTTTACTTTAGCAAATGAACAGTAACACTTGATTTACCTGACTTTTGGCCCGAATTCTAATGTGACCGGCGACTGGCGCGTCCGGCTTATTAAACGGCTTTTCGATGCTCAAATTCGCCAGGGCGTCCTCTCCGAAGATCGATTTCGCGTACATATTAGCCGCCATGAAACCGCATTGCCCGCCCAGCGCCTTCTCCGACGTCAGGCACTTCATGTTAGTACTCTTCAGCAGATGCTCCAAGTACTCGTTGAGATCCGTCAACGGCGTATTGACGGTCACCTAAACAAACATCAACATAATTAAATTTATGAGTTGCTGTGTATGTATATCAAACGAACCTTATTCTCCCACTCGAATTCAGCCCACATCCTCATAAACTCCGAATCGGTGCAAGATGCCGGAACAATGTAATCCATTATATCGATGTGTATGTCGTTCAAAACGACAACGTTCCTGTCGGAAGCGGCTCCGGTTACATCGTACACGATGTTACCGAATATAATACCGTTCTCGGTCGAAGCCACCTTCACGTTAGCTTTAATATTGCAGAAGTCCTTCGGCGCCAGTACGACGGGCTGCGGCTTCTCCACCAACTTCAAATCGCCCAGCGTCGCCAATTCCAACGTGCAATTCTGCAGCGTATCGCTCGTCTGGTTCACCACCAGCACATCGAGCACGATATCGTACTGATTAACGTGCACGTACGCTTCCGAGTAGACGGGATCCGAGAAACCCGTCAGCTGGGCGATTTTATTCAGTTTACTCGATCCTACGCTCGAATCGGATTGGCCCGTTTTGCCGCCCATCAGCGCTTGCGACAGGGAGGTTTCGAACACGTTCTCGCCGAGCTCGCCGCTTCGATCGGACTCCAATTGCACGAAGGTGATGGCGTCGTCGGTCTGGACGGCCGCTCGGGATTTCTCGCGCGATTTCTGATCGGTCGCCTCTTCGGTCTCCTTCGCCAGCAGCATGTCGTTGAGCGCGTTGCGGCAGAGCCTCGAGAACACTCGCACCACGGGCTCCGTGCGATCGGACAGCACGCGCAGGCAGAAGAGAATGTGATCGTTGTCGTCGTTAGTTATCGGTTTTACCGGCAAACCTGAATTAATAACAACGCATTAAGAATGTTTATTGCCTAGTATAGTATCCAATACGCTTACCTGATTTGCCTAGGTGCAGAATTCCGGCCATGATGAGCATAACTTCGGCGTCGAATTTGTTCCTATCGGAAGGTGAAGCGTTTTCGCCGTACCTCAAAGCCAATTTGGTCAAAGTAGAAGCCAGAGAAGCGGCGATGAAGAAATCTCCGTCCATTAAGTACTGCCTCAACGGAGGTCTCTTCTCTTTGGTCGATTTGCTGTAAAATTGATACCAAATACATTGAAAATGCCCAAATACCGATGTAATGTATTAGAAAAATCGTCCTACCTGGCCACGTTGAAGGCAGATTGAGTGGCGTAGGTTCCATCTGAGGTAACCAAAGTGGTTGCTCCGGCAGGTGCATGAACCGGAGCGCTTTCCTCAGTACTACCAGATATAATCTTTTGCTCGGTCTCCAACAATGGGCATTCGCCTAACGTGTGAACGATCTCTTTGATGACGGCTTCGATGTCGCCAGTCGACGTGGCGTATTCGCCCAATATCCAAAGAGCGGCTCGATGAACTTTCACCGATTTGATGTCTTTGAATGTCTCCAATAATTTCTGTAATGCATCGAATTGTTACTCGATTGTTGTGGTTAAAATCTCGCGCAAACTTTTACCTCGATAATGAGCGGCTCCAAATTATCGAATTTCTGTATGGCTTCCCTCAGAAATAGCAACACATCGGTGGCCGCCAATTCGTTGCTATCGGACAGGAATTCCATTAGAACGGGAATGACCGTAGCAGCTATATCGGGGAATTTGATGCAACAAGAATGCAACGTTCTGACCAACAGTTGCCTGTATTTCCCGGTATCTTCGTGTTCGCTATCCATGGTCTTCGACACCTCCTTCTTCAGCACAAACACCATTTCTTCGACGTTACGAGAGGACACCAATTCGAGCGCTAAATTAAGCGTTTTCTTTCGCACCTCCAAATCGGGAGCTAAAAACCACACAAATTATAAACACTTACAACTTACAAGTATCTCTAATACTAACCCGATAACACTCTCAATATATCCATAACCAAGTCCTGCAGGACTCTCTCGTGGCTCGGATGTTCCTTCAACGCGATCAATCTATCCAAAACGATCAATTTGACGTTGTTGTCGCTCTCTTTAATGATCAATTCGATGTAACAACTGGCGGCGGCTTTTATAGCAGTCGGAGCGCTGGACAAAGTAATGAGAGTACCTGCCGCCTCGTATCTAACAGCAGGACTGCTCGAATTTAACAGATTGTATATGCATCGAATGAATCTGGATCTCTCGGTGGGGTTAGAGTGGCACACCTTGTATATCAATTCGACGATAACCAACTGAAGGATATCCCCGAAGGAAGCGACTTGATCTGGAAAGTAAGTAATTAAATAATATAGTAATATAAAATTTGTATGATGTAATGTACCTAAGCAATTGGATAGATAAGTGAGGGCTCGATCTTGATCGGCGTGCAAGAGCATAAGAAAAGCGTTCCTTTTACAAGACATGTCTTGTTCGCCATCTAGGTAAGTAGAAATCAATTCAGGGGCGTCGGGAATGAGAAATTCGAAATTCTTGTATATCGTAAAAATGGCCAGAACGGCATTCCTGCGAACGTAGCTGTGTCTGTGTTCCAGGCAAATTCGTATGCTGGGCATCAGAGGTTCCAATAGCTCGGGCTCCTTTAGCTTGCACAGGAATCTCAATGTGGACCCTCGCAAAAATTCGTTGGGGTGCTGCAGGTCCTTTCTGTAGGCGTCGCACACCAGGATCATTTCCTGCAGTAATTTACCATCGGGGGTGGTTTTCGGCACGATCTCCCAAAAAATGAGCAACAGCTTCTTGGCAAGGTGATCTTGTAGGGGCAGAACGTTTCGTATGATTGTCATGAGGAACCCATTTGGTAACCTCTCGCCAGCCAGTATCATGTGTATGATTCTTTCCAAAGCCCTTATCTTCACTTTGATTTCGCCCTTTTCTAAAAAGTTCGAAAACAATTGATGATTGGAGCCGATTGTAACACAAATTCATACATACCGAGATCCATTTTCAATTGCATTTCATTGTAAGGCTCCGAATCGGTCGGCAAATTGATTAAAGTGTAGCAGGGCTGTTCGACCGCCGTCATGTTTATTTCTTATCAATCAACACAACAATACTGTAATATAACGAATTGTTATTAGAAAATTAAAAAAAAAGTTTATTTTACTTGCGATACGTGTCAAGTTTACGTTTTAAATTGAACGTCAGTGTCATGTCATGTTTATGTCATTTGTCAAACAGATTCAATTAATTGATTATGGCCGAATAGCCCCGACAGTTTAGGCCTATATCAAACCAAAGGGAAAGAATTCTGTACAGAATAGTGTACCGCGACACTATGGAACACACTACCATCAGAAGTGTTCCCAGTTGGTTACGACCAGGCCCAGGACAGCCTTATGAGAAATTTTCGACGTTCAATTTAGTTCGTGCCAATGAGTAGAGATGGCGCGGCGATCGTTTATTTAAGAAACAGCGCAAGCAACCCGCGCAACATGCCGTAGATCATTATTAACGATTTTTGAACATGTGCAGTTCGAAGAGTTTTGAAATTTTGAAATACAACCGAATAAATATTTCTTCCAACTATTGTTAGTTATCGATTATACAAAGTGCTTTGGTATTTGCTGTGAGTTTTATAAATGAATAATTTGTGTATTGTCAACGTGATTCTACCATTCTATTGCTACAAGACTTAGAAATTGTTGCAGCGTCGATCGCCATTTTTCCAAAGCAGATTTCCAATCATCGGAAGGTCTGAAATCAGACAGGATTGCTGTGTCATGCTTTCTTTTCAAGGTAAATATAATTAACATTCGTACATAATTTAAACCCAAATATCATTATTATCATATTAACTGCTTATTTTTTTGTTACAGAAAATGGAGATAGTTCTATATTGGATTCGGCGAGCTACCGACCACCGATATAAAATGACTGGATTTCTCAGAAAAAGGTTTGTGAACTATTTATTGTATTGTTAATAGGCCAAAGTACTTTAAAGTCTAAATTATTATTCATAATATGTAGGTTTACATTTAAAATTATGTTGAACTATTTTAATATTGTACTATTTAAGTGTATTATATTTATGTTTATAAATGTAGGTATTAAATTATATTGAATTAGTTAATGTCCAATTTTAAATCCGCAAATTTGTATGTTTTTAAATATATATTTTTAAAATGAAACGTTTTTGTCGTTAATTTATTTGTGAAAGTAATTATTTTCGATATTATCCAATTTCTTGTAAAACTTGTACAATTTTTTATACTATGTCTCTATATTTAATAATTACATAAAATTCTTATACATTTTATATAATTATTATTATAAATTATAATAGTATAATAAATTGTACAAGTTTTACAAGAAATTGGATAATACGAACAAGAAAAAGAAAAAAGTCGAATAGAAAACCCGTATTACACGACTGCGTTTATACTAGCCCCTTTTTACTATGCAACAACCATTACTAGTTACAAATTACAGTTTCCGTTACCATTTAGTACCACTCAGTGCTCTCAGGGTGCGCTCTACAACGTCTACGAAATTCTCACGGCAATGTCCCTTCTTGTTTATGTATGTTCTGTGGTTACGACCTTCAGAGGTTTAAGACCAACATTAACAATTACCTACTAAAAACGCCTCGGGGCGCCTGAACAGGCGTTATAAGCTTCGTCTTTTCCCGAGTCGTGTGTATAAAAAAAAAAAAAAAAAAAAAAATAAATGTTATTAAAAAAAGAGGACCTCTCCAGATATTGTAATAAATCAAAGGCCAATATTATATTTAAAGGGAGAAGAAAGAGGTTAAGAAATCTGTCAAGTAAATGTAAAATCTTTTAAACGGATATTTCAATTATATTTAATTTAATTTGAACATTTCCACAATAATGTCGGAAAAAGAGCAAGAAAAAGGACCCGAAATAGTGACGGAACAAGAAAGGGAAATCGCACAGAATGCCCTAACAGAATACAAAAAGTAGATTGGATATGTTCCATTACCAAAACCTAAATTATCATAAATCTTTGTTTTAGGAAAAATTATTCCGCTTGTTTGCAGATAATAAACAAATTAGAAGATAGAAATACCGATTTGAAAGTGGTCCAAAACAAAGCGGTAGTAGAATATTGTAAAAACGACTTCAAAAGGACAGAGCAATTCCAAAAACATCTAACAAATATATGCAATCAAGTACTGCTTAGCAAAAATGAAATACACCAGCTTGATCCTTTAATCAGTTTCAGATAAAATCAGGTTCCTTAGATGACATCGACCATTGTATCGTTCAATATAACCAGGCTGTGTTACTCTATCATCGTAAACAGTACACAGCTGCCCAACGGATAATGGAAAAAGTGTACAAGTTTATAGAACCCATGGGTAAGCAAAAGTAAATAATTCTTCCAGGGAATTTGTTTATTTAATATTGCCTTTTCCCAGACGAGTCATTAGCGAAGCAAGTCAGCCTGCTCGCTATTGAACTGCAATTGTGCCTCGGGCAACCTGACAAAGCTCTTACTTTGATTAATTATTTGGAGAATAATTTGATTTATGGCGGTAGTATTCCTTTGAAAGGTCTGGATAAAAACGGAAAGGATAGAAAAGTAAGTTCTTTCAATCGTTATGTGGCCTTGTACTTGTAACCGGTTATTTTTCAGATACAATTACCGCCGCCCAAACCTATTTCAGAGGAATTTAAAAGGAAATTATTGAAATATAAAATAAGGTGCTATATTATGAATCACAGCATAAAAACGGCCCTTAAGGATGTTCAGTTGTTACTTAAGGATAAATCAGTTAGTGTTCTTATTTGAAATGGTGCAATTTTCATAGAACTATCTTTTTTAGAATATAGAAGCAATGTTTATGTCGGCAAACCTTGAATATATGCAAGGTAATTTCGAAAATGCGATGAAGGTACTTTCTTCTATACCAAACGACAGTTTATCCTACAGGTACTTTTTTCAAAACGAATATTTTGTAGATTTATTACTCTAAATTATTGCATTTTTAGCGACTGCGGTGAATCATCGAAAATACTATTCTACAACAATACGGGTGTCATTCATTACGCTATGGGAAAGTACAATTTGGCCTGTTATTATTTTCAAACGGCTTTAAAAGAAGACATAAGGATATGTCAAAATTTACAAATTACCGATGATAGTAAGTTAATCTTTATTTTGTTAAATGAAAATATATTTTGTAAATTTTCCAGATGATAAGCCGTTGTATACCTTGGGAGGATCCAGATACCACGAATTAATGTACAATCTTGGTATATCATTATTACACGCCAAAAAGCCTACCCAAGCATTCGATTGCCTGATAATAGCAGTAAGAAGATACCATAGGAATTCCAGATTGTGGTTGAGAATAGCCGAGTGCTGCATTATGTTACACAAAGAGGTATACGTTCATAAAACTCGCTATATTGAGTGTAAATAATCGTTAATTTGTAGACAAACGAAGTAGATTTCGAAGAGCAGAAAAATCTATTAGTCGAATTCGTCGGTTCCAAGGAGAAACGGAAGGTGATTCTCGTTACGAATCTCTCCAAAGACAAAAAATATAGGTAAATTCTTTAGAACATCTAGTACTCAAGTATTACAATACTTTATGCACACATAGTAACAGTATTTTACCTGCTAATATTAATAACTTTTTCACTCAGCTCGGAGAGTCAATCATACGCTGTGCCCGTCCCTACTTTGGAATTCGCCTCTCTGTGTCTGCGGAACGCCCGGGCGCTGATTCCATCTGACACGGCGCCGCCGGCGCCTCTTTTTCTAATACCGGGCGTGACGCCGCCTCCACCGCCCCCCAATCCTGGTCCCGGTCCCTCCAACGCGCTGCGACCTGACGGCGTCGCGGCGCTTGCGAACGCCGTCCTTTTGGCAAGCGCTTACGTGTCGCTGTGCCTCGGGGATTACATCCTAGCGTTGGAGCACTCCAAGCAACTGTTGAGTCAGCCGAGGTTGTCTGAAGTACACAGGTGAAACATGCGAATATTATGTGATCGAAATTGTTTTAATTAAATTTGTAAATATTGTAGATTGCTAGGTAATTTGTACGCGGCGGAATGCCTGGTATTGTTAGACAAATCAGCGGAGGCTTTGGAGCATCTGGATCCGGAGATGATAAAGAATTTGTCGCATCACTTGGAGCCTGATGAGGAAACTGATCGGGCGGCAGACGAAGATAATTTGAGAACAAATCCGCCTGAAAGTGAGTTGTGTCGAAGGAAATGTTCGATAGAGTTTCTATAAGTTTTATTTGGTTTTAGAATGGTTTCCGGATAACCTGCAGAGCGCTTGTTCTGTAATACAATATAATATAGCTGTTGTGAAGACTATAAGAGGGCAATTGGACCAGGCTGCTGTGTTGTTGAGGCAAATTTGGCATAATAAAAAAACATCCAAAGTGCCCGCACATATAATTATGTTGTTTATTTATATCGAATTGCAGTTAGGTAAGAGTGTAAATTCGTTATTTTTTCTGAAAAACAGTTAATCAAGGGACATATTTTCAGGTCATGCGGACGTAGCAAAAAATTTACTGCGACAATATCAGTATCGAATAACAGGATAGCATAATATCAAGTTCAATCGAATTGTATATCATTTCATTGTGATTAATTGATCGACGGACTGGCTTTATTAAATTATATAGATAAGTAACGACGATTGTTTTCTTCTAATTTGCCCACTTTTCTTATATATTTTCGTTATAAATCCGTATGATTTAAAAATTATAATTCAAGTTTGCCACACGATTGCTGGCCTCATCTAGCGAGAATAAACAGTCAACTTTCTTCTTTTTCCTATATTGACCTCGTATTTTTGTCATCGGCAGTGAATGGAATGCCCTGTCGATACAAAATATTTATTAATTTATTTTTCAAAATAATAAATTGCTCAATCGAGAAGCGATTGCTACAAATCGAGTTGTTTTTTTACAGGAAGAATTACGAAGGCATTAAAAATGACATTCAGTTGACAATTTTTCTGTCAATGTCATCTGTCAATATCAAAATCAACAAGATGACTAGTAAATTCTCATAAACTTTCCCGTTTAACTCGTAATTACAATCCCAGTTGTTCAGCGCAAATAAAAAGTCCCCATTCTCCATAACGTTAACTACGCAGGTACATAATGGTAAGTGCTGCAAACAATAAGCTGAATTCTCCAATTTGAAACCGTTTCGCTCCTGCTCTAGGGTCAGAACCAATCGGGCCCCGGCGGCGGTGAGAAGAAGGATGAGAAAGACAAAAAGAAAAAGTACGAGCCCCCAATACCCACCAGAGTGGGCAAGAAGAAAAGGCGCACCAAGGGCCCAGATACCGCTCTGAAACTACCGGCCGTAACTCCGCATACTAGATGCAGATTGAAACTGCTCAAGCTGGAGCGCATAAAGGATTACCTTCTGATGGAGGAAGAGTTCATCCGCAACCAGGAGCGACTGAAGCCCCAAGAGGAGAAGAATGAAGAAGAAAGGTCCAAGGTCGATGATCTCAGAGGTGAATATTATTTACAAATTCCTAATTTGATTATTATACGAGCACTTTTAGGTACACCGATGTCTGTGGGTACTTTGGAGGAAATCATCGATGATAACCACGCTATCGTTTCTACCTCTGTAGGCAGTGAACATTACGTTAGCATCTTATCGTTTGTTGATAAAGATCAATTAGAACCGGGGTGCTCAGTTCTTCTAAATCACAAGGCGAGTTATTTTTAAAAACGCGAAAAGGAATTAGCGAATAAAATGAATTCTTACCTCCAGGTTCACGCTGTAGTTGGAGTCCTAGGCGACGATACCGATCCGATGGTAACCGTGATGAAATTGGAGAAAGCCCCGCAAGAGACTTACGCCGATATCGGAGGATTGGACAATCAAATTCAAGAAATCAAAGAGTCTGTTGAACTGCCACTCACTCATCCTGAATACTACGAAGAAATGGGCATCAAGCCGCCCAAAGGTGTCATATTGTACGGGCCCCCGGGTACCGGAAAAACGCTACTGGCCAAGGCGGTAGCCAATCAGACTTCGGCCACGTTTTTAAGAGTCGTGGGATCTGAACTGATTCAGAAGTATTTGGTTAGTATATTATAAATAAATCGATACAATTGATTATAAATTGACCATTTTTAGGGAGATGGTCCAAAATTAGTGAGAGAGCTGTTTAGAGTAGCCGAAGAGCATGCGCCATCTATCGTATTTATTGACGAAATCGACGCCGTAGGTACTAAAAGGTACGATTCGAATTCAGGTGGTGAGAGGGAAATCCAGAGGACCATGTTGGAGTTGTTGAATCAATTGGACGGGTTTGATTCTCGAGGAGATGTGAAGGTAAAACTAGCTTTAGATTATTAAGGTTTCAGCTAGTCCTAATTTATTCTGTATGTGTAGGTTATAATGGCTACTAATCGTATAGAAACATTAGACCCGGCATTGATTAGACCAGGTCGTATCGATAGAAAAATCGAGTTTCCCTTGCCTGATGAAAAGACCAAAAAGAGGATATTTAACATTCACACGTCAAGAATGACACTGGCCGAGGATGTTAATCTTCAGGAGCTCATTATGGCTAAAGATGATCTTTCTGGGGCCGATATTAAGGTACAAGAATTAAATTATATTGCACATACAATGTTTTAATTAATTTTTTTATTTTTAATTTCAGGCTATTTGTACGGAAGCGGGTTTGATGGCGCTGAGAGAAAGACGAATGAAAGTCATGAACGAAGATTTCAAAAAGTCCAAAGAAAGCGTCCTGTACCGTAAAAAGGAGGGGACCCCAGAGGGCCTTTACCTTTGAATAGATTAAATTCGTTATAATTTATATAATTTTTTTTCTAATAAAAAATAATCGTCTCTGAAAAGGGCACCCGCAAGCTTTTAAAATTTAATGAACTGGTATTTATTTCATCCATTATTTTAAATTGAACTCTCTCAAAACTCCCCCATTAAAGTTAATAAATAATTTTAGTACAAAATCATTGAGTAATAACCATAATTCTGTATGCTTGTTCCATTCTCTTATATTCCATATTCTAAGCAAATAGGCATTACAGATAAAAAAAAACAAATGTTCAAATTATTCTTACACACAGTCTCCCTAATCTTACACCTATACCATTATGTTTTATTTGAAGATGAGATAATTTAAATAACCTAATTGCTAATTAATCCGAGGTAGTCATCCATGAGTGTCCCAATCGCAAACTAAAATAAATCAATAACATTATCTTAAACACATACTTATATGTTATACTTACAATACCAGAAGCATCCACCCTCGTACCGACTATTTTCAATCTGATTTCACCCTCTGCATGTATAACCACGTCTTCGTCTTTAGTCTTGTAGCATTGGGGATTAACATTTGGACAAAACTCCATTTCAGCAGGTATGGAATGATGAGATATGAAGCAAGATAAAGGGCCTATTTCGGCGAACATCCCCACTTTATTCACTTGTCTAACTACGGCGTCCAAAACTTCCCCTTTGAAGGGTCGGAACACTATGGCCTTGTACTTAACCGGGTATACAACGAACCCTTGCCCGGGCAAAATCAGTCCGGCTCCTATGCTATCTATCGTTGTAACGGCTATCACGAAACCATACCTATAAATGCATTTAAAGTTAGATGAAGAGGTTAAGGTGTTTTGAATATTATTTACTTTCCGGTACAAGTGCCTTCTACTTCGGTGTAAAGTTTGGCTTTTACTTTCTCCAGCAACTGGGGTCCGAAGTATTGGGGGTGAAGCAGAATTTCGTGTTCCAGGGATATCTAAAACACATTACGAATAAAAAACATTAAGCGTCTTGATCAAATTGGCTTACATGGTAGAACATTTTGGAAAGTGTATTAAAATTTTTAAAATATCGTAGAACGAACAAAATAAACAAATTACGAGCGAAGAAGCCGATTTTTGAGGTTAAGTAATGATTCTTCTTTTCTTTTCTATCCATTACACAAAAAAGTGGCTGTTTGTACGATAAGTAGACAGCTAATATACAACAGAAAATCGTCAAAAATGTCAACTGTCAATAATGCGAACACCGCGAAATTCAAACTATAAATAATTTTAAAACAAAAATATTGTTATCAGAACACTAACCGTTTATTAAAAAATCCATTGTGATTAAGGATGTAGCTTTGAAAAACCCCGAAATCTTTACCCCTACTATTTACAAAAAAAAAATCCCATTGAATAACTTCGAATTAAAGTTAATTAACACTTAAAAGCCCCCACTAGATTACTCAACGCTACCTTCCAATTACAAATAATCAACAATCCTCAATGCATAATCAACGTAGCGTTTTTTTCTCTAACCCACAATCCACTCGTTATTATTTTTCTTCCGCTCAATTTGAATTTCTGGCCGCATATCAAAGGGCCCCTCTCAGCTATGCCCATTCATTGGGTTATTTACATCGTATTTGCTATTATAGCCGGGCCCCTTCAATCTATGCCGCGTATCTGTGCAAATTGGAAACATTTTCGAATAGCAAGTGGGCCGGGGGCGTATGCGTGCCGAGGGGTGACTAACTTTCGCCCAATTATCCTTTAATTTATCTGTTACTGTTGCACAGATCGAAAAGGAGGGCTCGTTAAGGGGATTAGGAGTCGTCGCTCGTGCTGGATAATCTCTAAGCAGATGGTCATTTCACGGGTTTCTATAGGAAATAAATGTTTAAGTGGCTCGTTACAAATAGAAACTGTTTATTGCTTAATTTGCAACTAGAGCCTCTATATTTATTTTTATTACTAGTTAGAGATAAATAGATTATACCTAATATTGTGCCTAATATTTGGTATACAATTTTTTTGTTGTCTTTGGACGTTTTTAAAAGAAAAACGAATAGAATCCACAAATCATTAAAATGACTAAAAATACCAGCAAAATACCAAAAACTCTAAGAAAAAATAAATGTTGTTAAGGTAAAAAAGTAACAAAAAAACTCCGAAAATTAGTTGAATATTAAAAAAAAACACTTCTATAATCACAAAACTTAACAGATATACAAAAAAATAAGTAATCGATCACGAAGTTCCTTATATTTACCCCCCGATTCGTCAGTTTTTATTCGCGCAAAGCGAAACTACATCGACCAAAAAACACATAGTGAAATCACTAGAAAATAGCTCCAATTTAGCATCAAGGGAAAGAGAATTAACAAGCATTAAAAATCCACCACTGCCAGGAACGTATCCCCATTGTTAAGGGTTGCAGGGAGGCGCTTGGGATCACGTAGGAGGAGCTTCTCGACAAGGGGGTTGAACCTAAGAGGGATGCTGTGGTTTACACAGCTTATGTTATATCTTTAACCGCTCTCGTTTATAATATACCTTTAATGTTTCCGTGACTTTAGACCGATTTGTTTACCTTTACCTGGTGTTTAGCCCTAGAGGAAAACAAGAAAAGTGGGACGGTAAAACAGTTATTATTTTGTGATTAAAATTTTTAACGATTCGTTTAATTATGTGATTGTGAAGTGATTTGGAATTTGCGCGGAATCAAATTGAATATGCAGGAGCACAAATCGTTTTTAATCAAGGACCTTTTGAGCGATATTATTGCTAGTACGAATTCGGATGAAAGTAAGTTATTTGTTAGTTTTCATGAAGCTTTGTAAAGCTCATTAAAGATACATCTAGTCTCGTGTGTAAAAATTTCCCTGGTGATGGAAAACTGTAAATGTTTAGGTAGGTAGAGTTTTTCTGAAGGTAGAAAAATGCATTAAAAGGAAGAAATATTGAACTCGCTTGGAATTAAATATTCTCTAATACCTCAAAATTAAGTTAATATAGAAAGTTCAGTGTTGTTTCTTTTACTAGAGAAAATGTTCGTCTTAATGTCGATCATTAAAAATTGTTGGTATATATTTTGTAAATTTTGAATTATTTGGATTTTCTTTAAAAGCATTCCTTTAGCAATTTTTACAATTCTGCATTCAGTGAACACTTTCCAAACTTTATGCATTAATTAAGTTATATAAAAATATCCAGAAAGATGGATGACAATACAATTTTTCTCTACAATGTTTTCTTCAAACTTTAAAGCTTTAAAAATGTTCAAAAATGTTCACAAAGTTTTATATTTTCTCAAATTTTTTCAGTAAATTTTCTTAATCACTTTTTAATGCAGAATAGACAAATTTAAGCAAACTTAAACAGAAGGTAACAATATGTCAATTCTATCCTGCAAGAATCCTGCTACTTTTCCTCAACATATGTTCCTGCACCTTCAAATTAATTAATTATGAACTAAAACATCTCCAATCAGCCAGCCAACTACATCAGCAGCTTTATAATAAAACAAACCTCTCTCTAACCTCTTGTTTCCTTTCATCAACATTTCTTAATCCTGGAATAAATTCATTTACAAGTACATCCCGATCCCCAAAACAAGGAAACCGCGAACAAAGAGCGCCGACCCGCAGGCGACCCGCCGATCTCCCACGCAAAAAACCGCTTCATTCGTTAGAGCTACAACTAAACTGCTCAAAAACGCATTGAGCCTCTAATTGGAGCAGCGCCGAGTCGCGCCAAGAGTCCCGGCGTTCCTCTCCCTTAATTATAGCTCGAGGATAATGTCTCGCGTTTTACGCGATGAGCTCGACTTTATTTATATCGAAGACAATGCCGACTGGAGACTTTTTAATAACGAGGAAAGCTCCAAGTGCTTTGCACGCAAACTTAGTCGAGGCTGTATTGTTTTCAGCTTTGTTCGTTTTCACACCATATTACATGCAGTCTATGACCTCTTCTCTTAATTGCAGCAGGTATATGATAGGGCAAGGATCCAGTTTCCATTTTTAACTTCCTCTAACTTATTAATATCCTCTTTACAGCCTACCAGGATTCGGACGCCGATTCGTCTGACTTCAACCGAGGCGAAGAAGACGCCGATGTGGAGATGCCAGGAGAGCGCGGATCGCCGCGTACCGCCTTCGAGAGCGGCGCGACGCCTTCGGCGCCGTTCCACGGCGGCGGCGAGCCGTCGGACGGCGGCAAGAACCGGAAGCCGCGCCGCCGTCGGACGGCGTTCACGCACGCGCAGCTGGCCTATCTGGAGCGGAAGTTCCGCTGCCAGAAGTACCTCTCGGTTGCCGACAGGAGCGACGTCGCCGACGCTTTGAATCTGAGCGAGACCCAGGTGAAGACCTGGTATCAAAACAGAAGGTTAGTAGGAATCTCAATACCAAAGATGATCGTCATCTCTAAACAGAAAGCTAGTGACAAAAAGTGGTATTGGACACTGACGTAGTAAAAGGCCGCTAGAGATGCGTTCGCCGAGTGCAAGTTCGGAACAATTCGGAACTACGCAAAAGAACGAAAAATGACAAAACAATACGTCAATTTGGATAATTTTGAAAATGGCGGACGATTAGCATTTTTTAAAATCGCGATTGCGAGCCGAAATAAATCTAGATAGGAAAATGATGGTCATATTCGTAATCAGCAGATCCGTTTCCATTTTACCGTACACCTCTGTGTGCCCAAATAACTCAAAAGAATAAAACTCTCCAATCAGTGAGTGACCATTACAGTTTTATCTATCTTGTCTACTCCATTTAGAATTCCATGTTGGTTTTCTTAAGAAACCTCTACACAATATATCCTCCTTTAATCATTCGAAACCACATAGTTAGGTACTGTATAAGCAAAACAAGGGGGACCAAAACTCTGTTGAAAGTGAACGGATTTGTCGGTTAAATTGCAGGACGAAATGGAAGCGGCAGAACCAGCTGCGCCTGGAGCAGCTTCGGCACCAAGCTTCGGTGGAGAAAGAGCTGCTCAGCAGCGCGGCGATGCGAAAATCGGCCGGAGAGGCGGCTAGCTGTTGTCCCCCTCCGGCGGGGCTTCCCAGGTACACGGCGCAGTCGCCTTGCAGCTTTCTGACGTCCGCAGCTGCGGCTATTTTCCATAATGTTACTTACGTGCATGGGTGTCAGCTGTAGGAATTATTCGGTTTATTCGTTGGGCTGGTGTTGATTGTACTTTTTGATTGATTTGGGTGGAGTTGTTATTAATGCACAGATGAATTTATGTGATAGAGAAATTCTGAATAAACTATTCAGAAAGAAAAGAAAAGTCGATGATTACTGGTCAATCTGATTGGTTATTTAATACACATATTCAAAAATGATCATAGTTTTATCTGAGCAATGATAAGGTAATTTTTTTATTGTCCAACTCTCGATTATTTATTATTTCTTCTGTTGATTTTATTCAATGGATAATTATTTAGCTGTTGATAGGTATTTCTATTTATTTAAAAATATTGTCGAATTATTTCAATTCTATATATTGTAGAATTGATATAATAATTTTGGACTTTAATGTGTAGTTCATGTTGTTATATTGCATTAGATAGTTACATAGGATTTCGAAATTTTCTAAATTCTCTAATCGATACCTAATAGTCATTAATAATGTATGTATAGAAGAATTCTAGTCAAAAATGTATTTTTTGTGCATACCGCGTACGTGCTAATTTATAAACTGTTATGTGTAAATATATTTTAATAAAAAGTAGTATTTTTAATTTAGAAAATTTAATTTTTTTACTACCTACCTTTCCTAAACGATTCTTTATTAGTTCAACAAATTGGAGATTAGGAGAGTAAGTATTATGAGAAAAGATGTACAAATGTATCAAGGCATTGATAAATTTTGAAAATTCAAGAGAATAACCCATTTTTACCAATTTACGAATATTTTTAATAGATGAATAGAGCGTCATGTGGGCATCTCCATATACTCTCTGTTCAAAACACTGTCCTCATAGCCACGATTTATGGCAAAATTCCAGCGTTATTAAACTTCGTACAGCAAGTATTTCTTCCGTCGATTGGATAATATCCTCGGAAAAGCGCAAACATCTGTCTATCAGACCGGCGAAAACGCGAATCTGGGCAATTTGCATTTTGATCTAAAGGCGACCGCCGGGGCGCTTGGCGGTAAACGCGATAGGTTTTCCCGTTTTCCCGGCGTCGGAGCCCGCCGGTGGGAGGAGAGGGAGGCAATTTGCGATTTATATACCAATCAGTGGCTATTATGCGCCGTCAACGGGGGTCCAATAACGAGTCGTTGCCTCAATGATATGTTAATTGGTCTGTTAAGGGGTGGAATGAGAGGGGTCGTCGCTGTCACAGCGTGCTATTTGGACTTAAAAACTCCAGTGGCGGAGAAAATTTGTCATTATCAAACCATCTCATAATTATATCGACTTGTAAATATGTTAGTTTTTCGTCGTTTGTGTTTAAGACACTGCAAGAGCTATATAGTAAAATTGCAAAATTAATTTGAGACACACGGTATAAATAAATAAACTTCCATAATAATGCCATAGATGCCAGAGATACATCAAAGTTTCAGAAACGATAAAACTCTTAAAAAATTTCTTCACCTCCACCAATTTTCCTAACCGACTTATCAAAGTAACCATTACCTAATGAGGGGTTATTCCGCGGGTTATTCCCCGGCACGTCACTGTCAAATGTATGTAAAGGTTATCCAGCATTCGCCCAGAAGGATCATGTCATAACAGAAAGTTGTTACGAAACTTGCAAAGGCACGTTCGGAATAACATGAATGTCGAATTGCTTCATTTCCATGCTAATGGGCGCCCTCTCGAACTCGCTCCGGCTCCGGATTTTCGCATTCGACGTTGCGGAGTCACGTCTAATGAATAAATAACCGGAGTGGTTTCTATTTTTTCGCCGCTTTCGTTTTCTGATGTTTACGCGATCGCAAAAGGGTCGTTTAATTAGCAAAATAGCGCTCGGCATCGGCGTTATTTCCAGTATTTCTCTGGCAAGATATTGGTGTTTTTCCACACGAATATATCATGCTGTAATATAGAGTGATTATAATACATAATACTTGTATTCTAAGCAAAATATTTATTTAATCGGATTGAATTTTCACTTAAAAAAAAGATAATTTTGATGTATTGTAGAAATATTTCCGAAAGAATCAAAAATTGTGAACGAACGTTTCCTCAAATAATTTTCCTTGCCGTAAAACCGTGCGAGCGTGAAACTCGCGAAAGGAATAAACATCCCGACGATTACAAACGGAAAATGCGAGCAACAAACGGCTACAAATCCGCGATCCGCGCATCATTAAATTTTTCCGGTGTGTTTCAGTCCGTCGGGCGAGGTTAAAATTCCGCTATTTAAAGGTTTTCCTTTCGATGGCGGAAGAAAAACCGGCATGCCAGAACACTAGACGGACAAAGGCATTGAAATCTTTTCCAATTAAATTTATTTTAGCTTCGTTACTGGCGAGTTATTCGCTCCCATTTACGAGATCCGCACGCTGGAATGGAGCCTCGATTGCTGCGGGAGAGCACGCTGGAGGAAAATAATGTTGATATTTATTTACGGGATTTACGACGAAACATTAATCACGTTTTTATTTTTTTTAATACAGACAAAAAAAATGCATGGAAACAGAAATGTATAGCAACTTTTTTTACAGGGTATACAACTTGCTAACGATTATTTACAATTTGTACATGTTATGTAATTTGTATATGTTTATATCTAAGAAAATATTATCCAGGATTCAGATTCAATCATCTAAAGAAAATTATATTCCACCATTCCAGTGTCACTTTTTAGCTCCAGCAGGCGTTCATTAACACCCCGTAGAATGACCGGACGTGCATACAATAATTCTATTATACTAAACTAGACGAAAATATGCCAGGAGACTCCGCAGAGCGGGCACGTGCCGCCTTAACAAACCCAATATCGTCGAATCGCTCCCGATGCATAGTCCCTGGAAAAACTATTGAAAAGCAATCAACCGTCGTTTTATCGAATACCTTAATGGCCCTCCAGGCGCGATCCCCGCGGACCACCGTCGCTTCTTTTTACTCTTTAGACTCTAATGGGCCACGGTCCGTCCACTTGACGTTTGCGCCTCCCGTCGCGGCCCTTTCCTCCTCGTTATCCTTACGCCGCCTCGCCGGGAATACAGGGAATTCGGATTTCTCTTCTGCGATCGACTACGCGGAATTGCAGGAAGAGTTTTTCTTTATACACTGGGAAATACATTTGATGATGGTCTATCAAAAGTGTCCAGCGAATCTAGATGGATGCAGGATAATGCAAATGACTACAGAAGTTTACTGAAGATTGCATAAATTAAACGTACACTCATTAATTGTTTATTGCAGTAAAAGAAGTTGTAGCTGTTGGAAATGTCTTTGATCTACTCTAAATAATCGAAGGGAGTTATCAATTCATCGTGAGAGGGGTTTGTGTGTAGTCCTAATACCATATTTTGGACTTTTCGAAGGTTGACTTTGACTGTTTGTTTCCATTTTCCGATTGCTAAGCGTCGGTTTCTCTCGCGTTGTCGTACTTGGTGCCTTTTGTAAGCAATTTCACCCATCAAAATTAAACCTGAAATTGAGGAAACGTCATGTTTGTTGTGAGATACACATTAAAAATCTAACCGGAAAATACGTTTCCGAAGCATATCAAATAGAAAGCTCCCTGCAGCATTTTCAAACTGATCGGTTTCAATTTTCTGGGCTCCTTCAATTTGATCTGTCTCTGTAAGTCCTTGCTCGTGTCCTTGGCTACGGTTTCAGCGATTTCCGCCGAAGACAAGGCCTTCTCTTTTCCTAATTTTTCGAATTCCTTTTCGGTCATTTTCGTGATGATTCCCGCCTCGAAAATTGCCATTAATCTGCAACATTAGAAATATTTTACTATGAAGATTTACTACTTTTCTTACTGACATTTTGTTGATTTCTTCTATGAAAGGGCAGCCTAGTTGAAGGGCTATCGCCGAGTAAGCTGTGTTCAGTTTCTCGCTAAGATGGAAATTAGATACACCTAGAAGAATATTGTATAGAATTGTGTTTCTGCAATAATCGTGTAATTACCGAATCTTTGAATGTCGAAATTTAAGGTTTCCCTTCCGGCCATCAGGGCCACATTATCGGAACTTTTCACTAATTCAACGCCCTCTTCCACTGAGTTCACGATGCTGTTGTTGTACCCTTGTCTTTGGAGCATCAGATTATACAATCTCGAATAAATCCCGGTGCCATTCTATTTAATCAGTTAAACAATTCAAAGAATTTCTTCTATTTGCATCTATTTACCTCCAGTAACCCGTGCGATGAACTGCGGTTTTCGATGAACAATTTGTATTCTCTCGATAGCATTGCCTGTTCCAATTGGTATAAATCGTGGATCGGTTTTTCTAAATAAGAGTTTTTCTGTTGTAGATAATATCTTGTATAGTTTAAACATACTTACCCCTTCCTGGTCGGGCTAATAACGAAGTCAAATTCGCCGAATACACGTCGCTTATAACATACGTAGCTGCAAAAGACATTAGTACAACAAAACATTTCGTTTTAAAGTTCGATTTCGGTTCTTTTCCCGCTGAAAAAGAGAACAAAAAAATAGCAATAGTGTTTCTAACAGCAGTTGAGTATTAGTATATTTTTGTACACCCTTTAACTCACTCTGTTTTAAGACAATAGTCACCGCAAACCAGGTGCAATCTAAGAACAGTTGCGAATAAGAACGGACCGCAAACTTGGGTCTCCAGAAATTAGGAAGAGCAATTAATAGATACAAAACGGGCCCGAAGATGATCACTGTGAAGCCGATTACAGGCCAAACCTAAAACAACATTAACATTGAATTAACATTCATTTTCGATAGCTATAGAGAGCAGTAGCTGGAGACGCAAATCTTACAAAAATAACCAGGTAAATAAGCTACGTTTTTTATTATGTGGCTATTACTGGAAAGCTCTCTTGCTATTTGAGCTTTACGAGAAACCCGAACCTGCCAATGGAAGGGCCTCA
Organism: Phyllotreta striolata; assembly: GCA_918026865.1. Taxonomy (NCBI): domain Eukaryota; kingdom Metazoa; phylum Arthropoda; class Insecta; order Coleoptera; family Chrysomelidae; genus Phyllotreta; species Phyllotreta striolata. Next base: position 14,684,097 of record OU900094.1, on the reverse strand, counting down.
GAAGGGCCAGAGCTTCGTTCAATTGGTTGGGCGCGTGCGTGATGAATGCTCCGCTATCGGCTAGCGTTATGAAGGAAAACTCGACGAAATTGTATCTCTCGAAAGTGATGGCTACGTCGCCTATGTACAGATCGGCTTCCTGCAAAACAAGAAATGTAATAAACTTTATTTGGACGAAGGATATTTCATTTATACCCTTCTACTAATCAGGCCTATAATGCCGTTGAAATAGCTGTTATCGACGTCTGAGGTGCCTTGTACTCTTTCCGGTGGATCGAAATATTTCAATCTAACAATATTAGGTATACAAAAATAAAATTCGTGCGAAATTAGAGCCGTAATAAATGTGGATTAAATGATGAGATATTACAAACCTAAAATTAAGTTTTGCAGCTATAAGTTTCAAAATACAATCATCCCTTCCACCAATAACTTGTATAGTTTTGTTAATTGTAGAGTCGCTTGCATTAGTTGTACTGACGTTACTGTAATTGACGAAATGCCAGGGAGGTTTCTAAAAATAGTATGTAAAATATATTCTTTTATTATAAAAATATAGTTACGTGAAGAACAGGAACTTTCAAAAGGCGTCCTTTGAAATTTCCGTAAACTGACTTAGTGATTGGAAGAGTGGGATGGTGGAAAATGCCTTTATTTTGATTCCACCAATTTACAATAGTTAAATGATGCTCTCTGTTAGAAGTCGTTCGACTGTAGTATAACCGATAACTAAAATGATTTTGCATAGAGTTCTAGTATAGACCTAGTACAAGTATAGAATAGATCAATTAGAGACTTCATAAACTAGCAGAATAGGTCTAGTATAGATATTTACTCACGTGTCATTTCGAGGATTTGTTATTGCGAATAATTTCAAGGAGTATTGAATATTCATCACGAAATATCTCGTGAAAGGTTCATTTCCCCAATAAAATATGTAAACAATATTCCTCCTTATTAAATTTCTTCCGTCTATCTAAAAATGCGGAATATTGATAATTACATACAAAGTACAAATATAGAAATAATTAAAAATGCTTACTTCGATTAGTAAATATTCGAAGAGGCGGTGTTTTCCGAAGAATAGATTGGTTAAAGGAAGATATTGTTCAGTTTGTGTGACGACAAAGTGAAAATACTGTAAATATTTAACAAATTTTTCCACTTGCAGTTAAATATATTTCATTATCTTACATTTTCCTGAACGTCCGGGTCGGAAAGATTAAATGTCATAGTCGTTATGTGACCACGTTGCAAAACTCGCACCAAATGATCAAAAAAGTTGGTATCTAACAGGTAAAATATCAAATAATAAAAATGTTAACCCAATCGCCCGTACTATTGCTAACTAAATTTAGTATGTTAGTCCGGGCGATTAGATAAAATGTTTTGCTTGGAAGAAAAATGTTATTACGGTCATTTTGATAAAAATATTTACCTACAGAATTGTCGAAACAAAGGGTAATTTCACTTAAGGGAAACCCGGCGAGAAATTCGTAAATCGCCGTCGCCAAATCACCCCCGAAATCTTTCCTAATGTTATCGATACCATCTAAAACATCGAAACAATTTAATAATGAAGTGTTTGAACTTTTTCGCAAAAATACTCACATGGATGATATGATAATTTAGACGTCGAAATCGCCCTAACAAACGCACAAACTAACAAAAAGAACACAAAACTCGCCCTCATTGTAATCGGCACTGCAACAAAATCACGAACGTTCTCGGGATATAACCCACATTTCCACATTTCTGACGTTTGATTAACAGCAATTCATAATTTAATAAGTTCGATATAATGTTAAATGTTATTGTAATAACACGATTTGCGCAAATCAATATTTGTCCGATTTATGTCTAATAAAATTCACCTTATTATGGACCTTTCGTTCTATTTCGCCATCTTGAGTACTTACAGAGCGACATGAATAGCTGGAGACCTAACCTGCGCGTCGTTAAATCTCCAATAAAAAACGTACGCGTTTTTTGTATAAATAAAATATATTGTTCAGTTTACCAAGCTATCATCGTCCAAATTTTGCTAAATATCTTCGAGATGAGCACGAACACCGGCAAAAATATTAGTCCTACTATCATAAACATAAGGAAGCATATCACTATAATTTCGCCGGTAAACATGGCGGCCTTGAGGGCCTTCTCCTTCGGATCATCGGTTTCCAGGACGTCGATCATTTTGTCCAAGGCGAAGCGCGTGAAGTACACGAACCCGTCCAGCAGAGGCGCCAGATTCCACAACATCACCAATATCGTTATGGCCGCCGTGTACGCATGCGTACATAACGATGTTAATAAACTGATGAAGGTGATTTGTCTGAAAAAAAAATAATACTAATCTTCCTCGTTTAACTTCATGATTTTTTTGCATTAACGCTTTAATAGATGGAGCAGATTTCCAGTGAAGCTTCGATTATGTAAAAGTTAATTAACTTACTCATTTCTGGATACGCCTCTGGATTCCTGGTAATCGACAATGGGGGCTCTCACCGAGTAGAGGGTATCTAGCAGTTTCTTTTGCATTGAGTCAATATTGAAATTTAGAGGATTGATGTGTGCCGAGGGTATGTACGACCCAATATTCGGAATCTCACTGCATGGGTGGCAACCTGAAAGGCTCCGGTAAGAAATATTCCGATGGTAAAATATGCCTATGTTGGCTCTTACTATTATCGCTCATTCTAGCTTCATGGTGTAGTTCCAGAAAAAAATTAAATTTATATTCGTTTCGTAGACAATTTTGACAGCGGGACTTTATGAAGTCATTTTGAAGTTCATCAAACAAATGAAATATTGTATATCTGTTAAGGTTTATTCCAGATGAACTTTGCAAATTTTATGGCCGATGGAATGTTATAACTCGCCAATATTCAACTCAAAAAATCAACCTTATTTTGACAATAAAATGAATGAATCGTTTGTATTAATACCGGGCGATGTTTTATATTATCCTTCACGGCCATCCAATCTGGCGAAAAAATATATTTTTAACGGAATCCCTCGTACTATAATCTAATAAAATTTCTTGCAATAGTCTGGGAGATTGTATTAATTTTTTTTGTTAAATATCTAGTTCTTCTTACTCGATCTTACTTATTTTCTTACAAAATATAAATATTATACAATAGCTCACTTTTTTAGAAATTATTATAATTATTGTACTATTTTCTATTTAATAATTATATACCCACACTTTTATTTTATTATTAAGCGGTACAATTTCCACCTATTTTTTCGAATAATCTTATGCATATTTAACTTTAAAATATCATACCTACAATTTACATTATACGAGTCCTTTTTTTCCCTTCCTAATTATACACATCGCTTCTAATATAAAACAATTCGCTCCACGTTACAAACTTAATCATCTGGGTTATCTCGACATGGATTCCTGGAACATCAAAATCGTTCTCAGGATGGTGAGATTTGTGGGAACGAACCCCAAGTACCGGGGCACCTTCCACGAAAGTCTCCTGTTCCTGCTCTCTCTGACCGCCTTAAGCATCACCACTGGCTTCGCTTTAGCGGTGTTTTTCTTCGAAAAAAACTTGCAAATGCTCGACATTACCGAAACGGCCCAGGCTCTCTCCTTCTGCACGCACGTAAGTCCCTATTTACTTCAAAAAATATGTTTAAAAGATTTCAGATTGTTTTTGCAGTCCTTGTTGAAGCTGATTTGGTTCCGCAGGCAACACAAAAAAGTGATCGCCTTGCTCACTGACAGCGAACGCTTCTGGAAAATCGAAGAGCTGGAAGATGCCGTTGAGAAGGAGAAACTTACGAAATACGTTTATTATCTGAAAATCGGCTTCCAGTATTTCGGCTTGTTCGCTCTCGTGCCGGTACTCACGGTACTACTCAGACCGTTCTATCAACACGGGGTAGTATTTTACACTCTTTTTCTTACTTATTTCAGTAAAATGTGCAAGTTTTTTGCATCGCTTCTTTTCAGTTATTTAAACTGTTCAATTGCAATTATAGGATTATCCGTTCAGGGGATATTTGCTCGAAAAAGATGTGTATCGGTACGCTCTGATAGTCACAGAACAGTACGGAATAGCGTGCATGTTTTGCGCTGTGGTGGGTTTCGATTCTTTCTTCACCACTTTAATCATCCTAAGTACCTTCCAATGGCGAATGCTAAATAGCGAATTAAGAAGAGTACTGGAGATGCCGGTGCGAAATGAAAGCGATAGAGTTACTGCGAAGAATAGAATGAGAAAATGCATAAATCATCACAACTTTTTGCTCAAGTAAGGTTGATGAAATCGTGGTTAGTTTTTTATTTGTTTGATCGTTTTTACAATTTTATTCCTTTTAAGATATGTCAAAGATATTAATGATACAATGTCGTTAGGATTGCTTCTTTATCTTGGTGTTATAGTTTTAGCAAATTGCGTGGAGTTTTTCGCAATATCAGTTGGGTAAGTATAAATTTTTGTAAGTATAGATTTCAATTTTTTTTATATTTTAGTTTGCCAACAAACGAATTTCTTAAAAGCATTACCTACGTCAACGCCATGACTTACGAATTTGTAGTATTTTACATAATTCCGGGGCAACTTCTTGGCTCTGAGGTAACAATTATTATCTATCTCATTGCTAAACAATTAGAAAATTATGTATAAAATGTATTTTCAGGCCTCTCGAACTGAAGAAGTAATTTTCAAGAGCGATTGGCTGGCCAATTTCGAAATGAACAAACCCGTGATAATGATGATATCATCGATTAACCAGAAACCGGCTACTGTAAACGCTTTCGGTCTCATCGATATGTGTTATGGTAGCGGTTTAAGGGTAATAATTTGATTATTCGAAGCGCAAATACTTTTTTATTGTTTTAATTTTTAGGCATACAAAGCGATTATATCGTATTATATGTTCTTACGGACGATGAATAGGAACTAAAGCTTGAAATTTATACGTGCTCTATTGAATTTAACACACTTGTAACAGACTTGTTTCAGATTTTTCACTCTTTCATAAGTACCTAATTCATTATTATTTATTAAATTAGTTTTGTTGATAAAAGGGAATAATGATAGAATATTTTAGAAACAGCAAATGTATTTAATTAAAATACTAACAAAATAAAAAGTATTTTTATTGATTACAAATTTAAAACTAATCTAAATCTTCTATAATATAAATAATAGAAATAGCACTATGAGAAAAGATCACATAAATAAATATCTGTATATTACACATGAATGTTAAAAAATGGATGGATTCTGGGATAATCTTCTCGGATCGGGAAGCTCTAAGCTGGGTCTTCCGATCGGGCGTTTCTCATTTATTGCTAGAATGTCTATACCATTTACAGCTATACTGATTTTCCTCGTGGGTTTATTCCCATCCTGTATCGAATATTTCTTCTTTTCCTCTTCTCCTTCCGGCGGCAAGTACCGAGGGAAGTTAAATCTTGTCAATACGCTGAAATTAAACCGTCATCTATTATTGTTTTAATACAGTGAAAACTTACAATGAAAATATCGTTACTAGAACATGAATTCCCAGAGTGAAATAATTATAAATCCCGCTGTTTATGTCCAACGTAGCGTTATAGATTAAAGGGTAGAATATGCTGAAGACCATATGATCGAAGGTCACGATGATGTACATAAGGGCGAATATTTTTCCCATGTCCTCTGGCGGCAGCATGAAAGACATGAGGGTTTTCAACATCAAAATCGGCAGGACGTATATAATGTGGAAAACATAGCCTAAAAATAAAACCAACAATAGGTGATATTAATTACAATAACTAATTATTGTGTTAGTAAAACTTACTAATGTAAATGTAATAATCGTTGAAAGCAAGTGCTCGTAGAATATCGGAAACGGATAGCAATACAAAACTGAGTAGGCAGACGTAGATTTCCTTGATTTTCAACCATTTGTAGAGAATGTAAGTGCCGAACAATGCACCAAAAACGTTTCCTACACTTGTAACACTATTCACTGTCGTGATTTTAGTTAGAGTCCAATGCAATTTCTTCCTCAAAAACAAGGTTGTTACTGAGATTTCTCCAATGGACATTTGGTATACAAAGTAGAAGACCAATATCGTGACGATGTACGGTCTGGTGTTGTTTTCTCGCTTTTTGAAGCTTTCTTTTATTATGTCCTTGAGGTTTATGGTGTTGATCAGTTCTTTCATTGAGAAGGGCTGTAAAAAGTGAACAATTCTATGGGCGTTATGGAATAATTTTAGGTACAGATCGACGGTAATAGCAGAAGCAGCGACGCATTTTCTTAGCTATATCTGTCGATCTGTAGGTAAATGTACTTACTATTATATCTTTCCTAGATTCCGGTATGAAGAATATGGTGTATAGAAGACTTAGCACTAAAAAACTGGTGGCGATGATGTAAATCCATTCATAACTGGTGGCGTACAGTAAATAAGAAGAGCTAAGATTCCCCAAAATCGATGCCAAAGCAAAAAATGCTTCGAATATTGCAAGCCTAGAAACCAATAATGTGGTTTTTTATAGTAAGAAATTCGATTTCATTAATGAATTATTTGCAGCCTTATGCATTCGCAATAGCAAAATACCTAATCATCCTATTATTATCATCGGTAACATCAGTCAAGTAAGCCGAAATCACCATCAACAAGGTAGTGAATCCTCCCGTTAACGAAGACGGTATGTTACTGATTACAAACCACCAAGGCGAAACGTATTCGAAATGTATAATAAGGGTATTGATGAGCGTAGATAGCACGAAACCTACGATCGAAAAGCGTATCATCAAAACAGCCAGAGCACTTTTGGCAACAATTACCTGTTAAACACAAAATTAGGAAGGGCTTACGGCCGAATTTATCGGACCAAGTGCCGACGAACATGCAGAAAATGATGGGCGCCAAGTCGCTGAGCACGCTGTTCACCATGTTTATGTCGTTGACCGTGGGCTGGACTTTTGGCTCCAGAGCCTCGGTTAGAGGGTTATCTTTGTTGCCTAATTCACTGCAATTGTTCTTGTCATAGCCTAATATTATGTAGCACGCCCTGTATACGTAGAGGTTCGTCAATACGGCTCCTGGAAATTTCTCAAAAAAATTGGAATATGATGGTACATTTTGCTCAAACAAGAGAACTGTTTGAGTAACTTTTCTGATAGATTTTACCGAAAAATGAGGTTGTAATTACAAGATAGATATGGTTTTAGAGATATGAATTATTTTTTTTAATTAATATTTATGAATATGTGGCTTACCTTGCAATACAAAACAGTACGTACAAAACAGCAACGGAATTTCAACGGTAATGTACTTGTTCCAAGCCATTTTGATGAAAATTTCGATTACAAATTTCTATTGCTTCCTTCTGTTTAATATTTCATATGCTTATTATACATGTGGAAGTTATTTAATAATTAAATTCGAGGTATTATGTTTTTAATTTTCGATTATTAGGTAGGTACATAAAAAAGACAATCTAATCGTGTTTACTCATCTACGAATCAGATATATTATGTACAATTAAAATATTACAGATACTAATTTTAAGAGGCTATTGAATAAAATCACGTGTTAATTAGTAAACCGAGATTTATTATTTAAAATAGATACAATGTGCTTAATCTATGCTTGCTCAAATAATAATTTTATGATTACAAATATGATAATAAAGTAGTCGAGAAAGTACCTACTTATTATTTTTTCTGTTGATTCTTGTAAATAAATCATATTTTACATTTAATAATCAATTGTTTTATTTTATCTTATGATTTTTTTTCTTGGAAACAATTAATTTATTTACCCGATTTATATCGGAATGTCGAGTAGGTATACGTATCGATTTTTGTCGCAGTTCTGTTATCGAAATTTTATTAAAATTAGAAGGAGCACATTGGAGTCCTTGAATTTTTTGTTTTTCTCCGAGTTTCAATTACTTCAAAAACATCCTTACTCTACTGTGTACAAGAGAATTATCTTTATCAAACATCAACATAAATGGAAGAAAAATGAAAATACTACCAATTACAATAAGTGACCGCAACTTCAATTTGCATCGATCAACATCATCTTTTATTCAATTCAAACGAAACAATCAAACCATTCGTGCCAACTCGCCTTCAATATTCAAGAGGTTCCGCCTTGTTCGCTATCGAACATGAATTTCTCCGCGGATGTTTTAACCAACATAATCATCAACACCTACTTCTTGTCCACCCGGTGCATAATCATCTTCACCGACCGCCCGAGCGGCTTCAACCACGCTTTCCCGATACCGGTAGTCCAGATTAACGCGGAGAACTCCGACGTGCGCCCGGAAATCTTCCTCAACAGGTTCGGATGCCAGGGGATAGTCATCGATCACCGGCAGCCGCTCGCCGTTTTCCAGCGCTTCGAATGGGAAATCAGGCGCAGCTTGGAGCGCTTCAACCGCCGGAAATTCCTCGTTTCTTCCGGCGCGAAGAACGCGATGAGCGTATTCGATTCCGAGGAACTGAATTTCGTGGCGGATTTGGTGGTTGTGGAATCGGAGGAGGATTCGTGCAAGTTGTGGACCCATCGGTATGTCGGGGTGGATGGGAACTCGCAGAAGCGGCTGTTGGATGTTTGGTTCCCGAGGAATCGGTCTTTTTTGCGCGGGGCCGATTTGTATCCGAACAAGCTGGTAGATCAAATGGGTAGATCGTTGAAATTGGCGACTTTCCAGTACGAACCGTCCTCTGTTATTGGTAAAATATTATAGATAAAGATTTGTGAAATTGATAAAAATCGGTTTTGTAGATATCGAAAACCAAGTGTTTAAAGGCTCCGAATTATCGACAATGTGCGAATTTGCCAGGCACTTCAATATGACGCCCGGCTTGGTCATAAATTCGGAGGACTTTTGGGGATCGATTTACGAGAATTGGACGGGAAACGGTTTGATCGGGAATATTCTCTACGATAAAGCGGATTTTGGATTCGGTAAACTTACATTCAACGATCGTTCTAAATTTATATTACTCGATGCTGTTTATTTTTAGATGGTCTTTACGCATGGGAAGATCATTATCATTATTTAGATCTGTCGTCGCCGTTTATTCGTACTGGAATTACCTGCCTATGTCCAGCTCCTAGGTTAGTAGATGAAAAAGGATCAAGAAAACAAATTGTCTTTATTAATGCTACGATTATTAATTTTTCTTTATTACACAAACACACCATTTCAGATTGGCGGACGGCTGGTTAACACCAATTTATTCCTTTTCTAAAAAAATGTGGTGTTTCGTCGCATCCGCCTTTTTCTCCTCGATTTGCGCTCATTTTTTCCTCTTCTACGCGAAAACGAATGTTCTCGATTCAAGGTTTGTACGAAGTACTGCATATAAAACATCACAAAACCTAATTTTCTCGATCGATATCCAGTTCATCTAGTAGGAGACCGAGCGCCCCGACTTTACTCAGAAACTCCTCTCTGGCCGTTTTCAAGCTATTCGTGCTCCAAATCGTGAAGAAGGCCGAAATCCCGCCGGGTGCAGTCGGGACGCTCTTCATGGGAATCCTCTTCGTCTTCGGGCTGTTCCTGACGGCCTCCTACAGCAGCGGCTTGGCCTCCGTGATGACGATTCCCACCTACGAGGACGCCGTCGACACCGTGGATGAGATTATCGAGCACGGCATGCGGTGGATGGGAGAGCACGAGGTGTGGCTGAACTCCCTGGTGCACGCCGATCACGTGAGTTTCGCTGCTTAATTATGCATACAGGGCGGCCTAAGTGAAGGCGAATTGATTATTTATTTTAGCCGAAGTACAAAGCCCTGGTGGAGCTCTTCGTCGCGGTGCCTTCCGACGAGGAAATGATCGAGTATTCGAGGGCTTTGAAATACGCATTCGTTATTGAACGCCTGCCTAATCGTAAATGAGCTGATGAGAGTTATCGTTTTGGGCTTCTTGTATTTTTTTACAATTTAAATGCACTGTTAGATGATTTTTGTTTTTCTGAAAGAAGCACCTGTAATCAGTTTCGATAGAACCTGTTTTTTGTTTCACGTGAATTTAACAGCACTATGAGTTAATAGTACAAGAAAATTCCTGCATTAAAAAATTATTAGTTCAAATTTTCAGACAATTACGCCATCGAACCCTACATCAAACGAGACATAATAGAAAATTACGTGTTAATGAAGGACGATTTGTATTGGGAGCAATACGTGATAATGGGCCGGAAAAGTTCCATTTTATTACCGCAGCTGAACCAGTTCCTTTCTCGCACCTTCGAAGCAGGACTAATATCTTACTGGCAAAGCGAGGTAAGAGTAAGAACATATAGCAAGTTCACGTTAACATGACGATGACGTCACAATCTTGAAATATCGAATGAACTATATGGAATATTAATCACCTCGTACTCCGGTGCATATAGTATGTTCAATAATTTTCCTCATGACGTCACTTCTTCATATTAATGAAGAAGCATTGAATGTAGTTATTATTAGTAAATAATTGTATGATGTTCTAGGCAACATTGTTGTACATGGATTCGCACATCCAGAATGCTGTGAACCCGCACGTTCAAAAAAATCGGGAGTATATTGTAAAATTAAAATGGACGCACGTAGCCGGTACTTTTACTATACTAGGACTCGGCTATATTATCAGCACGATAATATTCCTCTTGGAACTCCTGATTAACCGTCTCTCAAAACGATCAAGAGCTCAGTTTCTCAATTAAACGCAGGTTATTTGTTCCTGTAGAGGTATCAAAACATTTCTAGAACTCTTGTAGGCTTATTTTTACTAATAATTATATAGAAAAAAATTGTAATGCACTCAATAATTGATGGTAGTTTCCTGGTAACACCGCACCTCTTTAACAAAGCTAAAGTTTATGATAAAGAAAATTGTTAAAGTCCCATCCAGTTGGGAATAACCGGGGATTGTCCTGCAATAAAAATTCAACGAGTTAATGGCGTTTGATTGATTTCCGCGCGATTCAATCGGAAACAAAACGATAGAGCAACGACGTAAGAACTTTATTAAGCTAAATAGAATGTGTATTAATAACAATAACTAGGTGAAAACGGGGGTGATTTGAGGTAAATACGGATCCGGATAATGTCGATCCGACGGATATACGCAAAAACTGCAGGGATAGTCTGAAAACAACAACGACACGCTGTTAAAAATATGTTTAGATGTTTTTTTAGAAGATCCTTTAACCAGTTAAAGCGTTTAGTGACGGCTGTTAGAGGACTACAGGAAGAGTGTTCGATGTGGAAGCGATCGAATCGCAGTCAGTGCGTGTAATCCCTGGATAATATACATTGTATAAGGTGTTTAAGTGTTAGAAATGTTTAATACGCTTACTTGCTGATAGTCACCTGTTATTTCCTTGTTAATGTTCGGTTTCTTTTTTCTTATTTCGAAGAGTTGCATAAGGAATTGATAACAAACAACGAATTTTTCTAAGTAAATTAAATAGATTTTAATAGTAGTGAAAAATTTGTTGTTTTTATCAAATTTTAAAATTCCCAATCTACCACCAGCCGAGGACAAGCCTTAATTAAAGAGAAGTGGGGAAAGCTCGAAAATCAAAAATTAGTTTATAATATACATGTATATTTTTCATATGTTATAAAATAAATATACGATCACCAAACAAAAATTGACTATAATATGAATCGATTAGTCAAGTGTAGATAATATGCAGCATTTTGGTTATTATTACAGAAACATAAAACCAATAAAACCCATAAAAACCTAAAAAATTAGTACAGTTGGGATAAAATAGCAATTTTTGTTTGGTAACAAACACGTATGTGATTCACATTTAACTTGGACGGAATCGTTTCAAATAAGTATTGCTAGAAAATTTTTATAAAAGATAAGTATTAGTAGCATAATAGTCGAGATTGATTCGATAAATATCTACTAAAATAGCTGACACAAAATTAAGTACTAACGCACATCATTAAAAATTCGAAAACAATCAAAATCGTATGATTAAGACACTATCAATAAACCAATTAATTAAAAATTTGACTAGTAAATATGTATATGAAGAAACACCACTTTAATAAAACAGTACAATTTAATAGAGACATCATATAACCATTTTAAAACATATAAGATTCATTTATTATGTATGCCAATAAAGCTTAATTATCTTTTTTTATCTCCATCGTCAAACATCACGAAAAATCGGATATTTTAATTTTATAATCGAATCGCCCGTACTAATAACGAATAAATTTCGCAAATTAATCCGATTAATTATGTTTTTTTTTTAAATGGTTATGTGTCTATCTGGGTTTCATTTAGAATACTTGCAAAAAGTGCCTCAAAATCGCATAAATTTCGTTATAAAATATCGTTTCAGGGTATTCGAATGTAAGTACAATTAAACAACCAAGAACCACAAAGTAACCCAAAGCATTGAGGTAATTATACAGATTGGTTCATTTTAGTTTGCAATATCGGTTATTGTAGGCTACGGGTGCGATAAAGACAACTTCCGTTAAACACTTATAAACTTTTCACTCTAACAACTGTTATTTTAATAATCTTTCTATATTTAACTCGTATTGCAAACTGAAATGCACCATAGGGTATACATACAACTGTCAGTCTTCGATAATAAGCAAGTGTAAAACAATCAACATGTACCACTAACTTATATCAGTAAGGTGAATTTAACATTTGTAATGATATCACAGGTGATACATTCGTGAGATATGTTATAATTTCCAGTGAAAAATGATCGTGTATCATAAATTAATGTTTAAATTTTAGTGAAACACGGGGTGCTAAAAAATATGCGCCACTATTTAAAGTTTCACTTGGCTTTTTAATCAATTTTATAAGGGTTTGTAATTTCTTAGGAGTGCATTTTTGATACATAATTTCTACATAAAAACAAGCCTACGTTTCCCAAAGAAACAAACCTATTCATTTCCTACAAATCCCGAATAAACCCCCATCATTCTCCCACAATTTGTGACAATTACATCTTTTAGAACCCCTTTTCCATCTACGATACACGATCCTATAATAGCATCACTGTATCCGACACCCGTCGCCGGATTGATCCGGCAATGAGAAGAACGATTTAAATGTCAACTTGCCTGGTGGTTTACAATGCAAGTGCTCTTCTACGTATTGGCATGGGCACGTCAAGCCTGAGCAGTGGCGTCCGCCCGAAGCCGGCGGGCTGGTCAGGTACCCCCTCACCCGATCCCTGCCCCACCTGGCGGCGTAGCGGAGATACAACAACGTGGCTCTTTCCTGTAAAAAAAACACAATAACCAAAAATTATTATACAGGATATGCTATACACAAGTTGATTCATTTTTTATTGCAATATAGGTTATGTAGGCTGTGCGATAAAGACACTTATAAACTAAAATGAAAGAGTGATATTGTGCCATACAAACTTTTCACTCTGACAGGTGTCATTTTAGTAATCTTTCTTTGTTCAACCCATATTGCAAGCTGAAATGAAGCAAGGTGTTTATGCTAAGAGTGCGATAAAGACAACTTCCATTAGTTTGCAACTATACGAAGTGACAGCTGTCATTTTAGTAATCTTTCTTTGTTCAACCCATAGAAATTACCATTATGCAAACTGAAATGAACCAAGGTATATGACAAGATGAACCATAAATTATATCAGTGATTCTTGGTATTTTCTCAAATTACCATAAAAATTACGGGATTGATAATTTGGATATTTAGATACTTGTAAGTTGGATTGAAATGATTAATATTCACCCCAAGAATCAATAGTGTAATTTATAACTTATCTTTTCGATACACCTCGTACAAATAAACCAAATTCGCTATGGAATTTCGTATCGATTTTAATATACAGGGTCGTTCCCGAAGTAAAGAAGTAGTTTAAAAGATAAATTAAGTAAAACAAGTAGATCCTGCATAATAAAATCAACCGATGAGAAATGTTAGGAACAGGTTATTCGTGAAGTTTCATTAGATAAATGCACATGTAATTATTGCCGGTACACTCATTACGCCTGCCACCTGATTTGTTTTCGTAATCGTTAATGCGCCATTAACCGATTTATTTTTAGCAACAATAGGAAAATTTTCAAGGTTTTATTTTCTGTAAATCGGAAACTACTGTAAATAATTTCGCATGATGAGGTTCATAAATGTTCATTGATATGGGTATGTTTGTTGTCGCATCGACATCGATATTGAAATTATCAGGAACAATAAATTACTAATGTTTGTTTGCTTATGTAAAGACTTTAACAAGTTTAATTTTGTTCATTTTTTAAATGTATAATGCTTGAATATTTGTATTAGAAATGTTGTTAGTTCGATGAATATTAGTCATTAGTGACAAAATTGGTTCGTTAAATACCATTACTGATACACAGATTGTTAAAATAAACAATTAATGAGTAGTGTTTCCACGCCCTATACCACAGAAATTGCTAACCCATTGGTAATTATAGTTATTGTTAAGGACACCCTGTATTCGAAGAACAAAAAAATCTATAAATTATTAAACGAATCGTTGAATTAATAAGCAATATTGCACTGTACATAACACATTAATGAAAAATTAATAACATGAGACCATATTCGTGTGTTTCGCTACCCCATCGCCCACGAATTGAAATATAAAACATTACTTTTTAGTAAATGCCCATGCCCAGCATAAATCTAGACCATAGAGGGCAGCAATCTCTGTGATTGCCCGCCCTCGGCGGCATGTTGGCAATCATTTCTTCCACATATTGACAGGGACATAATGCGGTAGATATGTGACGTGGATTGGAGGGATTCCCCGTCATTTCGTCTAACGTCCAATCTAGTCGTCTGCGCAAATAATCTTTGCCCCACTTCTGAGCGTTGCGCAGGAAAAGCGTCTCGCCTTGGCCCTAATGGTAAAAACAATTAAAACCAATTCGTTTCGTAACGGAGACCGAATTCAAATAGGAACATCTAAAAACGTTCGTCGAACGGAAATTCTATAATTATCTATATAAAAATTGTTGTTATACAGCGCGAATCATGGTCCATGGACGATTAATTGAAATTAAAGCGCATAAACTACGAGAAAAAATAATGAACAAAATTAACGTTTATTAATTGTTGTAAAGTAAAAAGTAGAGATGGTGGACGGTGCAAATTATAGGTGTAAGGAACCTTTTTGCACCGGGTTCCTTTAATGTATACTTGCGCTAAATTTAACATGGGTATTTTCAAAGAATTTATCAAAGATTCAAAGGGATTATAAACAATAATAAGAGGAAATACACACCTGTTTCCGAGATAACCTGGTTGTTCGGCTACCCTGTATAACGATATCCTGCACCGATATATCCATTCTTTGCTCCCAGCCGTTGTTGTGGTCTCTTTCTTGTTGGTCTATAGACGTTTGAATGTGCGCTATGCACGGCGCAGAATCCAAATACATGAAACACAGCGCCACCTTGTGACAACTAATCTTCCCTCTATCATCGAGAGTCAACAATATCTAAAATCAAACGAATTTTATTATAGAGAAATTGATTTATTTACGTATAGAATGCGTACTTTATGCCTTAGAAGATGCTTATTGACGTTGGCAAGGCATTTTTCCAAGTTCCTCTGCAGCCGGAATTTTATGTACATGGATAAAAATATGGCCCCGACGTTCAGTAACAGCCAACCTATACCTAAACCGAAGAGGGTGAGACCTTGCAAACCCGAAAAAAGTAACCCTAGCAAAACTAGAAACGATAACAGCAACCATAAAAACAACACGCGCTTATAACAGACATTGTATAAAGAAAATCTCACATCGTTGACTAAGAGCTCCATGGCTTGGACATATTCCTCCACTGTGAGCTGAAATAAAAAAAAATGTAAAATATTCCATTTCATAGCAAGAATTAAAGTATAAAAATAGACTTTAATCAACTATGTAACGTTAAAAACAATTTCTCTATTCGTGGAAATTTTGTCCTGTTCCATTAAACAATAGCTCGCAAATTTTTTTGATAACATTATTTAAAGTATTTCAAAATCAAACTTTGCACATAAAACGTTCGACAACAATGAGTCACATATCGCAGTTTGTAATTAAAAAAGTATTTAAATATTATCACAGCCTGACCCACTATTCGACAGATGCATAAATCGTTTATAATTTGCGACTGTTGAATTTCTTGCAATAAAACGATCATTTACGTTATTACTTTCTAAACCGATTTTGATAACGACTTTCGTCCGACTATTTAGAAATTCGTCATCCTAAATCAGACATTAAATTTCAAATTGTCTTAAATATTAATGAATGAATATTAAATGAGTTAATAATTACGGTAAGTCCTTGGGCCATGAGCTCCTCAGGCACTAGTTCTGGACGGAATTGTGCTGGAGTAATCCACGGAAATCTTGTATTTACCGGTAACAGAGTTACAATTATATCGCCATTCGCTAAAATAAAAATAAAATATTAATTAGATATCTAAGCTTGTTGGAGAATATGAAATTAATAAAAAATTGGTTCAATAGGTGTATGGGGAAGGACCTTATTTATGCCTTATGTAACTGAGTTTAAGGTAATTTGCCAAAGTTCCAGCGCTAGTAAATACAGTGTGACCTCATTTAAATCTAGTTCCTAGTTATATCCAGTTTCTTACTAGAAATTCATAAGTAGGATACATTTTAGGCACAATGTAAGTTTGTAAATAGTATAAATACTTTTTAATCTGCTTCATTTTTTGCTAGCTTAGCTCAAAATAACACTAATAATAATGTGTCATCACAAGTAGCACACATACTTATAGTTAGTTTACGTCTACCTTGTATAATTTGCATAAACTTATATTATATAAAGATAAAATATAATTGTGGTGCAAATAAGGTACTATAGATAAATGTTTAAGTTTAGGGTATTTCAATAAATACTTACAGAAACCTTGTCGAATGGGTTCGACAGTGGCTATGGGCAATTCGACATTCCGAAGCGGCTTGGGATCCAAAACAGCGACATTGTTGGGCCCCTCGGCGGGCCTGCTGAGGCTCCTTTCAACGTTCAATTGAACACTCTCGGTGTTTATGATGGCCGCAGCGTTGCGTTCCTCGTTTTGGTGCTGTTCCTCGTCGAATTTCACCCAATTTTGGGGCTTTTGGGGCGTCAGGTTCGCAGTGGAAGGCTGCGCCTCGACAGGCACGGTCGGTGGTGGATTTTTGGCAGTTTCTTCATCAGCCATGGTCGGAATTTTGCGGACGAATTGGATTATTTTACATTATTTGTTGGTTGAAATTATTTGGTGATGGTTTTTGGCTGTTCAATTTCCATTGCACGTATATTACACACCAAAGTCCGCAGTAGGACGGAACTAAAAGGAATTAATTAATAAATACACTACACTACACACACACACAGGTGGGTGGGTGGGAGAACAGGTGAGTTCAGGTGAATGGTAAAGAAAACATCAACTTTCAGTCAATGTAGACATCTGTTGAACAATAACAATATAATTGCATTTTAATTCTTTTTATATTATTTTCAGGCCACATGATAATCTATATTAATATACCCACACCTGCATTGCATATTTGTGGTTAATAATAAAACGTATTTGTAAATTTAAATTTTTTTCGCATCTCATTCAAGAAGTGTTTAGGTTTTTTGAATCATCTTTCATCTACCGGTGTTTAGATGGCGTTCTATTCTAAATTAAAAATTGTTTAATAAAATTTGATTTCTACGATTAAGTATCTAAAATTAAATATAAGGAACCCGTTGGATGTAAATATTTTTCAAATTCCTTGCAATAATTTGGTTTATAAACATTTTTGCGAATTTTAATGACACATGTCATATGACATCGTGTAATTGTCACAAAATTATTTAACTGAATAACCAAAGCAGAGGAGGCCTTATAAAAAGAAAGTTTATGTAATGTGAAAGTCTAGCGCTGCACAAATTTACAACGTGTTTATAAGAAGATAAATAAAGACAGACAAATTAATTAGAGTCGAGTATTACAGAATTCTTCAAATTCCAACTTGTTTAGAGTATTGTGTGTTGCCTACTGACCTATTTATGATGATAATAAACGTCAATTGAAAACGTCAAATATCACTATCAGAGTTCACTGAGTTCACATTAGAAATATACCTTTTATATTGATTTATTTTCATTATACGCAAATAACAACAGATTAACAACAATCCACTTAAAACAGAGTGAAACGCCGACTCTAATTAATAATGGCCAAATTAGCGTTCTAAATATAGTTAATCATCATCTAACATTTACGCTATACTTATGCAATGAAACTATTATTTTCAAATTATTTGCTGCAGCAAATAGGTTTCCATTTAAAATGAATTAAACGCCGAAGGTAAGCGATCACAATCGTGTAGACCGTTTAATCGTCCATTTAATTACCGTGCACCTTTCAGCGCAATATTTTTTTACACAAAATGGGTGGACAAGTCAGCCAAGTCTTCCAATCGGGTAGCGCCCTATTAACCACCGGGCACGGCCATAAAGTATCAAATTCAACGCGACAGAAGATCCAGACGATCTTCGACGCCCTTAGAGCAAATCCACGAATAGGGGTGCAAAGACTCGAAGGGCTTCTACAGCAAATTCCAAGAGTACGTACGAAAACTTCTTGTATATGCTCGATTTAATCTTCACTACACATCTATATACTTTACAGAATGAAAACATACTCTCAATACACGACGAAACTGGCTATAATCTGTTACAAAAGTGCGTGGGAGCCAATAATGTAGAGCTGGTTCGATGGCTGTTGGCTAGACAGAGCGCTGCTGATGTGAACAGGTCCCCTTGTAGTCTACCTCTACACATAGCTTGCTTAAAAGGGTATAATTCATCTAATTGTAGCTTAACGATTGTTAATTGTATGTTTTTTTAGACACGATGAATGCGTGGAACTGCTGTTGAAACACGGTGCGAAGGCCGATGTAGAAGCCAGAATGTGCTGGCCTGGACCTCACAGCAGTAACTGCGAAGAAAGCGGGAAATATTGTATAAACTATTACTCTGTTAACTGAAGGTTTGATTAATTTCGAATTGTTTGTAGCTTCGGTTATTCCACAGGAAGATAATTGCATGGAACGAGAGAATAGAGATCGATTGCCCAGTCCCAAGCTGCAATCGGCTGTTTTTTACGCTTTGGACGGGGATCAAGTTAATATTTTGACATTACTTTCGCAACGGAGCGAAAATCCTTGGGTGAATATTTTTTGTTAAAACTATCGCATTCTGTATACATAGGCCTTCTGAATGTTTTTAGAATGGAATTTTTCGTACGAGAAAACCCCTTTTACACTCGGCTTGCGAAAGAGGCGCTTGGAAATGCACAGAGTACCTCATAAAGGAACGATCAGAGGAAATACGCATTTTAAAAGACGAATATTATCCAATCCACTATGCAGTTTTGCACGATAGTAAATTCTTGAAACTTCTCATAGGTTAGTGAAACATGCAGGTTGCATATTAGCATTTAATCTGTAATTTTTGTACCTAGATCATGGAGCAGACACCACGGTTCGTACATGCACCCAGCAAATGACTTTACTGCACGTGGTGCTGTTGATTGCACACAAATCCGCTGAAGATACATTAGCAACTTTAAAATTGTTAGTAGATCACGGATGTAAAGAGTTAATCAATACGCCGGATAGTTTAGGGAACACCCCCTTACACGGGACTATAGTGAGGTGAGTTCTTCGATACTTCTACATATGAGGGTAACCGGTTAAATTTTCGTTTTATTTACCAACAGATACGCTTTAGAAGAAGCGCAGTACGGTTACGACAAATGGAATAAATGGGAAGTGCAGAATGTCGTTCGTCAATTGATTAAATTCGGTGCGAAAGAATCGATTAATCAAGTCGGTAATTCGGCATTGGCCTGCGTTTTGAGGCATGTACGAGATTGGGAGGCCTGTTACGAACTGCTCAAAGCGCTACTCATCGTAGGAGGTTAGTTAAATCCAGTGCATCGATTTATTATCATTGTTTTGGAGTATTAAAATGTGTTTATTGTACCACTAATAATTTTATTTTCAGGTGATCCGAACGTAGTAGGCAGAGATGGATCTGTACCATTGATGATTTGTCTAGTATCACTTATAAACAAGGATCCTATACACCATTTCACGCATACCATGAAAGTTAGTAGAAAGTTATGAACATCTTTATTTCGCATTGATTCACGCTACGATTTATTTCAGATGTTTTACATCAATTGCATCAAAATCCTGCTGGAGCACGGGGCGAATCCGAATTGCAGCTTCAGGGCCAACTTGACGCCGTTGCACGTGCTGATTTTCACCGTTTCCGAGAACATAACGATGAGCTGTAACATCCAAAAGAACATCAACTTCGAATTTATCAAAGACCTGCTGATATTGCTGTTGAACTACGGGCTGGATCCGAACGTCAGCGTCAGCAGAAAAACCGAACACATATTGCAGTCTTGCATGGATATGGTGCAAATTAGAGACGGAATGGGTATTCACTGCGTGTAAGGCACTTCGACAATACTGTAGGTGTTCGATTTTATGTAGAATTTTATTGTTTTAGGTACGATTTAACTCTCACGCTTATCCAATACGGGGCCAATCCTGACCTGAGCCTGAACATGTCGGAGACCATCAAGAATCACCCGTTGCATTCGCAGAGCGAATGGAAGACGAAAAACTACATTTTGTACTACTACGTCATGTTGATATCCAGAAAGGAGAAACTCATCACCGATCCTCACCCCACTTTCGCCAAAATCATCTGGCTGTTCTACTTCGTTATGCAACACAAGCCGCTTTTCGAATGCCTCAAGGTAAGCCAAATTGTTGCTAATATGCTAGTAAAAACATACAAATATAGCATCTTATTAACAACTAATAAACGGCAAATTTTTTATGTTATTAAAACGGTTTTTTTTGTGCAGATTTTACACACCCAACAACTGAGCCTGGTGCCCGGCAAAACGACTGAGCCTCTAACCGCCATCATCAGGGATCTGTATAAGCGGCCGCGCAGCTTGAAGCAAATATGCCGCGTTAAGATCCACAATTGCTTGAGGCGCAGGCCGGGGCTTTACGTGAACAAGCTGAATTTGCCGAATTCGCTGAAGGACTATCTGCTTAATTTCCAAGCGTAGAGTACGAATCCTGCGGAAAGAGGTCGGAAATATAATGCAATACGTTTGCGTGCAATATTAGAATGGATTATGTGCGACCTGGATCATTTGTGCACGGGTGTTTTTGGACTGGCGCGTCGAAATGTGGTATTTCTTACGATTTTTATTCGCAATTGGGTCAGAGATTGTACATGTGCTGGATGCAATGGAGAGGAGTACGACTTTTTTTTAATTTTTTTTATAAAACGTATTCTTATGAAGTCATTGGTGGCATTTTTAATTATCTTCGTTTCCTATTAAGGCCACAATGAATTTTTAAAGTTTGAGATACGTCACAAGTCATTAACCAATCACATTAAGAGGTAAAGTTCGTTTTTAGCGACGTTGTCAATTTGTGACTTATTAGTCAACTAATGATGCAATACAACAAAGCTCTCTTGTGATTGGTTAAGTACTTCAAACGTCACGGGTCAAAAATTTAAATTTAAAATTGCTATATTTTCTAAAATAAGATTTGGGTTCTAATGAGTTATATCTTTTCATATATTTGGCTAAAAAATCTCACATCGTACTTCCCTCCATAGCTGCATAATCTCTGACCGAAGCATTTTTATTTTCTGTATTTTTTTACGCTGATTAAATTCTATATTGCATTGATTGTATAAATAACATAGCTAACTAAAGAGACTGAAACATAATATAATATGCTTTGAGCGTTGAGCCAGGTGTATGAAGCTTAGCCGAATTTAGTTAAAAGCCCACTGTGTAAGAATTAATTACAGCTTATCCCGCGTTACTTGGCAATAATATTTTTTAAGTATGTTATTTTGATTTGTACGATTCCTTGAAAACGTGAGATCCTTTGTGCCTCAATCTCAACTCAACGATAATTTATCTCTAATATTGTTAGAAATCAATTTTGCGATTATAGTATACAAGTTACTATTGTATCGCGCTGATAACATTCCATATCAATGTAATTATCGCTAGAATGCGTCGTTTTTTTTAATAATTAATAGGTAGATTTGTATATACAGAATGCCCCATGACGAACTTAAGATATTCGCACATGTTGAGTTATTTGGAATATTTTGAGGGAAATTTGTTAGAGGACAGCCAATATTTTTTAGTTCTTCGTTAAACTCGAAAAACACGAATACACATTATACCATGAAGACGAATAATTTTTGTTTATTTTTTATATCATTTTTTAATAAAATTTTAATTCAATCACTCGAGGTGATGAGCAAACTCGTTTAGATCTGAGAAATACCAAATTATCCAATTACATTAAGTTGCATATGCAGTATTTTACTCAAACTCCTGAATACGATATCGAGGAACTTACTGTACATTATTTTCAAAATTTAAAGAAAATGTATAGTGTATATTATGTTAATATATTGTGAATATTGTTACGGAAAATTGGTATCCTATTTGAATAAAATATATTTATTATCAGTTGCGTCGTTTGCATTCCTTTTCTACCCGATTTATACGAGTTTATAAAGCGAACTTTATAGCTTCACATACCGGTTTCACCACTTTACCTCGCAAACCCGTCTTCGCGGGTTAAATAACCCAAGAATTTCTTCCAACAGGCGCGAATTGGCGCAGGAACTTGTCGGATAAAAGCGAAGAAAAATCTCTAAAATATCTACAAATTTCAACATTCAGACTACTTCAAAATTCCAGTTACTTAGCGAGATAATTTTTTGAAAATTCTACAAAAAATGTACACATATTACTCCACAGAAGTGAAAATTTCACTAACATAAATTAATGAAGAAAATAGATTCGAATTAGACCTAGGAACATGAGAAATATCCCTTCTCAGAATTTATATAATTTTCTTCTAAATCTCTATACATATTGATTTTTCGTGGTGTCCTAAATTCGAATTCCATCAGTTAGAATTAATTCTCCAAACGGTAGTATGCAGATGAGTTTAAAAGAATTTTTAATCCGTCGATAAAATTTCTGAGAAGTCTAAATGGATAAAATATTCATTAGATAAATCTTTATAGGTATATAATGTTATATTTTTAGTCCGGTGACTATTCGATTGGATTAGGGCCGTATTTTATGCTAGTTGAAATCTAAAAAACAATTCTTTAGTGAGTATAAATGGACCCTTAAGAAGAATTATCCTTATAAGGGATTCTTTTTGTAAGTCAGGCTCTATATACAACCTTAAAAGACATCAGAATTACCTTAAAGAAAACTCGAGAGAAACTCCAAAGAAACTATAACTTTATTTTGAAAACTATCAAATACTAGATAGAGTTATAAGAAATTTTAACGCGAAATACATAATAGGATAATCAGTGTTTATTACAAAAAAAATTTGATCATGACCGTACTAATTTGATCAATCTTATAGATTTGAAGAAGGCATTAATACAATAACGGTTTGATGGTAACCTTGACCTGTGAGGCGCTGCTTGTTTATGTATTTAACAGTGGCGGATATTTCTACAAAAAAATTCTACCTTTTTAAAAAAAATATCTTCAAAACCATTCACACCACAATGGTGGTAAAAATGCCCACCCCAAAAACAATAACTATCAACACCCTAAACATACACTTTCCTTCTACTCTCTACTTACCTCAAAACATTAAAAATTAATAAATTCCCGTCTCTAAACGGCCCTCATCCGCCTCTGCCGCTTGCAGTTCTTTCTTTGGCACCAGCATCTCCGTGGACCGGTTATCTAGAGGTCACCCAACTCAACTATTCACAACAAACACACAATCTCCGTATAAAACCCATCCGAAGACGCCATCGAGCTTCAGTTGTACTTCGTTTCAGTACCGGTCGCAATCATGATTCCCAGAGCCGCGATCCTGCTCGTATGCTCGCTGGCCGTCGGCCTGGACGCCGTCCCCGCCGGCTTCTACCAAAGGAACATCCCCGTGGAGGTCCTGTACGAAAACGACCAGGTCCTGGTGGTCCCGCGAGAGGTGCAGGCCAAGAGGAATTTGGACGCAAAGGTACAGTTGAACGGCGAGGAATTAGAGCTGGCTGGTCGGGCTCAGAACGTCCAGCAAGACGAGAACGATCAAGTTAGCAAGGTAGATGGGATATTCCGAGCGCTCTAATCAACGTCCTCGTGGAAGTTTGCTTGTATTGAAGCATTTGATGATGTTTTAGTTGACCGATGACGGAGCTGTTTCTCCTTTGAAAGACATACCTGTGGTGGTCGAGAGAGTAGAGGAACCCCAAGTTCAGATCGTCGAAGACGCGCCGGCGGTCAAATCTCTATTACCAGTCGAAGATGATGTCCAAGGGAAAGCGGCCATTAAACCTGCTCAAGCAAGTGGAATTCCCTTCCGCGACTATTCCGATAATAATTGAGTTAATCTTCCAGCAGGCCATAGACAAGGTGCTTCAAGAGAGCCACGAAATCATCAGGAGCGGCCTCAAAAACCTTCGGGAGTCCTTCAAACCGGGCAAAGACGAATTCAGCCCCAGTTCCGAGCAATGGGCGTCCTTAGAGAAAGCAGTCGACCACTACTTCGACGAGGAAAAGCAGAAGCTACTCAAGCAAACCCCGCCAGGTAAACCTCACAATCCCATATAGCAACAGTGTTTGAATTTTTGTATGTTCAGCTGGAGGAGTGGAAGCCGCAGCGCCCGCTGCACCTGCAGCACCGGCTGCACCCGAACAAGCTAACTGGATTCAAAATGTAGTAAACGGATTCAACGGAATCGCCTCTAACTTCGTCCAGAGCATTCAAAGTTTGGGAGGCCAAAACGCCGGGACCCCTCCGCAAGGAGAAGCCGCCGACGAGGGGGCTCCCCCGCCGCCGTCCAGCACCGGCTTCCAAGGTTTCATCCAGTTCTTCAACAACGGTAAATTTCTACATATTCCTATGGAATTACTGCAGTGGATGTTGTCCTCAAATGGCGGCTACTTTCGGGAACAACATCAACTCCATGTTTATTAGTTAATCTTGTTTTAAGGTATAAGCAATATCGTCAGTACTATCTCAGGAACGACTAACAACGGACCTACAACAGCGAATATTAATCTCAGCGACTCGGGAGTCACTCCTGCCCCATCAGGCCCGGTGGGTTTCTTCGGGGCTATCGTTACTAATGTCCAGAACGCCCTAGGTATTCAACAGCAACCTGCCCAGCCGCCAGCAGGTGCTCAAGGTACTTGATTTAGATATAACAATTTAAAAAAATAGAGTATTTCATTGCACATTTTTTAGGAGATACTGGAGTACCGATACAACAGCAACAAAACGGCCCCGTTCAAGTGATACAATCAGTCGGTAAGCCTCACCACCTTCTTATCAACAAAGCCTTTATTTAAAGCGTTAATTGTTAATTCAGGTAATGCTATATCGAACTTCTTCACTGGAGGCAACCAGAACAGACCGCCAAACGCTCCTGAAGATGAAGGCGCCAGTCCAGCCTCACCATCCAACACTAACATCATCCAGAATATTCAAAACGCCATCCAGAACAGTCCTTTGAATCCGTTCAGGCCGCAAGGAGGAGCGAACAATCCGAATCCAGTTCAAACTGGTAAGAACAAAATTAACCAGTTCAACGGTTAAGTCTCTATCATTACTGTTAATAAAAAAGTTACTGTATTAAGTAGTGTGGTGAGGTTATAGAATTTTTGGGTATTTAAGATTGCTGGTGATTTGAGTGTCTTTAATATTTTTAGTGATTCAAACGGTGGAGACCCAAGCGCAGCAAATAGCGCCTGCCCTACCGGCGGACGGTTCCAAAAAGCCAGTTGTAGAAGCAGTAGAACAGCCGGTACCGGCGGTCCAGGCGCAGCCGGAGAAACCGGTAAAAGAAAACGAGATATCGAAGACCCAAGGAAAGTCCCTCGTAGTTTGAGGAAAACGAAGCGAAACGAGCCGGACGAGAGAGAAACCCGTCCGCTCGTCGATAATTTAAATAATTTATTTTAGCGTGGATTTGATTAGGTTAATAATAAATCGATAAGTAGACTCGTCTCTATTTCCTTTGAAATTCCTGTAAACAATCGTCTAACACAAGCCAACCATCTCGCAGGTCGATGTTGGATCGTCCGCTACCGCTGCTATTTGTTCAGTAAGCATACTTTTCATGACCGACGGACAGAACATTGATACTGCTTTGGGAAGTACCGCGCATACCGACTTGCTCATGCCATCAACCGTCGACTGAAATCATTAATTAATTAATTAAATTCCCCAAACGATTCGATGGCACTCATGAGGTGTAGCATATTAGCATACTCTTGAGGTGAAAAAAGTATTCTACTCAACTGAATTCAGACTCTAAATTTTATGTGTTATCGATAGTGGGGTAATCTTGAACGTTATGTCTTATGTACGGTGCGACAAGAAAAGCTGGAGACGTCATAATGTGTTCTCGTCTCCAGCTATACCATTTGGTTTGTATTCGTGTGTACTTACATCGCTTAAAATATTATCTAGAATAAATTGGGCCGTGTATGACACTGCCGATTTGCAGTAATCGCATTGCGCTTGCACGAGATCCGTGTAGGTGGCTGAAAATCGCATTAAAGTTTTACATTTCTTATAATGTTATTTAAATGAGAAGATGGTAAAGTGGCATAACTCACCTAGAAAGATGCAAAAAATTAAAGCAAAAGTTGTGGATTTCATTTTTACGGGCGACGTTCGTTGAAATAAACCTTTTTAAAATTCGTGACTGCATTTAAATAGCGAGATACTTGCAATCAAATAGGATCAAATTAATTTATTGTACGAAATTAATCGACCATCGACCAGTAAATCGCCTATTAAATTAAATAATATATAAATTAATTTATCTCAAATAAAAGCTCAATAAATCCATTATTTCTACATAATTATAATAAATTGTTTATTTTCGGAACGAAGAAGAATTTGTCTACCGTGTAGCAATAAAATATATGTATAGAGATTTCTTTCTCTCGGGAGATCAAACTGATACTTTTGAGATGAGTTTACTGATGCAAATAAAAACCACAACACACCCTGTATATAAGGAACTCATAAGTGACACCCTGTATATTATAAGGGTTTTTATTTCGAATAAGGTATAAATGATCAATAATAAATAAGGTATAAAGATCAATTTAAAGTCAATGATGTTAACAAATCAAACGCAAGTCGCACAGAACAAAGAACAAAAAAATATATTCATTCGTTTTTATTTGCAGTAAAAATTTTCTACAGGTTGCAAGAGCAGATCTCCGAAGGATCATCCACTATTGCAAGTACATTATCCTTTAAAAAATTTTCGATCATCGGAGGACAATAGTGGGCTACTGCATGAGGAGTCAATGAACATGACAAATCGATTATGTCGCTTGTAATATCCTGCAATTAATAAATAGCAAAAAATTCGCTCGATTAATACCTAAGATAAATAAATTAGAAAATAAATATACAAATAAGTTAAAGTTGGGAAAACATTCCAGTCAATTGTTCCTTATTTTTTATTAATTTATAACCCGTACAAAGTGAATTCGAGTGCTTGTGATGATCTAGAATACTTTACCCAATTCTCTATATGTAAATCTAACTTACTTTTAGAAACTATTACTTATCAATATAAGTAAATACTCACGTTTTTTATAACATTATCATACACAAATTGTGCAAATAAAGAGAACCCTTTTCCGCAATATTCGCATGCAGAATTTGACGACAATGCGTGATAGCTGACTGAAAATTACATGAAATGCATCAAGTTATTTTTTCGGGTTTCATATACCATTTACATACCTATAAACGTGCTAAAAATTAACACAAATATTGTGGATTTCATGTTTATATTCTAACAAGAGATGAGCCTTTCGGAATGAAACTTGAAATCGTTAATTTTATTTAAATAGCGAAACCAAGCGAAGAAAATTGCTCCAAATTAGTCCATTCTCCGAAATTAATCGACCGGTAAATCTCATTTAAATTTAAATATTGAAATTATTTAGATTAATAATAGTTACTTTGGAACTACTTCAATAAATTTATTTAATAACATTTTGGATTTCGATAAGTGGGAGATGAGAATAATTTCTCCACCAATTTTTTGAATGTATTTGAAAACGCCAAAATTTGAAATAAAATAAAATTTGCTTTCATTATTTGATCCCATATTGAATTTTTACAGGTAATAAAAATAGGAGGTACAGATCATTTTGTCTTTCAGAAACTTTACAATAAACAAATGTCTCGGATTGTAGGAAATAACTCTTGAAACTTTTATATTTTTTAATTTTAAAATTTTTTGAAGCATATACAAGAATACTAAGGGGATTTCCTCGCTGCATTCGACTGGCATTGGAAAGACTATACCTGAAAAATTGGAGTTATTCCATTTAGCGAGAGTGTGGCAGCGCGGAATGTATTCGGTTACCGCTCGACCTGGGCCAAATAAATCTCCCGACTATTCCAAACTTTCAAAACTAGACTAGGTACGCAGTAACCCAAAACTAAACTTTTCCAAAATAAAAACGCGCCGCGTGGGAGGCGAGCCGCGCGCACCGGCGACTTTCCTCCAAGAATCCCGGCCGAAAATCGGAAAATCGGGCAGTCGCCGCCGGACTCGCAGAGTTTTACAGTGCTCCCGGACCTCTTTTGACACCCGTTTGTAAGTTATTCCTGTAGATATTTTATTATTTTCACACAAACGCGCTCCGTTCGCGCGCTCGAATTATTTTTGGATGTCTCTGCTACTATTTTACACCATGTATTATGTTACATAACTGGGTTTGGTTAGGTATTTCAGGATATTTCGAAATTAGGCCCAGATTTTTTACACAGAATTGCGTTTGGATAATTTACAGGAAAGTAATGTTTTCATGAGACAAAAATTGTAAAGGCGCTACATCAGGGATAAAATGTGGATGCAATTTTTTCTTTTGAAATTGTGGAAATTTAAATATGGAAATTTCTTTAAAATGAACTTTCTAATTGCATTTTATCAATACAAGAAGAGAAAATATGCTCAATTAATAGTAAATGTGTAGCGTTTCCAAAAGTAATTCGATATCGTTTCAAAATCTCCTGTAGTATAGTTGTTATAACATGTCTAGTTGACTCTAGAAAGACTATAATACCATTATTTCACTCTATGCGTGTAATTGACTCTACAAATACTATATATAGTACCCATTAATTTACCCTATAGCTTGTGCTAGATTCTTTTATCTAAGGCCATTGCATGTTGTAGACCTCAAATCAGAAATACTTCGAGATTTATGTTAAAATAACGTTGCTATAGATACAGATTAATTTGACGTTGACAGTTGCCATTTATTTTTAACTTAATCGCCCTTACTATTATCCAAATATTTTTATTCAATAATCTGGGAGATTACGTCAAAATTTTCGCAATACACAAAAATGTGATAACTATTTCTCAATTAACGAAAATAGAAATAGCCTAACAATACATTTAACATACCATCTTAGCTATTAATAGACAAATATTTTGTAAAAAGATCATAAATAGATAGTTTTTTTTAAACAAGTTTTTGCCTAACTATAATCCAACAAAATTTTCTCAAGAGATTCTAAATTGTTTATAGCTATTACACGCGAGTTACATAATCTTCAAACACCAACTAAATGTTTATAATTAAGAAGAAATACCTACGAAATTATTTTCGTGGCATTTAACGTGTTAAATATCGTAAAAAGCGAGTTTAATCTGGCCGCGTAATTTCGCAAAAACGAAACTGTAACATCGAATCCGTTCGATATTAAATCGACAAACTAAATCCTACGAGTCCCGGTTATTTTTAGTCCGGTAGAAAATAACCGATTGCGTCCCAGAAATAAACTCCTCTCGGGACGCTGCCAAATACAGTCCGATCCGTCAAGAAAATCGAAAAACGCCGACCGATGGTGTAATATTCAATTTCCATTCTAATAAATACTTTTTTTTTAACGTCGCCTGTGACGCGACTTTTATTTTACAGCCATGTGCATTTTTTATATACCTATCCGTTTTATAAAAATACTAATAGTTTTTCGAAAATATGGGGTGTTCATAAGTAACATTAGTATTTATTGCATTTAATTGGGTACTAATTATTTGGGCCTTTTTAATTACTTTGATTTTTATTGGAAAATAAATTTGATCAATAATTAAAATAACTCAAACACTTGGATTTACGAAATTTTTTATTATTCTACTCCAAGGGTTTTAGAGAAAGATCTCTTCCAAATGAAATATACCACTTGACAAAACCTTTAATAATTTATGAATTAAGTGGAAAATCTTAGGATTCTACTATCCTTTTAAATACACTTATGAAGAAAGACTTATTAAAATCTTATGCTGATTAGTTTTAAGCCCGTTTTGTTTACAATGGACACTCTAAAAAAAGAGCTATTGACTATTCCTCGGCCAAAAACTATTAATAGCTTAAAATTAGCTGAAACAATATATGAATATAAATATAATTCAGTATAATATGACCATTCTAAGTTACAAATTCAACCCGATTCTCAATCTCTAGTTAATTTTCTTTTTTCGAAGATTATTAATATTAATTACAATTGTTTCAGGACAATTAGCCTTCATTAAACATGTCCGACGAGGAGGAAGTTTATTCGTAAGTTGCATTAAAGTTTTAAAAAACTGCTTGAGGAGCTTAAAAGCAATCACACAATTACACACACCCCCTTTTTAATTTTATTTATTTTATTTGTTTTTTTTTTATTTTTTTTGTATTTTTTGTTTGTGTCCATTTTTTATTTTCCACAAATTCGAGCTTTTGGCTAGAGAGTCGCGAAAAATCATACACTATATGTTTGTATTAATACCCGTTTTATTCCGAATACCTTAGTGAAGAAGAGGAGGAGGAGGAAGAAGTCGTTGAAACGTAAGTAAAGTCCTCGTTTAAAGTGAAACTAGCAGAATTTCAGTACATTTGCAGTAAAAACGTAGACATAAATGTATACCGTCTTCACGCTTGTAAATGTAGTTTAATTGAGCATTTTAGTTACAGTGTAGTTCTATAACGCAGAAGCTACAGATAAATTGGCAGACTTTTAGATATCTATAGACCGATATGAATAGCTGTAGACGCGCGATAACGATGCGCTTTGAGTGCCGCGCGGGTATCGTCTGTAGCTATTCTCTAAGGACTGTAGGTACTCGAGATCAAGGAAAAGAAAATTCTTCTTTAAATCGATTACAGAAAAACGATTGATAGAACTGCACAAAGTATTTCGTTCACGTAGTCTCTGGTTTTTAATACTTTGTGTTTTTATTTTACAGAAAAACGTAAGTTTTTCAACCTATGTTCTCCAAATAGTTACGTCTGGTAGAATCGTATGTGTAGATATTAGTAGAATAGTTTATTTATCACGTTTTAACTTAGATTAGTTTTTTTCTTTGTTCTCACCTTATATGTTATTTTTTTTTCGTACGAATTCGTTTTGTATTGTTCACATTTTCATTTCGATTTTTCTCCTTTTTTTTCCAACGCAAACCTCACCCCCCGCCCTTTGTGATGTTACTATAGGACAACCACCACTACTACCAAAGTCGAGTAAGTTTTCTTTTTGTAAAAAAATGCATTAGCAGACGCATCGCTTCGCAGGTGACTAATTTTATATCAATATCAAAGAAATGGGAATTATGCATTGGTGCAAATAGTACATAGAATAAATGCTGGTGCATTAAATATTGCACTAAGTGCATTAAATGTTGCACCCGGTGCATAATCCATCTCTAAGTACAAAATGACGATGCTTTTAGGCTTTATTGTTATATTTTTTTCTCCAATAATAGCTTTTTGTATATTTTTGTGCCACTTGTTTAATCGCTGAAATTATTTATATCTTCATACTAAAATTAAAATATTATTTCTTTTACAATGTCTTATGTAACTTTTCCAGCGGCAATAACTTTTGTGATATTTTTTGATACTTTTCTATCAAAGCTTCGTGGAAATTTTCTGCGCTTTAGCAATAATATTTTAGGTAAAGGTCTTCTAGGTTCTAGGGGCTTCCCAAATAATTATACAAATCATTCTCCTTGGATTAGTTCAAAAATACCATACAGGTTTAACTACAAGTTATTGCCAAAATTTCAAGCCAAATGCACCAAACCTAGAACCTAAACCTTTCGCTTCTCCCCGATTACTAACGAGTATTTCCGACTGCGCAGGGAAGGAGCCGGAGATCCGGAATTCATCAAGCGCCAGGACCAGAAGAGGTCCGATCTAGATGAACAGCTGCGCGAGTACATCTCCGAATGGCGCAAGCAACGCGCCAAGGAGGAGGAGGACCTCAAGAAACTGAAGGAGAAGCAGGCCAAGCGCAAGATCGCGCGCGCCGACGAGGAGAGGAAAATGGCCGAGCGCAAGAAGGCCGAAGAAGGTCAGGACCAAAAAAAATCCATTCGTCCGGTTTTAACTCTAACGAAATCGTTGTTTCGCAGAGCGTCGCGTCCGCGAGATCGAAGAGAAGAAACAGAGGGACATCGAAGAGAAGAGACAGCGTCTCGAGGAAGCC
Source organism: Phyllotreta striolata (assembly GCA_918026865.1). NCBI lineage: Eukaryota > Metazoa > Arthropoda > Insecta > Coleoptera > Chrysomelidae > Phyllotreta > Phyllotreta striolata. The sequence continues at coordinate 14,651,494 of OU900094.1, read as the reverse complement.
GAAAAGAAACGCCAAGCGATGATGCAAGCGCTCAAGGACCAAAACAAAAACAAAGGGCCCAACTTCACCATCACCAAACGGGACCCTGGCGTAAGTACCAGCATCTACGATTACTTTTTTGGGTAATTAACGGATGCGTTTTGTCCAGTCCAATTTGTCCGCCGCCCAGTTGGAGAGGAACAAGACCAAAGAGCAGCTGGAGGAGGAGAAGAAGATCTCCCTTTCCATCCGCATCAAGCCTTTGATGCTCGACGGTTTGAGCGTGGACAAGCTGCGCGAGCGCGCCCAGGAACTCTGGGACTGCATCGTCAAATTGGAAACGGAAAAGTACGATTTGGAAGAAAGGCAGAAACGCCAAGACTACGATGTAAGTTTTATCGAATCAATGGGAATTCGCACGATTCTTATTCTCATGTGTTTTAGCTGAAAGAGTTGAAGGAAAGACAGAAACAACAACTGAGACATAAGGCGCTGAAGAAGGGTCTCGATCCCGAAGCGCTTACTGGAAAATACCCGGTATGTGATGCTCGTTTCTGCAATTACTGGCATTTATACTGACTCGATGTTGGTTCTGTTACAGCCTAAAATTCAAGTAGCCTCTAAATACGAACGTCGTGTGGACACTAGGTCGTACACAGACAAGAAACACCTGTTCGAAGGGGTAAGTTGAGCTATTTTTTTAATTTTTCAATCGACTACAATTAATATATTAAGTAAAAATTATAACAAGTTATTTCACTAAAGTGTGATCAAGTTAATCGAGCGATTAAGTCACGAATACAGTGTATTTGTTTTATTTAATAGTGTGATGTCATCACTAGATAAACTTGAACGTACTATACATACAAATTGGACAAGTACAGAAGCTTTGTGCTGGGTGGGAAAAAAGTATGTTCTGGGCATTTTCCTCTATACAGGGTGACACCTTTTTTTTGAGTCACAGGGAAAACTTTTGAGTAATTCTCTCTAAAGCGAGATTGCTGAAAAAGCAGATATCTGATACTAATTCACAAAAACAATTTACAATTCTTCAAAGTGCACGAATACGGTTTGTAATAAACTAAAAATGTGCAATTGCTTATTTTATCAATTTTTGTGTCAGGGCTTTGACATGCTCACCATGGAAACAATGGAAAAGGTGTGGAAACAAAGAATCGAAGAATTTATGAATAGACCACGTGGTACGTTTCGAATGAAAAATGTCCACAGTCAGTGTCCAGAAAATATGTGTGTGTGTTTTTTTTTCATTGTCTTATTGTCCCGCCTTAGTTTTTTTTGTCACGAGTTTTAAGTGAGTTTTCTAATGCCTCGAATATACAGGGGTTGTTTGTATAACAGCACCTATTTATACATGAGAACAGCTTAACAGTACATTTTGTGAAAATTTTGCAAGCTCATACCATAAGAGATACTCTTCAATATATTCACAAAACGTACCATCAAGATCTTAAATGTACCTCGTATAAAAATACTTGCCGTTATAAAGGATGTCCCTGTATATTGTTATATAGTAACGATAAAAAAGATACAAGAACTCTTAGGTAAATTAAAGCGGAACATTGGCAGGTCAAATAAAAAGAAAATTCCTTTGAATTGTGTAGATAATTGCACTGGGGAAAATTCGAATAGGGAGAAAATAACTTATTTCATATTGTATTAGTTGCTATATAAAAATAAGGTGTTCGTAAGTCATATGTGTTGTTCAGTTTTGTTTGAAAGCGTTTTCTTTTTTGTTGTTTAACAGGGCTATGAGGATATCATTAAAGATCTCAATGAGAAATCTTGGAAAGAAAAATACGGACAATTTGATACCAGACAGAAAAGTAATTCTTAGCATACAATGTATATACACGCTAATGCTTCTTTAGGCTCGAATTTTACTAATAATCTCCAATATCTCTAAATCCCAAAAATACATTTGGTGTAACAAAAAAAAAACTCGTAATAAGCTCGCTAAATTATCGAATAACAATCCTATTTTTATCCCTTGTAGCATCCAAACGAATCAATAAAACAACTCTTTGGGATTGGCTTAAAAATCCTAATTAACCCCAAGCTTAAAACAGCAAAGTAGATAGCAGCAAAATAAATACAGTTAAACCATCATAAAACTGCATGTTAATTGCAAACATTCGACTCATTTCTCAAAACACCAACGCCTCTGTATCTGCAGTTTTCGCTCGTCTTTCCACCGCTCTTTCGGCATATCAAATTAATCGAATTGTTTGTCCCCTCAGCTAGACTTCCCAAGTGGTTCGGCGAGAGACCTGGCAAGAAACCGGGAGATCCCGAAACGCCCGAAGGCGAGGAGGAAGGCAAACAGGCCGCCGATGACGACGACGACCTTAAAGAACCCGTGATCGAGCCCGAGCCCGAAGAGGAAGAGGAGGAAGAAGAAGTCGAGGTCGACGAAGAGGAAGAAGACGACGAGGAAGAAGAAGAGGAATAAATGCCAAAAATCATGAAAGGTACATTTGTAAAGGCTATTTTTAATTATATATTTATTAATAGTTTGTGTTAATTTTTTGTAGATCTTGCCTGAATATAACATCACATAACATCAAATTCTCAAATATAACTAAAATAAATAAATACTGCTAGATAGTTTGTTTTTTTTTTGATGATCCAACACCTTGATGAATAAAATTAAATTGAATTTGTAACCTTTTCTGATTTTTTGTTTATATGTTAGCTGTAAGATAAAATAAATTATTTGAATATTTATCAGAATGTTTTAATGTATTCCAAAATGTTGGGACACCCTGTTTAAATGTACATGATTTTTAAATCAATACTCTGCTCTACTCTACTTTACTCTAATTTACTCTTCTCTGCTGTATAAACCAAAGAATGAATGATATTTTGCCTATGATGTAAAATAAACTTTTAAATATTCGGATAAAAAAATCATTATGACATGAATGTCAAAGTCACTTGTCAAAGTTTTTCAGCGCCTCTACAATTTTTGTTTCAGCTACTTCCGCCTTTTTAATTTCGAATTTGAAATGGTCAAGTCGGAATTCTCCGTTAGTTCAAGTATAAATTTGATTGAATTCAATGATTTCATCAAATTTTTTAACAAGTAAGTTTTAATAGTGTTTTTATATTTGCGGGTAGTTTATATGGCATTGTTAACGTACTCTTTTGATTATATGAAGTATAAATTTTAAAGTATTTTGTGACAATTATTATCAAGATGGCGTTCCTCGTGTAACAATGTAGTTAACAATTTTTTCTTAAACTTTCAATGATCATGTAACATTTCAGAATAATAACAGAAGTGCCATTTTGGCCAGAACACGGCCAAACAGTACAAAAATATTTTCTTTCAAACGGGGTTATTAATGTAAATTTTAATAGAATTTATGTTTTAATTATGCCCCCTTGTATTTAATATAATTATGTAATAATTTATTTTAACAATTTAAGACCTCTATAGGTAAACAATTTTTTTTTTATTTTGGGGACATAGCCCCCTTTCCGAGCGTCCAACGAGCCTGTTTACAACACTTACAGTAATTGAAAAAATCATAGTGGAAATAAAATTTTATTTGCTTATCTACAATAAAAAACGTCATGACTTTTTACCATCAAAAGGGGGCCACGACAGGCTGATTTCCGTGTGTGCGGACTCCGGAAGCCACTTCAAATATTCTTTCAACAGAACTGAAACCAAACCATACATTTCCACTAAATTCATTGCAACATAAAAATATTCACTTACATTGTGGATTTTCCTTCCAAACGTCCTCTAATTTGTGCCTTGTGCAACACTCTTTACTTAAGAGTGTCTTCAACAATACCTCCGTACGCGGTTGCAGTTTAGCCCAGGTTTTGATCATTATATTCGGTTGGCTCAGCAAATTTTTCGCGTATTTTTCCAATTTAGGAAACACTTTACCTTCTAATAAAAACCTGGCAAACCATTTGTAGTTTTCCACGGACGCTGGAAAAGCTATTTCTATGTTGGGCAAAGGCCAAGCTTGGCTCCCAAATGTACCCGAAACCGTACAATGCACTTTACCTAAAGAAATTAACACAAAAATAACTTACACTGTTTATTCTTCTCAGAAATGCAGGGACGTACCTGTATTAGGATTGTACCTGGGCTCAGGACTCATCATGGGCTCGGATAAATTGCACAATCCCGGTACATAAGTAGCTAACCATTCCGGTTCCACTGCCGTCACTCCCCTCATGTACATTCTGTTAGTTTCGTATATTTCCTGATACACGACGTATTCCGGTAAAGTTTTCTTCAACACCGATCCTTGGTGCAAGAATACAGGCTCCTCCATGTTATTAGCAGTATAGGCGTATTTAAATTTGGCCTTGTCTTCTCCCTCTTTAACCTACAACCAATTTTCATGGTATACTCCAATTTATAATGGAAAAAAATCGTTATTTACTTCGTCCGGTTGAATCTTCTTAGCCACTTGATCGCCCATCCCAGCGAGCAATATCTGCCTCAGCAGCTTCGCCTGCAAATCTTCGGGAGGTTTCAGCTTCGGGTCTACGACCACGCTGGCATCCGGCACGTTTTTCTTGATCTCGCCGGTCAATTGTATTCGCAACTTTCTGATTTCGGTGATGGCCTTGTGCCTCAGGCCGTTCTCCGAGCAAAATACCTCCAATTTACCTTCGCTGTGGGCGTATTCTGCCGCTCCAACGGCTCTGAGCAACACCATATTGTCGCCTAGAAGGAGCGAGTTGCCCCGACCGGCCCATTGTAATCTCGTAGAAAACCACCTCTGGCGAGTTTCCTTCCTTTCTTCCAGGGATATTTGCCCGATAGGAACCTAAAATAACGGTTAATTAAGCGGTTATTTGGTAACCAAGCAAAAGGACTTACTTCCAACAACACCTCCTGTACCGAAAGAGCTGCTATCATACAAATCGTATAAGGCAGCAAATCCTGTTGGTGGCTGAGAGCCAGCATTTTTCCATATCTCGGTAAAACTGGAAATTTGGATATGGCCCTGCCTAGAGCCGTCACTTGGCCTTTGTTATTGAGCGCTCCCAGCGTTTCGAGCCTCGTTTGGGCCGATTTGAGCTGCATCAAATCCGGCGCTGTGGGGAAAGGAAAATTGACTATTTTGTCTATGTTCATGCATTTCATTTGCAAGTAAAGGTCGTCGACTGGCTTCTGGCGGATTTCCGGGATCGAATAGTCTTGAAATTCGTCGTTGAACACCGCGCTGGAGTACAACCTAGAAGTACAAATGTATAAGAAAAACGAAATATTAAGAAGAGTAATTCAGATGTTACATTGAACATAAATTTGTGACATGCTATACAATGAATATTCAGTGTACAGCAGGAATAAGAAGTGATTAATAAGCACCTGTAGCAATGGCCTGGGCCTAATCTTCCGGCTCTACCGGCTCGTTGATTCGCCGAAGCTTTACTCGTCCAATTCACCACGTAACTAGTGACTCCGGTAACTTTATCGTAAAGTTTAACTTTTGTTTTACCGGTATCGACGACGTATTTTATGTTGGGTATGGTTAATGAAGTCTCAGCCACGTTAGTGCTCACTACGCACAATCTACAACCTGAAAGATTAGCCAGAATTAGACGGTTTTTTAATGGAAGTTTCGGCAAAAGCTACCCGGTGGTGGATCTTCGAAGACTTTTTGTTGTTTAAAAGAGGGTAGAAGTGAATACAGAGGAAGAGTCCACAACGGCTGGGCGTTGGTGATTGTCGTGACATCTGTTTCATCGTCTTCGATGTCTGATAAATCCTCGTCTGATGCTATTCCACTATCGCCCGGTATGCTGTAATCGTCGAGATTGATTTCCGGGATGATTTTAATCTTTTTTTTCGACGTCAAAGCCTTTTTTAAACCTGTAATTAACCCATCAAAGCAGTTCATTTTATATTCTACTGTAAAAATCTATTCACCTCTTTCGATACCCTCATCGTTACTATCTTCTTCGTTTTCATCTTTCTTGTGTATCAAATCTTTATTTTTCTTCAATATATTCTTCTTGTGTCTTAAAGGAAAGGCTTTTCGTAATTTTCTCACCAAAGAAATTACTTCTTGTTGACCGGTCACAAAAACCAAAACACCGCCTTCTGGTAGCTGCGTGTTAATCTTGACTATCTTATTAAAGGCCTCTTTTAGATAATTCTCGTTGGTTCTCTTGTTGAAATGAATGGTCACGGGAAACTGCCTGGTTTCGACTTTAATAACGGGCGGAGGCGCCTTAAAAAGCCTCAGATTCTGAGTGAAGTCCTCTAATCGAAGTGTCGCAGACATTATCACCAATTTCAAAGGGTTGCCTTTTTTATTTCGCAGAGGAACGATTCGAGACAGTAAACCGATCAATATATCCGTGTAAACCGATCTAAAACATACCAATTACTATACGTACGGAATATTAACCAATTAATTCACCTTTCGTGGGCTTCATCTAATATAACAACGGAATATTTAGATAGCAAAAAGTCCGTTTGGATCTCCTTCAGCAACACTCCGTCCGTCATGAACTTGATTTTCGTGTCATCGGTAACATTTCCCTCGAATCTTATGAGATAACTGACCTCTTTGGTGCTCAAGTTCATTTCTTTGGCTACTCGTTGGGACATGGAGATAGCAGCCACTCTTCTGGGCTCTGTTACAGCAATCTGGTGTTTTAATGCGTACCCCGCCTCGTAAAGAAATTGAGGAACCTACAAGAATAAGTAAATTAAAAAGTCGATCGGGTGTATTAATGAGTTTGTGACCTGTGTGGTTTTACCGCTGCCAGTTTCTCCGGCTAATACGATGATTGAATTTTCGTTAATGACTTCCATGATTTGTTGTTCTTCGGCTAGTATGGGAAGTTTGAGTCTCGCGATTTGTATTTCTTTACTACGGATTACGTCAACATACACAGCGGGTTTTCTAGGCAAGGATACTTTCTTCGATTCATCTTCTTTGATTTCTATGGGTTTTTGCTTGGGTTCTGGAACAACTGTGATGTCATTGTTTAATTCTTCACAAGCAGTTTCCTTTTCCTCTATTTCTATTTCTACTTTATTAGGCTCGATTTCATTGTCCAATTCGTTTTCTGAGTTACTAGTGTCTGAATGGCTGCTGTCGCTTTCGAACCCTACTACGTTTGGGTTGTCTGGGTGAGTTTCGTTTTGTAATAATTTCCTCCGTTTCGATCCGGATATTGAGTTGACTGTTACCTTATCGTCAGAAACTTTTGTTTTGTTTTTGGTTTTTATTTTTTCGGGATTCGTTTCTTCCAGAAAATGCCTTTTTAAACCCTTAGTTTGTATAGATGCAATTGAAGTTAATTGGGAGAGTTCTTCCTGGGATGCCTGGACCTTCTGAAGGGACTCTAATAGGTTGGCTCTCTAGAAAATTTGTAAAATGAGATTAGTTGTTAATAAGAATAAAGAAATACTTGCATTTTCCTTTTTTTTCTTTTTCTCGACGACTTTTTCCAATCGTTTTCTCTGCTTCTTCGATAGTATTCTTGTTATGGCGGGTTTGTTGGTTTTAATTTTGGTTTTTCGCTTCTTGGATGGTAAAGCAAACTCATTGCTTTGGTCATATTTATCGGAAGATTGGATGTTCACTTCAATCTAAAAATGCAGTGAAACCATATTAAATTGTATTGGAATTTTATGGTTTATTTACCCGCTTTGTTTCGGAATTATCTATTATTGTGTCTACGACCTGCCTCGACTTCCAGTTATGACGCTTTTTTGCCATTGCTAAATTGTTTTAAATGTTAGAATATTTAATAAATAATATGGTACTAAATATTTTACTTTTTAAGTTCCAATGCCTCCGTTAGTTGGAATAAGGTTATGTTATTTATTTTTAAGGTTATGTTTATTTTTATCAAATGTCATGTGTCACCTCCACATGTTCTTCAGTTTCTTCGTTTTTAATATATTACAAATATGTATGTAATAAACAGCCAACATAGAATTCATAAGAAAGTCTAAAAAATCTACTTTTTCCTATAATTAAAAAAAATAGGGCATTCTTCAAATTATCAAAGAAAATTTGCGAGTCATTCTAATTTAAAAATATTTTTTATAACATAATTTATAAAAATTTACAAGCGAAGAAAACGGGATTTTCAGTATTATTTTTAATAAAATTATCATTATCTTATTAAAATAACTAGATAAAAATTATTATTTTTATTAGTTTTAGGTGCAAATAATAGGTGTATCTTCATGTTTTAATTAAGTTCAAAATGTCCATGAGGATAAGAAAAAACAACCGATTATTTATTGCTTATAAAACAAATACATTTATTTATAATGTAAATTAATTGTAATTTAAAAGATAAAACAGCTATCCTTACGATCTATAAATATAGGTATTTCTGAAAAAAAATACAATTAAAAACCTTTAATAAATTAATGAATTATTGAACAGCTTACATCATAATGCCAATTATGTAACTAATGTGGATTTGGTTTTCAATGCTAAAAAACAAATTTAAAATCAAATACACTAAAATATATCTAAATAAAGAAAAATTTGAAAATAATCCCTCAATATTAATATCGGTGATTAATAATTTCAAATATCGTTCTACTTACTTAGATTAGAAATAAGAACTACCAACAGCAGCAGCAGCTTGCTCGTGTTCAATCAAATCCCGTTTCCTGCGGTCAAAAATGTCGTATCTCATCTGCAAAAAATTACAAAAAAAAAATAGAATTACAGGCAAATATAAATCCTATTTCAACACCTTAAAAAATCCCACCAATTCAGCATCTTATATTAAAGGACACGCTGAGTACCCTGAACACCCTGATTAAGAATTTTCTATTATCGAATAGATTATAATTATAAAACTTACGGCCGGATCTGCTTTGATCGGCTTCCTTTTAGTGGTAGAATGTTTGCTGCTCTCAGTCGTCGGGACCACCGAGACGACGTCCTGGACGAGGACGGCGACGACGACGAGGAATATCAACAAGCCCAACTTCATTTTCGATTCGATATGTCTTTCCGTTAGCGAGACAATCGTGCGAATACGACGAGAAAAAGACGATTCTTTTTATTTATATACCTACAGCCGGCTTATATCGTATATTTTAACGCGTTTGTATTCTAGTTATCTTCGGTGCAATGTTGTTCGATAGTAGAGGTCAATTGAAATAACAAACATCTTCGTTTCTGATGTTTGATTGTGTATTTACATTCGTAATTCGTACATTATTTTGCACTGATGTTCTACATGATTATCAAAGGATAAATGGGGATAAACAATATTACATTTGTTAAGATTTTTCTATTCATTTTTACTAACCATTTAAAATTAGATTTGAATGATTGGCGAGTTCGATCAGTCTGTGTTGTTAATTAAACCAAGTAAATTTCAGTTTTTCCCACAATTGATCATTACAAAATTGACATTTTATATCTAACGATTTGCCCACATGATTGCAAAATATTTATCTGTAGATTTTTTAAATTGTTATTATCTATTGATTGATTGATTGATTTTATTCATGATGATTGAGCAGTTTTTAAGACAACAAATTCCCGCGATTACTATTAAAACCACCAACGCGGCGATAGTGATTGATTTCTCAGAATTATTCAAAAATTTCTGAAACCGTTGTCATAAAATTACTCACTAATCATTAAAAGTTATCTAAGTATAAGTAAACAGTAGCCAAGTTATATTTACGGTCCAGTTACATCAACTGTATTTATTTAAATATGCAGTTATCTGTATTAAACAATAACAAAATTTCAAAAAAGCGGCCGAATTAATTAGTTTGAGTGAATTATGAAATATTTAGGTGATTACAGATCGACAGAGAAACTGAAATTTACTCGCGCATTTCACGGTTTTTGCTATTTGTATCGAACTGTACATTTAATTTATAATTAAACTGGATATTTCTTTCACAAAACTGGATATTTTTGTGAAAAATATGTGATAAAAAATATTTTTTTTTTCGTTCGTTGCCGTGTTAGAAAATATATTTTTTTTATTTGTTATATATTTTTTGCTGACCTCAAATTTTTTTGATAACAATTATTTATGTAACGAATATGAATAATGGCTATTGATATAATGCCTTCTAATGGATTTTGTGAACTCATTAAAATTGTGGGCAATTTAAAAAATATCTAGGTAACGAAAATTAACCATACAAAATGGAAATATTTCATCGATAATCGTTTAATTATGCACTATTTTTTAAACCGGGCCACTTCGTGTCTTATAATTTGTTGTTGGAAACTTTTAATTAGATAATTTCGTTATCGAAACTATCATAATTAATGTTGATTGTAAATAATTTTCGCCTGACCCGTTGACTCCCTGTTGCCAATTTCTGTCGTATTTTTCTAATTAACCCGATTTTAAATAAAAAAACATATTTTGTTAGGTTTTTTTTTTGGTCTCATGTACTCTATCATGTACGCCTCATTTCCTAGTATTCCATTTGAAATAACACAAATTTTCTACTTAATTGAACGAATTGTTTATTTAATATTTAGCCAAAAGCAAAAGTACATAACAAATCAATACAATCATGTATCTATAATACATATTAAAGTTTTGGTAAAGTTTATTGGATGTGTGGTAGATATTTAGCTTTCATCTAGAAAAAAATATTACCGGTATAATAATCGTGTACTGTAATAAACTGATCAAGTGTTATTAATAAAATTTACCTTAATCAAATATATTGTATCGCATATCTTGTACCGGTCGTTTGGGTTTGTTTATATTAGAATCTGCAATTTCTCCTTCATCATATTCATCCATCGAATTGCGATATTTATACGCCTAAAAATGTACACAATGAGGGCACACATATTTACCAAAAAATTCCAGGAAGCACACCGGAATTACTCGATTGATCTTTCATATGATTAAAAATATAAAAAAATATAATTTACCGGTTTCTTGTAACGATATTCTTGGGTAATCACGCCTTGAAACATCACGAAGAAGAGAACAGCAATGATAGAGAAAAAAACCAGCTTCATTTTGATGTATTTTTGTAACAATTTCAGCCTAACATTGTTTGCCTTACTTTTATACTACATTTCCCAGGAAATTAATTAAAAACATGCATCTAAAAATGCACTTCCTATGGATAAAAAAATAAAACTGCTTACCTAATTATTTCCTGTGTTTAGGGCGTTTGATTTATCAAGATGTTCTTTGCATCCGTTGGTATTATTAATGAAGTATAAATAACAAAAAATATTCCAAGATTTTTGATTCTTTTAATCGAGCTATAACAATTCATCTTACAATATGAAACTTGTATGAATAATGTAAGTTTATTATAAATGCCAATAAGTTGACACTGAGGGTATATTAATTACATGATTCTAAATTATTCTGAAACAGAAATGAAATCCGAAGTTTTCGACGGGACACCCTGTAGATATAAAAAAACTCGTGTGAAATCGAGAGCAAATGATATACGTGATTATTGAATTGCATGTAATAACAGGTAACTATGAAAAGTACATGTCTTATCATTTCAACAAGTAATGTCCTCTATGGGTTAGTGCAAATTTATGTTGGTCAATTCTTTGAGTTGAATAAAGAAAGATTATATTATAGTTTTTCTAAATTGTCAAGTATCGTATAAGTATGATGACTGATAAGTATGAATTAAAAAATTAATTTTTCTTGAAGATAGAGAATAAACTGAATTAGATAATTGACGTGCAAGTAATCTCATATTCTTTATATCTTTTTGATAAGGCAAAAATTCAAAATTAAATTAAAGTGGATACGATTGAAATCAAATAATGAGACTTGTGTTCGTGGCATAGAGAAAAGAAAGATGGTTTGTAGTACTCCATACGGTAAGTATTCATTATTTAAAAAAACTCTATAAGTCCTTGAGTTTCTACTGTCTTGTAAAGTTACAACGCAAGAACAAAAAGAAGAAATTTAACATCATGACACACGTCAGTTATCTGTCATTTTTATGTACAAAAACAAAACTCAAATACTTAATTTATTGAAACTCAACTTATTCCTACAGGATAATGTTATAGTTAATTATGACTGCATTAGCTGCGGTTTTTTACTCAAATCCCTAAGGAAATATGCTTTTCAAATGGATCTAGTAGGTTAATTAATAGGTAGGCGAAAATATGTGTATACAGTTTTAATAAACTCACCAGTGATTGTTGTCTTTTAGTAAAGAAAATAATGAGATTAAAACAGGCTGTGGCAATATTTGGCACTCTTATATTTGTTGCCGTTGTATTTATAGCATATTCCGCAAAGTATTTATCGGCGTATCCCAACAGAGAATCTCCCATTTCCCAAGAATTACAAGATGTAAGTAGAAATTATTCGTACATAAAATACGCGAATTAAATTGCTTTTTTCGAGCCGCCCAAGCCCTTCAATTCATCATTAAATCAAAGTTAAACATTCATTGCACTTCCAGAACAAATGGCTACGTTTCGAAGATAAAATCAAGGAGCTGGAAAACAACTTAAACGAGCATCAATATGCCGTACACGAGATTAAAATGGCCGTCAAAAACATCCTGCGACCGAACTCTGTTAATATTTCCCAGAACAATCTCCCTTCCTTCCGTCTGTCCCGAACACAGGACATCGTCGATAACATGATTTATGAAACCTCCTGTCCCTTTGAAATAGACGCAGCAGGCCGGTCTGACGTGCAAATGCTCGATTTGTACGGGAAACTGAGCTTCGATAACATCGACGGAGGAGTCTGGAAACAGGGCTGGAAGATCGATGTCGACGAGAAAGATTGGAATCGACAAAACAAATTAAAGGTGCTTTCGTCTTGTTCTTTATACAGCCACTATTAACTACACATTTAACTTGGTTTTCAGGTATTTGTTGTGCCTCATTCCCATAACGATCCGGGCTGGATAAAAACCTTAGATGAATATTACGTGACACAAACGAAGCACATTCTGGATAATATGCTGACGAAGCTAAGCGAGGATGCGAGGCGGAAATTCATTTGGGCGGAAATATCGTACTTTTCCATGTGGTGGGAGGAACAAGACGAGGAAGATCGTTTGAAAGTCAAAAAGTACGAGTCACATGAAAATTAGCTCCATCGGGACTCACCGAATATATTTTCCGGTTCCAGTTTACTGCGCAACAATCAATTGGAGATCGTAACGGGCGGTTGGGTGATGAACGACGAAGCCAATTCCCATTGGATTTCCATAATGAACCAGCTAACGGACGGTCACCAGTGGCTGCGTGAAAACCTGAACTACACTCCGGTGAGCCATTGGTCCATCGATCCCTTCGGATTGAGCTTGACCCAGCCGTTTTTGCTCAGAGAAATGGGCTTGAACAATATGCTGATACAAAGGGTCCACTATTCCGTCAAGAAGCACTTGGCCCGCGAGCAACAGCTGGAGTTTAGATGGTCGCAATTGTGGGGTATATTAAATTCCTACTAAATCGTTGCTCTTAGTTAATGCAAGATTGTTTGCAGATGGTAAAGGTCAGACGGAGATGTTTACACACATGATGCCTTTCTACTCTTACGATATTCCACACACTTGCGGTCCGGATCCCAAAGTGTGCTGCCAGTTTGATTTCAAGCGGTTGCCCAATTACGGGTTGCATTGCCCCTGGAGGATTGCGCCCCAAGTAATAACGGAAAGAAATGTGGTCGAAAGGTGTGCATTTAATGGAGAATTTCGATTTAATCAGTTATGGTAAACGTACTGTTTTATATTTTTTTTAGAGCTGAATTGCTCCTGGACCAGTACAGGAAAAAATCGAAACTGTACAAAACCAATGTGTTGCTCGTACCTCTCGGAGACGATTTCCGGTACGATCATCCCTCCGAATGGGACGTGCAGTACGAAAACTATCAGAGATTATTCGATCACATGAATTCGAACCTTCATTTGAACGTACAGGTAGTTCACAATACTCCTGTAGAGTCGAAGAACGCCGACTTATTGCGTTGTTTCAGATAAACTTCGGAACTTTAACCGACTATTTCAACGAACTCCACAAAAGCAAAACTCTGTCTAGTTTCCCGACGTTAACAGGGGATTTCTTCACTTACGCTGATCGGGATGATCATTATTGGAGCGGCTACTACACGTCCAGGCCGTTTTACAAACGAATGGATAGAATTTTGTTATCCTATATTAGGTAGATGTTAAGCCGTTCTTTTTCGCTGGTAACTGGATTTAATCGCAATTGTATTTCAGAGCAGCGGAATCCATTCACACATTGGCGCATTTGAGCAAGTTCCCCGGCCATTCCTGGATCGTTGAGAAGTCCAATGGCATAGTAAAAGCGATAACATCTGCTCGACAGTCTCTTTCGCTGTTTCAACACCACGACGGTATTACAGGAACGGCCAAAGACCACGTAGTTATCGATTACGGGAAGAGGTAACATTCCTAATTGCCTGTGATTTATCCATATTTTAGTCGAACATTCTAGGATGTTATCGTCGATACAAGCTTGCCAGAAAGTCATCCAGTTGTGTAGCCAGATATTGTTAAAGGGACCTTCGGTGGAAAAACCTACGAATAGCGTGTTTTATCACGTAGACGACGTCAGGCACTCGCAGAACGTCGTTTCGGAACATTTCCAAATCACCATCGGCGTGCCGGAGGTGCGAAGTAAGAAGGTGGTGATTTATAATTCGTTGACTTTTACTAGGAGGGAGGCGGTCACTTTCCACATTTCCACCCCGTATATAGAGGTAATGGTGGTGTGTTATTGAATGTACTTAGTTTTAAGATTGATTTTTAGGTGATCGATTTCGAAGGGAAGCGCGTTCATTGTCAAATATCTCCGATATTCGAGTACAGCTCGTCGATGTCCCAATCGAAATATCAACTAACATTTGTTTCTGTTATACCTGCATTGAGTCTTCGAGTCTACACCATAAATGCACTGTTGGAATCTGTCGTACCGAGGTTTGTAGATACACATTTTTGTAGAATTTCTACTTTGATTGTTCTTTTTAGCGAAACAGTATTTTCAAAAGTGAAAATCTTGAATTACTTTGGCCAAGTGCGAGCCCCGGCGGGATTCAACGTAAACGCGCAGCCGAGTCCTGCTGAATTTACATTACAAAATGCTCGAGTGACGGCGTCTTTTAACAAATTCGGTTTGCTTAAGGCGCTAAAAATTGGTAAAACTACGATTCCCATTCATTTGGAGTTCGCTAAGTAAATACCCATACATACTAAAAGAAATATATTTACTAAAGCGAATATTTATAGATATGGTGTTCAAAAAAGGTCTCGTTCCGAAACGAGCGGAGCTTACTTGTTTCTACCTGACGGGGATGCAGTTAAAATACCATTGGAAAATGTGGTGGTGAATATTATAGAAGGACCAATTATGTCGTCTGTGTTAGTACAGTTACCTTACGTTCAACATACTGCGATATTATTTAACACGACCGGTAAATTACCACTAAAAGTTGTTCCCCACTGATCCTTAACATAATTCTATTTCTAGGCGCAGACGGTTTAGGAATCGAGTTCCAAAATTTAGTGGATATTAGTCAAATGAAGAATTTCGAACTGATTATGAGGTTGTCGTCGAATATTAACAGTTCGAATGAATTTTTCACCGATGTTAACGGATTCCAAGTAAGTACCGAGCAACTACAATGAACCTCTGTATTCAAACGAAGGATTCTCGCGTAGATAATGAAGAGGAGAAAATTGAAGAAGCTGCCGTTACAAGCCAATTACTATCCCATACCAACGATGGCTTACATCGAAGACCAAGTAACTCGCCTGACAGTGACGACGAGCAGTCCGTTGGGCTGCAGCTCGCTTAATTCGGGCCAATTGGAGATAATGCTGGACCGTAGACTGAACCAGGATGATAATTTGGGTTTAGGACAAGGGGTTATGGATAATTTACCCACCAAACACGTGTTTAGATTGATTTTGGAAAGGAGAAAGGAAGATTGCCAGGTGAGTTTAGAAGCTTATTTCGAAGCAAATTCGAAGCAATACTAATTTAATAATTGTAGCAGACTAATGGGAGGAACAATCCCGCGGGATTCCCCACATTGGCGGCTCACGTGGCCTCGCAATCGCTGCTGAATCCGACGGTGCAGCTCCTGCGAGTCGACGACGACGAGGAGATATCGTTGAATTCGTTCAGTTTAACCCGAGATTTCGGCGTGGACGTTTCCATGCCGGTGTTTAGCTCGAATTTGCGAGCTAATAAAGACTCTCCTATCGGATTAGTGCTTCGCAGGGAGTTTTTGAACACTTGTTACGGCGACAGACGGTTGTTCGAAGAGTTTCCTTTGAGCGATGGCACTGTAAGTGTAATAATATTACGACATAATTATAAGTGTAGCTTCTAATATTGTATATGAATTTTTAGGTTAATCTTCATAGTTTAGTAGGCGGAGATAAAGCGCTACGTAGATCGTCTCTGTCTTTCGGATCGGTTAAGAGTGAAGAAGGTGTCGATAAAATGTTGAGGTTGTGTCCTATGGATGTGCAGGCGTTCGTTTTTTAGATTTAATTGGATTAAACAGTTTCTGTTAAGTACAAATGGGTATAAATCGCGCTGGATTCGGCAAATATCCGCACGTAATTTGGGTGTTACGCGAGCTGGGGAATTGGTATATGACACTTGACACATGACAAGACAATTATTGGAACGTTACCGATAATGTCATATTAGTTTTATAAATTGATCTTCGTTATTTTTTAATTAAAGATAACGTTTTATGCTCTGTAAATCCCGGTGTACAAAATGCAATATAATATTTTACACAACAGTAATGAAAGCATACGCGCTTATAGAGGGTGCTTTAATACAGCTATTAATGTGCAGTTTATTTACAGTAATAAAACACCCTGTATATTTGAAATTCTTCAGTAGCTTTGTGTACCATTTTTAATTATCTATATTTATTAAGTCACAGAATTATATTAAAACGGTCGAAAAAAATGAATCGGTATTGTGTATTGAGATTTTTTTTAGTGCAATATTTTGTAGATGAGATTTGTACATTTTTTTGAAACACGAACAGTATTTTGAATATTGAAATACTTTATTTTTACCGATTTAACTTTTACTTTATTTTTGTTCTAAATAAATTATTCGTAAAGTTATGTGGTATAGAGTAAATCCTTGGAAATTTGGCAAGCTTTTTCAGCACTCACTAACATTTCCACCAAAGCCAAGGCGAATTCAATCGCAGTGGCTGGACCTCTGCTTGTTATAATATTACAATCGACAACAACATTGCATTCCTTATAATTGTAGTCTTTAATTAAATCGTTTTTAACGCTGGGATAGGAAGTTATGGCGCTTCCGAACCCAATCTTATGCGCTTGTAGAGCTGTAGGAGCTGAAAATTGCATTTATTTATCATTATGATTGAGACCTGATTAGGTATTGATTAATACCTGCACAAATCGCTGCAATAATCTTTTTGCCGCACTCAAATTCTTTAAGCAATTTTCCCACTTCGGCAGATTGTGCAAGTGCTCTGGACCCTTCTAAACCACCAGGCAAGATTACAGCGTCGAAGTTTAAGCACCTGCAAGCTTCCGAAATTGAAATCTCTGGTTGAATTTTCACTCCTCTGCTACATTTCACTAGTTCTTTTCCACCGACTCCGGCAACTACCACATCGACCTATAAGATTATGTACGATCAGTGCATAAATGCAGTATCGAAATGCAATGTTAGGGGTATTAGATGTAATAGAACTCACTCCTCCTCTCACTAGAATATCTGCAGCAGTAACAAATTCCATTTCTTCGGCTCCTGAAGCCAGTAAAATTAGGGCTCTCTTTTTCGACATAATTTTGGTTCCGATAAATCGTTTCTCTGTTCTAAAATAGGAGTAAATTAAAATAAAGAATAGAATACTGAAATTCTTACCTCAAATTATTAAACAGCGGCTTAAAATTGTTACAAAAATTAAAAGTTTTTAACATGTAAATATTTCGGCATAATTTGACTTCAATAAAATAAAACTCAAAATGACATTCAAAAATGACCTCCTATTATAAATATTGGCCTCCACCTTATTACCCAATACGTTATAGTTAACTATTTTACCGATAAGTAAAAGACAATTTTACAACAACTCTAGAAAAAAGTTTGGTTAATATGAACGTCATTACTGTCAAAACAAGAGTAAAATGTAAATGTAATAAAAGATAAATATGATTTTTGGAATTTGGAGTGCATATAGTAAAAAATTAACAAACTCGATTGATTTTTCAAGGATAATGAATTTATTAGCACGTTAATTACTACGCTACTATCAACAATGGCTGAGCATGCAGCGAATTTTACGTTTACTTATCAAAACAAACCGAGTATTTTGGAAGTAATTGCTCAGAAATCTCTGCACGATACGCTCCATCCAGCTTTACAACGAATAGCTTTAGTTAGTATTCATTTTATTAGTAATTTTGTAACTAAAATTATGATTTTTCAGTTCTTATCTTCCAATGTACCCCACAAATTTGGCTGGCTAAATAAACATTTTGAAGAAGTATTTTTATTGTTAGATGGTTTACTCCAATATCATTATTTGGCATTTTACGGTAAGATCTTTATTGTAAGTTGTTGCTTCTTTTTAATAAATATAATGTTGCAGATGCTTCGTTTTCTGAAAATTTCTATGGGTTAAGGAGAATTTCTCCTGCAGGTGACAGTTTAACCAAAAAGCACAAGGAATTATCTCTTATATTTTTAGTAATTATCCCGTATTTTAAAAGGAAACTTGATGAAAAGATTGCGATTATTCGATTAGAAAATGCAGAAGGTTCTTTAAGAAAAGTTAGATTACCCACTTGCTAATTACGAATTATTTGAAAATTATACATTTCAGGATTTTGAAGGCAAATTTAAAAAAGCGGTACTATTCTCTTATTCTGGTTTGGAATTAATTTGGGGTTTGTGTTGCATTCACAATTACATTAGATACATGGCGAATCGAACGGAATTCCAAACTCCTTTATATCAATTGATAGATTGCAAATTAACATACAACATCGATATCGAAGACCTTTCTGCGGGATTTTGGACTTCCTTATTCAAAGGAGGCTTTAGGTAGTTACATTTTTAAGAAGCACGTTTTAAACAAACCCTAATTTTTATTTTTTAGTGTATCGCAATTAAGTTTTGGTTTAGTTAGGAACGCAATTTCAACTACATTGGAAGTGGGTGCATTTTTCTTGCAATTTTTACATACGTGGAATTCACAAAAAAGTAATTACAACGTAACAGACTTACCTAATGTTCCACCACCAGACGTAAGTGTTTTATCCTAGATTTCAAATAACATGAGACTAGATATATTTTATTTTCAGCTCGATAGCAAATCAAAGAAATATAGAGGAAAGTGTCCACTCTGTTTGAAACAATGGATCAATCCGACGGTTCTGCAAATATCAGGGTAAATTTTTGCTCAAAATAATTTATGCTTGATCTAAAAAAAAACTATTTTTAGCTATATATTTTGTTGGAAATGTATCCTGAAACACTTGCACGAACATCAAAAGTGCCCGATCACAAATCTTCCAGCTAAACCACTCGACATAGTAAGATTGTACTTGAGTTGATAATCGTTTTATATTTATGAAATGTTAAGAAAAATGAAAATCATTTTGCTGTAGCAAATTTATTATTATATTTATATTATATCAAAAATTACATACAACATACAAATTGAAAAAAGGAATACCTGTACTGATCCTGAAATCCAACGAAATGCAAAATATATGTGACAACATCCAGCCGAAACTCCTAGGAAAAGCTAGCAATATTCCGCCAAAATCCTTTCGGTCCGTAAATAAAAAGTCTAAGCTACATGGAATATCCTATCTTTGTCCTAGAAATTTCATCCTCATCCTCATTGTCTCCACAGAATGCGAGACCTACCAGGTTGTAAAAATAAATTGCATTTACTAAAAACAGTCTCGAAACTTTCAAGAGCTGGGTATCTGATTTTATGCTATCGTATAATCAAATTTGAATTTCGTACATTCTACCGATCGAACATCACCAAGAGGGAATCTGAATATACCTTGCAAATGATTTCTATCATATAACCATTATGACCATCCTTGACAGTTTTTTATTCGAGTAAGTGCGCAATATAAAGCATTCTAAGATGGTGCAGTAACACATAAAATTGGGAATGTACCTATTCAATTCCACGCGTTATACAAAAGCAGTACAATCAAATGTTATGAATATTAAAATACTTACAAAATGTGTTTTCTAAAACTGCTTTAAGGAATTGGTCATAACTATGAAGGTGGAGACTATTCCGGCCTAATTTGTACATTAATTTCAAAAATAAAAAAAGATACCCAGTTACTACAAACATGTCGGAGTAATTGTAAGTAATTGTAGGGTAAGAAGGGAATATGATGGGCGATAAATCGTAATTATAAGAAATATTGGGATATTTTAAGTAAATGTATCGACCCAAAATTTCTCAATCTCTCAAAACAAAAAAAGTTAGTTGTGAAAAAGCTTCTTCGAGACACCAAATGAGCTATGTGTAACATCTGGTGCCTAGAGATGTTTATTAATAAGGAGAACACAAGGAAGATAAATGTTTTTAATTAATAAAAAATGGGTAAAAAGAGGTTTATTTACCAGATAAACGTCCTCCGATACTTTATCCTTAAATAAATGTCCTCAAACGAGCATTATTCCAGTATGTCCGTGATCCGAAACAATCCAGAGGGTAAAGCATATTTCATAGTTCAATTAGTTTGCCGAATAATGACTGTTTTAATAACGTTTCGAGAATCGTTCTATGCAATATACTTTCGAGGGATCCTATCCGAGAGGCGAAAAATTTTGAATATCCTCCAAATCCTGTTCCTATCCGATAAAATTTCCCAATCCTACACAACGAAAATCCTAGAGACGTTACAAAAATCCCTCCAATCCTTTTCAGATATCCATCCAAAATTTAATTCCTCTTCCCTCTCACGGTGCAACGGGTTTAAGAGAATGTACGCCATTTTAATCTTTTTTTATTTCCAAATTGTCCATCGCTGATACAGGCTCAGCAAAGGTACCGTAATCAGAAAAAAATAATACATTAGTGCCTACGACTTACTTTCTATCTTAAAAAAGAATGGGTCTAAATTTCATTACAATCTAGGTAATTAAATACCCACTTAGAAACAAGAGATTTTAAGTCATACACAAAATGCTATTAATCGATCACTTGAATCCAAGCTAAGGCTTTTTTTTAGAGCGTATTAAAGAAAAGAAAAATAATCGGAATGTAACACACAAACAGCATCGATTAAAATGAAAGAAAAAAAATTAAAATCAAAACGAAAATAATAATCATAGCAAAACTCTAAATCTGACATTAAGAGCATTATACATACATAATATCCGATAGAAATTACGAACGTGAACGGCTTCGAGAGAAGCTCCTTCTGACAGGGCTGTACGTCGGAGAGCCCCTTCTACGCGGAGAGAACGACCTCGACCTCGATCTGCCCCCCGATCTTCTTTCGCTGCCCCCTTTGTCTTCTTTTACGCGAATGTAAGATACTTCACCCTAAATACAGAAAATACACAAACGGTTAGTCCGGGTAAAATATCATAAAGACAGTGTTGCCAACTATTAGAGCTTGAAGCATACCTCGTGAGACCTGAATCTAGAATCGTCCAACTTCTTAATCGCATACTTCATGTCTTCGTATCTTAAAAACTCTACGACACCCGAACCGTCTTTGAAGGAATCAGCAAAACACACGTCTCCGGCCTCCCTCATGTGGTCTTTCAGGTCCTGCCACGACCCCGACGGCGGCAGCCCTAACACAACAAACCAATGAACTTAAGGAGTTTGTAATGGTATAATAGAATTACCTGTGACGAGAACTCTGAACTGGGAGCGACGAGCGGGAGGCCCCCTGGAGCCTCTGCCTCTCTCGCCGCCGCCGCCCCGGCCGCCTCTGAAGCCGTGCCCGCCGCCTCCTCGAGGAAACTCCACCCGGAGCCTGTAGCCGTCGTAGTCGTACCCGTCTCTGGCGTGGACGGCGTCATCGGCGTCCCTGGCATCGAAAATTAGGGTGAATTATTCGAATTCGGACGATTGGGAGGCTGGACGAGAGTGTACTCACCTTGGATCTTCGAATTCGACGAATGCAAATGGAGGCCCGCGTCGGTTCTTTAGGTCCACAAACGTTACCTTACCGAATTTGTAAAATAAATCCTGGATGTCTTTCGTTCTGATGTCCGGAGGGAGGTTGCCTACGTATATTCTGCAATCGTTTCGACCCGCTGCGGCCATTGTTTGATTAATTATCCAAAATTATAGAAAGAAATAACGCAAAATACAATGGCTAGTCCACTTCTATTTTTTTTATTATTAAACTTCAGCTGTCAGGTGTCAGCGACAGCGTTACCAACTTTACATTCTTATTTTTTGGTAACTTTTACCTCGCGGGTATTAAGCTCATTATGTCAAAATTGATTATCAATGAAAAAAGAAGAGTGCGTTCCGACATGATTTTTCCCCAATTATCCTAAGTCAAATAATGATAACATCTGAGGCCACTTTGTTGGAGATGGAGTAGATAAGAACGATTGTACAGGGTTATTCACTCTAGATGTTCATTAAAATTTTAAGATTTCCCTAGAGGGTGACAGAATTGGAAATTTGTGTATGAACTCGATTATTGCGAGTTTTTCTAAAATATTTACCAAAACGTTACTTTTTGTCAAACTCGGGATATTAAAGTTTACAAAACTCCTAAATTTTTGAAACTGCAAAATACTCCACTGAAAGTTCATGGAGAATAGCCCTGTATATATTTTTTGTTACCTTGTTTTGAAACATCTCGAATAAAATTGAGTGACATTAAGGGCGTTTCGCCTACTTTATTTATGTCTTCTATTGCAAAAACTTCTCACGGAAAATAACAAAAATAAGCGAAAAATGTGCGCAAGTTCGCACTGACGAATGCCGAGCGACCATGAATGGCGGACGAAATTTGAATTAGTTTCGCCTCAGAAGCGAAATCGGCGCGACTTGAGCGCGCTGTCTTGGAAATTCAAGTTTCCCCGGACGCTCCGGACGCGAAGTTTCCGATTCGAAAAACGAAACGTGCGCTTCGATGAACGATCGGAAATTCTTCAAATTAGTTTTTTGTGAATTGAACCGAACCAAAGAGAATTAACACCGGAGGCCTACAAATCAGAAATCATTCCATTATAAAAAAATTAGTAAAGTGTGAATGAACATTCGATGATTTAAATTTAAACATATATCTAATTTAATATGAACAATTCCGATCTAGTTAACAGGTTAGTAAACCGTCCAGTAATTGCGCGGTAATTTGTTAAACACATTTAAAAAAAAAACCAAAATCTATCTACCAATTTATTTTTTACCCACAAACTTTATCCGAATTTTTGCTACGAATAATCCATGTTTAATTGGCCTTAAAATTGGTTTTATTCGACATTGGAGAGTTAAGAGTAGCTAATTCTATCAACAACAAAAAAACTGATCGGGGAAAATTGGACCGAATAAGTGTATTGGTTCCTGAGTGGTTTAATATAAAAGGTGCAATTCTTCGAGCTGGAGCGCCGGGCATTCAACAAGCCACTAACGTAAGTGCTCTGTTTATCGTTCAAATAAATTCAACTATCTTGGGAAAAAAGACCGAGAACTTTAACTAAAAAGGTGAAAAGTAAATAGAAGTGTGTGGTAGTGGAGCGAAGAATCAATTTATTAGGGGAATACCGTAATAAAATTGACCTTTTTGGGTTCCGGGAGGTGAAATTAATAAAAAAAATATTATTTTCATTCATCAATGTATTTGAACAAATTAAGTATATTTGTGAATTCGTCCTGCTAATTGGGCATAATGATTTTGCTCCTACTTCGCATTTGATTGATTATGTTATTATACTTCTAAAGGTGAATTTCGGCCTTTGCCTTAAGCAGTCAAAATCATTGGTAATTGATACTTCCATTAATAAATTGGTTCCCCAAAATTCCTACGGCCTGTGGTAGACAGGAACATCATACAAATATTGAGGTAAATAAATTGATTTTCGTAAAGGCGTCGTTTTGTATTACGGGGTGTTGAAAAATAAAAAATATTCTTGGCATTATCTCAGAAATTATTTAGAGAAATGGTATTTGATTTTTTATACATTTTTTTAAAATGTATTTTTTTAAATTCAATGCAATTTTATTTAATATGCCACTAATCAAGATTATTGGCGCGATCCTTTTTCCACGTTAATCAAATATTTACTTCAATATTCACGCTTTTAAATACGGGAATTGTAACATATATAATATTCAGACAATCTGTATATAATCCCATACCTCAAAATGGATTTATATCATGCGGATGTTCGAGTAATTATTAACAAATTGGAATTAGGATTAGGATTGTGAAAGTTGTATAATTTCAATTTAAATGAGTTCCTTACGTTATAATTTAAATACAGGTAACCAGTGTTTATTAAATTAACGAATGAATTAAGCAACTATGTACCAAATCCGAAGTTGTTTTCGTAATGTTAAATTTAGACATTTACGCGTGTATGCATATGAGAAAATATGGAAACGAAAGGTTAGTGGAGTTATTGTTTTAAGGCCAGATGCGAACAATAGAAATTAAAATTAGTAATAAGCATGGGTCTTTAAATAAATGAAAATCCGAAAAGTATTTTCAACAGTTCTCCTTAAATCTTCGATAAGGAGCTCTATTGATTTTAAACCTTATCTAAAATTTTTCCGTTTCAATCTCAGTACGCCTTTTATTTCATAAGAATCAGTTCATATTTTCTACAAGCATTTTGTGAACTTTATGTAAAAATAATTTTCCACGTATGTCTAATAAAGGCATAATTTTTATATTAGTTTTAATTATATGTCTCAAGGATGTCTCAATAATTACCATATCAACGTTTGTTATATTCTTTACAATGATCACCCCGTGTATTATTATAATTTTAAATTCCACAACAAACTTACTGGTTCATTAAATTACCAACAACTCTACATTTTTACAATTAATTTACATTTTTATATTCTTTCTCAAAAACTACATTTTTGTGAATTATCTCAGAGCTAAAGGCTTTATTAAAAGTTGTTCTTTATGTTAAGGATTCCCATAAAAACACATTACTTAGATTTATATCTTGTATATATATTAAAATTATTTAATATTAAGTTTTTTACGAGTGTAAAAGTACTGTTGCAAAATAAAATATTCTTAAAATGCACCGTTAAGGAAGTTATGGATCGAGTAACCCTGCATATTCATTATAATATCTCGAAAATTACAACTAAATTAGTTAAAAATGCTATTAATTTCCATGGCAAATTTACGAAGCATTTGCTTAATATCGAATTATTTACATTTTAATATATTCATAGATGTTGTCTCGCATTCCAATATCGTTTGGAATAATTTCAGGTTATCAAAAAGAATAATTTATTACCGAAGTGCGGAAGTATTTCAAGCATTAAACTAATTTTTCAAATTTTATTTTCAGCACACACGCTGAATTACGCATTTTTAAATTCGCATAATTGTAGGACGTTCAAGGAAATTTAAAGTTATCGAAAACAAATTCACAAATATTAAAACATATTCCACTTATATTATCAAGTCCATTTTTATTTCCTTTAATATTGAATTAATGTAACGGCACGAAAGCCTCAAAAACTCATAAAAGAAATTGAAATGGTTTCGAGAAAAGTTAGTTAAGTACAAAAAAAAAATGCCGACACAAAAGCGAATTGAATGAAAATACTTTTTCTCGGAGAAATTGCAGTTTCCATCAGCTCCGAGTTCACATTAAAATCTTAGATAAACTTTACAGTTGATTTAATGAATATACCGGGAGTACCGGATCCTATTAGAAGATAAACAATTTTTAAAATATTCAAGCTCCTAGATCGTCATCATAACACACCCTGTATATTCATTTTGATTTGTATTTGCAGGAGGCTACTTGCTCGATCCGTTTAAATCTAATTTACATGTGGTAGGATTTGAACTGAAGGGCGAAATCGAATTGAAATTTTACTACAAACGGTACGAGATAAATCCAAGCACTTCCACATTTTTTATCGTTTATTATATTACATACATTCTGTATCACTTATTCTTCTTTAACCGGACTTGTTTCGAAACTAGAGAGCGATATTTCACGCTAGGATTACCTTTGATTCGGAATAAAATACTGAAAAGGTGTTTGAAAAATTCTCGGCACATATCACACCCCAGGGTGCTCATCATCCCCTATTCCCGTGTCTTCCACACAATATCCCGGAATAAAGAAGCAAATCATCTCCTGTTTGATGTCGTTTTATTGGCGAATTCAATTGAAGTTAAATTGAAACCTAACGTGAATTGTTTAATTAATCTTCACGATTTATAATTATTTTCCGATTTGACGTCAACGGTTAATTGCGAATTTCAATTGAAATTACTAACGAGTTTAACGAAAAAAATTAAAAACGTATACTTATGTTATTATCACATAAATATGTGTTGTTTTAATTGAAATGGATACAACACTTTTATTTGGGACAACTTACACATGGAAGGTTGTTTGTTAGTGGGTATCTATTTAAATTCCCATTAAAATACAGTGTAATTTTATAACATATTAGCTTACCGTGATTCGATATAATGCGCTAATAAAAGTATAGAAATTATTAAGGTAAAGGTTTAATAAATTCCTTGAAATTTGCCTAGGTATTTTTTGCTTGTAATTTTGTTTTTTTATCGTATCGTATATGTCGAGTATTTAACATAATTTAACAATAATAATTAATATTATGTATAGTAGGTTCTAGTTAATAGTAGCAGATAATCTGTAATATTTGTGTAATTAATGTATCTGCATGTTTGTGTATTGTAAAAATTCATTAGTACATATTTAGTATTCAAAGCGATACATCAAAATGCAATAAGTTTGCCTAATTTTTTTGTAGGTAAATAATAATTACAATTAATTACAGGATGAAGCCTAATTATATTCGTAAATTAATTCCTGCTTTACTAATTAATTCATGTGTGTAAATCTCCGTGAATTCTACGGTGAAATAATTTATTTACTCGCCACTCAACTATATTTAGCTATTTTCTTACAAAAATACACCGTATAAATTATTTCTTATTTCATTAGACGCATTTAATATTCTATTCCGTTTCCTCCCCTATAAATCGTGAATTGGTTAAATGGATTTTATTAGTAGCTGTCAATCATATGTCGAATTAATAACTTCAGGCAGAGTAATTAATAAATTTTTAATAAAATATAACGCAAAATGCATTTAAAAGATATTACGCTAAAAGAGAAGTTGAAATATTTGGAACATTTTTGGAGAAAAGACTGGAAAAGAAATTCCTAGCAAATGGCACATACTATATGTATACTATATTATGTATACTGTATTATGTCTATGCAGTAGCACAAATGGCTATGCAACTTATCTAGATTATGGAATTCTGTTGAGAAATTGCAGTTTTTGAATTCGAACGAATTTGTGCATGGGCAATTTTTCACAAAATTCCCAAATTGTTTTATTGTGCTATTAACGAATAAAACACGATACATACATTATTTCATTGTTAATAGAAAAGTAATAAAATTTTAATAGTCGTTAGTAGGTTATTAAATCCACAAAATTGCAACATTGTTGCAGTTTTGATGAATTGCACAATTATCTATTTATTAAACCGTAAACCAAATACAGAAATCAATAAACATAGGTATAGAAAGTAGATAATGAAAATATCGAAAATAACATACGGGTAGCTAATTAAAACAGTTCATTAAAAATCTAGATAAAAGTATAGCGATTTGAAAAATAATAAATTTTAATAAAAGCTCGTAAACCGTAATTTAAATATACGAGCGCATTTTCTACTGGGTATTTATAGTTTAAAACGATCAATTTTTGAAAAATTTCCAACAAATTCTCTCCGACTTAATCACATCCTTTCGACAGCGCTGGCTAACACATGTTTTTTCCATTAAAACTAATAAAAATTTTGTAAGATATGTCATATCCAATTGCGAAGAAAATTTATCTTCATGAGTGTCGACTTCAAAAAAAATGTTATTTCGATACTTATATAAATAGGAATAAATTTGAAAATATTATTTAGGTATCCTTCAAATTTTTCTCGACGATTTTTTCCGGAGGCGATTTGAAGGGAATATTAGAAGATTTCATGAGATTTCATGTCGTCAAGAGAAGTCCGAAAAATCGAAAAAAATCCGTGTTTCTAGCTAATAGGCCTGAAGAAAAAAGTCTGAGTGTAAGAACGGAGAATCCTTTAGGGACTTTGGGACTCCAGATAAAAGAACATTGTATTAATATTTTTCGTGCTCCATCCGAAACCAAAAGCAGATTGTCCATATAAAGTATTCCGGGACACCCTGTTGTATAAACTTCACCTTTAGCTGGACGACATTTTATAGATACTGTAGGTAATTAATATTATGCAGCTGGCTTTTATAAAACAAAACTTACTCAATTCTACAAAGTGTTTTGCCAACACGCTATTTTCCATTAAACACGTTTATTTTAAACGGTGGCAATAAAACTGGAATTAAACGTTTTGATTGCCTCGAAAGTTAATTTAATAGCTTTCGGTAGCCGTCGCAAATTCGCCCGGCTCTTGTCACAATGCAACTATGAAAATCTTCCAAAATACAGTGTGTCCTTAATTAAACATTCAAGTCGTGTACCTACTGTTTAATGAATAGGCTCATTTAAATTCATTTACCTTGATCCAAAGTTGCTTAGTTTACATACCGTATTATTTTTGGAGTTCGGGAGATTTCGCATCCATCTTGTACCACCTTGTATAATGTAATGTAATCTTAGAAGAGCATCCTAAAATACCATCCGGTTCGTAATTTGTAAAACCTTCATCGTGCTTTTTATAGCGCCCTTATAATATAATTCGTTTCAACTTAATTGGGCCTAAACCTAATGACAGTAACGGATGTTGTATCAAATTTAGCGTGCGTACAAAGGACACTATTAGGCGAACGACGTCAATTTACATTCTGCACGCATGTATTTAAATCGCAGGAGTAATTAGTGTATTCGTTAAAATTGTTTATCGCTTCCATCCTTGTATATACGCAAATAAATTTGTTATTAAGCCCGCCTAATACGAATCGATCTGTTAGGGCAGGCGATTTGGAAATAATATCTCTATTTAATATAACTGGTTTTATGCATTAATTTATACAGGATGAGTGGAGGAAGTAGCGCCTCAAATGCATCTTATTACTAAACAAAAAATTCCTTTCCTACGCGAGTTTATTATAGAATCTTTTTTCTATTATTTTATGATGAATTATTAATGCTGTTTAGGGGTTGTTACAAAGTTGGTTCGCCCGATATGACGGGTTATAACTGCTTAATTCAAATATCGACCCGAGCTAAACATGTTTGTTTGATAGTAAGTAGATTATGTAGATTTAATTCACATAACATTAATTAAACATCTTCACATATCTTCTACTAATAAAATAAGAGCATTAGGTACCCATTAGGTTTAATTAAAGGAGGAAATTAGCTTTATTACCTTGTATAGTGGGATTTCGCCTCAATTTTGAGACCACGTGTAAATCGTGTAAATTGTAAACAGGTCGTCCCCCTACAAATTAGCCTTAGCATTCAAAATGTTTATTGTTCTCGCAAATGTATATACGGCCTCGTATACAAACGATCGCCTATCTTTCACCATACTTTTTGTGTACAAATAAAAAAAGTTTCTCCCCCCGTTTTGTATCTTTCGATCATTGAGCCGTCGGGCGTTTTCCATTAGTGGTAATCACACTTATTTTATATCTAATTCCTCGCGAAGTTCTCCCGACAACATGAACCATTAAGGAGACAACATTTTCACATCGAAAAAGGGACAGAGTTAATTGAACATGTGATCAATAAATCCGCGTATCTTTCAACACACAATGCGCCTTTTCCACCGCAAAATTTCGCTTCGTAATACCCATCGTAAATTATTCAAACTAATTATAATAATACCGATTAAATATAACGCCGATAATAAAGTGAATGATTTAGTAGATATTTTTTGCGATGTTTCATTCGAGATATTCGAATCAATGCAGGTGCTTAGGAGAGTTTTTCAATATCAAAATTAAACTTAAACCTGAACTAATTCCAGTGTGCATTAGAATTTCCCAAAGGGATTGTAAAGTTTCACTTCAACGGCCTGCAAAGAATATTACTAGCCTGGTTTCGTCCGTATTTGACCCATTTTCGTCTCATCATAAGAAGCGTGGGCGTTTATTAAGAAAAGTTAAACTGGCGATATTTAATAGGGGACGAGACTGAGAATATGGGATGAAAAAGAAATATATGGCCCATGGTTTTTATGGCCTATTCATTTAAACTTTTAAATTAACTGTAATGATTAAAGAAAAGTAATTTATTGCTACAGCCATTCGAATACTAATTTAATACAGGGCAAATGGCATTTTGATACATTTTAAAACGAGTGAAAATCGAGTTGTAAACGGATACTGTCGAGGCCGTCAAGCTTTATAATAATCTACATATACACATAAAAGTTTGTTAATCTTGTTAATTATTAATAATTTTTTGATAGGTGAACACACACGAAGGATAAAGTTGTGGGTTCGATGACAGGAGTAACGGATATGTAAACATCCGCAATAAAAAATTGTTAAGAACTTTTTGCGAGTCTTTGAAGGTTTCTTTTTCGCTCTTTTATGGAAATTACTAAACTGAAAACGCTCTTTTATGAAAAAAACACTCTTTTATGGAAGAAACTAGCTATTTACTGTTTTTACATTTGCTTTCCTACGTAGTGAAATTGAAGGATTTTTAATGGGTTTTTAAGAGTTATTATTATAATTACAAGAGGATGAAGGTTTCATTAATCATTAATTAAGTTCGTTTTAGGTATTTTTTTCCTTTAAGTAAAAGCGTTTTTAGTCGTTTTTTCAATTACATGCTTTTGAAGATTAATTCCTTGAAAATTTCATTTCAAATATTTCCGTGATATACTACGAAAGAAACCTTAAAAAATCGGTAAATTCGAGCACATTAAAAATCTAATTTCCACACAGCATATAATTCCTCGTATGCTGAAAATAACCCCCAAAAAGGGAAATTCCTCCTATAGTTGGCAAAAATGCGTTAAAACCATTTTATTTTTCTATTGGAGCGTGTAATACCGCCAGCTTTAAAAGCCCTTTATGGCCCTAAGTTTATTACATTCCTTTCTCATTGCTTTATTTTCGAATGACCCTCCTGAACAAATGCTGAGCATTAATTAGTTCAGATCTCGCAAGTTTTTCCCATAAAATTTACCGCCCTCTTGCGCCCTCTTAAAGGTAATGTTTAACCGCTTTAATGGTTTGTAAATTTTTCTATTGCCACTCATTAAAAGTTGATAATGGTGATGATTTTAGCTCTGTGGAGGTTGTTTTAAGGGAGTCAAAACCAGTTAAAACGAGTTTAATGTTGCCAAAGTCAATTGAATTTGGTTTGAAATTAGGCAGTAGTACAACAAAGTGTACTCCTAAAATTAGTCTAATCTTATACAGGATATTCCTGAAATAGTTTATATAACTTTTCCAATATACTTTATGGTATAATTTATGAACGATTTTTTTTAGGACGGAAACAATTTATATGCAAAATTCAATTGACTTTGGAAAAACTGTACGGTTGAGTAACTGTTAAATTAGTATACGGGCCTTTCTCACAATATATGATCGTTGATAAAGTGTGACATGAATATTTAATATCCAAATACTTATTCAACAGGTTTGTAAATTAAATTCATTAAACGGTAAACGGCCCCATTTGAGCCGAATTTTTCACATTATAGCACTGGAGGGAAGAAATTCCCGCCACAATTAGCGCTTTATGTAGTGTTAATTACATATAAAATACATTGTAATATATACCCGCAGTTTTAGATAATATACGGGCAATTAAATTTATGAATACATTAGGAATAGTATTAGTTTTACTTGCATAATTCGCGGAATATGCTAAATAAAAAGCAATTCTATGTATATAATTAGTTGTCATTATTCAAGATAAAAGTGAATTATATTATAGACTAATAATTATAGGTTAATTTATAGAAATTTTTTAGAGGTATGTATTTGTAAACTTATTTTTGTTGCCCGTAGGTAAGTTAAATTTGTTTTTGTGTGGAAGTTTTCTCTTCGATCTTGAAAATTGTTATTTTTTTCGCGAATTTGAGAAAATAACAACATATCCATAGGCTATCATTCTATTGATTTCGTTTTGAAAGTTTGTTATTAAAAAAGCATCCAAAATACCTATTCTGTTTTTTCTCATTATGTAATATTATTAGTACTTTTAGTATCCAACGTTTGCATGTAACAACTTTCGAACTTTTAAGTGTTTGTAAAGGGATAAATGAATATATAAAAAACAAATACTGCCGTAAAAACAAAGGGGCTTCTCAACTTTCCTTTCAATACCCTTCCGATAGGGAGAGCGTAAAAACTCGGCGGTGAAATCGACTTTTTTTGGTACATTAACTTAATGTAATTTCGAGTGGATTTCGTGGAAATTATAGTTTATTCTTTGATCTTATATCGCTAAGTTATTCTTTTTATTTATGGGACACGACAACATGAGCCTGAATTCCGCTACATAAAACTTTCATGCGAGCGTTATCCAATAAAATCGAGAAAATAAATTGGGAAAAATATGTTTGGTAAAGTTATGTAAATTGAAAATTTACACAGCACTATATCCGTGTCCTGTTGCTAATCTCATCGTTTGAACTCGAACGAATATTTGGAATTTATTTCAAATAATTTCCATATAGAGTTACCAAGGAAATGTTTTATTGGTTTTTGATGCAATTTCTAGTAACAACTTTTGCATTAATATTAAATGACAAATTTTCCGTTTAATTTCAGGAAGAATTAACTACACTTCACATGTTAGCACCAGAAAATATGGACGTGAATGTAACATTGGATGAAAACACGCTGAAAACCACGCTGAGCGTAGGTGTGGAAAACTCGATGATAGATCGCGATGAGAATCTGGCGAAGATCGAAATCGCTACGCTAGCTTTAATCTTCGTTGTTACTGTTATAGGAAACAGCGTCGTCCTTTTGGCTTTATGGACGAGAAAAAAGTAAGTAAACAAATTTAATATTCCATTTCCAATCCTCAATATTCCAATAATTCTAAATAAAACTCGATGTTTATTCACTCACAATATTCCACTGTTCCACAAAACACAAAACGCTCAGTATTGCTTAATTTTCGGTAATTAATTGACTATTTTTTGTTTCATTTCAATTTGTTTGAGTACGTACAGGTAGAGAGAAATTTCGCGATGGAATTAATTAATAAACCTTTCCAATTGAAATCGAATTTTATGTTTCTCGTGTTTTTAATTGCTTAATTCTTTTACCTACTCTTCTTGTATCCCTCAAATCGCATTGTTCCCTTATAGCGAATTCCCGACTATTTAATTAGTCAATTGAAATGCATTTACTTTGTTAATTTAGTGTACATTTAGACACAGGGCCGGATTATGTTTAAAAACTTAAAAAATTCTACAAGAATAAAATTGTTATTCGATATACAAAATAGCAACACTAACTTTTAATGAAAAAAAAATATTTTTAATGTAAAATTATGAGCGTGAAATGTTTTTAAACCGGCCCTTGTACATTTCTCCGTGATTTACAGTATAAGTTTCAATTTAGCTAAAAGTATACCTACTAAAATGAGTTAATGCTTTACAAACACTAAGCTATTTACGCTGTTAACTCCGACACTCTATTCTTCTTTTATCATCATTGTTTCCTAAAAAGTTTTAATCCCCTCTTTTAATTTAGCGTTCAAAGCGGATCTGCGAAGGCTCTTCTTCATTTTCCGTTTACATTGCAGGCACGCCGGCCGTAAAAAATTGTCCCGAATGTACTTCTTCATCCTTCATTTGAGCATCGCCGATCTAATTACGGCCTTTCTCAGCGACTTGCCGCAATTAGCCTGGGAAATCACCTACAGGTTCAAGGGGGGCTTTTTCATGTGCAAGCTGATAAAGTACGGTCAGACGTTGGGCCCTTATCTCAGCTCGTACGTGTTAATGGCCACGGCCCTCGATAGGCATCAGGCCATATGCTACCCCCTTACGTATTGCTCGTGGACCTCGAGAAAATCCAAATTTATGGTGTACGCAGCTTGGGGGGTCAGTTTGGCGTTTTGTGTACCGCAAGTAAGTCTATTTTTCTTTTATATTAACATTCCGTTGGCGTTTTTAGTGGTGAAAAAGAAACATTCATTAACTGAATCAGTAGCTAAACGGTCATAGTGGAATTTCCTTTGCTCTCGCTCGCTCTCTAATCGAGCATATCTCTCGTTAAATCTCAGCGCTTCGGAGGTAATAAAATTAACTAAATCGCAGAAAAAAATTAATTCAAATCAAAGTGAAATATAAAAGCAATTATCGGGTATTCGGGATATTACCTGGTCGGTTGCATTATTAAATTTAAGCAGGAAATTAATACCTAATTGAACATTGTTAATGAATGGGCCAATTTCGAGATTACTCGCAACTGCAAAGCTAATGAAATACTTGCTACACGCTTTCGAACGATTATTATGTCTCGAGGAAACTCCCGGAATCATCTGATATTTATAGATCTTGAAAATTGAGCTTCGAATCACCTACAGGAACTCTAAATGAATATGAGCACCGTAATCATCGCGTGTATGGCGTAAGGCGTATATTGAGATGAGGTGCTCAAATATTAATGGAAAAACTGTGGGGTGTGGAATGAAAAAAAAAAATAAAGGATTTCTTATAACGAAATTTTCTCGACGGGATTACATTTTCCGGCGTTTGATTAAGTTTGCGTTGACTTCCTTATTTCAGCATTTAGTTGTATGGAGGGTATTTGAGTATTCAATGTTTGTTGTGAGTTGTAAGGAAACTAAATTTGTAATCGCATAATGCTTGGAATTCATAAGGGATTATAAACTTTAAATTGCACTACATAATAACGAAATGAATTAATTAATATTATCATTGAATTGTTAATCTTGTTAATGTGTTTGTAAATTTCGTCAAAATTAGAACTAAAATCCTCATTTTGACATTTCGCGCAATAGTTTGGTACAGAAAAAGATTCATCAAATTAAAGAAACATACATCAAAGTGGGTCACTTCTAACATGTCACTTGTCATATTAGCGAATATTAGCGAACTTACCAGAATATTATGAATTTCTTGTAATCTCTGTCTATCATCCGCAACACCCCTACACAGGAGTTCGTGCATTATTTGAGTGTTCAATGTTTGCGAGAAAACTTAATTAGACAATCTCTTATTAAATCTATCAAAACTAAAAATAAATTCCCCATTTTGACATTTTGCACAGCATCTTTGATACAGAAAAAAATTAATCAGAAACTGACATCAAAGTGGGTTACTTCCAACTTGTCACTTGTCATATTAGGGAATGCCGAACTTACCAGAAAGCCCAAAATAATAGTCAAGGCACATTCGACAAATTTAATTTTATGTTCGAAACTATTTGGGCAATCTATTTTCAATTATATCATGGTGGAAGCTATTAACTACTTATCTGTGTAGCTGTGGAAGCTATTCGCCGGGGACCGATAATATAATGCACGATTCCTATCTGTCCTTTGTTGTGCGTGTAAATTTAGTTAAAACGTCCCGGGCCCATTTCATTATCAAGTGTGCTTGTAGGCCTAAAATACACAAATTCCGAAAATAGCATTTGCCTAGATATTAAGTATTTAATATACATATTACATAGGATTTTGCGTGTTTATATATATTTCCGAGGGATAAATTTCGCCTCATTACAACCTATACATG
This sequence comes from Phyllotreta striolata, assembly GCA_918026865.1. Classification (NCBI taxonomy): domain Eukaryota; kingdom Metazoa; phylum Arthropoda; class Insecta; order Coleoptera; family Chrysomelidae; genus Phyllotreta; species Phyllotreta striolata. The sequence goes on along the minus strand of OU900094.1, from coordinate 14,615,616 downwards.
CGATAGACTTTTCGAATGTACAGTCTCTCATTACGTTGGATCCCTCATTATATCTCTATTGAAATATGTATTATGTTGATTTAACCGGAAGATTAATGCAATTCCCAGTTACCGATTAACGAGGCTAATGTTCTGATAAGAGGATTCCCGTAAATCAAATTCGTTGGCATAACATTGCTAGTAAATAAGGGCCAGTTAATTATTGTTAATTAAATTTTGGAATAGATACACATGCGAAAAATGAAAAATATAAAACTAAGGAGGGTAAATAATTTTGACATTGACAGTTATATAATCTAGAGGATTACGTTAAAATGTTTGTATAGTATAAACGAATTAACATCTGGTAAAACAAGCTCATTCTTGTACTAATTATTTCACTGGTTAAATTCGCTGAAAAATTCATTTTCTGCGCCCATTATAAAATCATCGATTTCCATTATTAATGTAACTCTAGCGGTTTTTTTTTAACTTACAGCTCCCACTAATTAATCCAATCGAGTTGATGAGGGAATAACATGCTCTCTTTTGTACGTTTCGCGATTACGGAAATTCCAAATGAATTTCAATTTGAAATTCTCACATTGCAGGCGCTATCCAATTTCACATCGCATCAAAACGACATGTAAATAATAATAATAATGGCAATAACAATAAATATAATGCGCTGTATTAAGAAGGGGTGTAAAAAAAGGGAAATGGAGCGGGAAAAATGCTTTTATGTGTTTCTTACGCCTGTCCTTCGAATCGTATTATGGATCCCAGAGCTGTTGTAAATAACTGATAAGTGGTATAACGAAAACCTCGGCGAAAAATGAAACTGAAAGAAAAATCGGGAGATCGGGTAAACGGATCGCCTTTATAAGATCCCGTGCTGTTTGCCGTTGTAAATAAAATGCGAGTGCCAGCCGCGGCTGCGGCGGGATAAAATAATTGCGGGGTAAACGAATTTCGCGCGGGCTGTATAGATTTGCATAAAGGTTTTGAGCAACTTCGTTGGATTTCTATCACTAGAAAATTTCATCCCTACATAATTGAATCGCAGCACTTGCTTAAGTGACTTTGCGGCCGATGGCAAGTTTGTATCTATGTCTAATTCGTTCCTTTGAAATGACCAATCTTGGCGTATTGTCCCATCATGTTCCCCTGCTAAGCTCGTTAGGGGTTGGAATAACCTTGTTTAATAAGGTCTGGAGATTATTTCGCCAGCTCCAGCCGGTAGCGGGGTATAACGTATTCATCGATAAAGCCTTTATTTCTTACTTTATTGACCACTTCACTTCGCCCATATTGTTTGATCAAAATCTCCCGGGATCTTCTTCATTTAAATTTAATGACCAGTCTGGTATATAATATTTGATAATATGTGATGATAACGAACAATCTAAAGAACAGGAAATATTTACAAATAATGTAATGGGTCATAAATTTTACGGTGAATAATTAGCATTTTGATTAATAAATTTACCGACTCAAGTGTTTTAATTAATAACAATATTTTGCGATACAAATTTGACCACAATGAATTGTTTTATTGGGAATTTTTTCTTTCCGGAATTCTTATATATCGATTATGACTACGCTAATTGCCTGTAATTAGGTACAGAGGTACTTAAAAAGATATTTAATTGTTAGTGGGGAGTTTTTGTTTGTAAATATCAAAAGTAAGTATCGTTTAATAAAATACTTATTGTTAGGATCTTGTGAATTTATTGTGTCGTGTAAAATGGTAAGTACGATTAATTTTAATAACTATTGTTGACTTACAACAATTTTTTATCTATGGTTATTTTATAATATTTATATACAATAGTTTTGCTATCTTCTTCATAATTACGTTCATTAAGATAGCAGTGTTATGGTAGTACACAAGTCGTGTCAATTCCATTACACAAATACAATTTTTTTTTGAAAATTAAAACTAATTCAACATTTTTTCGTAGATATTCGATCTCATATGCTTCTTTATATTCTTCGCGGATACTTGGGGAACTCCGATCCAGCAAGGTTCTTTCGTGCAGGAATTTAATAATCCTGCACAAATATTCGGAGGCTATATGCAGTTTTCATATTATCCTCAAATGTTCAGCAGCAGCCCTCAAGAGCACAACGTTTATCCTCAAACGGCAGGTCAATATCCTCAAACAACAGGGCAGTATCCACAAAAAGCAGGTCAATATCCACAAAAGGCAGGTCAATATCCACAAAAGGCAGGTCAATATCCACAAAAAGCAGGTCAATATCCTCAAACAACTGGCCAATATGCACCAATAACCAGTCAATATCCTCAAACAAGTGGCCAATTTGTATCACAAACAGGTCAATATCCCCAAACAGCAAATCTTTATCCTCATGTTGTCAATCAGCAATTCCACCAAATCTCCGGTTATCGCCCATCAATCGCCGCTTTGTTTTCCGATAGGTTCGGTTATAATCCTTTTGAGGATTATCAGGGCGGTTTTTGGATACACGATTACGACAATTTGTATAAACACAAACACAAACACAAAAAGGATAAGCATCACAAACACCACAAGCATCACTAAGGTGAAGAATGATAAAAAAATGTCAGTGAAAAATTGTGAATAAAATAAAATTTTGAATATGATCTAGTTTTATTTGGTTAGAAACTTATTTGAGATTATATTTAAATCATTTCGGATCGTTTGGTCGCTTCTCGAGCTATATCTACTCCTATTGGATTTTCCATTACAATTTTTTTTCAATATTACACATTGGATTCGAGCAATAAGGAACATTTATTATCCCCGATTTTTTTCTTATTTGCGAGATTTCATTTCGCCTTATTTTGGCTCTTAAACTAATGGCTATGAGTTTCAGTTTAGGAATTTAGGCTCCATTCAGCAAAGAGGCCCGTTTACCAATATTATTTCCATTGAAATTCGAAATTTTATTGCGTTCGTCGTCTTCAAGGGAATGTATCCCATTCGACGTTTTGTCTTCGTGTAATTCAGTGAGATATTGCCCCACCAACAAAAGGGCTAAATTCGCCGGATGCGAATTAAATTGCGAGTTTTATTGGGATGTATCTCACCTAATTTATTTATTTTATTCAATTCCGGCCTACAAAGAGCAGAAACAATATGTTTCTCTTTCGCTGTAGGTAATTTAGGCGGGTCGATGTGCATTCGACAGCGCGATAGCGGATCTTCGGAACTGAACGTGACGCGTGAATAAAAAAAATTTTTTTTTCCGGGGAAAATCGCTTTTGATGCGTTAATCCGCGCAACCAACGAATATCCCGCTTTCATTTTCAGATTAAACGGGATAAATCCTTTATAACCGACGCGCTGATATTTATTTTAGTCATTAAATGTAGAGGAAATTAAAAAATGCAAATCGTATTTTTGTATATGTATCGCATCGACAACTGACCAACGTTTTATATACCTTTACTTGTTTAGGAAAATCCTGAGTTAATTATTCAAACGAAATAAATGTTTATGAATTATGTGTATTTAGGTAGGATCTGTTTCACAGTCATTGAATTCGGGTTTGTTACATCCATAGCATTAGGAACTCGAGAATTGCGCTCAATAAATTCGGTAACTAAATTCACTAAATTACATTTCGTATACAATTTACATTTTTTTACATCGTACTCTTTGAGATAATTTTTTCTCGCATATTAAAATCTGCCGGAACAGCTCACATGAGCCGCAATTAAAAGCCATCCTTGTGGTCTTTTTTTGAATTTTTTTCATGTAACGAGTGGAATTAATATGCATTTATTCATTTTTAAATCTTTATTAACTAAATCGATTTAGCCGAAATGCACGGCGTAGGGTGTTGCGTGTAATTTATGCAAATGTTACGAGCATTAATATATACCTGCTCTTCCCTGCTTCTCTGTATTTTTGTAATTAATTGCTCTTTGTTTCAGAGTGATAAATGTAACGTCACGTTAATATTAATGCAGTTGAACTTGAGGAAAATGTTAAATCTTTCCCAAACACGACAGAATTATGTGCAAATAAATACACTGAAACTTAGGTCAAGCCGCAAAAATATCAAAAAATTCTTGGAATATAACTGAACGATTAATCCCACAAGTAGTTTAAGAAAACCCGTTTCTACAGTGTGTTTCATATAAATAACAATAATTAAATTTGACATGAAACAGTCGAGAGCATATAAATGGTACTAATAAACCGTCATTGTCACCTCTATTTTTACCTAAATTATGTCTAATTTCCAAAAACATCCTAAGAGGATTATCGCAATAAAACGTCAACTTAATCATACAAACAAAAAAATGCAAATTTATTAATTTTTAAATTGCAGGTTACTATATTTTCCTACCAGGAAGTTTCGCTAGGTGTTTACGATTGTTGGGCAACGTTCGAGAAAGAATGGGGCGAGAGGACTTATGTTATTTGGTAAGAAACAAAGAATATCAATTATTTCCAGCTATTTGTTAAATATATTAATGTAATTCGTTCTTATAAAAAATTCGCAAGGTACGAGATACGGAGGAATCGTTCGCTTCTAATACATTTTTAAAACATATCGATTTTATGGGAACGATATTATTTCTTTGTGCGAGTTCCTTGGCTTTATAGAATCCCATTTCTTCCGTTCGTTTGACAAAGGAAAACGTGAAAATTAGTCTCATCAGCAATATCACTATCTCCCGTAAGACTGCAGTATATCGTATATCAATAACTCTATCCGAGAAAGTCATCTCCAAACATTTTTTTCGGAGTTGATTGATGCTCTGTATCGGATCGATGCTAAAAAGGCGAGAAATTCTCTGGCGAAAAATTACTTCTAAGGCAATAAAAAAAAGGGCTGAGAGATGTAGAACACGGTTCCTTGCAATTCGATCCGTGCGAATTCAGGTATATTATCGGGGCAATTTATTCCGTAGTTTGCGAAAAGGAAAAGGAAATGCGGCCGATGGGGCTCGAACAGCGAAGAGGCAACTTCGAACAGGCCTTTCTGTTATGGATAAATAAATTCCCAGACACGGAAATTTATTTCGCTGATAAAAGAATATATTTAATTTCAACTTCGAAACGAAGTTTATCTTAAACAATATAGATAATGGAGATAATATTCAGAATACTTTCGTGAATAGATTTTCGAAACGAAATTTATCTTAAACAATATAGATAATGAAGATAACATCGAGGATACTTTCGTGAATAGATTGGAGATTAATAAAATGTCTACGGTTACACTTGATTGATTATTACACAGCAAAATAAAAGTTTCGTAATAAATTTTATAACTTTCTCAGTAACTATCTGAATTTTTATGTAGAGGCCATTTGGGAGGTAATGGGTGGTAAAAATAGGGCTCCTTTTACCACACTATTGAAAATTTAGGTGCATATACTGTTTCCAAAAATAATACAAATACATAATATAGCGATTTGATTTACTTCAAACATGGCTCGGGACAATGGCTCGTCCTTTAAACGAAAAAAATGTCAATTTCATCAACTTTAAATTTGACAAATAAATGTCAGAGCCAAGAAACCATAGCAACAATTAATTGACACATTTTATAGTACGTTCAGAATTAATTCCTTAAATGTATCAATATGCTCGGTGGTTAAAACTAAATTGGTCTTCACGTAAATACGCGTTAATAAAATGTTTTCAAATTTGGGGGTTGATTTAAGAATGAAATTACCTTTAAAACGAGGTGTCACTTGACCCCCCTTTCCATAAAAAAGCTTCAAAATGGCGCCTAACTGTCATTTTGAAAGTTTTAACTGTCATTTTTACGTCAAAAAAACACCCCATAAACACTCCAAATTTCGCGACAAAAGCTCTTACCATTCAAAAGTTAAAGGGATACGCTATAGATCAATTAATCAATAGATACTAAATAAAAATGTTGATAAATAAAAAATAATAGGTTCTTTGATTGTCCATCAGGTATTGCATATCAATCTTCATCGTGCCGCTGTTCGTCTTGGTCTACACGTACACTCACATATGCGTGGAGATATGGCAGAGTTCGGAATCGAGTCTGAGGCCGCGCAGCTCCCAAAAACATTCGACGAAGAGGACGCCATTCATTTCGCGCGCCAAGATAAACACGGTCAAACAGACGATAGCCGTCATCGTGATGTACGTCGCATGTTCGGCTCCATTCATCGTCGGGCAATTATGGGCCACCATCGATCCCCAAAATCCTTTCCTCGACGGTAAGATAAAGTAAACACAAAAAGGATGCGATAAAGGATACGGTTTTGACCGCATTACATTTCCACTACAATACGGGATTTCGGCCGGTAGATCGATAATGGGCTTGTTTGATGTGCCCGCTATTTATGAGCTTTATTATATGCTACGTATGATGTATTAGTTATGAGCTATTACTAAACGGGCGTGTCTTGATTGTAGAATATTTCAAGTTTCACTCTGACTTATACAGACCGATATTTGAAACTTGATACAGGGAGTTTCATCAATTCAATTTTTATCCAGAGTATCACCAAAGAACATACAAATCAACTTGTATATGCTGGTGATTATCTCGTTATACTTAATGAATAATCAATGTAAATCTTGAATCTTCCATCATAAATTAAATTAGTGCATTTCAGTTACTGCACCTCGTTCCTCGTTATAAATGTTCAACTTGTTTTGAACGTTGGTTAGACTCGAGGCGAATTAACATTGATAAAGAGAAGCCGGTGCAGTCATGGGAACATCGAAAACTTCCACTTGTAGGAAATTCGAATCAAACATGCTCTTCGTGACCGAAAGCTCTAAGTAAATAAAAGTTAGTTTATTCCGGAAGAATCTGAAATACTCTGAAAATGCGGCCGGAATCGGGTCCTTTCGTATAATCGAAATGGGTATTATGTTTTATGAGTAATTTCTATATCGCATGACGCAGGGGAGTGTTTCTAACTCCGAAACAGTGCGAAGTGTCAAGTCAAGTAGTCACTAAAAGGTAGGATTAAAACCTGGATAATTAATTTTCCTCACTTTCAGGGCCCGTTTTCACCATACTGATGCTGTTGTACAGTTTAAATAGCTGCGTTAATCCCTGGATATACTTGGCCTTCAACAGAGAACTCCCGCGATTGCTCTTAAAACATTACATCACTTCGACAAAAAACTACAAGGCAGCGGCCGGAGGTAAATTTGCTAATAATGTAATAGTTTCACAATTTAACGAGCATTTTTTTATATTTTACCTGACGTCGTTTACACCTATAATTATTTTTATTACACTAGTGTTTTTCTGGAATCGAAGAATCAATCACAGATATTATAGATACACGAATTTCTTTATAACACGCACTTAGCCAATTAGATTAATTCGTCATTATCGCTTTAATTTTATCCAAATCGCCCGTACTGTTATTATCTAAAAAGTTTCGGGTGTTAGTCCGGACGATTACGTGCAAATTTTTGGAAAGTAACTATAAAATGCAAAGTAAACGACACAACTTTGACCATAATAAGATTAAGTTCTCTTTCAGTCTTAACAACTTTTCTTTTCTTTAGCCCCTTGTGTCTTATTATAATATTTCTATGAGGTCAAATTGAGTCCATCTAGTTCATTATATGTCCTTATATTGTGTTATTGTGAATTTCCCGTTAAATATTTTCTGACATATCAAAAGAGGTAATCAGCTCACGAAATCGTCACCCCATAAGATATACTTTGTTCGAAACCGAAGCGCCTATTATTAGCGACTCCATTGTCGCTTAGGTAAGGAAAACTCGCACGATTAGGGCCCCCCCGTCCGACGCTCGACCCTCGACCAAATCCCATTAACGCCGCCCCGAGCTCTATACGGATTTATCGGCGTCTGACGCGGAAACGTCAAAGCCTAAACAAGTTTTTCCCCATTCAGGACAAAGTCCAAGCGCCTCGTCGGGCGATGTTCAAACGACTTCGCTACGTCTGTTTTCGAAATGGTCCCGTTACAACGGCAACAACAACAACGATCGCGCCCAGAAGGTCCCCGGCCGCTCGCCTAATCGCCGCCCGTACACCGCCCAATACACCGCCCACAATTGGATCGTGACGACGGATGTGTGAGCGAAGGGAAACTGCGGAAGTTTTATTCCGTCGAAAGTAAGTAAGTTGTATATTAGCTAATTTAACGGGCGAAGTTTGGAAATAACAAAGCCGACGAAGTAGCCTGTTATGATGAAAGCATTTTTGGAAATAAGAGGAACTAAGCCAGAGAAATTTACATCTTTCCATAAGGATGATGCGATGTGACATGACATAACACTTACCTGTAACAGGCAGCGCGTAGCATTACTGGAAATGCCTCTTATGCTCATACAGCAAGGAGTTGTACATAAAAAGTTGTTATAATGTTATTTGTTTCAGATAGGAAGGGTATAAGGAATTTTTTTGCTTCCAGAAACGTCTCCAAAAAGGCCTATACGAGGGTTGTTGTTCATGTGGAAATTGCATGGAATTCACACACATCTCTCCTACTTAAAATTAAACTGTGATTTACATGTTGGTACTTTTAAAGAATGTGTTCACTTTAATTGTTGATATACCTAAAGAGTTGTTTTAGCGACGAGAAGGATCTCGAGAGTCTATTTTAAAAGTTTCGTCAATTAACCGAGAGAATTCAGACCCCGATTGAAGCGCATTCTTTAATGTGAATTGTGCTGTTTCTTATAGAAATGTTTGTTTTCTTGAAAAAAAAATATTCTACTGTGTAGATTTTTTAAGTTGAAATATTTTTTTATCGTTTTTACTTGATGCTCAAAGCGCTGTGAGCAAACAAAATATGTAGAATATAAAATACCTACTAAGAAATAAACATTTTTTTTTGATTCTTTATTTTTTATTTTAGAATTTATAAGAATTGTCATTTTTGTAATCCCTTTGTAAAGAGCGTTATATTACTAAAAATTAACCTTACGTAACCTCGGTCAGGAAATTCAAGGACCTAATTAAAATAGGGTTCGGGGTACGATAACATATTTGCTTAATTTGAAATTTCAAATTCATACAATCTACACATGTAAATGGAATAGAAATGTAGAATAGATATTTTCGTCAGACCTTTTTCAAGCACGAATGGAAAATAAAATATATACATTTAATAATTTAATATATTTGAGTACTAATACGTAAGTGCTGCCTGACTATATCCGATACGAAACTAACAGGACGAATATGTTCGAGAAATAATTTTGCAAATTCTCCCTAGCTTCGGCGGAATCGACTCATCCATTTTTCATGCTCTCGAGCCGCAAAATTAATTGCGGCATTCACGAAAGGACATTAATTTTGTGAAAGATTATTTTAATACGCCTATATATTTATTTTGACAGAAACGAATACGTTTAAATACACCGCGTTTTTAGAGAGATCAACTTGATAATCTATTTCCTCGTCCTTCCGGAACGCAAAAAATAATAATAAATTAGTGGAAAAAACAACAGAGGAAGTCCTACGGCGACCTAAAAATTATTGGCACATCCAATTAAAATCGTAAATTAATTATATCATTTTAATTTTTATTTACATATAGATTTCTGGAGTCTTCTGAGGAAAGTTAGGTAATAAATAATTATTAAATTATTTTTTGTAATTATTAATAATTGCCACAGTCATGACAGTACAGTTTTAAGTCACACTTAAGATAAAATTTATCGCACTTATTTTTTAATAATTGTCTATAAATGAATCGTGCTTATAAAATGAAATGCATGTTTTTAAGTGTGTAGTGGATCAAAGTAAAAGTTACCATGAAAGTCCTAATACTAGTGCTAGCCTATGCGTTTTTAGGCGCTGAAGCTTCATCTTCTCGTCACCAATGGAAACAATTCAAGGTAGAACAAAAAATAAAAATATCTATTTACTCACACTATTATAAAGTACCTATTCAGTAAGTAAATCAATTGATTCATGCTTTAATTCAAGAGTAACTTCGGCGTAAGATACGAAAACCTGGCCGAAGAAAGACACCGCTACCAAATATTCCAAGACAACCTGAGGAAAATCGAAGAACACAACGCCAGATACCAGCTGGGATTAGAAACCTACTACATGGGGGTCAACCAATTCTCCGACATGACCCAGAGGGAGTTCGGCCAAATGCTGCGCGGCAAAGGCGTCGCGGCGCTCAACAGGACGCCCGCAGCGCGACCGGCCAGGCGCCTGCACAAGCAAGGAAGAGACGACTTCGACTGGGAGGACAAGGGCGCCGTGTTGGACGTGGGGGACCAAGGCGATTGCCAAGCCGGATGGGCCTTCAGCGCGGTAAGTAGCCCATAAATCCTTACACAGGGTTCGAAAGTAATTGGCGCCGTGTAGACAGGAGCGCTGGAGGGGCTGAGCATCATCAAGATGGGCTTCGGGTACCAGCTCAGCGCGCAGCAACTGGTGGATTGCGCCGTACCCGAAGGAGGCTCTTGCGCCGATGGAGACATAGAAACTGCTTTTAAGTACGTGATTGCTAACGGGCTGACCAGACAAGCTGATTATCCTTACACGGGCGTTAAAGGGAAATGCAACGCGACCAAGGAAAGCTTCGTCACCGCTAAGACTATCGTGAAAGGTATTAACACCGAAGATGACCTCGAACGTGCTATGTGTGAGTAAAACGAGCGATTATCTAGTAAGTTAGTGCTTATCGGCTTTGTTTTGTAGTTTCTCATGGTCCGGTTTCTGCGTACATAGACGGGGAACCCCTTCATCAATACCAAGGCGGTGTGTTCCAGAGCAAAGCTTGTTCCATGAATGAAACGAGACTGACTCATGGCGTGCTTGTTGTTGGTTACGGTTTTGATGATAGTATTGATATGGTTTTTTGGAATGTCAAGAATTCCTGGGGGGAAAATTGGGGAGAACAAGGCTACGTAAAAATACTAAAGAACACTAATATGTGTGGCATTGGTAAAAAAGCCTTGTTTCCTAATTTGTAATGGAAATAAGATGATTAGTTTGAATTAAATATTTACATTTATGTTAATGTTGTTTTTCAATAAATTTAGTAAGCTACCCTTTGTTGGATAAATAAGCAGGAAAATTAGAAAAAATAGAGCAAAAAATCGTAGTATTTTAGTACAAAGCACTTCAATATAATCGATAAAATTTAATATAAACGTTGTCTTGTGACAATTTCAATCACTTAAGTAATCACTTAAGCAATCACTTAAGTAATCAAAACGTAACGTCTCGGCCGGACGGCGAATACTTGACGGGCCACGAGGAGCTGTTTGCGCCGCCTGGGCGCGGGCTTCTGCAGGGGCGCCACATATTTGTTCGATAAATTATTCAAAAAAAATTATTATTTGAATAACATGTCAATTTCAAACACAGTTGTAAAAAAGAAGAAAATCAGGACTTGTACTTTAGTAGACATTAATCTCAATAACCGTCAAATAATCTAAAAAAAGAAAAGAGAAGAACTGAACTATATAACCTCAAATTTAATTTTGGAGTGCAAATTTATTTCCATTTTCAAGTTCTAAACGACTAATACTAATGATAAATACATAATAATCTACTCGATTAAATGGCTTCTTCAGCTGGGATCTACAAAAGAATTCTGTCATTATTAGAGAAATGGCCGGTAGATCAAAGTAAAGCAGGCGGAAGGTACTGTATGGACCTTTAAAATTACCACTTTTTACCACAAAATTAATTTCCAGGGACTTTAATGAATATCTGACCAATTTCGTAAACACCGCATACAAAGAAAATAAATTCGAAACCAACCACAAATACTGGGACAACCAATACTTAGCATTGCAAAAGTTGATCAACAACAATCACAAAAACAAGTATCGAAGGTCGTTAAACACCTCCGCCACAGGACTGTCCGCAGAAGAATGTAATTTGGTGCTCTCCAACAAGAGTTTAGAGGAATTAAACGTACAAAAGAAATCATTTTTCCAAAGTTTAATATCGTTAAAATAAAACCATGTTATATAGAAATAGCATATTTAGACTAGTTAGACATTACAGCGCGGAATTAAACCCTGCTCTTCCCTGCTTCTCTGTATTTTTGTAATTAATTGCTCTTTGTTTCAGAGTGATAAATGTAACGTCACGTTAATATTAATGCAGTTGAACTTGAGGAAAATGTTAAATCTTTCCCAAACACGACAGAATTATGTGCAAATAAATACACTGAAACTTAGGTCAAGCCGCAAAAATATCAAAAAATTCTTGGAATATAACTGAACGATTAATCCCACAAGTAGTTTAAGAAAACCCGTTTCTACAGTGTGTTTCATATAAATAACAATAATTAAATTTGACATGAAACAGTCGAGAGCATATAAATGGTACTAATAAACCGTCATTGTCACCTCTATTTTTACCTAAATTATGTCTAATTTCCAAAAACATCCTAAGAGGATTATCGCAATAAAACGTCAACTTAATCATACAAACAAAAAAATGCAAATTTATTAATTTTTAAATTGCAGGTTACTATATTTTCCTACCAGGAAGTTTCGCTAGGTGTTTACGATTGTTGGGCAACGTTCGAGAAAGAATGGGGCGAGAGGACTTATGTTATTTGGTAAGAAACAAAGAATATCAATTATTTCCAGCTATTTGTTAAATATATTAATGTAATTCGTTCTTATAAAAAATTCGCAAGGTACGAGATACGGAGGAATCGTTCGCTTCTAATACATTTTTAAAACATATCGATTTTATGGGAACGATATTATTTCTTTGTGCGAGTTCCTTGGCTTTATAGAATCCCATTTCTTCCGTTCGTTTGACAAAGGAAAACGTGAAAATTAGTCTCATCAGCAATATCACTATCTCCCGTAAGACTGCAGTATATCGTATATCAATAACTCTATCCGAGAAAGTCATCTCCAAACATTTTTTTCGGAGTTGATTGATGCTCTGTATCGGATCGATGCTAAAAAGGCGAGAAATTCTCTGGCGAAAAATTACTTCTAAGGCAATAAAAAAAAGGGCTGAGAGATGTAGAACACGGTTCCTTGCAATTCGATCCGTGCGAATTCAGGTATATTATCGGGGCAATTTATTCCGTAGTTTGCGAAAAGGAAAAGGAAATGCGGCCGATGGGGCTCGAACAGCGAAGAGGCAACTTCGAACAGGCCTTTCTGTTATGGATAAATAAATTCCCAGACACGGAAATTTATTTCGCTGATAAAAGAATATATTTAATTTCAACTTCGAAACGAAGTTTATCTTAAACAATATAGATAATGGAGATAATATTCAGAATACTTTCGTGAATAGATTTTCGAAACGAAATTTATCTTAAACAATATAGATAATGAAGATAACATCGAGGATACTTTCGTGAATAGATTGGAGATTAATAAAATGTCTACGGTTACACTTGATTGATTATTACACAGCAAAATAAAAGTTTCGTAATAAATTTTATAACTTTCTCAGTAACTATCTGAATTTTTATGTAGAGGCCATTTGGGAGGTAATGGGTGGTAAAAATAGGGCTCCTTTTACCACACTATTGAAAATTTAGGTGCATATACTGTTTCCAAAAATAATACAAATACATAATATAGCGATTTGATTTACTTCAAACATGGCTCGGGACAATGGCTCGTCCTTTAAACGAAAAAAATGTCAATTTCATCAACTTTAAATTTGACAAATAAATGTCAGAGCCAAGAAACCATAGCAACAATTAATTGACACATTTTATAGTACGTTCAGAATTAATTCCTTAAATGTATCAATATGCTCGGTGGTTAAAACTAAATTGGTCTTCACGTAAATACGCGTTAATAAAATGTTTTCAAATTTGGGGGTTGATTTAAGAATGAAATTACCTTTAAAACGAGGTGTCACTTGACCCCCCTTTCCATAAAAAAGCTTCAAAATGGCGCCTAACTGTCATTTTGAAAGTTTTAACTGTCATTTTTACGTCAAAAAAACACCCCATAAACACTCCAAATTTCGCGACAAAAGCTCTTACCATTCAAAAGTTAAAGGGATACGCTATAGATCAATTAATCAATAGATACTAAATAAAAATGTTGATAAATAAAAAATAATAGGTTCTTTGATTGTCCATCAGGTATTGCATATCAATCTTCATCGTGCCGCTGTTCGTCTTGGTCTACACGTACACTCACATATGCGTGGAGATATGGCAGAGTTCGGAATCGAGTCTGAGGCCGCGCAGCTCCCAAAAACATTCGACGAAGAGGACGCCATTCATTTCGCGCGCCAAGATAAACACGGTCAAACAGACGATAGCCGTCATCGTGATGTACGTCGCATGTTCGGCTCCATTCATCGTCGGGCAATTATGGGCCACCATCGATCCCCAAAATCCTTTCCTCGACGGTAAGATAAAGTAAACACAAAAAGGATGCGATAAAGGATACGGTTTTGACCGCATTACATTTCCACTACAATACGGGATTTCGGCCGGTAGATCGATAATGGGCTTGTTTGATGTGCCCGCTATTTATGAGCTTTATTATATGCTACGTATGATGTATTAGTTATGAGCTATTACTAAACGGGCGTGTCTTGATTGTAGAATATTTCAAGTTTCACTCTGACTTATACAGACCGATATTTGAAACTTGATACAGGGAGTTTCATCAATTCAATTTTTATCCAGAGTATCACCAAAGAACATACAAATCAACTTGTATATGCTGGTGATTATCTCGTTATACTTAATGAATAATCAATGTAAATCTTGAATCTTCCATCATAAATTAAATTAGTGCATTTCAGTTACTGCACCTCGTTCCTCGTTATAAATGTTCAACTTGTTTTGAACGTTGGTTAGACTCGAGGCGAATTAACATTGATAAAGAGAAGCCGGTGCAGTCATGGGAACATCGAAAACTTCCACTTGTAGGAAATTCGAATCAAACATGCTCTTCGTGACCGAAAGCTCTAAGTAAATAAAAGTTAGTTTATTCCGGAAGAATCTGAAATACTCTGAAAATGCGGCCGGAATCGGGTCCTTTCGTATAATCGAAATGGGTATTATGTTTTATGAGTAATTTCTATATCGCATGACGCAGGGGAGTGTTTCTAACTCCGAAACAGTGCGAAGTGTCAAGTCAAGTAGTCACTAAAAGGTAGGATTAAAACCTGGATAATTAATTTTCCTCACTTTCAGGGCCCGTTTTCACCATACTGATGCTGTTGTACAGTTTAAATAGCTGCGTTAATCCCTGGATATACTTGGCCTTCAACAGAGAACTCCCGCGATTGCTCTTAAAACATTACATCACTTCGACAAAAAACTACAAGGCAGCGGCCGGAGGTAAATTTGCTAATAATGTAATAGTTTCACAATTTAACGAGCATTTTTTTATATTTTACCTGACGTCGTTTACACCTATAATTATTTTTATTACACTAGTGTTTTTCTGGAATCGAAGAATCAATCACAGATATTATAGATACACGAATTTCTTTATAACACGCACTTAGCCAATTAGATTAATTCGTCATTATCGCTTTAATTTTATCCAAATCGCCCGTACTGTTATTATCTAAAAAGTTTCGGGTGTTAGTCCGGACGATTACGTGCAAATTTTTGGAAAGTAACTATAAAATGCAAAGTAAACGACACAACTTTGACCATAATAAGATTAAGTTCTCTTTCAGTCTTAACAACTTTTCTTTTCTTTAGCCCCTTGTGTCTTATTATAATATTTCTATGAGGTCAAATTGAGTCCATCTAGTTCATTATATGTCCTTATATTGTGTTATTGTGAATTTCCCGTTAAATATTTTCTGACATATCAAAAGAGGTAATCAGCTCACGAAATCGTCACCCCATAAGATATACTTTGTTCGAAACCGAAGCGCCTATTATTAGCGACTCCATTGTCGCTTAGGTAAGGAAAACTCGCACGATTAGGGCCCCCCCGTCCGACGCTCGACCCTCGACCAAATCCCATTAACGCCGCCCCGAGCTCTATACGGATTTATCGGCGTCTGACGCGGAAACGTCAAAGCCTAAACAAGTTTTTCCCCATTCAGGACAAAGTCCAAGCGCCTCGTCGGGCGATGTTCAAACGACTTCGCTACGTCTGTTTTCGAAATGGTCCCGTTACAACGGCAACAACAACAACGATCGCGCCCAGAAGGTCCCCGGCCGCTCGCCTAATCGCCGCCCGTACACCGCCCAATACACCGCCCACAATTGGATCGTGACGACGGATGTGTGAGCGAAGGGAAACTGCGGAAGTTTTATTCCGTCGAAAGTAAGTAAGTTGTATATTAGCTAATTTAACGGGCGAAGTTTGGAAATAACAAAGCCGACGAAGTAGCCTGTTATGATGAAAGCATTTTTGGAAATAAGAGGAACTAAGCCAGAGAAATTTACATCTTTCCATAAGGATGATGCGATGTGACATGACATAACACTTACCTGTAACAGGCAGCGCGTAGCATTACTGGAAATGCCTCTTATGCTCATACAGCAAGGAGTTGTACATAAAAAGTTGTTATAATGTTATTTGTTTCAGATAGGAAGGGTATAAGGAATTTTTTTGCTTCCAGAAACGTCTCCAAAAAGGCCTATACGAGGGTTGTTGTTCATGTGGAAATTGCATGGAATTCACACACATCTCTCCTACTTAAAATTAAACTGTGATTTACATGTTGGTACTTTTAAAGAATGTGTTCACTTTAATTGTTGATATACCTAAAGAGTTGTTTTAGCGACGAGAAGGATCTCGAGAGTCTATTTTAAAAGTTTCGTCAATTAACCGAGAGAATTCAGACCCCGATTGAAGCGCATTCTTTAATGTGAATTGTGCTGTTTCTTATAGAAATGTTTGTTTTCTTGAAAAAAAAATATTCTACTGTGTAGATTTTTTAAGTTGAAATATTTTTTTATCGTTTTTACTTGATGCTCAAAGCGCTGTGAGCAAACAAAATATGTAGAATATAAAATACCTACTAAGAAATAAACATTTTTTTTTGATTCTTTATTTTTTATTTTAGAATTTATAAGAATTGTCATTTTTGTAATCCCTTTGTAAAGAGCGTTATATTACTAAAAATTAACCTTACGTAACCTCGGTCAGGAAATTCAAGGACCTAATTAAAATAGGGTTCGGGGTACGATAACATATTTGCTTAATTTGAAATTTCAAATTCATACAATCTACACATGTAAATGGAATAGAAATGTAGAATAGATATTTTCGTCAGACCTTTTTCAAGCACGAATGGAAAATAAAATATATACATTTAATAATTTAATATATTTGAGTACTAATACGTAAGTGCTGCCTGACTATATCCGATACGAAACTAACAGGACGAATATGTTCGAGAAATAATTTTGCAAATTCTCCCTAGCTTCGGCGGAATCGACTCATCCATTTTTCATGCTCTCGAGCCGCAAAATTAATTGCGGCATTCACGAAAGGACATTAATTTTGTGAAAGATTATTTTAATACGCCTATATATTTATTTTGACAGAAACGAATACGTTTAAATACACCGCGTTTTTAGAGAGATCAACTTGATAATCTATTTCCTCGTCCTTCCGGAACGCAAAAAATAATAATAAATTAGTGGAAAAAACAACAGAGGAAGTCCTACGGCGACCTAAAAATTATTGGCACATCCAATTAAAATCGTAAATTAATTATATCATTTTAATTTTTATTTACATATAGATTTCTGGAGTCTTCTGAGGAAAGTTAGGTAATAAATAATTATTAAATTATTTTTTGTAATTATTAATAATTGCCACAGTCATGACAGTACAGTTTTAAGTCACACTTAAGATAAAATTTATCGCACTTATTTTTTAATAATTGTCTATAAATGAATCGTGCTTATAAAATGAAATGCATGTTTTTAAGTGTGTAGTGGATCAAAGTAAAAGTTACCATGAAAGTCCTAATACTAGTGCTAGCCTATGCGTTTTTAGGCGCTGAAGCTTCATCTTCTCGTCACCAATGGAAACAATTCAAGGTAGAACAAAAAATAAAAATATCTATTTACTCACACTATTATAAAGTACCTATTCAGTAAGTAAATCAATTGATTCATGCTTTAATTCAAGAGTAACTTCGGCGTAAGATACGAAAACCTGGCCGAAGAAAGACACCGCTACCAAATATTCCAAGACAACCTGAGGAAAATCGAAGAACACAACGCCAGATACCAGCTGGGATTAGAAACCTACTACATGGGGGTCAACCAATTCTCCGACATGACCCAGAGGGAGTTCGGCCAAATGCTGCGCGGCAAAGGCGTCGCGGCGCTCAACAGGACGCCCGCAGCGCGACCGGCCAGGCGCCTGCACAAGCAAGGAAGAGACGACTTCGACTGGGAGGACAAGGGCGCCGTGTTGGACGTGGGGGACCAAGGCGATTGCCAAGCCGGATGGGCCTTCAGCGCGGTAAGTAGCCCATAAATCCTTACACAGGGTTCGAAAGTAATTGGCGCCGTGTAGACAGGAGCGCTGGAGGGGCTGAGCATCATCAAGATGGGCTTCGGGTACCAGCTCAGCGCGCAGCAACTGGTGGATTGCGCCGTACCCGAAGGAGGCTCTTGCGCCGATGGAGACATAGAAACTGCTTTTAAGTACGTGATTGCTAACGGGCTGACCAGACAAGCTGATTATCCTTACACGGGCGTTAAAGGGAAATGCAACGCGACCAAGGAAAGCTTCGTCACCGCTAAGACTATCGTGAAAGGT
The DNA here is from genome assembly GCA_918026865.1 of Phyllotreta striolata. Taxonomy (NCBI): domain Eukaryota; kingdom Metazoa; phylum Arthropoda; class Insecta; order Coleoptera; family Chrysomelidae; genus Phyllotreta; species Phyllotreta striolata. The sequence goes on along the minus strand of OU900094.1, from coordinate 14,596,978 downwards.
ATTAACACCGAAGATGACCTCGAACGTGCTATGTGTGAGTAAAACGAGCGATTATCTAGTAAGTTAGTGCTTATCGGCTTTGTTTTGTAGTTTCTCATGGTCCGGTTTCTGCGTACATAGACGGGGAACCCCTTCATCAATACCAAGGCGGTGTGTTCCAGAGCAAAGCTTGTTCCATGAATGAAACGAGACTGACTCATGGCGTGCTTGTTGTTGGTTACGGTTTTGATGATAGTATTGATATGGTTTTTTGGAATGTCAAGAATTCCTGGGGGGAAAATTGGGGAGAACAAGGCTACGTAAAAATACTAAAGAACACTAATATGTGTGGCATTGGTAAAAAAGCCTTGTTTCCTAATTTGTAATGGAAATAAGATGATTAGTTTGAATTAAATATTTACATTTATGTTAATGTTGTTTTTCAATAAATTTAGTAAGCTACCCTTTGTTGGATAAATAAGCAGGAAAATTAGAAAAAATAGAGCAAAAAATCGTAGTATTTTAGTACAAAGCACTTCAATATAATCGATAAAATTTAATATAAACGTTGTCTTGTGACAATTTCAATCACTTAAGTAATCACTTAAGCAATCACTTAAGTAATCAAAACGTAACGTCTCGGCCGGACGGCGAATACTTGACGGGCCACGAGGAGCTGTTTGCGCCGCCTGGGCGCGGGCTTCTGCAGGGGCGCCACATATTTGTTCGATAAATTATTCAAAAAAAATTATTATTTGAATAACATGTCAATTTCAAACACAGTTGTAAAAAAGAAGAAAATCAGGACTTGTACTTTAGTAGACATTAATCTCAATAACCGTCAAATAATCTAAAAAAAGAAAAGAGAAGAACTGAACTATATAACCTCAAATTTAATTTTGGAGTGCAAATTTATTTCCATTTTCAAGTTCTAAACGACTAATACTAATGATAAATACATAATAATCTACTCGATTAAATGGCTTCTTCAGCTGGGATCTACAAAAGAATTCTGTCATTATTAGAGAAATGGCCGGTAGATCAAAGTAAAGCAGGCGGAAGGTACTGTATGGACCTTTAAAATTACCACTTTTTACCACAAAATTAATTTCCAGGGACTTTAATGAATATCTGACCAATTTCGTAAACACCGCATACAAAGAAAATAAATTCGAAACCAACCACAAATACTGGGACAACCAATACTTAGCATTGCAAAAGTTGATCAACAACAATCACAAAAACAAGTATCGAAGGTCGTTAAACACCTCCGCCACAGGACTGTCCGCAGAAGAATGTAATTTGGTGCTCTCCAACAAGAGTTTAGAGGAATTAAACGTACAAAAGAAATCATTTTTCCAAAGTTTAATATCGTTAAAATAAAACCATGTTATATAGAAATAGCATATTTAGACTAGTTAGACATTACAGCGCGGAATTAAACCCTCCCCACAAGCCCGTCATGGTAGACGAAGTCCTCCAGTACTTAAAACCCGAGAGCGGCGAGACCTGCTTAGACATGACCTTCGGAGCGGGGGGCCACAGCAGGAAACTGCTCCAAAAATGTCCCGATATAAAGCTACTCGCCTTAGACAGAGACCCGATCGCCCACCAACACGCCCAAAACTTATGCGAGGAATACCCCAATCGAGTAGTCCCGATGCTCGGGCGCTTTTCCGAACTCAACGAGCTCCTCAAAGCCAAAGGCATCGGACCCAACTCCATCGATTGCATCCTCCTAGACTTGGGTTGCTCATCGATGCAGTTCGACAACGGAGAGCGAGGATTCTCCATATCCTGCAACGGACCTCTGGACATGAGAATGGACGGAAACAGATTACCAGGTAGGTTTACTAGTTAATAGTCTATTACAGCTATCGGTACGTTGATATTCTAGATTCCTACACGGCAGCGGACGTGCTCGCCAAGGCAACGGAGGAAGATTTGTACAAGATCATAAAAGTCTACGGGGAGGAGAAGCAGGCCCGCAAGATAGCCCGGGCGATCATCGAGGCCCGGTACCTGTTCAAGCCGCTGACGACCACCGAGGAACTGGCCGATCTGGTGCGATCCGTCTGCGACGAAGAGTACCGCTTGGACAAATTGCAGCGCAAGAGCCACGTGGCGACGAAGACGTTCCAGGCGCTGCGGATATTCGTCAACAACGAGCTGAACGAGATAAATTACGCGCTCGTTTTGGCGCACTATTACCTGAAAATCGGCGGCCGGATCGTTTCCATATCGTTCCATTCGCTGGAGGATACCATCGTGAAGAGACACCTGACGGGGAACGTGCTGGAGAACACGGCGAACGCGCTGCCTTTGAAATACAACAACTGCTCGAGTTACCTCGAGCAGGGTTTTATTGAGGGTATACAGAGGACGAAATGGAAAATGTTGCACCAGCACGTGTTGCTTCCTAGGTACGAAGAGGTGGAAGAGAATCCGAGAAGCAGGTCTGCTAAATTGCGCGCCGCTGTTAAAATTATTTAATGTATTTTTAGTTGTTATTTAGCGAGTGAATAAACGAATTTAAATCGTACACTTAGAATATCGTTACATCAGTACAACAGTAAGAGAAACGTTATCAGCGTATTCTGCGTATTTTTATAAGGGGTATTAAAATATTTACATTGGTTTTACAGATATCAAACGTTTTATAGTTTTGAAAGAAGTTACCTAAGCCTTGGCGAAATCCTAACGTGCTTTATCATGATCTTGTATTTAGATAATTTTTCGAAAATATTTAGTAAGTTAGGAATTTTTGTATAATCAGGATATACATTTGGGATAATGTTCGCTTTTGAATCCTGTATATAATTATTTTAGTGGTTCTCTTACAGTTAATTTGGTGGGATCTTATCTCAATGTGAATTACAAACGGGTAAGTAGAAATAAAGTCTAACACTTCTGGATGTAATACAGGGTGTCCCAACATTAATAGTGGCACTTTGAAGGCCTATAACTTCTCAGGAATGTAATAACTTTGTATTAAGTTAAGTTGGGTTAAACAACCCAACAAGGATATTTTAAGCTACCCTGCTCAGTGTGGATTCTTGTGCGGGACACCCTGTATATCAATAACAGTTTAGATTAGATTTTATAAAACGAGTAAAACTTAGATTTTTCATGATACAAAAACCAGCTATACAGTAGGTATTTCCCAAGCGAAGAAAACTGTATAGGAAGGGATGTTTTATTGATTTTTCATCAGGGGTTTTCGCCAACAGAAGGCGATTGCGTTCCCCGCTAACTCCAGTGACACACTAAACTCCTATCAGCTGATCGGAAAATTATAATCTTTTCCGAAATGTTGAAATTGTTTGTCTATTATGCTTTTAGTACATTTAAAGTATTTTAATTGTTTTAAAAGAAAATACCTCTTTTAGAGAATGTAGGTGAGTAGATACATATGCTTAATCGTATCACTTTCTCGATTTTAAACTAAATAATAGCATGTTTATACAAAATTCTCTAAATTGTTCCAACCCAACGAGTGACTCGTTAACACAACCTCAACTGAATAAGATACTGCTCATTAAACTGCTATTTTTCAGGTACTTCAACTCTCCACATCTTCTTCCTCTTCGAGCAAATAATGCAGTAAACGACTATGATCACCCTACGCCCGAATCTAAAATGTCTATCGATCGCCTCCTCTCTAATCGTCATCGTCTTCCTCATCATGTCCATGAGCACTTCCGCGCCTCCGGCGACCCTCAAAGTCGACAGGATCCTCAACAGCGAAATGTCCGGCAACCGGAGCTACACTCCGGGCGATTTCCTCAAATTCATCCACCCGGACCCGGCGAACCAGAGCTACTGCACGTTCAACTACAAATTCCCGGAGGACTTGAAGTTCGGCTCCAACGACGTGGACTTCCCGCCCGAACTGGGCAAAACCAGCCCCTACCGGGTCATCTACAACGTCCTGCAGGCCAAAATGGCCGAAGGGGTACCGGAGGTGACGTACGCGACGCACGTTTCCGCCGATTTCATGTATTATCTACCGGAACTAGTGAGGTAGCGGGACGGTAAAATAAAGCGGCTGGAGGTTTAAGATGTGTTTCGTAGGTTTTGGGACGGTTTCATCAGCGTTACGGCATTCGTTCCGGACCTGGATGTCGCTCTCGTGCTGGAGCAGCTCAATCAGTACTGCTATTGCCTGCCGGGGATGTCCCGAGTTTCCGTGCATTTCGTGTTTCACAAGAGCCTCGCGCCCTCTCGCAAGGACGTGTACTTTACTAGGTCGAATAACTGCGAAATTATCGATTCTTCTAAACTGAGCACATACAGGTAATGCTATTTATGGGATACACACGCTATGAATTAATTATGCAATTTTAGACATGCTGATGATAGCGTTATGTATCCAATCAACGTGTGTAGAAACGTTGCGAGAACGGCTTCCTTAACAGAAAGAGTCGTGGTGTCTGACATACAATTGATGCCGAGCGAAGGTAAACTACGATTGTATTTAGCAATAAAAAATCTGATCTAACGACGCTTTTAGGCCTGGCCCAAAAGTTCCTGAAGATGATAGACAATTACAAGTTGATCGGATGCCAAAAGAAGGTGTTTGTTCTTCCTATATTCGAAGTGGAATCGAACGAGGAGATTCCTCGGTCTAAACGAGAACTTATAGAACTAGTGAAAGAGAAACGGGCTGTGTACTTTCATAAATTAGTGTGCAATCACTGTCAGAAGTTTCCCGGTATCGAGTCGTGGATGAAAAGTGAACCCCCAGATGATATTGTTAAAGTCAGTAAAAAAATTCTAACATCCCTCTGATGTAACGGCCCTTTTCTTTGCAGCCATTATTAACAGCTAGGAGAGAAGTGCCTTATCACAGGTGGGAACCAATCTATCTAGGAACAAAAAACGAGCCCTACTACAACGAACAGCTCTCGTGGGAAGGACTACAAGACAAAATGCTGCAGGTATATTTCATTTGGTCATCAAGGTTTTGATGATGTACAATGTACATGTTATGGATAAACCTAGATAAACGACTAAATCTAGGGTAAACATGGGTAGGTAAGCTAAGGTAGGGTAGAGTAGGGAAGGTTTTTTTTGGGTTTCTTGGGTACCCGTTATGCCACGAGAAACCTATCCTACCCTGCTCTACTCTGAATCTCACTTTACCCGAGTAAACCTAGGTTTAGTCCTTTATGTAGCCTTTATCAGAATGAAACAATTTGCACTCATATTTTTGCTCTCCTTAACAAACTCGACGCGTTCCATTGGACTTTTTCAGATGCTGGAAATGTGCCTTATGGAATACCAATTCGTCATTCTCGACGGAGCCTTCTTGATCCATTGGCCGGGAATGAAGAAGAAGAAGGACAAAGTGGGCGAAGAATGGCGAGGCGACTTCGTGAAAACCAACAATATCGAATACAATAAAATCCTCAAGAACCTACTCAAAAGCTACAAACCCAAACCGCAATGTAAAGCCCACTGATCGATGATTGTTTTTATTAAATATTTACGTAGCGTTTGTTTGAATTCTCACTTACCGTTGTCACTTGTCATGGTGCCTCGAAACGTGTCGCCTCAGATTACTGGCGTCCCTGTAGCCTTTTTTGCAATGGGGGCACACGTGGGGCGTTTCGCCCGTATGCTGCCTCGAGTGGACTTTCAAAGTGCTGTGGTACGAGAAGGCTTTACCGCAGTAAGAGCAAACGAACGGTTTCTCGCCGCTGTGAATCCTCAAGTGCTCCTTCAGATGGTTCGATTGCACGAACGATTTCTCGCACTCGTTGCATTTGAAGGGTTTATCGCCGTTGTGCGTGAGTACGTGGTTATTCAGCCCGCTTTTTTGGAAGAACCGTTTGTCGCACTGCGTACACTAAAACGTAAAAGTTATCCTCCTGCTAGTTTTAACCGGATGTTTACCTGAAACACTTTTCGACCGGTGTGGATCCTCATGTGCACTTCTAAGTAGGCCTTCATGGTGAACTTCTTGTCGCAGAACTCGCAGTTGAAGTTCCTTTCGTTGGAATGGGTGAGAATGTGATTGGCCAGGCAGGATTTCTGGTGGAAACTCTTGCTGCAGTGATCGCACCGGAAGATTTTCTCCCTCGTGTGGGTCAGGATGTGCCGCTTGAGGTCGTTGCTTTGGCCGAAGGACTTGGGGCATCGGGGGCACGGGAAGGGCTTGTCGCCCGTGTGGCTGCGAATGTGTCTCGCTAGATGGGAGTTTTTGGTGAATTTCTTGCCGCAGTAGTTGCAGAGGTATTTCTTCTGGTCCGCTTGGCGTTTGTGCGTGCGCAGGTGGTTGATGTACGATGATTGTTTGTAGAAGATTTTGTTGCAGTTTTTGCATTCGGAATTGCTCGAGGACTCGTCCGGATTATTCGCGGGTGGGGTTTGATTCGATTCGCTATCGGAATCTAGTAGGCTCGCCTCGTAGAGTTTCTTCAGTAGCGTTTCTTGCGTTTCGCATTTTTTTATAAAGTCCGATAGGTTTTGCAATTGATTTACGCAATTATTGCAAATGTTTGCTGGTAATTTCGTGTCATTTATAGTGAACTGCAAAAATATTAATTAAGTGTTATTTAACCGGTAATTTTTTTTAATAAAATAAAGTTTTGGTTGGTTACCTCGGATTTAATTATTTGCGTATAAAAATCGTATAATTCTTTGGGAAAAGCACCGAGATTTTCGTTTGTGAAACAAATACGACAAATCTTATTAAAATCTAAAAATGTTATTGTTTCATTCATATTATTCAATTTGTTTCATTTTAAATAATACGTTTGTAAAAAATATAAACAAACTTAAAAAACTATTTGACACATAAAAGCTAGGTTAATAAAATCTTCTTTTCAGTTTTGACAGAGTGGCCTTGTTCTTCTAAAGCTGGCAGTTATTTATTTATTACTATTGTTAATTATAAAGTTAAAATAACATTCGTTCAAAAAGTTATTTTCTCCAAAATTATAACCAGAATGTACTCATTTCATTACAGATATTTTAAAATCTGTAAAAAATAAGAATCTAAATATGTACTGAATTAGTTTCAATCGACCCTACAACCATTTAAAATTGAAGATAAAAAATTTATGTTATTTGAGCCGATAAAAAAATAATAATCCTACTTAATATATATTTATTACTTACACATTGCAACATCATTACCAAAGAGTTAAGTTTTTTCCACTTAAAGAGGTCTATCTTATCAAGGGTAAAAATCGTTGAGTATCCCGTAGATACTCTTTTTATTGTTTTAGCAGGTATTTTAGATAAACTTACTAAATGTTTATTATGTTACAAATTATCGATTTAGTTATCAAAGAATAGAAACTAAAAACTGGAACAAAAATTACTACCTATACCCAAAATAAATAAATATATCAATTTAACCCAATGATCTATCACTAAATATATGCAAGATAACTTTCAATAAAAGCGATGTAATGAAACTATTTTATTGATTTTATCTACTTGATATTTGCTTAATATCGAGAAAGGTGCGTATATTAAAAAATCCATTTATCTACATCAGATATCAATTATAAAAATTCGAAATCGTTAAACCGATCTATACACCCATAGGAGAAGCGTTATCTGAAATTTCATAATTCGATTGAATTTGAGAGCAATGAAGCAGTTTAGTCGAAAATAAAAAGCGAATAACGCGCGTTTCTTTTGCATGTAGTTTGTTGCACAAAATTGCAAATAAGACAAATCGCGGTGAGAATGTGCGTGTGAAATAATAAAAATCTACAAGAATTAATAGAGATTGCTTGACAATAACAGAATAATTATTGCAGTAAGTAGGATTATTATATTATTTTGTAGGTATTATACCTGTTACGTTTTAAATATATGTTTTAAACAAAATTCCTTTTACTAGAAAAAGTAGGTATAGATGTGTTTATGTGGGTAATAGGAATATTGTCTCTAAAAATTGGAACAATTATTCGATCCAATTAAATGTAATGAACATTTTCATAATTATCTAGGCGCATTTATAGCCAAAAAATAATAAACTTATGTTTCATTATAAACAAATTACGCCATCTCAGAAAGTACATAAACCATCCTCCTACATGTTTAAGATGATATACATGCATATGCGTAAAATATCTAAAAATAAAAACTAATTAATCGTGCAAATGACAGTTGAAAATAAATAAACTCAAAATTTTTATAGAGCGATTTTTTATCGGAATTTAAATAAACTAATAATATAGGATGTCCCCATGAAAAGTAGCCCACTCACAAATAGTAGATACAATTTGGTTACTGAGGAGATTTTGCTAAAACACCCTGTTCAAGTGATACAAAAATTCTGTGTCAATGCAACAAAAGTTATGTTGGGGCACCCTGTATAATATAACTCACAAATATAATCTACTATCAAATAAATTAAATATTCATAAGTACAATCTGCCTCAAATTAAATACCAATATTTACCAATAAATAATATATTTAATAAAATACCTAAATATTAGATACGATAGGTAAATAAAAAAATTAGTCTATTATTTTATATTATGGTTAAAATTAATTAATTAATTTATTTTATAAATTAAGAATCAATATTTATTAATTAATATAATTAATAATTATATATTTCAGATTGACTATATTGTCATAGCGGAAATGGACAGTTTCAGCAGCATGAAAATTAATTACAAAATAATGCGACAATGAGAATTACTTATATTTGGATATTGCTTTGTCTAAGTTGGGAAATTCGTTTCACACAGGTAGTTAATCGCTTTAAATATCGAAAACACCTACATTATAACTATTATTTCAGGCCTCTTTAAATGGTAACAACATTACATCAGTGGGTAAATATTTCTCAAAATTCCAGTAGGTAATTGATACACAATAAAAATGTAATTATAGTTTTAGAAAAAAATTTCTTAGTCAATTTGAAGATTAACGCTTTCTTAGACGATCATCGCCTCATCCGGTTGAACATTAGCTGGGAAAATTTCACTGGCAAGTTTATTAATTTTCTATAGGTACTTAAAATAAATGTTTCATTAATGCAACTCGCATACTGTTTTCAAACAGCATCAATATGCGAATTTCAACTTCACAAGCTAAGGAAGTGGTCAAGACCTATATTTTATACACCTAACAGAATTTAAATTGCAGATCCGATAGAACACATGTACGTATCATTTATCGATGGGAAAGGTTGCAGTGCAATTGAAGACATTGACATATTTCCCGCAAAAGAAGTAAATCCACCAATTTTTAAACTAAACATTACCAAATTTTCAATTCGTTTTTTCTAGTCTTCATATCTCATAAGACCTTCTCCTGATTTGACAAATCCCGTTGATATATTAATGAACGGCTGCAAGTACGAAATTATTTTCGATGGCGTGTATTCGACTCAAAATTTTAACCAACTCGTAAACTACACAATCCCAGGTGAAAAGTATAATCAAAATACAATCGAGCTTCTGGTAGAAAGAATTGTTTCTAAAGAATTTTGGTATCTTTGCAGATTGTGTACAGGACAAATGCAAATGCAGGAAACGGACTGATTCTCCACATGAAATAGGAAGTATAACATCACTAACCGATGGTCATTACTTTATCCGATGGTTAAAGAAACCCAACATTAATATTACGATTATCGACATTTCATAGTAAGTACCTACGCTTTAGTATTATATTACCCATTTCTAATTACTACAATTTTTGTGATAGCAAAAGACAAAAAAATTCAACAACATTTACCAACGTTAAAGAAGAATCTACCACAGATACAGGAATTAAAATTTTATTGACTGATATCAAGGAAGATGTTCCATACACTGTGATTATTCGATACAGTTTGGATGGATGTATTTACGTTTCGTCCAGGAATTTCACAAGTAAATATTAGGAATGTTTTCCATTTATAATAACTACATCTAACTTTTTGTAGTACCGAAAAAATCGAATGTCCAATTAATAATTTTAATAACCACGTTAATTATCGCGCTGATTTTGTTAATCATCGTTATCCTGAGTTATAAGTATTTGAAAAAGTTGTTTAGTTCCGCCAAGGGTTACAAACATGAAGTCTATCCCTTGAATCCGTTGCCTTCGAGGTAGGAACTTTAATGCAAACAAATGTCTATATTTATTAACAGTTTTATTTATATTTTAGTTCGAAAAAAGAAGTGGTTAATCCGAAATACGTCTCGCTTGAATTTTTAGAGGTAGTTACTTGTTTATATTCTAACAACATACACTTTACTTCAATCATTAAATTTTCCTTCACTTCCATCAGAATGCTTATAAATACGACGACTACGAACTGCCAAGACGTAGAATCATCAAAGAGAAAATACTTGGCGAAGGAGAATTCGGAGTAGTCTACGAAGGACGTGTATTCGAACTAGGAAGCAAACAAGGCTACACGAAAGTCGCCATTAAAGAATTGAGAGGTACTTGGAACAAACCAATTTTGTTCCCGTATTAAATTAAGCTCTGGCTTAATTGCAGAAAATTCGCCGAAGGAAGGGGAGCAGGATTTACTCGACGAGATGGAGATCATGAAAATAATCGGTCATCACGACCACATCATCGGTTTATTGGGCTGCGTTAGAGTCGATAGACCGTTGATGATGATTTTGGAATTGGCCGACATTTCCTTAAAGAACTACCTCATGCAATTGAGGAAAAGATGGTCGGACAGACGGAGCACATTCTTTTTCGCCGATTATAAGTATTTTAAAATTTAAATTGCTCCATCCTATTGGACTAACGCTTTGTCTTTCACAGCGATTCGTTCGATACTTGGCAAGAGCAAAAAACAAAGTAAGTACTTGCTACTACGCATTTTGTAGAAGTACCTTCAATTTATATTTATATAACTTTCAGTAATCAAACAACAGTTTCTCAAACTCTTTCTCCAGTCTCCATTACATCCAGCTCTCTACCGTCGTCCGCAAACAGTAAGCATTTTATGAAATCAGTTTGCAATAAATTTAGATCGTTTTTTAAGCCGAAATCACAACACTCGGCGGCGAATACGTTTCAAGAATTGAAGCCGTTCTGGACCACAACGAATTACATCGATTCGCCGTGCAAATCGCTCGAGGAATGGAACATTTGGAGAAAATCAACATAACCCACAGGTGATTGTGCACCTACAGACCGATGCGTATAACTAGAGACGCGACCTGCGCAACTTTCACTTCAGTTGTCTACAACGTGTACTTAATACTCTCGTGTTTCAGGGATTTGGCTACTAGAAACGTTTTGATGATGGCCGACGGTAGGGTTCTCAAGATATCCGATTTCGGCCTATCCAGGGACGCGATTTACAGTCCAAGCGGCAAGAGGAAGATGCCCTTGCGTTGGTGGCCCATCGAGGCGATAGAGCAAAGGACGTGGTCCAGCAAAAGCGACGTTTGGTCGTTCGGAATCGTTCTTTGGGAAATCGGAACGCTAGGTACGTTGAGTAAGAAACTGGATTAGTTTTCATGATAGCCTCTGCCATCTGATTTCCAGGTGCTTTTCCGTATAACAAGACGCCCGATACTCTGTTGTTGTACGATTTGAAGATGGGGAAGCGACTGGAAAGGCCGAAAATATGCACGGACGGGCTCTACAAGCTGATGCTGGATTGTTGGAGCGAAAATCCGGAGAGGAGGCCTTCGTTCGCTGATATAGTGGAGCATTTGGACGAGAAAAAGAAGAAAATTTACGTGGACTTTAATGGCTTGAATCCGACGTACGATTTTCCTCCGGCGACGGACGAGCCTGTATTATGATTTGTTTGACTGATTTGTCTTGTGTGTATTTTGTACAAATTTTTATACGGTAATATAATTTTCATTTTTTGTTATATTTTTTTTTACGAAACTATCCATAATGAATAATTAGTGGATTATTTATGAGTAATTTTAAGAATTAGGTATCTCTATAAAGCGTCATGAATTTAATTAGAAATTTCATGAAAAAACGCAATCTATAATCAAATCAATAAATTCGATATGATGGAGACTTCATTTAATCGATTAATATTTTAAACCTAATTCCTCGAACTTTTTAAATAAAATAAATCGCAGATTAGTCTGGGGGTCTCTAAAAATTTACAGTATATTTAAATTATAATTTAGACATTTTGCCTATGAAATGCAATCTATCAAAACCCAACAAATTTACTTCATCAGGCCCCTTTTTTAACGTAACCTTCGAGGCAAAACAACTTCATTGTTCGATTATTTTGTTATAGATTAGATAAGATATTGATATCTATCAATTCGAAGACAAAAAGGTTTCGAAAATAGTGATATTTTAGAAACTACACGAGCATTGTCCATTATTGCATCGCAATGTCTACAGTAGAGAGTGACGTAGTTCGGCTACCGAGAACTGCACAATCCCCAAGTCCTAGAACTAATCCATCGGAATCCTCCAATAATGCAGATGAAGGTGAGAAAATTTATTGCAATATGGATGCAATTATTTCAATTTGGCAAACATGAATCGTTTCATTTTAAGAAATTTAAGTTAGTGTGTACTTAAACTTATCTAATTTTCATAGATTTTTCATAGAATCATCGAACGATGATTTTGATATTTTGAGGTGATTTTTTTTTATATTTCGAAGTAAATTGTTCAAGAATATTAAAATGGAAGAAGGAAGTGGGTCAAGTTCATACGCCGCGCAACAATGGTGTTCGCAAAATACAAATACATTTCCAATTAAAGCCGCCTTATGCAGAAAATTATAATAAACTGAGGTCTTTTTAATTGAATCGCATTTTTATACACAAACTGTCTCAATGCCAGAAATAAAATATCAGAGAAAATCTGGATTCATTTTCACAAATCTCATATGAATGCGTGTAGATTTATAATTATTTATTAATAACTTTAATTTTTGCTTCAAAGATTTTAACCTCGATGAACAATTTTTTGGTACAGTTCACTTTGGTGATTAGTTTTCCAGTTGACGCTTTCACCCTTGTTCTAAATTATCTAAATTAAATCCGAACAATTGTTTACTCGTAATGATTTAGTCAAAATTATTCTAGCCAGCATTCGTAATATCTTCTCGATCCTCCTCAACATATAATTTATTCCAGCTAATCCTACTAAACCCGCTATTCAATATAATTTTTCCACAGCCAGCCGCAAGAAATGTATACCATTACCAACCTAAACAAAATACTCTAATTGCTTACTTCTACCATATTTCCAGGAGTTCAGAGAATGTACCAGCAGGTACGCGCGTTACGCGCAACCCCAACGAAGAAATTCGTGGAGCGACAACGCTATAGAACAGGCAGACTGGAATATCCGAGAGATGGAGGAAAAGATCCGGGACTGGTCTACATTTTCAACCACGAGAATTTCGACGATTACAACGTCGATAGTCGAGATGGAAGCAGCTGGGACGTCGAAGAATTGGCCCTCTGTTTACAACGATTGGGCTACAACATAACCAAGGAAAATAACGTATTGTCCGATTTAACCTCTGCCCAAGTCAGAACGAAGATAAAAGAGAGTATAATTATTTATTGTTGTGCATTAACGAGGCGATTAACGACGTTTTTTTTATAGTTGCTGAAAGCGATTTGAGCCAGTATAATTCGTTGATTATATTCGTCCTGACGCACGGCAATAAATCTAACACTTTGCGCACCAAAGATGGCGAAATATATGCCATAGAGTTCTGGAATAAAATCGGCGAAAACCCAACATTGGCTGACAAACCTAAAATGTTTGTGTTTCAAGTAAGGCTTCATCCAAATTAAGTCGGTTTCGAATGTTAAAGGCATCAAATTTTTAGGCTTGCAAAGGCGACGGGTATTCGACAACCGGTAGCGAGGAAATCCCCAAAAGTCTTAAATCATCTTCCAAGATTGTCCCAACGGAAACATTTTCAACCAACTATTTAAAACCGCATACATTAACTGTATATGCTACCATTGAAGGTACGCTTCTAAACCCAGTACTCAATAATCCCCAGCAAACTTAAGCCAACATTTTTCAAACTAAAGTACTACTATAGCATAAGAGTACTTCTGTTAATACTAGATATCTTAATATTAGGCAACGTCTCGTTCCGGGACACCAGGAGGGGTACTTGGTTCATCCAGGAGCTGTGCAAAAATTTCTCGGCTTATGGGAGACGGGACGATGTTCTCAGCCTGCTGATCCGCACGACGAAATGCGTGTGCTGGAACTACGCCAAAGGCAACAAGAAGCAGATGCCCTTCTTCGTGTCGACGCTGCGGAAGAAGTTTTACCTCAACACGAACCGAGACCGGGACGCTTTGATGAGGATCGCTGAAAGCAACGAGAAGATTCTGAAGAACTTGGAGGAAATTAAGAAAGGTCTCCTCGCCGTTCTGGACGAAAGGAAGAAATAATGCGGGTTTTGAGTTTTAAGAAACGGCTAGGTTGTTATTCTTATAGTACCTAATGTAATATAAATATTGTGTGGATATTAAAACGACTGAGCGTTCAGCGAATAACGTTAATGAAACCAAAATGCGAATAGATAATAGACATATTTCGATTTTTATCTATTTAGCAATAAAAATAATTTTAGGAATGTGAATAGTACGCATGCGAATTGACTCTACGCCTAGAAAATTAGAATAAATATTTGCGTAGCCAATTTTCGAAGTATTCAAAGTTGTTTTAAAAATGTTTAAAGAGTGAATGTGAATCGGTTAATTATCATTTTTTTCCAGAAACTGAACAATATTGTAACTGTAAATAAATACATCAGAAACACATGTTTATATACTTATATAATTTGTATGTACTTATTAAATATTATTAGCTAATTATTACACATGTGCTGATTGTTCAAAAATTTCGTACCTATTTGATTCGGTTTTTAACATTTTTAAATATTTTACAGGATTTAATATAGATAAATTGATGTAAAAAACAGCAATTACAATAATTAAACATGCAGTTGAAACAACACTATTCATATTTATAGTTATTTTAACCCGACATTTCGTTATTTTTTTTAATTTATTGGATACTAGCACACTACCAATTTACACACGAATAGAAAATATTTTTAAATTGTATTAGATAGTACTTATTAAATTTTAAAATATTCCAGCGTGATAAACATATGTCATATAGAAACTTGAAAAAAGCATAAATTTTAATGTAATATAAAACAGAATTTGGAAGTTTGAGTATGGATTTTGAAATGAAAAATTTAATAAAAAACAAATATCCTGATGCAAATATTTAACCAGCTGGTAAGTTAAATATTACTTTTAGCCTCCGGTTAGAGACCAATTTTCTTAACCTACCCAAAATTTCTTCCTTTAGAAGCTCAAAAAATAATTCTCTATAAATTTCCTCATATCCCTATTCTTTTATCTCGTAAGTTTCTTCCACATTTCATCATTAAAATCTCTTCCAATAGGTAAAAATAATTCACCAAAATCTTTTTTCGTGGTGACACGAAAATCGCCCTTGAATCTTCTAATTACAACTACAAAGACAGAACAGTTAACTAAAAAAAATTACATTAACGACCTCAAAAAGGTAGAGGGGGAGCGATTTTCATCAGCAATACAGTTCAGGTTGTAGGTATATAATATGCAATCGTAAATGGTTAAGGTCGAGTTCAATAAGTTTGCTCGCCATACCTAACTTTAACGCGTTACCTGCTCGAGTTCCACTCAAAATGTTCATCGTGATTTATCTGCAACTGCTGATGCTGTGTGTGCAAGTATTCCTGCATCCCGCCCAAAAAAATGAAGAAGAAGGTAGGTAGAGTCTTTGCAAAATCAATTAAATATTAAAAATCTATTCAGTTCTCTTTAAGGGGTAGATTTTTATTTTCGAAAATTTTGCATCCATTATTAATTTAGTACCCAATTCATATTTTCGAAATAATTTCAATTCTCCCAGTAACACAATAAACAGAAATTGGAGACATTTTTTTATTCTACATATTTTTCAATCATTTGACAATTTTTCAAAATGTAAAAAATAATTTAATAATAATACTAGTATAAAGAAAATGATTCGTAATGTCAGTGGTCAATAAAGCTATTATTATTATAACATCCTGTATATTATAATAGAGGATATTTTTGATCTGGGGAATTTATCTTTATGCAAAATTCAATGCTGTAAAAAATGTATTATAATCAAAAATTTGATAAAAAAATTCGCCAAGCAGGTATGCATATTATACAGATTGTAATACTATTTGAGAGTTATTAATAATTTATTGTGAGGTAGGTATAGTAATTAAATGCTAATGAATATTTATGTACCTAATAAACGCTTTTTTAACACGGTTGACCTTTGGAATGATTGATCCAAAGTTTGTATCTCATTAACAGGAATATTTTATTCGCATAGAATAAATAATTAATCTGAAACGCTTGAATAAACTCAATAAAGTTCGGCCCAAAAAACTATATCATGTTTAATTTCTCGGGTTTTTATCTATCCATGAAATAGAAGAAATGCCGGCACTTGCATAATTTCTTTACAAGGCTTTCATTCTCGATAAATGTGGATTAATAACCAATTCATCCTTCTCGGTTACGCCAAGTTATTCCCGTTAAAAAAAATCAGCAAGGTAAGCGACATAATAAGAATTTGTCTGCAATACTAAGTTGCATGGACATTTCATCATAATTGCCATATTAATTCAGCTAATTTGATTGTCGCATTTCCTTCTTCGTTCGAAGGGGAATGGCGATTTAAAAACGTCGCTTTTAATTTGGTTAATTTATTTGACTTTGCAAAAATTTAACTTTAGCTGTTAGATTTTTGAATGTATCACGAAGGAATTCGAAATAATTTCAGACGATGATATCCTTCCTTACCCGAATAAAATAATTCGAAACAAAACTATAGAAGAGCAAAATGAGGAAGCCACCAAGGAGTATTGGAACAATGAAGCTACCAAAGTCCTGAAGAGGAAATTATCGGCGAATTTAAATAAGAGTAAGAAATGCCGGAGATTGGGGATATTTTTCTAAAATCAAGCGTTGATTTTTAATTGTAGACGTTGCTAAAAATGTGATATTTTTCCTGGGCGACGGCATGTCTATACCTACTATAGCAGCAACCAGGATGTATCTAGGAGGTGAGGAAGAGCAGCTCTCTTTCGAGAAATTTCCCTATACCGGACTCTCTAAGGTAATTTTCTTCAATTCCAAAATGACACCAATAGAAAATTTTAGGTGCAAATTCTTAAATCAAATATCCGGGCATTCCATTTTTTTATCTCAAAAGAAGGATCTTTCTCATCGCATATTCCTCCACTTAACGCATATTTTCGTAATAAATTTAATAACATTTAATAACTAAAAAAATAAATAATTTTTCTCACATCAGCAACTCCGAATAATACAACGTATAATTTATTTACGTTGTTATTCATTCAAACCTAACTTGCGTGATAATCGTATTAATTCAACAGCGCGAATTGTAAAAATTTTTTATTGCGACGACCAAATTTTTGAACACATTAAATCTCACATAAGTACATAATGTGTCAATTAACCATCGCTTAAATGATATAACGAAACGGAATAGTCTGTTTCACTACGTGATAAAAGTACTAATAACACAAGGATGGACACAGGGGAATCGTATGGGGGAAACCCCATAATCTCTTATACCACAACCTTACCTTAAGTAGGTTCCTTTTTATCAATATTTCCTTGATTTTAGACCTACTGCGTGGACCACCAGACAGCAGATTCGGCTTGCTCTGCTACAGCTTATCTGGGAGGAGTGAAAGCCAATCTGGCTACAATTGGAGTATCGGCGGCCGTTAACAAGAGAAATTGCTCGGCAATGAACCGCAAAGAGAACCAAGTCGACTCGATAGCGAGGCTGTTCCAACTAAAAGGCCGCAGAACCGGCTTGGTCACGACCACCAGGGTGACCCACGCCTCTCCAGCAGGTAATTTCCAGCTAATTTTATCTTCCGTCTATCCACAGATTCTTTAACTCTGTTTTATTCTTCCACTCTTACCATAGCTTCAACATGCCTCATCTAATTTCTCTTGGACCTACTTCTTGTGCATAGTTTCTTTTTCTACTCCAGATTTTTTGTTTAGATTTGTATAGTTTTCTTTTGCTTCCAGGTGTATACGCCCATACAGCGTATAGGCGATGGGAAAGCGATACATCAGTGATGAAATCAGAACACGATCCTAAAGAATGCAGGGACATCGCCTATCAGCTGGTATTCGGCGAAACCGGCAAGAACCTCCAAGTGATCCTGGGAGGAGGCAGGAAAAACTTCCTCCCGACCGAAGAGACCGACGAAGACAATCAACCCGGCGCCCGATCGGACCACGCGAATTTGATAAACGAGTGGATCAAGCAAAAGCGATCGCTCGGCGCGAAATACGAATACGTCTCCGACAGGCAGCAATTGCGGCGCGTCCGCAACGACACCGAGTACCTGCTGGGGTTGTTCGACAACGGTCACATGCGCTTCAACCTGGAACGGGACCCGGAGCGGCAGCCGTCGCTGGAGGAGATGACCGAGGCGGCGATCAGAACGCTGCAAAAGGGCCCGGAAGGGTTCTTCCTGTTCGTCGAGGGCGGCCGCATCGACTCGGCGCACCACCTGAGCTCGCCGCACAAGGCCTTGGACGAGACCGCGGAGTTCTCCAAGGCGGTGCAAAAGGCCGTCGACATGACCGACGAGCGGGACACGCTGATTGTGGTCACGGCCGATCACGCGCACACCATGAGCTACGCGGGCTACGCCCAGCGTGGCAGCCAGATTTTCGGGTACGGCGGCAAGGCCATGGACGATGATCTGTACCCCATTTTGAACTACGCCAACGGGCCTGGATACAGGGTTATGGACGGCGGATTGAGATTCGTGCCTTCCGAGAATCAAATGAGTGAGTTCGTAGATATCTCTACATTTTATTGTTCATTGTTCTGGTCCATTGATAATAGGTATCATTAAAATGGTGTGTTTTGTTGAGATTGTTGAGATTGTTGTTCAATTTGGGCATATGTAGATGGCAGGACTTGTCAGCGCCGTACTGTGATGATGTTCTGTGCTCGTTCTCTTGCGCTCTATGAGTTCTTGTTGATGTTGACAGTTGACATTAATTGTTATTCGTTCTTGTCCACGGCACTATATTTCGGAGGTCTGAAAACAGCCTATGCTCATGCATTAGAGAATGTGTTCCGTTATTTGAGGACTTTTTGAGCATCACTTTTGCACCGCACCGTGGCGAACGATCGGAGGACCAACTTATCTCAGCCAATCAGCGTAGCGCTACGTATAAATCGCGGTTGCGTGAAACGACAGTTCGAGCTGTCAAAACTTCAAAAATTATTTTTCGACATTTCGAGGAGAAAATAGAGAAATACATTAACCGAAGATACGTGAGGCATGATAACAACAAAATTATCGCTGATTTAAGTATATTTTTATATTCTGTAGATATTTTATAATACCTTTTTTTAATTCTAATTCAAATATACAAAAAAAAAAACCGTGGTCCTTTAAAAAATCGCCTCCTAGCGGCCGTTTTAGGAACCCTGTTTTATCCTCAAATAACGGGACACTTTTTCGACCTATGTATGTTTCCAGACCTCAGAAATATACCGCCGTTGTTCTAGTTTACATTACCATTTTGTATTCTATAATATCACGCAACAAATTTGTATTAATACTCATCGTTTGTCATGTTTATTGCAGGTGAAGTAGGTTTTCAATGGCCGTCGACGACGCCCTTGGCGTCCGAAACCCACGGCGCCGATGACGTCGGGATCTTCGCCAGGGGCCCATGGGCACACCTCTTCAGCGGAGTAATGGAGGAGAACGTGACCCCTCACCTGGTGGCTTTTGCGGCTTGCGTCAGCAACGAAGTACCTTGCGATAACTTCAGGAAAGAAGCTTAGACAATTTTATTTAGACCAGACTTAGATTATTATCTCGATTATACAGAGACCAGAAAAACTATACCTAGATTATACCTAGAATATTCCTAGACAAGACAAAGACCAAGTCGTATATAGATTAGAAGAAAACTAGAAAAATAATTAAACACATCTATAAGTTTTTTGTAATCCAACTTGGATGAATGTTAGAAATGCGACGCTAAAATAGAAGTTTAGCATTTATAAAATACCATCAAAATTGGATAAGCAACGATTTGTTAGTGATAATAATTTGTTACCAAATGTGATACATAGTTTTATTTAGAGATAAAATCATTTGTTAAAATCAGAGAGAATTTAACATTAATTTATATAAATAATTAATACATGTACCTTCGTAATTTTTCGGTGCCCTACCATTAATGCGTTTATAGAAAATATATGTGCAAGTTTATAAAACTATTTTTTACCCATTTTTTTACTATGTATGATTTTATATTGGGTCTCGAACTCCTCAACTTTTTTCGTCATAATGAAATTTTTCTTCTCACGATGTATGTATTTATCTTCGGAATAGCAAAACAGGAGAGTATCTATCACAGCCTGGAAATCAAAAATTCAAACAAGATCAAAATTCATTGATTTTTACAAATTTTACTCACCTCAAAAGCAGCGAAGAACGACAAGGGTATCAAAAAGGAAAGAAACGCAACTGTTATGTATATCAATGGGTATTCTATTTTCGGTTCCTAATAACAAACATTTTTAATTACGGTTTTGTATGCACTTATTTACAAAAACCTTACACTTGAATCCCGATACATAACAATAATCAAGAAAACAGTACTCGCAATCATAATTTGCCCCATTAGAAGTATAAAATCGCTGATATAATTCAAAGCAATTATATCTACTTTGTTTTTGAAGATAATGGATGCCGCCCTTCTGCCAGATTTGTAGAAACCCTGTGCGTTCAAACCTAAAAAACAACGAATCAAAAATTAGCAAAAATGAAGGCGAACACTCACCGATTTCAATATAAGCATATTTAGATACAGCAGTCAGGAAATATTTAATGGGCATAACGCACGGACACCAATACAGCGCTTCGCTCTTCTCCTTTCTAACAAACATAAATAATGCTCTAAGTATCGCGAAGAAAACATTCACCGTCGAGCCGTAGGCGATGCTACCCAAATGGAACCTGAGCACGATGCACATGCTGTTGTAAATCGGACTGCGCAGCTCTTTGTTCCTGGAAATTACAAAGATGAACGTCGAAGAAAATAAAAAAAATTAAAAAACAATTACTACTCACTTCGACCAATACCACTTGATTATGGTCAAGGAAATGATCATATACTGAAAGCCCAAAACGAACAACAAGCACCACAAATACACGAGAGAATTGTAAAAGAACGTGAATTTCATTACGCCGTTACTGCGATAGTACAAAAACCCTTCGTCGCCTTTGGTCAAAATGCCCGCGGTGTAAATATAAGCGGTGAACACACCGTAAAGAGTAAACATTGCCAGTTGGCCCATGGCCACCTAGAAATCAAAATGTAACCATACCAATAACTTGGTATCAAGACTGCACCAATCTACTCACGTATATCGGAATGAACAGCAACAAGTTCATTTCGTTCAAAATGTCTATAGCGGTTCGCATTAAATGGATGATCAGCTCGATCTTCCTGAACAGCTGCACCAACACGAAAAGGTAAATTAACCAAGCTACAGTTAGTATTAGGCCCAGGACCAGAGTGACGAAACTCAACGTCATCGTCGTGTAGGTTCCTGTGAGGATGAAGTTTCTCTTCAACAGCAAAAACAAGAACCTGCAAACGATCAAAATTCGAACGATTCGAAGAATTGGACGAACAAACTGACCAAATCATTGCCACAATCATTATGCCGGCGAACAGGAGAAGAGACCAAACGCCACCAGTCGTGGCGGCGTTTATTAAAAACACGAACATCAACGTTAATACTGGAAAACGATTCAAATAGAGGCATATTCTCGGGAATTATAAGGAGCACTTACCGATGGATAATACGAAAGTTAGGAAGATACTCACTACTTCCACGTTTATAACATCGTATTCGTTTTCACCCATATCTTTGTCGGTGTTCTGATTTCCACCACCTCCTCCGCCTCCTCCACCTCCTCCACCTCCTCCACCTCCTCCATTTCCTCCACCTCCTCCATCTCCTGCATCTCCCGCATCTCCTCCATCTTCCTCGTCTTGTATCGTTCTAATAAATGATGGTTCTTCAATCTCGAGTTTGTCTTCAACCAATTCTTTAGATGAGCTTCTTACGAAGCATTTGTACATAAAGTGCACTCTATAAATAGAAATAACTTTTGTTGGAGGAGAATGTCATCTATATTAATCAACTTACAATCCGTTTGTGCAATGAGGAACGCATTTGCGCGGGTAATGCTCGTACTGGGCCCTCCTAGTGAAAGGGCACTGGATTTGGGTGAAGCTGCAACGAATGGGGAATTTCGGCGGGTTTTCTCGAAAAATCGCCGGTGAATACTCACGGAGACTGGCTGTAATCTTTACCGGTGCAGTTCCAATTGCTGTATTTCGAGTTTTTCTTGCCGCAAACGTTACCGCATTGATCGTATCCTCGCAGGACCCTGGACAAATCGCCGAAGTACACGCAATAGGCCAGAAACGGTAGCTGAAATTTTTTTGTGTAGATTTTCGTGTTGGTTTTGTCTGGAAGAAGGGTACCAGGCAGATGCAAATGGCCACGTAACAACGTATAGCTCCTTTGTTAGTTACTTTTCTGTTATCGTGCGTTTCGGGAATTATTAATTCCTCCGGGGGAGTGTCCCTGGGTAGTTCCCTAAAGGTGGCCAACTGAAAGAGATGTTGATGTTGGAAGGGAACGTGAAGGTAAGTACTTCTGAGCTTACGTCGAGATCTTCTTCTTCCTCCTCGTCCTCCATTGAATAAGTTATGCAATATTAACTTTTGTGTTCACCACACTAATCGCTGCTTGTAAATTGGTTTGTAATTTCGTGCCATTAAAGGGTCCAAATGTCAGTTTTACTTTGATGTGTTTTGAAATTTTTTACGGTAAAAATAATTTCCTCTTTGACTATAAGTCAAGTTATTGACAAGTCGGGGACAAATGAATGTCCTTAATATTGCGTCTTTGTTTTTTCGTTCGGGGATTAAACTTGAGGGAAGAATAGAAATTATGTTATTTTTTGCTTTATAGAACTGATGATAATTTAATTATCGAAAATTATAAAAAATAAGCAGGAGTGAACTAATGTCTAAAATATTTCTTCGAACACGTTAAGTTTTTATTAAAATTTCTGAAATTCTCATTGAAATGACTAAAATTAAATTAACACATTTTTTGTACATCTACATACTCAAAAAGTATGCATTTTTGGAAAAAGTATTTTAGACAAAAGTACCCTGAAATTTTACGTAGTTTTCCAAAATTGATCAATATATACAGGGTGTTCCATTATTTGAAATAACAAAGTTGATGTCTACTTCCGGTATAAGCGCAGAACACATCGGTTCTAACGGATACAAGTTTTTTTGATAAATCAAATTCTCTAATGAACCCCACGAAAATAACATTAATTAAACTATTATTTTTTACTGTTATCAAAAAGGAAGTAGGATGTTTTTCTAGGTTTCCTATTAATTAGTTTCCTGGTAGGTGTACTATAAAATAAAAAAAAATATGGTATAGAATTTATTAAGAAAAATCGTCAAAATGAAGCTGTCGTTTCTTTCTATTATCGCTGTTCTCTTTGTGGTAATGTTCCAAGGAGTATTTTCTATTTCTGCGGGAAGCTATAACAAGGAGCAGGTATGATTTTTTTCTCTATCTAAGCAGATTATGACATTTATATGATTTGCAGCGCAATTTTTCATTATTTTCGATTTTTTGCCAGTAAATATAGGGTTATATTTATGGAGTTTTATTTTTCAGAAAAGATTCTGGCGTTCCAACAGAAATGAAAATTATGAACAGCAATACCGCTTTGTAAGTACCCGCAAAATTTAAAATAATAATAATAATTTAATAAATTTTTAGGGAGACGATGAGTAAAGTCGTGTGCCTATAAAGGAATATTAGAATGGTAATTTTTGTTTTGGTTTTTATTCATGAACTCTTTAGATTAGTAAATTCAGCCTGTTAATTATTAATTAAATGATTGTTTTTTTTAGAAGTACATCTGCATTATTCTATAGCTAATCTATATTTTTGTAATGTGCATTTACTTAATCTATCTTACGTAAAAATGTCTACATAAATAAATTGTTCAATCATTTAATAGTTTCATTAATTTAAACGATCTATTAATTACATTATTCTAAATTATTCTGCAACAGAAATGAAATCCGAAAATTTTACCGTTAAATGAAATGCAAATTATTTGTTTGAATTGACCAAAAAATGCCGAGAACAATAATTCAATACATCAAGTTAGCCTGAAATATTCATTAAATTCATTTCCTTAGCAAAGAAATGATGTTTTATTAATTCCTGTCACCTGTCATCAAGAAAAAACATATTTTTATCTCCCTCCATGTAAAAATTCGTCCTTCCGTTAAATTTCAAGATTGAGAACAATTTCATGACCTACTATAATAAATACAGTAAATTCTCGAGCCGCCATTAACGACGCCTTAACATTGAACAAGCAAGAACAACACGAGCTCGTTGCCGTTATTTTTACATACAGTTTTACCGACCAATAGCGTTCTTAGCAGTGTTGCCGATGCGACAAATATCTTCTATTTCCGGATCATTTTATTCTGGTAACGAGATCAAAAATTTAAAATTATCAGTGTCTTCTAACCATCTAATCAAAATAATCGTTTGAAAGTATTCTCACAAAAGCTTTGACCAGTTTAGCAATTCTAAATTAGCTAAAAAAAAGAAAAATGCCAGGGATAATTTCGTACAATTCAGATAATTTACTAGTAACTTCTTGTAAATTGGCAACACTGCTCCCCACGTCACCGATCACTGCCAATCAGTCCAATCAGCAAAAAGCCCACTCACCACTCACTACGATTTCATTTCATAATAATTGTTAGTCACATTCGCTCGTGTTCGTGTTGTTGTTCACGTTTACAAAAGTTCATCGTTCACAAAGGTTATTGTTAAGTGAACTGCGCAACATTTTCTTTTCTTATCTGCGGTCGCGTCCATTTAAGCAAAGCCAACGCCGTCCATTTCGATCAGTGCCCGAGCAGACTCCACTCGTGTAAGAAATTCTACGTTGCATGCATTTCTACAAGCCATCTTCACCGATTACGAATCCAAGTTGCATGCCTTTTACGCCACATGAATCTCTATCAGGTAATTAGAACGCAGTTAAGGGCGGCTCCATTGCCTAATTGCGCGTTTCTATCTAATTGTTCTTCTTCAGGTTATGACCGCTTCGGAGATATTCAAGATAGTTTGAAGAGGACCTTCGACAACGGGAGTTTCATCGATGCTAAATGGTTGCAAGGAGTGCCGGAATTAACCGCCAGAGATTTAGTTTTGCGACAATGCGGACAGACGGGACCCACCAGTTTTTCGGAATTTCTACCGGAAAGGTAAATTAATAATTTCTATTTCTATATCAATGTGGTGTGTTTTCATGGGTGACCCGATATACAAGGCTGAAACAAACTTGGTGCTAACTTCACGTCGGTATTTTATCTGATTAATTACTCATTTTGGAGGCGGGAAAAACGTATTCGGAAGGAAACGAGGTCGCCTTTATTATAATTGTGCTAATTAAATTGATAGTCGATAATTTTTGTGACGAAATGGAAGGAGCACATTCCACATGAGTCACATTTTTATTAATTAATACTTTTGGTAAATTGTTACGTGTTGCGTAATAATACGTTCGATTAGATAAATTTAATATTTCGTGTGCATGCCGGGAAAGAAAGATTTTACAAGGCTAAAGAAAGATTAGATAATGCTTTTATTTCAATTTGGAGTTTTAACTTTTTCATATTCTTATGAAAATTCAAGGAAAATCCATATTTTTAGTTAGGTAAACAATTCTAAGAAACATCCGTAATCTCACAAAATACTCGAAAATTTAAACTTTAATCAGTTAATAAACACAAATATTTATTTATTAACTCCAAATTGTTTTCAAATTAGGAATTCGACTTATTTTAGATATTTTAATGAATAAATAGTACATACCAAAACAGGAAATTATATTATATACACGTACTTATTTTTGGAGTAGTTATGTTTTAGTTTTTGTGATATCATTTCATACATATGCATATTTGAACAAGTATGTCAACAAATTTCAGTTTAAAAAAATCCTTGCTTAAATTGTTTGTTAAATTAAATTCGATAACGAAATCCTAGACATAAAGTAATGTCCTTAGGATTAATTTAGGAATTACACATGAAATTCCTCTGTAAACAAGTCGTTAACATTAACAAAGTTGTTTTTTTGGGTACCAAAAAACAAGCCCTGTTTGTTTATTGATAAAAATTAATTAAATTTAATACAAAAATGACCTATTTTCTTATACTGGGTATCTCATTTGAGACCCAAAATCGTTAAAATGGGTCAAATAAGTACAATTTTGTACACCATATAGTCTACGAGTGCTACAAAGATAAGTTCTATTAGTCTCATATAAAAAAAAGAAAGAGTCACATTATTCCAACTTTCTCACTCTAACCACTGTTATTTCGATAACCTTTCTCTGTTCAATTCATAGCATCGACCATATAGCAAAGAAACTTGCACTTCACCATATATGTACAATTATATTTTTATTCTCCATTTTTATTCCAGCACGTTAAAATGTTGTCACAAAATAGGGGAAGGAGTGTACGGGGAGGTGTTCCTCTTCAGAAATCCCAAAGGCGGTACGTCCGTCATCAAAATAATCCCCGTCGAAGGAGACCTGATAGTTAACGGCGAAAAACAGAAAAAATTCGAGGAAATCCTTTCGGAAATTTTAATAACAAGGTAACATTCTCGATTGTTTCATTGAGCAATCGTATCTGTAACTATCTTTTTATCTACAGCGAATTGAGCAATTTGCGAAACCATGAAAGAAACCGAACAATGGCGTTTACGGAAATCCAGAAA
The DNA here is from genome assembly GCA_918026865.1 of Phyllotreta striolata. Lineage (NCBI taxonomy): Eukaryota > Metazoa > Arthropoda > Insecta > Coleoptera > Chrysomelidae > Phyllotreta > Phyllotreta striolata. The sequence continues at coordinate 14,570,036 of OU900094.1, read as the reverse complement.
ATCCAGTGCGTGCGAGGAAAATATCCGGAGGCGCTCATCGAACTCTGGGACGAGTTCCAGGAAACCTACGGCTCGAAGAACGATTGTCCGGACATGTTCGCTGACGATCAACTGTACGTTATATTCCAGATGAAATACGGAGGACGCGATTTGGAATCTTTCCAGTTTTTCGACGCTAAACAGGCTTACTCCGTCATACAACAGGTAAACATTCATTGAAGCTTCTAAATATCTGGAAACACTGCTACAAATCGCTAAAATCGTCGCAAATAACCAATTTAAAAATGTTTTCTCTGCTTCCAGATCGCTCTGGGATTAGCCGTGGCCGAAAAAGAGCTGAAATTCGAGCACCGGGACCTCCATTGGGGCAACGCGCTGGCCCTGACGGTGCCCGAAGACGAGACCGTTTCGTACAAATTAGACGACGAATTGTACCACATACCGTCCAACGGCGTTCGCATTACCATCATCGATTTCACGTTTTCCAGAATCGAGAACGACGACGTCACCGTTTTCCAGGATTTGGGCCTGGACGAGGACTTGTTCGTCGCTTCGGGCGACTATCAATTCGACGTGTACAGATTGATGCGCGAGAAAAACGGGTAAGAACACTCATTTAATTTCAATTTAGAAATTTGTATGTCTACGGATCGATAGGGATAGCTGAAGACTCTGAAGGTTATTCAGTTTGATTGGTTCTTATAGCTTTAGACATAATAAATTGTTCTTACTCCTCGATTAATAGTTAGTGAAGGTTCAATAAGAGCTACTATTTACTCTACTGTTAAATTACAAATTACTCTAGAGTTGTATAATGTTTTGAAATTGATATATTTCTTCAACTAAAGAATTTTGGTTTTGTTTGCAGGAATAATTGGAACAAATTCGAGCCGTATTCCAACATTCTGTGGCTGCACTACATATTGGACAAGGCGGTCAAGGATTTGAGGTATACAAATGTCAAGACGAAGATCCACAGATTTTATCTGAAGCAGTTGAAAATGCTCGGTGATGATGTGCTGAACTACGGAAACGTGAAAGATTTTGTTTACGACAAATTTATATCATTGTAATTCAAAGTTTATTCTCGTCGTTTTTAATAATATATTTTTTAACCATGTAGTTTGTTGTGTGTGATAATTTTTCTAAAATGCTCACTAATAAGTGCCTGTATTTTTTGTATAACTTGTAATATACAATAAAGAGAAAAAAGTAATATAATATACAACGAATAATAAAATCTGTTTTATTTCTAACTATTAAACACTCGCTTATCAGTTAGGTTAATTTAAAAGCCGTAAAATGAATTGGCATTGCTGAAACATGCGTCTACTTATAATACATTATAAACTAATTACTTTATTACCGTATATTTAAACCAATTGCTTAATTCATCATTTGTGTCCGCTAAACCGGTTACGAAATAGAAACCTAACGAAATATACATACTTAAAACGAGTGACAATGATAAGATAATTTTTTTCACCAAGTTTATAAACTTCTGTGCTCGAATTCGAGTGGTTTTATTTCCGCAGAAATAATAATGTTGCTAAAATTTTTGCTTTGTTTTGCTCCGTTTGTAGTAATTAACGCGGAGATTTCGAGCGATACTTTAGTGTACGTGCATTTGGTAAGTATTTTTGGAAATTTATTATAATGGTATTTTCATAACAATCATCAGCTTTTTAGGCACGGAGACAGATGCCCCGAGAAAAATAATTTGTACAAATCGAGCCCCTATTATAACGAATCGTACTTTAAACCGTACGGATTCGGTCAATTGACCAACGTAAGTACCCCTATACAGCTCGATTTCGTTGCCAAATTATTACAATTCTAGAAAGGAAAATTGAGATCCTACAATGTAGGAAAAGAAATCAGGGCTAGGTACAAGGGTTTCCTGGACGAAGAGTACAGCATTGATTTAATAGATGCTCGAAGCAGCGACTTCAACAGGACCAAAGCCTCCTTGCAGGCTATGTTGGCAGGACTGTTTCCACCCACAGAAGAGCTTAATTGGTTGCCAGGATTCAATTGGCAACCGATACCAACGACTTACGTCGAACGATCTAGAGATAAGGTACTTTTTTGCCACTGTGTATACCTCCTCCGATATAGCTTTTATTTTACCCAAATTTTTCAGGAAATGTTCGCATTTGGTTGCCCGATGTGGGATGCAACGTTGGACGAGTATTCAAAAACGCAGCAGGACAACGAAACGACCAGTAAATACGACGATCTCTTAAAATTCCTCACCGAAAAGACCGGGGAAAATTACGACTTCCTCAACGCCTATTATCTGTATTTTGGTTTCAAGATTTTAGTAAGTATCGTTAGCTTTGTTATCCACAACAAAGCTATAATTATGCAGATAACTTAGTTTGGAATTTTCTTTTAGCAAGAGTTGAATTATACTCTACCGGATTGGGGGAATGATGTCTATCCATATCCACTGAAAAATTTAACTCTGGACTATTACGACATGATTACAGCCACCAGTAAGCTTCGTCAATTGACGGGAGGTAAATTTTATATAGTAAAACAAATAATAAATATGCTACATAATTGATTTTATCTTATATTATATACTATTATTAGGGTACCTCTTAAAGAACATTGTGGATGACGTGCAGAAGAGAATAAACGACCAGTCCATCAGCAGGACGATGTCCCTTTGGTGTGGCCACGAAAATAACATTGCAGCATTGTTGAAAGTAATGAAAGTGCCGCGTAATGATGATATAGCGAGTTATGGGAGTTACATTGCCATGGAAGTGCATCGCGTTAACGGGACTTACGGGTTTCAGGTAGGATTCGCCATAAATTCGGTTGGACTTTTGGAAATATCGGTTATTTTGCAGGTGCTTTATAGGAATAAAGAAGCCCAAGCGAAGGTTCTTAAGTTGCCCGGTTGCGAGGAATTTTGCCCGATGGATTCGTTCATGAGGATTGTTCGAGAGGATCTCCCGGTTGATGACAGCGTTTGCGAAGGAGGTATTATACAAATTATTTCTAGCAGTCGTTGTAAAATGAATATTTAAATAACATGAATATTTTTTGTTGCAGCGCATTCTTCCACGACAAGACATCTATCACAAATAAGTATTTTGGTATTGTTAATTTTGCATTACTGTATTCATAATTATTCTAAATAAAAAGTTTGTTATCAAAGTATGTAATTTTAATGACTGTATTTACTACCTTCTCTAGAAAGTGTATAGCAGTATAGAGGATTTGTCCAAAAGTTAAAGGAAAAAATATTCGATAGTTTTTAATGTTTCCTCTAGTAAGCACTAATATAAATTTATAACTTTTCAATTAACTTTTTTTTTAATCTCACCCCTTTCTGGCCGAACGGGCAACAACAATTTTTGCAGAGAACTGACGGGCAGTTCTATCAACAAATTTAACAACAATCCGCAAAAGTACGATGACGCTAAATCTGCTAATAAATGGTACACCTAAAAAAATAAAAAACCAAATAAATTAGGCATTATAATTGCAATTAAAAATATACTCACGATGTGCAAATCACTTATGTATACGGGATATCTGAGACTGGCGGCTCTTGAAAGTATTACATTCAATTGCACTAAATACGCGCAATAAGCTAATCTTCCTAAAATATACGCCGGCTGCCATCTTAATACACTTTCTGTTACACCTGCAAGAGGAAATATAATTTATTATAATTAAATAATTCATATTTTCGAACCCTGTATACAGGGTGCCCCTAACTTCGAAATCTGGTAACCTAATCCACACTCGTGTTAATTGTTATTGAAATATAAAAACACCCAAAAATTATACACTCGTTAACCGGAATACCTACCAACCCGTAAAGGTCTAATTATAATTTATTAAAACAATTCAAAATCCACCAAAATTTGACTTGCAAAAAACTTCCTTATCACATTCCAACCTTTATTACAAGCGAAAGTTAGTAAATCTACTATCTTCAGTTTGACGAGCTATGTTAAAGCTGCTTAGGTTTCCGTTAATAAAACCTCAACGAAAATGATTTCGATTTTCTGTCTCATTTTCGTGCTATCGCCAGCAGTGCAATGTGCTAAAATTTTAGGAGTTTTCCCGTTTCCCTCCGTCAGCCATCAAATAGTCTTCAGGCCGATATGGAAGGAGCTGTCTCGAAGGGGCCACCAAGTGACCGTGATCACCCCAATGCCTCTACACGACTCCAGTTTGGTCAATCTCACCGAGATCGACGTGTCCCTCGGCAAGGACGCCCCGTTCCCGATGGACCCGTGGATTTTCGTCACTGGAAACACGTGGGAACGGCTGAATTTCATCGTAGAAACCGGATTGCATTTCATCCAGCTGCAGCTGCCCAAACAGCCGCTGCAGGATCTGATCAAGGAGGACAAGCCGTTTGATTTGGTCATTTTTCAACATTCGTTTTTGTATAATATCGTTGATATGGGTTTTGCTTCTAAATTTGGCAGACCGCCGTGTATTGGTAAGTTCCTAATTTTACTACTAGGAGTAGAAAAAATGGGGAATATTATTTTTAGGAATATCCTCATTAGGGGTGTTTCCCCATTCGCACGACTCTCTCGGAAATCCAACACATCCAGTAGTCTCGCCAGATATGATGCTGGGTTTCATGGGGAAGATGACATTTTTCCAGAAGTGAGGAAACCTCCTAATCACTTAATTATTTATACGAAAATTTGCCTCGTTTTCCAGATTTCAAAGTCTGTTGTACAACTTTTGGTATCGAATGTTATACTACTGGTACATTTTGCCTAAAGCTGATCGAATAGCGAGGAAGCATTTCGGGGATGATATGCCTTATCTAGGGGATATTGAGAGAAATATGAGTCTTTTGTTGGTTAATAACAATCCAATTATTCATGCAGTTAGACCGAATGTGCCAAATATTGTGGAAATTAGTCAGTTGCATATTAGCGAGAAAAAACCATTACCACAGGTAAATAAACCTACAGTAGGTAATTTGTAAGTATAATAAACATAAATTTCTTTAAGGATATAAAAGATTATCTGGATTCATCGACACAAGGCGTAGTGTATTTTAGCTTGGGAAGCAACGTAAAAAGCACTTATTTATCAGTGGAAGTCAGACAAGAGATAATAAAAGCTTTAGGTGAACTACCATATAACGTTCTATGGAAATGGGAATCAGATCATCTGCCTGATAGACCACCAAACGTGTTAACCAGGAAATGGTTACCACAACAAGACATTTTAGGACATCCGAATATTAAGGCATTTGTGACTCAAGGTGGACTTCAATCTATCGAAGAGGCTATTACCAATGAAGTCCCTTTGGTTGGTATTCCATTTATTACAGATCAACCGTCAAATATAAAGAGAATCGTAGAACTTGGAATGGGACAAATGGTGGAACATCAAACACTCACCAAGGAAAAATTGAAGGAGGCTATACTAGAAGTAGCGGGGGATCCCGAGTAAGTATACATGAAATACTTACATTTACAGGTTAAATAATTGAATTGTATTTAGATATAAAGAAAATGTCAGGAAATCGAAGTTTATTATGGTTGATCAACCGATGACAGGAGTTGATAAAGCGGTTTGGTGGATTGAATACGTTATAAGACATAATGGGGCGAAACATTTACGAAGTCAAGGAGCTGATATGTCTTTCTACGAATACTTTATGATCGATGTAGCATTATTTTTATTAGCATGTTTTATTGCAATGTATCGTTTAGTAGCTAAAATCATATCAAAAGCGAAACGATTCATAAATTCTAACAAAAAAGTTAAAAGAAATTAATAAATGCTCTATGTGCATCACTAAAGTACAATTGTCAAAGCCGTAGATTATATAATTAAATAGATAAAAAATTTGGTTGTACATTTTGTTATCCGTTGATTTCAAAATTAAAAAAATTGCGAAAAAAAAAATATGAACAAATTAGTTATTTTATTATCAGTGTTATGAATGTAAATATTCAAATTTGACCTTAATGTTATCTCGTATTTTGCATAAACTAGAGGTAAATAGGACAAAATTATTAGGAATTTCCAAAAAGGGTCAAAACTCTTTTTCTGTTTATTACTTATCTCAATTTAACCGACTCGTATCTCCAATCATTAGGAGTTTCCAATATTTCACAATGAATTGAAAACACTTTTAACATGTATTTGGAACAGAAATACCACGACTGATTAACGGAAGGACGTAAAAGCGACTGTTAAACGCGCTTGCAATTATCCTGACAACAAATATGTGGAAATCTACATAGTTTTATATTATTGCTATCTAAAAAATATTTTACGAACCCATGCAGAAGAAAAAATTTATTTTTCTTCAAATAAACAACATTTTTCCTATTATTTATTCGCGGCAAAATTCCTATCGATAACAATGTTTCATTGTATTAGTTGCATATTCGTTCATTTGATATTGCAAAATTCTTATTTCTTATTACACAGCAGATTAAAAATACTATTTTTTTGATTTTTCGGTTAATTAATTGTTTAATTAGTTTGATTTCATTTGTAAGTGAATGTTAAATGGAACAAATTGAATGATCTAAGTAATGGTTCAAAGTAAGATACCTCTTTTATTAGTAAGTTACATGCAAAATTCGAAATCATATGATTTGAATTATAGAATTATCAAGCAATCCTTTAATTTTAGAGTAAATAAGATGTTTGTTTAAAACAATATAAAAAATTTCGAATTTTATATTCTACCAGTATTACTTCTCGAGGGCATTTAAAACATCACCAAGCATATTGAAATTGGAGTTATAGTAATAGAAAATGATTCCAATAATCATAAACATTCTTTGGATTTCATTGTGTCTACATGGAGCGAACAGTGCAAAAATTTTGGGCATATTTCCCGCACCGTCCTTCAGCCACCAACAAACTTTCCAGCCCATTTGGAAGGAACTGTCCTTACGAGGACATAATGTTACAGTAATAACTACGAACCCCCTTGGAAACAACAGTTTGATAAATTTAACGGAAATCAACGTGGGATTCACATACGAACACCTTCTGAACAGCAGCTTCATTCAACATCTTTACGAACCGGATAGTGTCTTCAGGAAAGTGTACGATATACACCGACTTGGACTAGAAATTAACGAAGCGCAGATAATGCACGAGAAAATCCAGCATATTCTGAACGAAAACGAAACGAAGTTCGATCTAATCTTAATTCAAGTGGTTCAAAGTTTCACTGATTTGACGTTCGGATATGCCGCAAAATACAAATGCCCAGTAGTTGGTGAGTGGCGATAAAAATACGAATCATCTAAATTTTCGAGTTTTCGATTTATTTTTCAGGAATATCCTCGTTAGGAGTGTTCTTTCATTTTCATGACTTTCTCGGTAATCCCACACATCCAGTCGTTTCGCCAGATATGATGCTGGGATTTGCAGGAAAAATAAACTTTTTCCAAAAGTAAGTCCAAAACCACGCATAAATTACTTATACCACAGTTGCTATGGTTTTCAGACTTCAAAGTTTGTTGTATAACTTGTGGTATCGATTGTTTTATTACTGGTATATTTTACCGAATGCTGATAGAGTAGCGAGGAAGCATTTTGGGGATGATATGCCTTATCTGGGAGATATTGAGAGAAATATGAGTCTTTTGTTGGTTAATAGCAATCCTGTTATCCATGCAGTTAGACCGAATGTGCCAAATATTGTGGAAATTTGTCGGTTGCATATTAGCGAGAAAAAGCCTTTACCAAAGGTAAATAAACTTACAGTAGGTAATTTAAAACTATAATAAACATAAATTTATTTAAGGATATAAAAGATTATCTGGATTCATCGACACAAGGAGTAGTTTATTTTAGCTTGGGAAGCAATGTAAAAAGCACTTATTTATCAGTGGAAGTCAGGCAAGAGATAATAAAAGCTTTAGGTGAACTACCATATAACGTTCTATGGAAATGGGAAACAGATCATCTGCCTGATAGACCACCAAACGTGCTAACCAGGAAATGGTTACCACAACAAGACATTTTAGGACATCCGAATATTAAGGCATTTGTTACTCAAGGTGGACTTCAGTCTATCGAAGAGGCTATTACCAATGAAGTCCCTTTGGTTGGCATTCCATTTATTACAGATCAACCGTCAAATATAAAGAGAATCGTAGAACTTGGAATGGGACAAATGGTGGAACAACAAACACTCACAAAGGAAAAATTGAAGAAGGCTATACTAGAAGTAGCGGGGGATCCCGAGTAAGTATAATTGAAATAATTACATTTACAGGATAAATAATTGAATTGAATTTAGATATAAAGAAAACGTCTCGAAAGCGAAGTCTATTATGGATGATCAACCGATGAAAGGAGTGGATAAAGCGGTTTGGTGGATTGAATACGTTATAAGACATAATGGCGCGAAACATTTACGAAGTCAAGCGGCTGATATGTCTTTTTTCGAATACTTTATGATCGATGTAGCATTATTTTTATTCGCCTGTATTTTTGCAATGTATTATTTAGTAGCTAAAATCGTATCTGCAGCGAAACAATGCACAAACTCTAACAATAAAGTTAAAAGAAATTAACAAAGTGCATCACTCAAGTACAATTGCTAGAATTGAATAATATAATATTTGCTTTTTATTAATTTAAATGTCTCAACTCTTATTTTTGAATGAAGTGTATGAAATATATTTTTTGTATAACCTACCATTTTTTAAGAAGATATAAACTTTGTTACTTACCTCCGTTGTTGTGAATGCAGCAGAACACTGCAAATATTATACTAAGAATAAAGATGGGCCGTCCAAAAGCAGCTATAATAGAAGCCAAAATGGCATCGTGTTCCGGTTTCTGCGATAAAATGTACCATCCGGGTATTATAATTAGAGACAACGCCGGTATGTAAGACAAAGCATATTGTAAAATTCGCCATGCAAGTCTCTAAAATGAAAATTATTACACTATTATTCTAGCATTTAGTGGCTAAGAAGACATTATTGTACTTACATTTTTTTGAAATAATTTCTTGTTTCTTGTCTTGTAAAGCACATATCCGAATCCAACTCCTATAATCGGGCCGCAAGTATTGCCGATCGAAGACACCATTTGCCCATGCCATTGTGGGTTATCTACTATCAACTTCATTTCATATACGGATCTATCGAGATAAAAATATATCCCCATAATATTAATTCAGTGCAACATTGGTTAAATTCTTACTCTGCTTTAGGTAGAAGATACGCCTCGAAATCATTCAGGTAATTATTCAGAAAAGTCGCAACAATGTTGATACAAAACAAACTTCCCAATATAGTCCAAATCCGCTTCTCCCGCGGTTTTATATATTTCACCAGTACCAAAACCAAAACGAAGTAATGACTGTCCAAAGCCAAGTACCAAAAAGTCGGCGAACACTAAGCCAAAAAATACTCAATTATTGAATATTCGTTCATACGAATACCACCTACCATATTGAATCTATCCACGATGGTATTCAAAAAGAGGACGTTCGTCCACCAGTTTTTCCTGCACCTCAGAAACTCTTTACCAATGATGTTGTTCCACAAGGGACCGTCGCCCATGTGGCGCCACCAGCTCACGTCGAATAGCAAAACGACGGCAAAAGTTGGAACTAATCTAAAATTTACTTATTTTCATCAAAATCCGGATACCACAACAACAATTCTCTCTATACCTTATATACCTATTCATGAACGCCATTAACAACATTTTGTTTGTTAAAGGTTTCGTTTCAAATTGACTGAATAACCCGTAGGATAATAAAGTGGCCGATAACCAGAAGAATGTTGATGTACATAAAGGACCGCTGGTGATAAAAGACGCAGCAACTTTGTGACTCATCTAAAATATAAAAGGCTATTTGATACTAATAATGTATTAGAGTCTAACATGGCCATCTTCCTTAGCGTTTGCTGTACCTAATTCGAGTAATTTTGAGAATATACTCACTGTTTCGATGTATTTAGTGTTAGTAACAGGCATCATGGAGTGAGCTATAACGGTGTGGCTCATTATCACTAAAATTGTATTGTAAAATCGAACGCCCTGTAGCGGTTTGAGATACTCAACGTCGGGTGTTTCGTGGACGGTCGTTAAGCGAATCCAGTTGTTTTTCAACGAGAAAGACAAAATTATTATTCCCCATTTGGAGTTCCTGAATGCCTTGTATTTTTCAGGCGGTTTCGATCGGGCGATTATGTCGCAGGACGTGCAAATAACGATAATTGCCATGTATATGATGAAAATCACTCTAAAATTTATGATTTTGAATAAACCGGTTGGTTATGAATTTTTAAGGGGTCAATGAAGAAGTTGGCCCTGACTGTCAAAAATTGTGTTGGTAATACTGATTTAACTGTTAAAAATGTAATGGTAACGCTTCAATTCGACAATAAAAAATAGAAACAACCTCTTAATAAGGTTCTTAATAAACTTTCATCCAGTTGAAACACAAAATTCTCGAGACTATCCAACAATATGCTATTTAAAGATATTATTTAGAGATATACCCAAATTTCAACAATTAAATTTTTGCTGCAATATTTTATTAATAGTGGAAACTTCTCGAAAAGAAAGTCAATTGTAAAATAATGCAAAGGTAACGTAAATGTCACTAGATATAATTATTACCGGCATATAAAAATAAATTAAAGCTTTACTTACAAAACAAAATAGTCCAAAGAATCGATAGGATATCTCGGCTGGTCGGTGTCGCATTTCAAATTCCGGATTGTCCCTTTCAAATTAAACTCGTGGAATTTCTCATCGTAACATTTATTTACGGCTGCCCTTAAATCGTCCCCCGTTAAATTTTCATGACTTTTCCACCTGCTACAAGTTAAAGGGACGCAAATGGAATGTCTGACATTGTCGTGCTTGTAACAATATGGATCTTGTGAAATTTCCTTAAAACGATGATAAAATGATATTATATTTTCGCTTACAGTTCGAGAGGAATAGCTGGAGACGTGACCTGCGCGATTGTAAGTACTCTCACGTCTACGGCTATTACAATCGGATTGTATATGCTCCAAATTTACTTGTATTGTCTTCCAGAATCGGTTATCAGTATCTAAAGGCTGTAAATTGTATTCGAAAGAACAGTATAAGGCTTCTTTCTCGAGTAGCATGCATTTATCGTAATTATCTTGGTGGAATAAAGGCGGCAATAAAGCGTAATCTTTACCTAAAATAAACATTTACTTTCGCTATTTTTGCTAAAATATTTTCTTTTAGATATGTAGGTACTTACTCGTAAGAGCCTCAATATTTTGAAAATACAAAGAGCATAATAGAAAAATTGCTCTGGAGGTGAAAATTAAATCCATTTCGAACGCACCGAATCAAAGCTTTACTAAAATTGGTTTGGAAAATAATTAGCACATATAATTGCTAAACTTGATAATAGATGTAATTTTCTTGTAAAGATAATGCCTTAATTGCTACATGCTTGTTAAACTGATTATTGCAAGTGGTCATTGTCACATTTTGTGGAAACTTGTAATTACACATTATGCAAAACCATGTATTATGCCTATAATTTAAATATTGAGAATAAAATAATTATCTGTCCCTACAGGTAAATGTACTATTAGGAAATATTTTTGACATGACATTGCAATTTAGTGAATTTTTTTTTTATTTGGGTAGTTCAATTTTAGGTATGGATTGTATTACCTTTTTTTGTAATACTATTGGGTAATTACATTAATTGTTTAGGTGAGATAAGCGATAACAAAAAATATAGATTTTTTTTAGACATATCACTGCTTATCTAATCTTATGAATGTCAATAAAAACAATATTCATTACAATTCATTTAAAACGGTGCAATTTTTTTGAACAAAATTAGTTTAACATCAAATCGGATAAGGTAGGTAAAATATTAAGTCATACACTAACTTTATATGTACCTAGAAAAGTAATCAAAATGTATGTACAATGTATTTACAAATAAAGTATTGAATTAACCAAATATTGTTTGGTTTATCAAATTATTATCTGCTTCCTTCTGAATTAATCTCTATATAAACAGCGTATTAATAACATGAATTACATATTATAGCGAAAAATTCCCAATCAAACAGAGCAATGGAAAACTTATTCAACAAACAACTAAAAGCGATGCTTAAAAGAAATTTAACGCTGAAGAAAAGGGAGAAAAAGAAAACGATCGCGGTGAGTACCACCCAAACACGTGATAGAACGAATAATCTAAAATAAACTTATTTCAGGAAATAATTTTCCCTCTGTATTTCCTTAGTTTACTGATAATCATCAAGCTGAGCCTGCCCGACCCGAATTTACCGGAAATTACCACCCCAAGGGACCAAGAAAATTTATTTCAGTCCTTCAATGCTTCTAGATTTCACAGCATAGCAGTCGCTCCGAGCTCGCCTGATATAAGGGTCAGTAAATCGCAGTTTTCTAGATAAACTTTACCTAATTACTGATAAACAATTAATGTAGGCTTTCCTTAAGCAAACCGATGAATATGTAAAGCTATTTTTAAATAACAATAATGTTATTAACTGGGTATTCTATGAAAACGAAGAAGCTTTAATAGGACAGTATAACAAAAGTTCCACTTCGATACCAATAGCGGTGGTATTTGAAGATTCTGATCCTATACGAAATCCACTGAAGTAAGTACCTCATTAAAATACTGCAAGTAACATTTAAATTGAATAATTTCAGGTATAAGATACGTACGAATCCGTCTTTTATAGCAACACCATCTACCAATGTCTTCTATAGTCTTTTGTCTTCCTGCAGAGGCTCGGGCTCGAATCTCGAACCACCACAAACGTGCCCCGTTAATTCCTATTATTTTTCCGACTTCCTGGCGATCCAAACCCTTTTGGATTACACGAAAATCAAGGTTGTTTCGCGAATATTGGTAAACGGTGGTTAATACGCGCTTTTTTAGCTGGATTCGATGATACCGATTTTTCCGAATTTCCGCTTGGAAATATTCCCGAAGGCGGCGGAGAAAAACTTCTCGTTTCTGGCTTTTCGAATGATCATTCCCTTATACATGGTGATGGCGATGTCGCAATTCATCACCTATCTGATGATGCTGATCGTGGGCGAAAAAGAGAAGAAAATTAAAGTCGGCATGATGATTATGGGATTGAGAGACGTTGTTTATTGGTAAGCATATTTACTTGTATCTAATACTTGTTAACAATTTTTATTAATAGGTTATCCTGGTTCATATATTACGTATGTTTCGTGTTCATCGTATCCACAGTGGCCACTCTGTTGCTGTACAGTTTAAATGTATTTTCCGATAGTAATTATCTGTTGATTTTCATAGCGATTGTGCTATACGGATTGTCTGTGATTATGTTCGGTTTCATGGTTACTCCATTTTTCGACAAAGCGATGGTAAGATTTTACACTTTATATCTAATTTATTAATTAAAGTTTATCAACATCTTAGACTGCAGGTGTAGTGAGCAACTTTGCGTTGATTTTTGTAAGTTTACTTTTTTATGTAACCATTTATACCGATGGTAAAGGCGTTGCTTCTTGGTTTTTGTCCTTATTAAGTCCTGTAGCATTCGCTATGGCTTTAGACAAGGTAAGCGATTGTGAAATGTCCTTTAGAACATTTATAAATGGTGATATTTTAGGCTATTGTAATGGAAATAGCTAAAGATGGGCTTAGTTTTAATAATATGTTTTCGGGCGAAGGTTTACCCTTTGGAGGAAGCCTCATTCTTCTAGCTTTCGATATGGTTTTATACGGCTTACTGGCTTATTATTTAGACAGCGTTGTTCCGAGTAAGAAGATGAATACGCGAGAATCATCAGGGCATTTTTATTATTACTGTTTTAGGTGAATATGGCGTTAAAAGACCAATATTTTTCTGTTTCTCCAAGTCCTTTTGGTGTTCTAAACAAACTAATGTAAGTGAAATTCATAATAACTCAAATGAAAAATTAGAACCTATTTTAGAATTGTTCCAATGCTTTTGGCATTCACTCTATATTATTAATATATGTATTACAGAAATCTTTATCGGACGAATCGAACGAAACTTTACCAAACGTAGAACCTGTTGCGACAGATTTAATAGGAAAAGAAGCCATTAAAATAAGAAATTTATACAAGAATTTCAAGGTATTGCTATAAAATTTCAATTTCCCTTTAACCATCCCTTATTGTAGAAATTTAGGAAGCCCACAACAAACGCCATTCGGGGTATCAATTTGTCGATATACGAAGGGCAAATCACGGCCATCATCGGCCATAACGGAGCCGGAAAAACCACTCTTTTTAACATTTTAACCGGCCTAACAGCACCGACTTCAGGCAAAGTAGAAGTTTTCGGATACGACGTTAGGTAAACTCAATTGCTTCCCTTTCTATTGTAGGAGTAATGAAGCGACATTTTGCAATATTTCAGCGATTCAAATGACATGGACCGAATCCGAAGAATGATCGGCGTGTGTCCGCAACACGACATTTTATTCGACAATCTAACGCCCAGGGAACACTTGGAGTTCTTCGCCGCCATCAAAGGCATCGAAAACATCGAAAACGAAGTGACGAGAACCCTGCGAGATATCGATTTAGGCGACAAAGCGGACGAGCAGAGCAGACATTTGAGCGGCGGCCAGAAGAGAAAATTATCCATTGGAATCGCCATAATAGGAAACCCCAAGGTGAATTTGGGGAATGCGCTCCATCCTGGCTGCAATCTTTAATACTCCTACATTCATAGATTATTATACTCGATGAACCAACAGCTGGTGTTGACCCGTATTCTCGAAGACACATGTGGTCTGTCCTCCAAAACATTCGCAAAGGAAAGGTTATTTTACTTACCACGCATTTCATGGACGAAGCAGACATTCTCGGTAGATACTCCCACTTTTAGCTCCTCTTAAAAAAACTAACAGCACATATTTGCAGCTGATAGGAAAGCGGTGGTATCGAAAGGAGAGGTCCGTTGCTGCGGGAGCTCCTTGTACCTGAAGAACAAGTTCGGAGTGGGCTACCACTTGACCATGGTGCTGGAAGATGGGGCTTCCAGCGAGGATTTGCTGAGATTGGTCAAGAGTTACGTGGCGAACGGCGAGATGGTCAGGCGACACGGAAAAGAGCTGAGTTTCGTGTTGCCGTACGACGCGGTTTCGAAATTTTCCGGGCTATTTTCCGCCATCGAGAGCGAAATCAACAACCGCAGCGATTCGGGTAAATATACAACAATTTCCTCGCAAAAATTTAACGTCTACACTCCAGGTATATTGAGCTACGGGGTGTCGATGACCACGTTGGAAGAGGTCTTCTTGCAGTTGCAGAAGGATGAAGAAATGGACGATGTTAATAACGATTCTAATAGACGTCGAAAGCCGAGAAATACGATTGAATTGGTGATATGCGCATCGAAATATCGGCATTTGGAGGAAAATAATATCGAAGGTAAAAATGATTGTTTTTATCGAGTTACTATTTAAGCGCGAAATATTTTACAGAACCTTCTGTTGTGTCCGATTTTCAAAGTTTGGAATCCATCAAATGCGAACCCAGCGCGTCCCAAACTCTCAAGGCTTTGATCAAATTGCGTATCCTGCGATTGAGGCGGGAGTTTAGCAAATTGTGCTCCCTAATTGTCTTTCCGATCGGTCTAACGGCGCTAGGATTATTTTTGAGCAACGTTCAAGCGAGCGCAAACTCTCGAGAAATGAATCCTTTGGTTTTGAGCCTACCAAATTTGTACGGATATTTACCGATTTCCATACGCGGAGGAACGAAAAACTTCGAAATCGACATCAGAGATTCCGGTGCGACTAATTTGGACAGCAAATTCACCGGAAACTATTCGGAATTGTTGGATATTTACCCGCACATCGGTGTTTACAATATCAACCGCTTCGATATTGATAATCCTGATATAACTATTTTGTATAACGACACAGAAACGCATAGTTTACCAATATTAATCAACCTTCTTAACAACGCATTTGCTCGGTAAGCTGGATAATAAATATAGGAAGCAAGAGTAACATTTTTCAAATTATAGAGCAGCAACAGGAGTGCATAGCACCTCTAATATACAAGTTAGTACGCATCCTTTCGAAGATACTTCGACGGATTCAGTTACCTTCGATGGCTCCAGTCTTATTTTGGGTATGGTGTTTTTGTACGCTCCAGTCGTTTTAGCTGTTGATATGGTATACGATCGAGAGGTACTTAACACAACAACTGAATTATTCTCGACTCGATACAACATACGCACATTTCAGATAAAAGCAAGGAACCAACTCCGAGTCAACGGACTATCATTCACCTTATACTTTCTGAGCTTCTTCGCAATCCAAATAGCCCTTATGGTGCTGTTGTGTGCCAGCCTCATCGTGCTCGTGGTGATCATGAAACCGGCCGCGTTGTCATCGGCTTCGGCTGTGGCAGTTCTATCGGTACTCATCGGACTTTATTGCCCCGCTTCAATTCTCTTCACCACCGCAGCAAGCTACTTGTTCGACAAATCCGAAACTGCTCAGGCTGTTATGAGCAACACGGCGCTCCTGCTGGGGATGGTGCCTTATTTGATAGTCACTTTAACGCGTAATTAGCTGCATATGTTATTGCTTTCAGTAGTCCAAGTTTGATTGTTTTAGCTCCGCACGTGGGGCGATTAGTCCACTGCGTGTTCTCCTTTACCGACGTGATGTATTTACCTTACGGGATTATTTATTACATAAGGAATATATCTGAGGCTTGCCGCTACAATGGAGGCTGCGATGGGAGTGTTAAGGATTATTTTACGCAGGATATTGTAGTGGTTTTTGTTGCTTTGTTGGTGCATATACCTTTGTGGTACTTTATGGTAATGGTAGCTGATGTAAAGAAGTCCGGTGGGCAACTAAGTAGTTTATTTAAAAAGGTAAATAGTTGGGTAAAGTTGGTTAAATACTACATGAATTATTGTAGAATATTAACGGCGCTACCGATGAGGAACATATTGGAGATTATGGTCAAAATGAAGATGAAGATGTAAGAACAGAGAGGCAAAGAGTAAAATCCATAATTCGTAATAATCCAGCTACAACACCTGTAGTTGTGATAGATGTAAGTTAACAAAACCTGGAAGCTTCGTATTAACGTTATTTTCTGTAGGATTTACACAAAAAGTACAAGACGAGTGAATCGTCTGGATGTAAAAAACCCAAACGCATCAACAACGATAAAATCGCCGTAAAATCAATCTCTTTAGCAGTCGACGCAGGTGAAGTCTTCGGCTTATTAGGCCACAATGGAGCCGGGAAAACCACAGCGATGAGAATCATCACAGCCGAGGAATCCCCTACCAGAGGTCGAGTGAGTCAACCCAACCCTTCCACTATCTCCCAACGTTTCATCAATCCACTTTACCAGGTACAAATAGCGGGAAAGAGCATAACCTCGAACATGAACGACGCCTTCCAGCTGCTGGGCTACTGCCCGCAGCACGACGCCCAATGGAAGGAAATAACGGTGGCGGAGCACCTGGAAGTGTACGCCGCCATCAAGGGCGTGCCCGCGAAGACGATTCCCAAGATGGTCGAATTGTACTTGACCGGGTTGCAAATACACGAGCACAGGAACAAGCAGAGCAAGCACTGCTCGGGCGGGACGCGCAGGAAATTGAGCTACGCCATGGCGATGGTGGGTAACCCGAGGATCGTCTTGCTGGACGAGCCCAGCACTGGGATGGATCCGGAGAGCAAGAGGTTTTTGTGGGATACCGTTTTGGCTAGTTTTAAGGTTGGTTGGGAATAATTTGGGGGATTTTTTGTAATGATGGTAGCAATTTTAGGGGTCTAAAGGGGCGATTTTAACGACGCATTCTATGGAGGAGGCTGATATTTTGTGCTCCAGGGTAGGAATTATGGTGAACGGGGAATTAAGGTGAGGTTTAATTTAGTTGTAAATTAGTTGATGCGATTTTTTTCTGTAGATGTTTGGGATCGACGCAACATTTGAAGAATCTATATGGAGCAGGTTATAATTTGGAAATTAAATTAAGACTCGACTCCAATTCAGATGGTAGTGGTAGATTAAATGCCTGCAAAGAATTCATAAACTCCAAATTCTCGGATGTTAAACTCGAAGAGAGCATTTCCGATAGACTGATATTTAGTGTTCCACAACACAACGTGCCATCATTGGCCTCTTGCTTCAGATTTTTAGAAGAAGGTAATTTTATTCAAGTAAATGACATTTACTCTGCTAAAATTATAATTTCAGCTAAAGAGAGGTTGAGTATAGAAGAGTACAGTTTCAGTCAAACCACACTGGAACAAGTTTTCCTAAAATTCGCCTACGAGAGTGAAATTGAAGATTAAAAAAAAAATATTTTCATAAAATTAACCACTTGTTTAATATCATTATGAACAAAAATTAAAACGTAATCACTTAAAATCCTAACTCTTACATTAATTAATTACATTAAACGATTGGAATAAACCTGGCTTAAAAGAAAATTAATTCGCTTATAAAACAAGCCGATTAGGCAACACTAATCTTTAGCGTCTCCGATACCATCCGGATTTATGGCAAACATGGCTTCGGATTCCGGTAAACAAGGAGAATCGTATATCTTGCACATCCTCGTCTCGCCTCTGCCTTTTCGCAGATACAGTCGAGTAGTCGACGCGTGCGCAATGATATTACCGCCAATGGGCTTCTTCGGATCTGCGTTGAACATTGCAGATCCATCTACTTGAGCTACTACCTGATTCGTTATCACCACAGCAACACCGAACTGAAATAAAACGTTTATACATTAAATTTAGATGATTGTGAGTTGAAAGATTTGCTTACCTCATCAGCTAGACGTAGTAAATTCCTCAGAAATCGAGCTAGATGCATTTGTCTTGCCGATAGTTCTCCCCTGCCTGAATAGTCGGTTCGGTAAAGGGCAGTCGCACTGTCGACTACTAACAAAGCGTACCTAGAGGATTAACGGTTATAAAAGTGAAGTAGATACGCTATTAATTACAAGTAGTACCTTGTTTCGGACATCATAGCAGCAGCGTGTAATAATAACTCCGATTGATGATCGGTGCTGTAAGCTCTAGCTACTGCGATGTTATCTAAGACATTCTGTCCGTCCATTTCGTATCGTTCAGCTATTGCTAATAATCTTTCGGGTCTAAATGTGCCTTCTGTGTCTATGTATAAGCATTTACCTTCGCCGCCTCCTTGGTCAGTCGGTAACTAAAAGAACGAGTAAAATCAGGTCGTAAAAACTGATTAAAAATAATACCTGACAAGTCACAGCCAGCATGTGGCACAATTGGGTTTTTCCGGTACGAAATTCTCCGAAGATTTCGGTTATCGAACCGGTTTCGATGCCGCCTCTCAATAAATTGTCCAGTTCTTTCGAACCTGTCGTTAGTTGAATGAGTTCGGAGCGTTTTAAATGGTATTCACTGGCAGAGGTAAATCCCATTGGAACGTATTTGGCGGCTTCGGATGAGAGTTTGTCGACTTTGGCTTCGGAGAAACCTTTTATGGCCAGTAGAAACTTTTTCGGTGCATAGGCCACGGACTCTACGGTATGGTAGCCAGCGCTTATTAGTTTCTTTATGTCGCCAGAGTTGATGCCATTGCCCTGAAATGAATTTAATAAATAGCTGTTCCATTTGTATTTGGTTATATTGTATACCTCTAGTTTGGTTAACGGTAGATTCCCTGTGGCAGTTTCCTCTTCATCATCTTGATTATTCGTTAAGGTATCGGCAGTGGCAGAGCTGACTGAACTCATTTTTATTGATATTTGAGCGATCAATATGGAATCGATGGGTAAAATCAATTATTTATGTAAAACAAATAACGGCAAAACTTTCGAAAAACTAATGGCAAATGAAGGACAACTGACATTTGTCAGTTGTCAAATTTGTGTTTTTATTTTTTTGGCCTGTAAAATGAAGGTTTTAAGCCAAAATAATTTTTCCCCTAAGGCCTCGACTAGAAAGGTAATACAGCAGAAAAATAAAAATGTTCTAAATATTTTCATTTTTTATCTTCAGATGTAAACAGATAAATAACATTACATTTATGTACTCCAAAAAAATTACTCATATTTTTCAGAATTTTATTTGAACCGCTATTTATAAAAAAAAACCAAAAATAAATAAGTACCTATAAAAACTGTGTGCTGTTCACATTTTAATAAACGCTTCCCAGAATTTGATATACTAATGAATATATCCGATAAAATGATAACTTTTACAATTGTAACTGTTATCAAATATATCACAAATTATCGATCTAGATAAATGCATATAAATTGAATTATTATTTCATATCTGTGATTAGTTTAGTATCGAGAAAATTAATTTTCCATATTTAGAGCAAAGTATAAAATAATCTCAGCTCCTTACTCTGTGAAAATGGATCAAAACGGTGCAAATACTGACAATAAAAATCAAAATGGAACTACCATTGTGTCTGCTGTGGATGGAATCTTTAGTAGGTAAGTCATTAATGCTAAAATAATGGAATAATTTGGATTAATTAGAATAATTTTAATAGCACGAATAATATGCGATATTTAAATTAAAATAAAACCTATTTTTTGTTACTAAAGGAGCGAAACTACTAAACCACCGATTGTACCAGAGCCGGACTCTGAAGTTTATGCCAAGAAAACCAAGCGGGGCATGGCTATTATATTCAATCATAAGGATTTCTTGATTCCTTATTGCTCAACTAGAAACGGAACTGAAAAAGATAGAGACTGTTTGGTACAGGTACTGAGAGAGCTTGGATATGAAGTATACGTTCACAATGATAGGACCTATGAGCAAATAATGAAAATTTTAGATCAAGGTCAGTTTATGCAATAATTTCAACTTTAAAAAGTAGCATTTTATGAACTAATCTTTCAAAAATGAGTTATTTTAGCTTCAAAAATGGACCACACAGATCACGAATCGCTGTTGATTGCCATAATGTCTCACGGGGAAGAAGGCCTACTGTATGCCAAAGACACGCATTATCCAACAAATAGGCTCTGGAGAAAATTTTCACCATTGCATTGCCCCACTCTAGCTGGAAAACCAAAATTATTCTTCATACAGGTAATGCATAAACTTTTATATTTTTAAATTTTGAAGAACAATATTACAGGCATGTAGAGGAAGCGAAACTGATCCCGGAGTAAAAGTGTCCTATACAGAAACGGATTCATTGAGCACGACCACAAACCAAACATACACAATTCCTGTAATGGCGGATATTCTGATTATGTACGCTACTGTTGAAAGTAAGAATTTTCAAATCGACTCTTCCCCAACTTTCGTGGATTTTCTTTTAGATTATTACGCCTGGCGAGACCCAGAAAAAGGCAGCTACTTTATACAAGCTCTGATAGTCCAATTACGCAAGCACCACGAATCTAGAGACCTGCTCTCTATATTGACCTGTGTTAACCGAGAAGTAGCCATTGGATTTACATCATCGAATCCAGAAAATCCGGGTTATGACGGTAAAAAGGAAATGTGCTCCATAGTTTCCATGCTCACAAGGAAATATTATTTTACTTAAATGGCGAAGTAATTTACTAATTTATTCACACTAATGGAGCTAAAATGTCAATTTCTGTAAATTGTGTAAATTTAAATATCAATGTACTATTTAAAATGATTAATATATAAATATTTCGTTTGCAACACCTACTTGTTTTTTTTGTCATTTTAAATACAATGGTGATATGATTTCCATTTGGAGTAAATTACTTATCAGATTTTGAAATAAATGATTTCTATTTTCTATCCAACTATCGATAAAAATTGTAGGTTAAACTAGTAAAGTGTCACTCAAATGTCAAATATACTTTTCTCCTGGAAATAATAAGTGAATACCTGCTTTGTAAGAGTCCATTAATCTCTTCTATTCGTTTTTAAGAAAGTATTTTAGGTTACATTGTGAGGAAAATACGAAAATTTCACTTTTACAAACAAATTTCACTTTTGTTTTTCACAATGGAAACACCCGATTTAAAAAGTAAAATTGCATTCGAAAGAAATACCTAAAACTTAAAGAATTTTTCTTTTTTAGCTGCAATTAACCGACCCTTACCGAGTAGAATATTAGATCTCCCAAGAGAGAACCACAATCAATCCTTGGATGGCATTAAAAACATGCTATTTAAAACTGTACCAAAGGTGGACAGACAGAATTTCACGGAGACCTTGAAATGGAAGCTTAACATAAGTAAATTTTCGGTGAAAAAAATTTCGAAAGGCTGTAAGAAGAAAAAACCGTATCTTACGAGGGAGCAAAGGAAAAAATTAAATTTAGCAAAACTACCAAACGAAGGTAATATAAGTGTCAATTAAGATTATATATTTTTTACTTTATTTATTACAAACGTTAATTTTAGGATGGAACTACAGTGAATTAGAAAACTTAAGACAAATGTGGAAAAGTTACATGATCGAGAACCTAAATATAATAGGCAAGCCTCTTATAAACCATTTAACGCCTAACTGGGCAGGTTTCAGCGCCGTATTTGCCAAATCAGAATTAATAGGCGCAGAAATTACTGTAGTCAGATCAAAAAATCCCAATTTAATCGGATTAACAGGCACCGTTGTGTTAGAAACCAAAATGACTTTCCAAATTGTCTCCCCGGATTCTAAATTAAAAAGTAAGTTTAAGGAATATATACAGATAAGTGCAAATTTGTTTGTAATACAGTCTATGGGTGCAACAAAGACAGCTTCCATTTTGTTTGATTGACACTTTCTCACTCTAACGTCAGTTTTTTAATAATCTTTCTTTTTTCAACTCATAGAATTGGCCATATTGTTTTAATAAGTTTTATTAATGGTAATTATTCTTGCAGGACTAATCAAAGATGGCTCAGTTTTCGAGGTTCGATTAGATAATTACAAATTCACAGTATTCGGAAAATGCCTATGCATAAAACCAAACGAACGTAGTGTTAAAAAGATTAAAACAGCTTTCATGCCTGATATTTAATTATTTTGTAATATATTATTCAAACTATTAAATTAAACTATATACATTTGTATTTGTATTCAAAACCTATTAATGTGAGTGCTTTGGAATTTGCACAAATAATCGAGAAATACCTACTCAGGATGAGATTATTTCAAGATCGTTATAGTGACTATTATTTATTTGTTCAATAGGATCCTACGCGAATTTGCAAAATTAATTACCAAAGCCTTCCCCTTCAAAATTAACATTACTGCAATACAATGACCACGAACATTTCAAATATTATTCAGTCGGTTTAATTAATCAATATGAATTAGTTGAATATTAAATTGCTACGCATATACAGTATGCAGTATGTCTGAAAAAGTTTTATAAAAAAGTTGTTATTTATGAAAATCTCTGCTTTCAAAAATAATAATATTTAGGTATTTCCATTTGACATTAGATGTACAGGGTGTCAACAAATTGCAGAAGATTAATATAGGAATATTTGACCACTTTAATCTTAACTTAAATTTTGCAAATTTTAGTTGTGAAACATGTCAACTTTTATCTAATATAAATACTATAATGCATGCGGGACACCCTGTATATCGAGAAATAAAGACATTAATAGACTATAAATAAGTATAAGATTAATAGATTAAAAATATATGCATTTTTGAGCGTGTCGAAGAAAGAGAATATTTCTCGACATGTAGTTGTTCGAAATAAAAAATTAGCTAAGTTTTTATAAATTGGATTTTTTTCCCTCCAAACCCCGGCGAAACCGAATGAGTCGAGGATCAACCCGTCCCGAACTAAAAGAAACTAATTCGAGCGCGCGTCCTTTCGAGGGCGAAACTTCGTTAAATAAAAACACAAATTCGGCGATAAGTTAAGTCGGGGCTCGTCCGTCTCTCGATCTTCAATCTAAAAGAAAACAACCGCCGTTAAAACTGGCCCCGCTTCGGCCCTTCAAAAACATGCACCTGAATTATCTTTCGCTCTCTCCCCGAGGTCGCCTTAACTTTCGCCCGAACTACAAATGGAGACGTAATCGTTACGAAAAAAAAAAATAAGTTGATTGCTGGGGTTTATTCGACTCCGGAGACGATAGTGATAACAGTTTTTCTCGTTTGTTAGTGGAATTTAGTAGGCATCAACGCGCGTATAACGGCCGAAGTTTTCTAGAAAAAAAAGGGCCGCCTTTATATTCCTCTCTAGTAAGGTTTAGATTTGTCTATTGCAGCCTCATGTGCTGTGTGATGTATTAAATCGTAAAAAATAGAAATTACCTAGTCGAAATGACTCCGAGATTTAATAAAAATATATGGGTAAATGCAAATGTGTTTTTATATGGTCAATTCTATGACTACAACAAAGAAAGAGTATTTTGAACTATACAAATATCACCCTTTCTTTATTTTCTTGTATATGAGACTAATTGAAGTTGATGTCTTTGTTGCACCCATAGCTTAGGTATATTGCAATCAATTTTGCTTCTATCTGTATTTAATACCTACATATAGATAATGAAACGTAAATATTGAGCTTTCAAATTCAATTTCGTGCAATCCTACTGATTGCGCCAGTTAAACACGCTTTTAGTATTTTAATTTATCATTTTTTTTCGCTTTGTTTTTCGAATGATGCTCCAGAAACTCTGTTTTAATTTAGGAAACAAAGCATCGCAAAAATGATATGATTATCCACAAACATCGTTGCTTTTAATAAAATGAATTTTAGCGAGAGTACACTACTCGCTTTTTCACCACCGTTATTTGCACGTAATTTCCTGGTTTTTCGAATACAAATCCCTTATTATTCCATTATTTCCCTACTGACCCAGACAACTTCCAGACGGCACAAAAAAATAATAACACAATAAAATAGCACAATAATCCTAATCAACTCCATTCGCGCCCGAATTTCCCTCTAAACTAAAACAATAATCGTCGAGAATAAACGTCCAATAAAACGTATAAATCATTTAAAAATCCCGGGCGCAGGGAGCGATTTCGTTTTACGCGTGTCGTAAAATCCCCGAGCGCCGTCCGGAGGTGCTTTCCAGGTTTTTTTTTCTCCAAAAGTCGCGAGAACAAACGAGCCGGATGTTAATCTAATCGAATGTACTTTTAACGATGACAAAGGAGACGAGGATAAGCGAACGATAGCCCCTTCGACATGTCCCTTAATTGAATGCAAAGAGGCAGGAATGGAGAAGACCACGACTTTCTTTTAATTTTCGAAATAGTGTGTCCTAATAAGGCGATTAATTGATGTATAAATCTGTATAAATTGTAACAAATATTGGCGTTAAATACACAAACAATAGCCGTGAAAAATTGTGAAACAATAAACAAGCCGAACAACCGAACATAGATCAGTTTTAAGCCCTGATATCTATTTTTTCAGATTCTAGATAATGAGGATAAGTTATTAGAAAAGTCCTAATAGAAAACTCTACTAAAGCTTGTCGAAGGCAAAAGAATGCAGGATGAAAGTAAATCAATCTCTTTTGTGCGAAGCGCGCTTTTTATTTTCGTATTTAATGCCCATTCCAGAGATCCCTAGATGGTGTACGAAGAACACATCTATCAAAGGCCACGCCACAAATAAATCTGCAAACAAGTTGCATGCTCCGAACTGTAGGATTCCCCGAATAGAAACGAGAATAGCGGAATCCCGGCGAGGCGACCGCAAGACGCGGCGCCGTGTCTTAGGTCATGGAGGCGGTGGTGCAGCCGATCCCGCTGGTGGCGGTGCCCGCCTAAATGGCAGGAGATGTTCCCGTGACGTCATGATGGATGCGTGCCGAGTTATGTTTTCGGTCTCAGTGTGCTGTTCGCTGTATTTCGGCGAGGCGGCTGCGGCGGTCGCCCCTTTTGCTCTTTGAACGGTGAATTGTTTCATTGCCGGGCGGGTTTTCGCGCGCTTTCCCCGAACTTTTCTTCGAGTTTTTCGCCAGTCGCCGCCGTTTGGGTTGTTCTCTGTGTCTGTTAGAAGGTATGTATTCGATTATTGTGGAAATTGTTCGATTGTAAATTGAATTTGCGTGAGATTTTTGGGGGAGTATGTTTGATGAAAAAATAGATCCTGATGAATATTTCATTAAATATTTTGGTATATTGCAAATTTATTATTTATTTAGTTATTTTAGTGTATAATTTTGTACAAAATAGCCTGTCGAGATTGTCTCGAAAAAGGGAGAACATTTTAATGTAAATTTTTGAATTTTGAATTTTTGTCAACCTTTAATAAATTTTATTACAAATGCCATATTGAAATACTTAAATTTTTGTTACATAATAATCAATGCATTTTTTTGTAATCAATTGCTTTTTTTTATGGACGTGAAATGTATAGTAAATTCGGGTTGAAAGCAGAGAACTGTTTTAATTGAGAAATTCGGCTCGCGGTGTATTTTGCGCCAGTGATGGAATAAGAGATTATCCAGTGTAATATAATGGAAAAGGGAGTAAACGCTACACCCTGATTATTTATTAAAACTTCGATTAAGTGATTAAAGGCACATTCGACCGTGTAAACGTTTAATGCTCCGGAATCCGCCCGGATCGTGGAAAAAAAATCGAATGCCGGGAAAATTCGCTTAAAGCGCGAGTTAAAATTGATAGGCTCGAAAAGAGGCAGGCAATTTCGCGCATAAATTGGCGCGGGTATGAAAGATTTAATTTTTAGAATCTTATTATTAAAAATACTCACTTAGAGTGGAATAGACAATTGCTATCAAAGTAAATTGCCTCGAAAGAAACTCGACTGTAGGGTAAAGTACATATTGAATTTTTTTTAAGTTTTATTAAAAATTTACTCTAACAATCCGCACCTTTTTTGCACGTGGGTGTTTCTTTAGGCGGCGAAAAGGCAAGTGGAAAAGTAGAATTTCATTTCGCAGGGACTATCATATCGGACGGACAGGCAAAAAAGTGATTTAAAACAGCCCCAGAAAATTTATGCCCCTGCGATTTTCTTTTCATCCGGACGGAATATTCTAATTGCAATGCGACGAATATAACATGGAATCCACCCATCCTATCGAATGCTCTCATCAAATCGGATTCTGATTAAAGTCTTCGCAAACTTTCGAGTTTGTATACTTTACCCGAAAGCCAATTTTGCGGTTTTCTTTCAATGTAATATTCTCCAGTTTTCCTTTGAGTATTAACTAACAAACTGATGCATTAATTCTCTAAAGATAAAGATAAATTAGATTTTACAAATATTTATGATTTTACATTGAAAATCATTTTGTAGGCTTGATGAAAAGATTTGAATGTACAGGGTGCTCAAAATTCGAGAATTAGAGTTTCATCAACTCGATAATAATATATAATAATGTAACCAATTTTGAGGTTCACAATTAGGCTATATTTTTCAAAAAATAGCATTGATAATTCATTTTTTATGTCACCTTCAGAGATTTTCTCTTAAAATATGAAATTTTTTCCTCCCTGTATACGTAAGGTGCAGACACTTTTATATAACTTAAACTTTCTTGCTTTATTCTTGAAGCCGTTTGTTTATCTGGAAAGACGTTTTGTTTTTATAGAGCAATGAGCGCGGTGTATTTTAGTTTACTTTGGATGATGGGAAAACTCTTTACGTTTCTAATAAACATCGCCATGTTTAACATTTATGTACTTTTTGTGTCCGAAATGTAACAAAAGATTCGCTGACGCGCCATTTTTTATCACTTTTATTTTTAGTAATAAAGGCATTATTGTTCTATCTTTTTTTTTAAGAAAATAGCCATGTGTTTCTTTTGATTCATTGACTATTGTTAATCCTTTTTGTTTTCAATCAATTTAATTTTTACATCATTTTTTTTTTTGTGTAATAATAATCCTCGGGGTTATCTTCGCAGAATGGCCGTTTTGCACAAAGAATCCGTAGGCGAGCCTACGTGAAGACGCCATTTTATGGATTCATACTGAAATTTCCATTCCATTTCGAGTGTCAAACTCCCCTTTACAAGCGGAATATCATAAAAACGACTTAAATATATCACCTAAATCTTTTTACCCCGAGAACATCACTTAAAACGCCTTAGAGTAGGGCAAGTAAAAAAAAAGTTGGACAAAAATCGCAAAATCTTTACAGGAACAGTAAAAATTAACAAACCGACCCCCTTCTATTTTGATACCTTCTTTGAAAATTTGAATATTTTAATTCCTATTTTTTTCTAAAATATTCTTTAACTTAATTCTTTAATTATTCTCATTGTATTTACATTTCCTCTGGTGTTTTAATAATCCTATTTTAGCTCAATCGAATCATAATTACTATAAAGATGACTGTCTGTATTGGCACACAGAAGCACAGTGTTGGCGTAGAAAAGATTTTTAAACTCCCCGAAGCGCAACAAAATATTGTTGATTTTAAATTAGGGATTCGCTGTGTTCGGCAAGGCAGGATCGTTTTTTATCCGCGGGTAATTACAGCGATTTTCGATGTAGTGAACATAGTTGCTTTTTATACGAGGGGCGTTCGAAAGGGGTGGGTTAAATGGAGGTCTCTTTACACTCAGTTAAACGATTAGGTGGAATGTAGAGTAGGAAAACTCCTTTTGTAAAGACGAAAGGATGATGTATAGGGGTAATGAGGTATTTGATTAAAAGAAATGTTTATGCGAAAAATGGTGGGTTTTATTAAAGATGAAAGGAATTGTCTAGTCTAATTAAGTGCAGTCCTAAGTATTTTGCTCGATTTACCTATGTTTTTATTCAAACTTTGAAAGTGTTTAGAAGCTCATATCTTTTTAATAACAGTGTAGGTAATATCAAGAGCAAATCGAAAAATAAAAAGACTCTCGAATTTCACCGATCAATTCCCTTATGCTTCCCGTACGGGAATAAAACCCTCCGAAAAAACCGTCCGTATCCCCGTGCTAAAAAGGTCTCCGGTAACTCCCAAAGATTTTTCAAAGGAAGTAATAACCCTCACTTGACAGGAAAATTCACTCTAAACTCCATATTTTAAGTGATATTTCTGTCGGTCGTCGTATATTACACGTCCTCGGCGCTCGATTCGAAAAAAAGAAAGTTCATAAAAACGTCTACCGAGTATTGTGAAATAACGCGAAGTTTTTTTCTCTTGATATTAGGAGGAGAATTTAAGGGTTTTATGTAAAAGTTTGTTCGGCGTAACCCCGAAAATACCTCTGCCAGTGGTGGGAATAATTTATTAGAAATTTTGCATAGCTGATATAATATACTGGACAATTTTGGTTTGATATTGGTAATTTCTTGTTTATATAAAAAACTCTTTCTACAGACCGATGTTGATAGCAGTAGACGTGAGATTACAATGAGCAATAGGTGTATGTATTCAGAGCACACTGTATAATATGAAGACATTTTTTGCATTGCACTGTTTCGGTTGTCTTCATTACATTCAACAATAGAAGGGTTATAAGCAGCAGGTAAAAAAGGGCCATAAATAATACGCCCCGGGACCGGACTGAAACATAACTAAAACTCCGTTACATTTTAGGAAAAAAGACGTTTTTCTTATCCACTTTCGTTTTCAATTTTATCGTACGCTGCTAACGATGATTTATGATTTTTTTAGGGCTAATAAACCTTTACGAGACCCATCGGAATGGCCGTTCACGCCGCGATATGAACTGTCTTTTGTCTCTTTGCTCGTTTTCGTCGAAGGAACACTCGAGACATGCGAATAAAGTCCATTGATAATAATTTTATTTTCATTACAATTTGTTTGCAGGATTTTTTTTTCTACACCGTAGCACTTACGTCTTACTGAATATATTTGCAATTTAATATACTTTATAATTCCTTCAGATATCCCTCTGGTGTTTACATTAAAATTATTATTCTCTCTTCTTTTCGTGCAACAGAAATAAATTTATTGAAATCATTTCTATACCGCCTAAATCAATGGTAATTTAAGTAGAATTAAATTTCTTTCCTCCCGCAAAATGATAGTTTCATTCGAAAGAAATGCATTATATAACGCACCGTTTCGAAACTCAATGTACATACATTTGTGGAAAGTGCGGTAGTAAAAGTTTTCCTCCGGATTATGTAAATGTCTAGACCGATCCCAATATGAAAATATTTTGGTAGCAGCTACTTTATGACCATCGTAAAAACAGACAGCCCTAATGCCCTAATAATCGTCGTCTTGAAAGGCGTATAAAAAAAGATATTTCGAGTGTGTTCATATAGGCGTGTATCGTATGCAATAAAGCCAGGATTTCGTACGAAAATCCGCTATAATTGAATTCTCAGAAAAAGGAAGTCGAAGAGATTATACCTACGGACTGTGAGGAATAGCCGTAGACGCTGTATGCGTGATGAGTTCAGGCCTTTTATTTAATTATCAGGGGTCGCTAGAGTCACGTCCTTATTTACTCCTTGTAGCAAAACGTCCTAAAGAACCGGAGGTTTTATAATTGGAAGTTTCGCCTGACACTTCTGAGTATAACGAATGCCTTTCCGTTGACGACGGAACATCGCGTAGTCCAAACAGGTAGGTCGTTCACGTTTCGCAAATTAACGAATTCAATTACCGTTTAATTACAAATTAAAGACGTAACGAAACGCTCGATTTTTTCCGTTCGGTGTCAAGGCAATTAAGCGCGCCGTTTGTTTGAAAAACCCCCTCGGAAAACCGACTTTCGAGCGTGCGAGCGCGGCCATTCGGAAAATTATCGAGATCGTTGTACTCGCGAGGAAAAGGCGAGAAACTCCCGGTAAACACGAGCGACGTTAGATTTTCGAAATAATCTAACTGACAGTTAATTATATAGCCGTTAGAAATAATCTACGTTTTAAGTTACGAACTCGAACTTCTTAGTTTCCTTCGAGCTGTTCGCGACTAAAACCGTATCACCGGTGCTTCACTTCCGTACCATTCAACACATCAATTCGCCGGAGTTGAATCGCAGTTGATAACTTTAATGGATTTCCTCGAACGATGCACCCCGAAGTTAACGCCTAAGTTACAAATTCGGCTAACTCGTATTAGTCGTAAAGCAAATACATGATCCATTAGCGCTCCGACTGGTTGCAATCGGTTAATTTAGTGCATTCTGGGTAATTAACGATGCTCGAACGGGATGCACAATACGCAAATCGAGCGATGAAAGGGTAACGACTGGATTCGGATGCATCCTGAAATTTCGATAAAATTAAAAATCGTCTCGTTTACAATTCAATGAGCGCCTAATGACAGCTATTATTCTATAGTTATTGTAAATCTGTTGTTTGTGTCTAATTAGAGTGCATTTCAAATACATTTCATGTCAGCTTCACATTATTTGATTTCAAACAAATGTTTAAATTTAATTATACATTGTCGGTGCATAATATCAATGCAAGTTTACTATTTTTTGCATGCTGTTTCTTCTAAAATTGCCGTTCTTCCAAAAATATCGAATTTAAAAGCAAAATTTTTAGCGCAATAATAAACTGAGAACAAGGCTGTGCCGCGGGTGCAAATTAATTTAGACCTAATAATTTTCACCTACCTATAGCAAGTAATTTCTGTCGGCGATGAGGCGTCGCAAGTGTGCGGTACACACGGGGGATAGGAGGTTGCGAGCCGGAATAAATCACTTTTAAACGAATGCGCAGCGCGAAAATTGACTTTTATCGCAGGAAAATTAATCATTTACAAACCGATTCACACCGAAAACGTGGAAGAGTTTGTTTTACGGCCCTATTACGGCGCAACTTACCGTGGAATATTCATTGTGAAACTATCTATTATTGGCTACGACAGAACGTTTTCGAATTGCCTTCATTTGCAGTTGTGCCGGTGTTAATAATATCTGCATCTGTTATCTAGCAATTCCTGTCGCGGGTTGGGACAAAAAGCTCTGTAAACTCTCTAAAAAAACGGTCCAAATTGTAGATTGATCGAAAACA
Organism: Phyllotreta striolata; assembly: GCA_918026865.1. Taxonomy (NCBI): domain Eukaryota; kingdom Metazoa; phylum Arthropoda; class Insecta; order Coleoptera; family Chrysomelidae; genus Phyllotreta; species Phyllotreta striolata. The sequence continues at coordinate 14,538,182 of OU900094.1, read as the reverse complement.
TCTGCGTGGAGTTGACCCGTATATAAAATTCCGGCCTTCTCCGGTTTTATTTATTTTACAGCCTGCACATCCGATACGTCATAATTCAGGCCAAACAGAAATTGGCCGTTTGCAACAAGATTTAATGGATCGGCCGTTTTTTTTTTTGTTCAGACAATATTCGTTACGGCGCTTTCGATTCATCAAATACACCAGCAACGGTTTTGTCGCGGCCCTTCCTAATGCTAATCGACCGAATCATAAAAATCGGGGATTTGTCGACCGTGATTTATCCCATTGTACTTACCCCGATCACGTTTTTGCGCCTCTCGATCGCCTCGAATCGTGAAATTTTTCGCGAAAACCGTATTGCGATCAGAACTCAACTTTTCCAGCCGGATAATTCTTAATCGAGATTAACGCCCGAGCTTTAGGTACGCTTACACCTCCAAGATAAACGCCTCGACATTAATCATTTCGTATCTCGGCATCGGAGCAAATGAGTTTATGGAGTTCCCCCAGAAAGTCTGGCGGCATTGAATCCGTCTCGGCTCAATTCCGCCGCAATCTCGCATTGTAAACAACAAATGAATGCGAACGGGTGTAAAGTCGGTTGTTAAACGCGAAATAATAGAAACAGGTGTTAGGTGTAGAAACGCCTAGGGTTGGTAATGGGCGCCAACCGCCTTCTCTTGTTCCATTTGTTCCATTCGCTATTCGTCATCCGTTGAAATCGTCGAGAAATTTCGCACTTTCTCCGCTTGTTTCTAAATATAAATTCCTATTTTTACCATCCAGACAATAGTCTAAAAAGAGCGATACAACACTTATATGATGAGGTTTACGATTTTTTAGCTGAAGATGCTACGCTTTTAGGACTTATCTCTCCTCTCGAAATTCGCCTACGCTATTTAAAATCCACGAATAAAATTTTTGATCTCTTTTGTTCGCAGATATTTCAAACGATTCCCGTTCCGTTCCGGCTCATCGCACATCGACCGCTCGATGGGATACTTGGCGAATAATCCAGACGCGGGCCAGTAAAGCCGAGGAAAATGGATTGGAACGGTACTTTGCTCGCCGGCGGCCTTTTCGACTTCAACGGCTCTTCGCCGGACAACGTCACAGCCGACGCCGTCGGCGTCGTGCCGTCGACGCCGACGGCGTCGTGGCCGTCGTGGTACGAGGCCGGCAGGATTCAAATACCGCTTTACGCTGTTATATTCGTATTGGCCGTTACCGGGAATCTTCTGGTCATTTTCACTCTGGTGAGTACGTGCGGATTTCGGGCAAATATAGTAGAGAAGGTTGACAAAAAAATTGTTGGTAGATAGACCAATACAGTGATAATAGTAAAGTGTTAGAAAAGTAGTAGAAAGGTCTAATGTTAGACAGTAAAAGAGTCTGAATTTGTTAGTAGATATCCAAAATTTTCATAGTAGAAAAGTCTAAAGTTGAAAGATCTCCTCTGAGAAAAATTGAGATATTAAGAATTCTGAAGAAGGCATCTCTTTAAGCTCTCGAAAAATGTAATAAAACACCTTAAAAACCTGTTGCAATTACCCGGGGAATAACCCCGAACCTTCATATACTTAAAACCCCATAAAATTCATATCCGCCCTCGACGACGGCTCCCGATCTCCGCATTATCCGCCCTAATAAGAATTAATCGCCAAAAATCCCACTATTAATTCTCCGGGTAATAACTCTTACGAAAAACGCACGCCTCAATACATTTCCCTGTTCGCGTATAAATCTTAACTCGACCCTAATTTTCCCTTCTCTTTCTCCGGCACCCTTCGACCTATCTCGGTCTTCATAAATGTCTCATTGTCGCAGTTTCGACGGAAATGTGCTCTGCCGGAGAACGTGCTCTATCGTCGCGGCTCTTAACTCGATAAAGCGAGGAGAGACTGAGCGTTTACACTAGTTCTAATTTTTGGGCGTTATGCAGTTAACAGGCTTCCCGGAGGGTCCGTTCCCGAGCGATATGTTACATGTAGAGGGTGGAGGGTAGTTTGGAGAATTCGGGATTTTCTTTAGATTAAATTTGTATGCCGAAATTTGATGGTTTTTTTTGATAAAATTCATGATTTTTTTCGATCAATTTTTGACTAATTTGGAAGGTGATGTTTGAAATTTTTGGATTTCTTTTGGTAAATTCTGGAGGTTGTTTCAAGTATTTCAAAACAGTTTGATTTATGGTTGATTTATGAGTCAATATTTTATATGCATAATCTGTTTTACAAGGTTTAATTTTTGTACGATATTTTGAATAATTTCACTACTTTTTTATGCAATTCTATAAGCATTATATCTCAAAAAAATTTGATTTATTTTCTGTTATTTATTCGAATGAACAATTTTCGCTTTATATGCAGGAGGAAATCATTATACCACAAAACGAGTAGGAATATGTTCGAAGTATAACATTACATACTGTAACAGAATTGAGAATGTGAAAGTTATTTTCGATTCGGAATTGAATTATCGGATTCCATATACGAAACGCATTTACATTGAAAGGTAATGGAAAATTGTTTCCATTCCTAAAATTCTCCATACGAAACAACCCCCTATTAACATCTCAATGCGCTATTATTTTTACGACTTGGACTTACATAAAGTTAGGAAATTATAAAATTTCCTCTCGCAAAAATTGAAGAAAAAGCGAAAAACTAGTATCGAATTCGACGCAAACGCCGTAAAAACTTTTAGTTGTCCCATAACAATCCGGTGGAAAGTTCGTATTTACAAATAAAATGCTCCGTTGTGTTTCTATTATTCAAATCCGCAGACGGGCGAGAGTTAAAAAGCAAATAGCGCAAGGCCATAAAAACCCTCCGACCCTCGTTCAATTATAACCTAAATTCAGCTTTGACAATTAGAGTGGCCTAGGCGATGCCTAGTTGCACAGCAAACAATGGCCGGACCACCGGTAGAAATCTCGCAATTACCATAAATTTGGATAGAAACGGCCTTTAAGTAGGACCAAAGCTGTTGGATAATTGGACACAAATTATCGCATCGAATGCTCTCTTCACTTACAATCTAATCTTCTCAAATTCTTCGAGCGTATAACTCAAATATCGCCGACGATTTCTTGAAATGATATATAGTATATTCCAGTCGGGATGCGTTTCCGAATAATATTTCAAAACGTATTGTACTCCCACACGGATAAGGAACTCCCGCGCAATTATTTTTAAAAGCGCAAAGTGGAGGCTTCGGGATGTCTTCATCTCCGGCAAACACCCGGCGGAATCAAAGGATGTGATAGAAACAATTTCGCTCGCGTTATTCCGTCGCAAAATATTAAATTTCGAACAGGCGTTCCGCCCGTTAGAAACACACCGAGACTTTCGGCGGGACAATTTACAAAAATTGGGCATAAAGTAGGCTTCGCCCGAAGCCCCAGCGTCTGGGAAATTTGAATTGAAAGCTTTAATTTTCCGCGCGTGTCATCTATATTTTCGAATGAGGAGGCGCCGCCTGAGCGAAATTCAAATTAGTTTTCGAACGTTTAGACGAAAATTGATGTGGCTCGCTAATTCGCGAAAACTATTTTGTTACATAGGAGGTTTGTAGAAAATTTACTCGAGGGGTTATTGCATAAAATTTACATCTACCTATCCACGTTCATTACGCCGAGCTTAATAAAAAACGCCGTACCTAAATTACCCTGATCTACTAAATATTGATAAGAGCAATCTGTTTAGCGTCTAAATAAAGCAGCACGCCCCCTCTTTATTTAGACTCGTAATTCAGAAAGATATCAAAACTCGCAGAGTCTGCTTTGCTTTTTTTTCCTCCTCTCCATTAAGCCCAACAAACGCGTACACGTCGGATGGAAAAATCAAATTAAGCATTTAGACTCCGGTGATTTAGAACTTTCGGAATTATTTTCGCGCCTCCGCAATATTGGGCCCCGATCCCGGGGCCGTAAAGTATCATTAAATCGGAAAATAAGATACTAATGTGCCTTCGCAGCCGGCTCGAAAGGTGAATTTAAAATCCATCGGGCGCTGCGAGAGTATCCCGATGTTGATGGGAGGGAAAAAAATTGCGAGGACAAACGGATGAATGTACTTTTTATTAAGATCCCATGAGAGAGGATAATTTTGCAGGGTGTTTTCTAATTGATTCTTATGTAGTCGGTGCAAAACAAATATCATAAGTAGGCAGTGTTGCTGAATTTTTATAGAGTTTACAAAATCTAGTTTACAGAATCCGAATTGTAGTACAGGCTAGTAAAGTAGAAAAAAGAAGAAGAAATTGAAAATTAAAACTACCGATCGAATGACAACGTCAAATATGCAACTGCAACTGCGAGAAAATAATAATAATTTCATGTACAAACGTTGAATTTTGACAATATATATTTGTTTGGATAATTTCATTCCGTTTTTTAACATTTTCTATCATCTCTTGTTAATATTAAATGAAATTCTGCAGGTATTAAGCTTAATTTATTTTTAATAGTTGGTCACACTGCTCGGCAAGTATGACGACAGCAGTGACGTGCATTGCTGTTTGTTTTGCACCGACAATAGTTGGAGAATAAGTTAGGTATTGTTCGAAAGCGGCCGTGACCTAGTGATAGAATATTTCATTGTCTCATATAGGTCCGGACGTGGCGCGGTAAAAGAACGCTCGATCGCCGATAAAATCCAGACGAAAGGAGCGTTTCATCGGTCTGGAATGCCGAATGAGCCGGAGCGGAGCGAGCCGCGTGCGGTGCAAAATTGAAACCATTTCTTATTTTCGCGGCTTCGCAACGTCCAACAACAATGCGGACCGAGATACGTAAACTTCGTTAATTTTACTTTAAAGGATAATTAAGCGTGACTGTGAGAAATCTCGACCGAGTTTTCGGACTCGGTGGAACATCAATTTGGCGAGGAAGGCGGGCGCAACAGCGCCGGGGATCTTTAAATTTCTCGCAGTTTTTTCTCGTAGCTTCGCCGGGAATTCGGCGTTTGACTCGTTCGAAATTTTAGTCGTAAGGTATAAAAAATTCATCCCCGAGAAGGGTTGGTAATTAGTTTTTTTTTCTAAATTTCTAACTTAAACTTCCATGGCAATCTTGAAATATTTAAGTCTTTTTCATCTAATCTAAAATCTACATAAAAAAATCTGTCCAGTATTTTCAAGTAGCTGGAAAATTCCTGTTTTGGAGAGAGCATTTTTGGAGCCATGAAACCAACAAACGCTATCCAAAAAACCAATCTAATTTGGACCTCAAGATGAAGAGAAAAAATCTGTTTGTTATTCCAGGTACAAAATCAGCGCATGAGGACGATAACCAATTTATTCCTGCTGAACTTGGCAATTTCTGACCTCCTGCTCGGCGTCCTGTGCATGCCTTTCACACTCGTCGGGGCCCTCCTGAGGGACTTCGTTTTCGGATCGCTGATGTGCAAGCTATTGCCCTTTTTGCAAGGTAAGTAAGATCACAATTATTATTGGGAATCCGTTTAAAATGTTTCAATAAATCGGCGAAAGCATATCAAATGTACCCAGTGAAAAGTTGGAGTGGAAAATGTTTGAGATAAAGCGACCGAAAGTTCGATAATCGTAACAAATTTCAGCGAAGTTGAGGAATTTTACGAATATGTTACTGCATAAAAGTTTCGAATCCGAGCAAATGTAGTTTTCTAAACCTCTTTTTCATCCAGTGTTAGAATACATTAAGCGAACGTCCTTCAAATCTAACGACAGTTCAGTGTCACAAATCAAATAAAAATGTTTCTAACTGTATATTCTTCTGCTTGGTGACGTGAAAGTGCAATGGATGTCGCGCAAGTCGCGTTTACAGCTATTCCTGTCGATCTGTAGGTACCTAATTTTATTAATACAAGGTGCATAATTAAGGAATTCTCTGAATGTCGACAAAAAATTATTCACTCCAAATTAGTTTTTTTAAACAAATTCCCGACTTTGTCATCACTTTAATTTATTTGGACAAATTTTCATTAATTTGAAATTGAAGGAAAGTTCGTGCTAACTCGTTAATTAATTCGAGATTAATTAACGAATTAGCTAAAGTTTTTGAAATTAGATGATAATCAATTACACTGTTGACTCCAATTTACAAATAATTGTTCTTGACGATTTTAACGATATTTACTTCGATCGTTCCTTCAAAAACAGGAAAAATAAATTAATGTACCTAATATTTTATTTTTTTTATTTAATTTCTTATCACAAATTAATAGAGCAAACATCTTTAGCAATAATATTTACATTTACTGACTAAGAAAATTAGTAAACAATAAATAATGCGTAGGTACATTCCCCATAATAATAATTAATAATGATAATTTCCTTAATGTTTCTAACAGACACGTTCTAGCAATCGCATTTTCCTGTGCAAACGCAATCCTTCATAGTGCTAGTTAGTGCATTTGCAATCACATTTACCTGGACACCGACAACCAACAAGTTGACCGTCCTTCATTGTGCATTTGCATTTACAAGCGCATCGATCACCGCATCGACAATCCACCATTTGTCCATCCTTCATTGAACAGTTGCATTGGCTTTGTGTAGCTCTTTGCGCAGCTTCCATTCTGTCCTAAAATTGAACAATAAATCGGATTTAGTTGGATTAAATAATTTAATTTAATGAAAGAAACTAAGAATGCGGCTGTTGTATGGAGAATTCCGCGTAGTTAGTTGTTAGTATATCTCGCAATTTCTGGAAATGCCCCTAGTGCTCTATTGCAACAAAATATGCTCCAGTAAACTAATTATTTCTAGCCGAGAAACTGAGAAATTGCCCTCGGAGATTAATACAATTTCGCAGCGACTTACCATCGTCGAAAATACTATGAAACAAAATTGAGAGTTCAGCTTGCACTGATCGATCGCTAATTTTGCTCTTCTTGTTATATACCCAATAGTTTCTCGCACAAGGCAAATTCCACAGATTAAAAGTAAACTATTTACAAAGAAAATATTTTCTACTAAAAGCAACCAGAATATTCCGACGTAAATAACGTTGTTTATCCACAAATCGCTTCAATCAAAACGAATTATTCCATCAAAATATTACACAAAAATGTACAAGAGATTCGCATATATTCAAATATACCAAGTAACCTTTATTCCCATTCTCAACTAAAAAATCTCATGCAGCTTCTACAATAAATTTCCTGCGACCTTTCAAGGTTCAGAACGTGCACGAATTGCGTATTGTGCCACTACGACACTACATTCTCCCGTCTAATCCAGAGCAGTGATATGTAAAATTGCGAGTAGGTGGATTTTTTTGCGGAGAGCTGTTGGATGGATAAACAACAACGGTTTCATTTCCCTCAGCGTACGCGCCGGCGAGAGAAGATATTTCGCGATGAGTTGCATCAAAAACTTCGGCGTCTCTAATAAACCGGCTTCATTTCCGCGGCGCGTGAAAGCCGGGAAAATCCAGTCGCGGCCCTCCATTATCTATCTGAGCGCCTGCAACGCGATGAATAAATTAACAGCGAGCAGGACGACAGGAACATGCGAAAAAATTCGTGATGTTCGAATATCTTTTAAATAATTAAAATCTGGCTGTACGGTGGTGGAAAACCGGGAGAATTTCCTGTTAAAGAGAGCTACTTTTCCGAGTTCATGATAGGTTACAATACATGACGTGTTTGCTTATTTATTAATTGATTAGAGTTGTTTAATGTTTACTATTATAATTTGGAACTAAATAGAATTATATTTCCTGCAATTCGATGATATTTACCTAATTATTTTGCGGATAAATTCTCAAATATTAGCTTTGTTATCGTTGAAACTGAGTCCACCAAAAATTTCCGATGTTATAAGTACTAATAAACGCAGGCATTCAATAAATTCAGCTAATTAGATCGCGCAAATATTTTCGTACATTTAAAATTTTCATTGCATCGTTTATACAGTTTAGTTTGCCCAAAATTCCTTATTCGGTTCCCTTTGTAATCGACCATCGAACGAATTTCAATTCGCATTTCCGACCGGTGAAACAACAACGCGGAAAAAATGTAATTAAACAAAGCATGCATGCAGCTCGGGAGTCTTATTTAACGGGAATCGGCACGATCAGGCTGGATAAGGTCGCATTTTAATTTAATCGTTCCATCCCGAAAACGGTCGACTCCCCGGAGGAAAGAATCTCCCCGACCTCCGGGGAACGGCGACAATTTCGCACTCGGTACTCCAGTTAGGCGAATCGAACGGGATTCAGTTGATTGTTCCTTTTTTTTCCTTTTTGTAAATCACGCCATTCGGGTTAAATTAAATTTTAAAATTCAATCAAACGGTCTGATTGCGTTCGAATTAGGCGAATGGATAATTTTTATGTAAAAACTGAAAGGAAATGGGAATTTTCCGCATTTAGATGCACTACAAAGGGTCTCAAAGGAACACGCATTTAATGCAGTCTTTCATTGCAGAAGTTAGAGTAACAAAATTTTTATGCGAAATTTCGTTATCGGATTAAAATTCAGGTATTATAAATTCGGTCGAGTTCCAGTGCGACCGAAATCAGTGGAATTAAAGGAATTTAATTAATGGAATCGGTGGAAAAATATTTTGTAAGCGAGGGAGATTGTATAGAGTCTGATCATTAAAATCTGTTGCGCTAGACTAGAAGAGAATTCCAATTTTGCGGTAACGTTATGCAAATGGAGCGGTTTTCGAAAGGCCTTAAGAGCCCCGTCTATAAACAACAAAACACTTTCAGAAGTGAAGTTTGTTAAGGCGTCTCAATTTACAGGGTTTTTACCAGGTGTATCCGAAGCGCATCGCTCGTTCGGCTCATTTTCTTTTATAGAAACCTCCTTATTTTTACCCGTCAGAAACGAATTCGCTTTCACGTCGGAAACTCCATTGTCCCAAAGGTGGAAAGTTACTGAAAGATTTCAGTGTCAGTCGTCCGGAGAGGATTAATTTATTCTGCGAGGGAAACTTCTACAATCGAAATTAGTATCACGTATTTTTTTTGTTTCTTTCCACAGAAAAATAAAAATGGAAAACATGTAACGGAGAGGGCTTATTTGTTCGGATATGTGTTGGAAAACTTCCTAAAAGTGGAGTTTTTTAAACTTCTACGCCATACACACTCACATAAAATAAGCCACAATAATATTCTCTATTTTTGTGTGGTATAGTATTTCCAAAGTCAATTTAATATCTTCTGGTTAAAATTACGATTAGTGCTAATTAAGTTAATTATACATTGTAATAAATCTCTAGACTCAATTGCAAGTATCGATTTTTCTTGGGAAAATTGTAAAACATTTTAATGCCCTCCCATTGGCGTTCTAAGTGCAAACCCCAGTGATTGATACATTCCGGGATAGTAAATCCGGAATTTATGGAGCAATTCCAAAACTATACGGTGCACTGGTATAAGTTTTTAACGATTTATCGACAATAAACTTTTTATTGTTGCAGTGTAATGTTACAATTTAAATGAGGGACTTGCTCTAATTAAACACGCAATTTTTTATAAACCATCTATACAGGGTGTTTCTTGTCATACATTTAAAAATTCAGTAAAACAGCTCTTACATCAAATCGAATCTTTCAAAAATTTAGAGCGATCTGTGGATTAGAGTATTCGCTGTAAGTGCAGTTTTAGAGACGAGCGATTTAACGAGAAAATTGTCTTAAAACGAGTATTTTAAAACGAATTTATAGTCACGTACTGGCGAGCGAAAAAGCCTCTCCAACTCCATCTTTCGCCCCATTTCATTTGTCAGCGATTCGTCTGTTTAGTTCTGTTAATAATTGAGGTACATCTCCCGGCGGATTAAAATGCTCTCCTCGGAGGAATAGTTCTCTTGGAAACGTTCGTGCCTCGCATATTTTAAACTACCTACTCCGGTTATTGACCATTGTGCGAAAATCGCGCTCGAAAAAATTTACTTTTCTTTAAAAGAAGGCGAAGTTGAGAGTCGAGCAACCATCAAGAAACGCTCAAGTTAAATAATTCATTAACTGTTTCTCCTTCGGAGCACCGGCTGAATTTAATTGCGGTATTTCTTCGTAAAGCAAATGTTTAATTGAATGAATTTTCTATATATTATTTTTTTGCGAGGATCGGTTATTAAGTTTTCGATTATAAGAAAATTGCGTTACGAGATTAAAAAGAGATTGCTTCACTGTTATTGAAAGGTTCTTTTGACGAGCATTTTTCATGATAGAGGAATAAGAAAGATGAAATAGATTTGTCACTGATGAGTTTTTAATATACTCCCATTGGAGATTCGGAAATTGAAATCGAGTTAAAGAGAGCGTTTTGCATGGCATAAAGAATTTCCCGGCTCTTTTTTAAATAAGTCTACTACACGGGATAACGTTCGCACTTTTTATTCGAATACAAAAGTGTCGGAAGTCTCGATGAGGAGGAGCGAATCGGAGGATCGAATCGATCGAATTTTTCATTCTCCGTAAGCAGCGTTTCAACGCACGGGATTTAGGTATATTCGACTTTTCTCATTTTCGATGTTCCCATTGACAATACGCACAATGGGTCCCTATCAGTTGTCTATATTTCTTGCGAATTACTTTTTTTTCTCATTTGTCAAAGAAACTTGAGGCAGTTCCCTATTCAAAAAGATTTTATCAAAAGAATATCATACAATCCAATCGAGAGAACCAATCATTTTTGCGAATGCTAAATTCATATTCTATTAAAGTTCGAATGTTCCATCTTTGATATTAGGTGCAATATTAAACAAATTTATTCGCAAAATTCTGGAAATTTGAATACTTTTCTAATCAAAATATGTCATTCGATAGAAGATTTTCTAGAGGCCCCGCCGTTTTACAAATTATCCCTTTTGACAAGTTTTAATTAAGGGTGCTCCGCTAGCAGGCGCCCAAAAGACGTTTATTAGATTATTGCAATCCTTTTTGGTTTGGGAATTTTACAGTAGCCCGATCTGATCGATGCAAAAATAACGCCGAAATGAACTCAACTAGTTTACAATGTAAATTAATTAAAAATAACGCGCCGAAAATTTCGGCGCGATGACAATAAATCCTTTGCATCTCGAAGTAAATGGAAACTCAACCTTAATCCCACTTCCTTTGTCTGGTGTAATGTAATCGAGTTACCGGCAAAAAATCCGTGTGGAGAAACACTCCGACAACGGGCCGTCGAAAAAAAAAGAGCCAAGAATAAAAGGGCTTGCGAGTTTCGCGGCAATTTGTACTCCAATATGAAGTGAGTGATGGAGAGAAATTGAAATAATAAAACATGTCGGTAAACCCCGACAGTTTCGGGGCTGTTTCTCTAAGTAAATTAAAACAGTTGCGGTCTCTCGTGCAGAAGTAATTCGACCTTTGTTTGCGCTTGTTAAATTAAAAAATAACAAAGACACGGCGAAACCGCGCGGTTTCGTTTGTAAATTTAAGCGATTTCGGGGGAATCCCGATAAAAGCATAGCTCACATATCGACTTTTATTTTCCATCTAATTCCAATGAAAGCGTTCTAACCTACTAATTTATTTTCTACTAACTCCATATCGTTCTCGTTTGCGAACTAAATAGGGTAATACATTACTCTTCTTATGTGACATTGATGTAACAGGGAGTAATTAATAGAGAGCTCCTTATGGACAATTTCCAGTTAAGCAATTTTTTAATCGCTAAAGAAACTTGATTTATGTTCTAACTCTAACGAATGAAACTCTTCTACAGTATACTGGATGAAAGAAAATGAAACTGTTTTCTTAAACTCGCGACGGGTATCCAAACCGAAAACCTCGAACGCAGGAGATAAATTCATCATTCATTATACTCCCGAGTTATTGTTCGTGGAACGGGTATAGTGTTAAGGACGTTTAAGCCAGGATCGGCTCAAATAGGTATCTACTTAATTGAATCGCGAACTCTCAGAAGGTGCTTCCACAATTTTCCGCGCCTCTATATTGATTGAGAGATATCATGCGAAATTCAGAAACTCTCGCTTACATCGATAAATCATCCGGAATGGTTATTTTTCATTGACAACCAATTAGGCATCCTGAATTATGTACGTGTATGGCATAAAATACGTCGTTTGAGATTTCTTATCGAAAATAGAACTTGTCTTCAGCTATTTCTGATGGATTGTACATGTTCAAAAAATTACATATTCAATTAACTTTAGAAAAAGTGTATTTTTGATTTATCATCCAATCCAAGTTTCACGGTAGTAATTTCCAGTAAAGCAAGTTAGCTGTCGAATTGCTAATTTACGGCCATCCTCGATAATTGAATATCTAATTGATAATTTACACACTAATATGCACTGAACTTGTCAGTTAAATTTCTCAATCAATATTCACTGGTACCAAAATTTTGATTGCAACCAGATAATATTACTATACCTTGTATATCATTAATTCACAATCTACAACTGAATGCGAAGTGGATTCATCGTGAACTTAACTCGTTGTGATTGGATTTTATTAGCAGAAGCCATTAGACGGGATTGCTGCAGGTATTGTTAAAAGAACCGGGTTATCAAAATTCTCCAGACATAATTTCGCGTCTGTTCCTCCCAAGGTTGCTGGTGAGAGTTTGTTTGTTGTAGTAAGTTTCGAATTTATGGGACTAATTATCTCGGCCGACATAATTTAAGGGTCATAACATAATTAATACTCAACCCTTCGGGGGAGGCTTATTTGGACGACAAATAGTTCTGACTGGTTTAGCGTGGAAAACGTCCCGGCCGCCCAAAAATGATTAATCCGCGATTTGAGGAGCGATTTTGACAGGGAATTTTCGAAAGAGCGATTAAAAAAGTTGAAAAAATCGTCCCGGTAATTGCCGCGGTGGAGTAGATTGGCCCTACAAGAGCGAAATCTGCGCGATAAATGAAAGGTTGTTCTGCTTTTATTCGCTCGCCGAATATCAACAAACGCGCCACAATCGGAGAAAAGGGTCCTTTGGAAGCGTTTGCGCTCCCCGGAGGACAATTAATAGCTTTTTCAGATCGTGAAAAGACCCGTAGATCACCTAAAACCCTTCTGTTTCTACTCCACTCCTCCGTAAAACGTTGATTTACTATTGCATAAACAACCAGCTAGAAAATATTTTTTTGAAATATTATTAGAGCTTTGTAAAAAAGTAATACCCACTCCATGCTCTGTTAAATTTAAATACCTACACATACAATTGAAGTTTACATAAACGTTTTTAGAGCTTCTCACAAATACATTTCTGTTTTGATATGTTATTTTTATGAATAAACGTTTATTTGTAGTAAAAATATGTATCAATATCCATTTTTGAGAACGGGTTTGTTGTACTATTCGCAAATGTATTTCGTTACATTGTATTTCAATACATTTTTCGGAATCAAACACGAAAAAAAGTGATTTCTCAGGAGACCGGCTCTATTTTATCCGGCGATTTGCTTGAGCATCAACAACAAATAAAAAAATGTCTTTGTTCCGTAATAAAGGAGGATTTATCGGTTCCATTTTAGAAATATGATTAAATGTCTCCCCGCGGGACGCTCTCGAGAATTTCAATGGCTCGGGAATGGTTTTTTAATGATTCTAGACAACTGTAAAAATTGCTCGGCGTCAAAAATTTAAGCCAACTCGAAATGTATAAATAACGGATCCGGTCGAGCGAAATATTTCGCTAATAAAGCGAAAAACTAATTTCGAGCGAGGTGCGATTACCTATTGCAAAATGCCTGTTTTTTCTTATCGCCCGAAATTAATGCTCGAATATTTTTCAGCGGAGCCTCCCGAAATCATGGACCTATTCGTTCAGCGAAATAAATTCGTTAAATATTTCATTGAGGCTCAGACGAGAAAGAACGCGATGCGTAGGTGCAATTTATCTTTCTAATTTTAACTTAAAACAAAACCGTGTTCTCGCTAAATGATTCCTCTATCAGATTTTTTCTTTACCCCAACTAAAACCGAAACTTCAAGGGGGGGTTTACAAATTCCTGTTGCATGTAAAAATAGCTACGAAAAAACCTATAAATTTGTGTTCTTGGAGCTTCTATGACCTTTTGAATAGAGCCTTTTTACGATGACATCCCTTAATGAATGTTATCTTCAATCGAAACTCTATATTTAATCTAATTTTATAAGTAGAGCATCCCAAATTTATTAATTAACACCCTGTATACAAGAAATTATAATAATCGCTCCCCCATGATTGATTCAACCGCTTGCCGTGTCGCAGAAGCGAATTTAATATTCTTTCTACATTTCTTTATATTCACTTGCGTATTAAATTCCTCGAAGTTTCCAACAAAACAACCAAGTTTCCCGAACCGAATTCGTTAGTCTAAACTTTAGATATGGAATTGTGTCAAATACAATTATGAAAGTTTGGAAGTTAACCCACGTCTTCGATGCTGAATGCACCCCTTTTGTCAGAGGTATTATTTTAGAAACACTGAAGGAAATATTGATTACGATACGAAACAGGAACATGTCGAAAGTCCATGAGACAATTTATTTATAGCTTGTTCGGTAATAGGTCTATTCAGTGTGTATTCAGTATTCAATTTTGTTTGTGATATTTTCTTTAAAAAATAACCTAAGCATACTCCAAGCCCTCTAAACGCTTTCGCGGAGTATTTAAGAAATTTGGATTCGGGATAAATTCGTCCACTTCTCCACCGCCGTATCCTCCCCACATCCTCGGCTTTCGTAACTTTAGGGGCTACTGTTAAGTGGAATTACATCGCGTTCCCGTGTTTCGTTTCGAAACTTCGCTGAATGGCCGAATTACGGCATTCGCTAAACGTATAGATTTCGAGGTGCTTAAAATATCATCCATCTCCGCGGCGTCTCGAGTTACACATTAGATTGAATTACGGTTAAATTCGGCGGATAACACTCGGTATTACGCCTCTTGTTCGTCGTCGACAAACAATTTTTTTTTCTATCGATAAAAGCGCGTGACGAGGCGTAACTACTTTTCAGTCGACAGACGTCTCGTGTTACCCCCACAATGGGGCTGTTTCTTCCAGGGAGAGGTGTGTATGCAGATAGATTGAATGTTTCGAAAAGTGGGGAATGATTAAAGGAGACTAAATGTCCCGATTATGAGATAATTCAGGCTTGATTCAGGGTGCATTTATCGTAGAGGAATAAATCTGACTAATTTTCAACTAGATATCATTAGAAAACCTTATACATAATTATTGCGAATTTTCTTTTCGTTGGAAAATCAATCATCAATTTATTATATGTCGACTTGATCCATTTTTTCCAGTATGGTAATATAACAAGAAAATAAATACGCGATTGTTGTAAAAAATTACATCAGTCCTGCAAACATGTCGTACGACGGTTTTTCTTGTTCGAAAAAAATGATTTATGCGCCGTAACCTCATAGAATGTTCCCGTTGAAATCATAAATTTTAAAAGAGAAATACACCAGGTGCGGGTAATCCGCTTTCGGTTTGATATTAATACGCATAATGTAGCCGGGAACTTATGAAAACGAAGAGAAAATGCGAAAATGGAATAATGTACGAGGCCGCATTGTAACTACTTACACGATGGGAGACGCACTGCTCCGAAAATTTGCCCTCTTACAAGTGTTTTGGCCGTTTTTCGACCGTTTTTTCATCTTAATTTTAGTTTTGTCTAATACATAATCTACCTATTAGATTAATAAAAAAATTGTGCATGATATAGAACTACTTGCAGTTTTGGAAATGACCTTGACAACTTCAGCTATATCTCTCGATCTGTAGATACATAAATATTCATTCATCTGTCAAGATTCAAATTTCGATCGGAATTTATTGACGACTATTTAGTATTTTTTACGACGAGAAACTTTAATTCCATCGTCGATACTTTTGGAAACCATCCAGACAGAATTTATCTTTTTTATCTAGAATTTCAGGTTGTTACACAAAGTTTTACGTCACTTCTATATTATGGAAGATCGTAAAACGTTCCTATGAAAAAAAATATATAATACGATTTCATTACAGATGGAATGTGACGTTAAGGAATGGCGGTAAATCGTTTAGAATCTATTTCAGATATTGTTTCTTGATTTTCTGGATTTTCTATCAAAGGAAACATTTTTTGATATAAAAATTTTTCAAGTTAACAAGCGACAGAGCGATTAATAATAGAGGGAAAATAACGAATTTTGATGAGAAAATTCCAGCTTGTGACGCTTTATCTGCATACCCAAAAACTATCATAAATCCCTCGAATGTTGCAATTGCTTGATGACTACACTAAAATCGAATTAATTTATGAAAAGAGGAAATTAATTTAATTCGATCCATCCGCTTTGGAATGACCGCAACGTTCGATTTCACGCGTACGCAGAGCGATTTAATGGGATAATTGAAATTACAAATTAGCACCGTCACATAAATCGAAAGGGACAGTTTTATTTACGATTGTCTGGACCGCGGGCCGGGAATTTCGCATTTGCATAAAAGGGATCACCGAACGGTGTCGAGTAGATTGAGTAATTGATATTTTGATTTTCCACGCATTTTCTATAATCGCCCGGCTTTCGAAACTTTCCGAAACGTCGCGTTCGTATAATAATTCACATTTAATTAGGCGAAATCGCTCCCGACCGACTAAATAACGCCTATTAATGAACTGTCGGGGAGTTTTAGAAGGAAAATTTGTATCTATTATGCTCCTACGTATCCCTTAAACGTTTAACATATTGGATTTTGCAGGTGGTATTAATATTAGAGGAAATATTCCACTACTAAATGAGTATAAACCTTTTCTGTAAAGTCTAAATTAATCTCGCGAAATTAAGTAAATTAAGAAAGTTGATGACAACTGATCTAACCAAAAGTGCTATAAAACGAACTATAAAAATATAATTTAATCTTACAAATATTTTTTATATGGAAATTTTCAACTCGCCTTGACGCCCCCTGCAAATCCTCGTACTTCTAACGACTACTCTAACGATCAAATGACTGAATTTTCGTCGAAGGAGAATTTAAAAATTTCTTCATTAATAATGAATCCTCTCTCTCTCGCCGGGCTCCTAACGAAATTTGCGTAAAAGTCGCCCGAAAAATATGGAAAGAAAAACGCTCTCTTCCCTCCTAAACAGAAATCGAGTTAGGCCCCGTCTTTATTACGGAGTATTACAGAGAGGTCGAGATACCGCAACCGTTACCATCGGACCGATTTGTATCTCTTGGCTTCGTCGCGACGCCGACGCCAGCGGCGGGTTCCCTTGCTCGATATATCATCCACGTTTATTGCTAGAACTATTGGTTCAACAGTGGTATTGATTCCAATGCTAGTATCAACCATTGGTCCAGATTAAAGTTGAGGATAGGCAACTTATCGATTCAAATAAAGAGATCTTAACTGCTCGATAATACGAGTTCAAGCGAGAACAGCTCATGTAGTACCTCTATTTGTTTTGTTCCAGCGTGTTCTGTGTCAGTTGGAGTGTGGACTTTGGTGGCGATTTCAGTGGAAAGATACTACGCCATCTGCCACCCTTTGAGGTCATTGCGATGGCAGACGCTCAGCCACGCTTACAAGCTGATCTTCGCGATTTGGATCGGCAGCGTCGTTTGTATGGCTCCCATAGCGGCGCTCAGCCAGTTGCAGCCGACGAGACAAGGTAGAGAATGGGATATACCGTATGGATCGTACGATTCATTCGATTGGTTTGTAGGAAATCAGAAATGCAGGGAAGATTGGTCGTCGTTGGACTGCGAGAAAGCTTATAACATCTTCTTGGACGTGGTGTTGTTGATAGTACCGTTACTGGTGATGGCCATAACGTATTCGTTGATAACGATAACGTTGTGCAAAGGGATGAGAACTAAGAAATCCCCGGTGTGTCACGGTAAGTTAGAATAATAAAAAGAAATTGGCGGTCCCCGTTTCGACAAATTACCCTTTTTAATTTCGATGTTTTAATTAGGAGTTGAATCGTTTACCTTTCGCGCAAATCCGGCGGGGAAACGAAAAGTAATTTGGGTCAGAGATATAGAAGTGCGCCTCGAAATTACATCGAAACGAGAATAAAAGTGAAATATTCCCTCATTAGAAATACCGGTTTTGTTCGTAGCCGTTATTTATAGTCGGGCTTACGACCGAAAGTAAGTACTCGGAGAAAAATGCCGGCCGGGTTTTTCGTTCGGCATTAACGCCATTGTTGCTACACTCTAATGTCGTGTATCGAGAGTGCGGCGGACAGAGAATTCATTAATTTCGAAGAAAAACGATCGCCGCTTATTTATCGGACGCGCCAAATCGATAACCGTTAACTCATACCAAAAACGAATGTTCCAGCCATCGTTAGACCTCGCTAATGCCGCCCGATTTGATTCCACAGGTACCGGCAGCGCGGTGAAAGTTTACGTGAACATAAAAGGCCGCAGTTCGACGCGCTCGTCGCACCGCAACTCCTTCTGCCCCTACTCCAGCAGGCAGCCGTTGCAGCAGAACTGGTCGCAGGACTCCGGCAGCCCCGTCGTCGGCTCGCGGCGGCTCACCGCCGGCCTGCGCAAATCGAACGCCGAGCGCAGCTTGTTGAACAAGAAGCGCGTCGTCAAGATGCTGTTCGCCGTCGTGCTGGAGTTCTTCATCTGCTGGACGCCGCTCTACGTCGTCAACACCGTCGCCCTCTTCGACGCCTCGCTGGTCTACGACAGCATCGGCATCTCGGGCGTCAGCTTCTTCCAGCTGCTGGCCTACACGTCGAGCTGCTGCAATCCGATCACGTACTGCTTCATGAACTTCGGCTTCAGGAAGTCGTTCTTGAATTTGTTCAGGTGCTCGAGGCGGTTCAAGAACACCGGCCTGAACGGCAGCGAGATTAACATGGAGACGAAATGGACTAATAGGTTGAGCGAGCCGGCTTGATGACAGTGCTCGACGAGTACCATGATATGAAGAGTTGAGGATATACCAAAAGGGATGGTTTTGAAATCGTTTATCTATTAATTATGCATTTTTAAAATGATAGGGGCGAAACTTAAAATTGATTATACTCGAGCTTATTTTCAAAGAAGTATTGTACTATTGAAGGAACAATTAAAGTTGTAATTTCGAGAGAACGTGAGATTAACATTCTATTCGGAGTAAATTAAATTGAGCTCTATAATCGTTTTAATTAATTCTACACTCTACATAATCGTATAAGTATCGATTAACATGGGCTTGAACGAGGGGTCTCATTAATTATAGGTTGTTATCACTATGGGTTGTTTTTCTAAATTGGCTTGTTAATCGATTTTATATTACATAATAGTTATTTCAAAATTACACCGACAAGCTTTATGAAAAAGCGTATATTGAAATAAGTTATTAATAACTTAATCATAGCTCTATGAATAAATTATGAATAATTACCTTTTGGTACATTTGCAACTCTTCATAACTGCGTACGAATAAAAATTGTGTAAATAAAACAATGAAAACAAAAACAATGTTTCTCAGGAAATACATTGTACCGATAAGTGTAAATAAAGTGTTATTAATATTCATGTTTGTATCCAAAATCAAAAACACTCGATTGCTATAATGTTTCAATTAATGTGTATAATAAAGTTTTTGTGAAATTGAGATTGACTGATGATGTAATTAGTTGTAATTATTTACTTACCCTGTTGTATCATTTAAAAAAATACCGAAAATCACCTTCTTTCAATCAAATAATGTAATTGCATTTAATAAACGTTTTCTTATCAATACATTTAAAACCGACGAAAATTAAATTAGCAATATAATTTAATTTAATTTAAAATATCTTCCGTGTTATTAATTTTGTTCATGCGAATATAATTAAATGCAAAAATGAAATTACTATTGAAAATAATTTCATTTATTTCGACACATCTATTGGCAACAAACGTTGCTCTTGCAGAAATCGACGAAGATAATACGAACAGTAAGTACGCTATAAAAAAAATAAGTAATGCTCCTTCAAAACGAATAATTAGATGATACAAAAATTTCGCAGTAACAATCAACCTGAGAAATGGAAAGTCGCAATGTAGCTGGATAACAGAAAAGAACAAATCATGCGAAGACGTAAAACCAGTAGGGATAATATTACAACAATTTTCATCGGTAGAATATTACAGCTTATTATGCAATGGTGTAAACATCGGAGGTAATTAAACCAATTCGTACATCAAAAACTCTCTTCAAAATTACTCCCAGTTCTTCCCAACATAGTCTAATCAATTTTCAGAAAACACAGCAGTGGTACCAACGGAATGCTTCGAATGGTACGGCAAACCCATGGAGGACTATTTCGTAACAACAAGCAGCGATTCCTGGTGCATTGACTCGATGAAACACGCCATCGCCGGCTACGAGATCGTCGAGCGCAACGGGGTAAATCTGACATTTTTGCACGGGGATCCCCCGATCCTCCCAACCTGCGATCCCTTTCGAGTCGCCAGCGACACCCCCACCGAGCTGGTCGGATTCAGGGGGAACAGCAAGAAGGGCTACGCGGTGTTGTTCGACGTGAACTGCAGGCCCGAGATTCCCACGGGCGGGCTCTTCACGTTCGACGGCTCTTTCTTCGGGTTCCAGCACCCCAGGTGCGAATACAGCAACGAACGCGGGCCTATAGAAATCAGCGCGTATTTTAAACCGCCGGTTCCAGAAAGCCATTCGGAGGATGATCCGGGGATGTACGATGATCGTAATGCAAACGCCAGCCATTGCAGCATGGATATAAAGACCTATTGCGAGAAAATGCTGCGTGCCGAGGAACTTATAGAAGACCTGGGGCAGCGCAATCGCAGCTTAATGGAAAAAACTGAGTTGTTGGAGAGAAGAGTGACCGATTTGGAGGCGCTCGTGGAGAATTTGATGGCGCAACTGAACAATTTGGGCGAAAATGTGGCGACAGCGCAGAACAAAACAGCCGAGTTAATCGAGGATAACAATCCGAAAAAATATATCGAAAACACCACTAGTGAAGTGCACGAAATTCAATCCGCTATAGACGACTTGAAAACCGAATTGCATAAAACCGAGGAAAAACTCACTAACGAATTGAAACTAAACGAAGAAAAATTAATGGAAACCATTCAAAATCTCACCGAATTGGCTAACGCAACGCAAATCAACGAAACTCAACCACAATCGTTCGATATAGAATCACTCAACACAACTGTTTGGTATCAAGAACTACTAAACGAAATTAAAAACAATATTAGCGACATCAAAAAAGAGACAAATGACAACAACAAATATTTCGAAAACGCCACTAGTGAAGTAAACGAAATTCAATCCGCTATAGACGACTTGAAAACCGAATTGCAGAAAACCGAGGAAAAACTCACCAACGAATTGAAACTAAACAACGAAAAATTAATGGAAACCATTCATAATCTCACCGAATTGGCTAATACAACGCAAATCAACGAAGCTCAACCACAATCGTTCGATACAGAATCTCTCAACACAACTGTTTGGTATCAAGAACTACTAAAGGAAATTCAAAACAACATTAGCAACATCAACAAAGAGACAAACGACAGCAACAAATGTTTAGAAGAAATTAAATCTGAAAACGAAAACAACAAATTGCTTTTAGAAGAATTTAAGCGAGACATGAGCATCTTGTATTTATTGCAGAATGATACCAGAAGTAAGCTTGATGATCGCATTGAGAAATTAGACCTCAAATTGGATCACACAAAGTATCGAAATGATGTTCTATTCGAAGATATCATCCAAACGATATACGAACTGAAAAACCATACGGAGAAAAACGATTCCAACAAGACAATTGAAGACATTAAATCATCAATCGATAAACTTGAAGAGGAGAATGACGAGAATGAACATAAAATTGAAGAATTATTGAACAATGCATCAGATAACAAAACTATCGAGGAACTCGATGAAAAAATTCAACAAATTCTTAATAAACTGGAGGAAGATGAACGTGAAATGAAGAATAATTTAGATAAAATACGTACGGATAACGATGAAAACAAACAGAAAATAGACGAGGAAATAAAAAATTTGCAAAATCAAAATAATCAAACGAAAGACTACGTCGAGCAAATATTAAACAATACAGAAAGTAAACACAACGAATCTTTGTGGAATGAAGAACTAATTCAAGATATTAAAAACGCTATTAATAAACTCGAAGAAGATACTCAACAAACAAAAAATAATCTAAGCGAATTACGAGAGGAAAACGACGAGAACAAATCGAAAATACTGGACATTTTGATCGACATTAAAAATTTGCACACGCAAGAAAATAGCACCAAAAGTAGTCTCGAACAAATATTAAACGACTTGGGAACAAATTTCACAAAGAACACATCCCGAAACAACGAACAACTCATCGAAGAAATGAGGAACACCATCAACAGCATCGAAGAAGAAACTCGAGAAACGCTATCTCAATTGAACGGTTTGCAAAATGAGAGCGAAGAAAGCAAATCCGAGATACAAAGAATATTGAATGATATTAATGATTTAAAGTCGAGTGACAACCAAACTAAAAACGACGTTAAAGAAATTAAAAATAATCTCACAACTTCATCGAATTGGACAGATGAATTACTTGAGGAAATTAAAAATGCCATCGATAACATCGAAAAAGAGTCTGTAAATACACGCTTCCAATTAAACGATTTGAGAACAGATAACGATGAAAACAAATCTATGATGGAGGATATTCTGAGCGATATTCAAAATTTATATTCGCAAGAAAATCAGACTAAAATCGATATCAAGCAATTAATAAGCGATATTGAACGATTTGATAACGCATCATATCCTAGTGTTGAAGAACTTGAAGATGTTAAAAAACATATAAGCAATATCGAAGAGGAAGCTCAAAATATGAATAATCAATTGACAGAAAATAAATCCACCATAGAAAAAATTCTCAACGACATTGAAAATTTGTATTTGCAAGACAATCAAACGAAAAATGATTTTGATAAAATTTTGAGAGCATCTGAAAATGCTTCAATGATTAATAATGATATAATTGAGGACATTAAAAATACCGTAAATAATCTAGAAGAAGTTACCAATAATAGCAAAACACAATTAAAAGAAATTCAGAAGGACAATGATGAAATTAAATCCAACATGGAGAAAATTAACAATGATTTAATAAATCTCTATACAGCATACAACGACACCAAAATTAAATATGATAACGAAACTAACAAGCACAATGAAGAACTTGTAAATATCAGAAAAATTATCGTTAAAGTAGAAGAAGAAGCGCAAAATATTGAAACCAAGATAGAAGATATAAAGGAAGAATTAAAAATCTTTTATTTAAAGAGCAATGAAACCAAAAGCGAAATTGAACAAACTTTAAACGACATGATAGTGTCATCAGCAAACACATCGATCGAGATTAATGGATTAATTCAAGATATTCAAGGCATTATAAAAGATGTTGAAAATCGGACCCAAGAAACTAACACCCAATTAAGTGAAATTATACACAATAGTACCGAAAACAGATTGAAAATACAAGAAATTCTCAGCGACGTCAATAATTTGTATTCACTTAGCAATGAAACCGATAAAAAATTGGAGCAAACATTGAATGAATTATCAAGTATTAGTGCATCAGAAAACACATCTGCTAGCACTGAAGAACTAATTAACGATATTAGTAACGCTATAATTAATCTCGAAAAAGATGCACAAGAAACCAAAACTCAACTAAACGATACAAGAAATAGAAGTGATAAAAACACTTTCGAAATCGAAGAATTGCTCAAGCGTTTAAACTGGCTAAATCAAAACAGCAATAACACGTACGAGGATATCTATTCGAAAATCGACCACGTAACGAAACACGATAGAGAGCTGTTCGAACAGGTTTTTCAAACCATCGATGAAATCGAAAATCATTGGGAATCTCATATTGTGAAGGACCTTATTAAAAACATCACCAGTATGAAAGAAGAAACTGAAAACACCAGAACTCGTTTGGATCAAATGCGAAACGATACCGACGAAAATAAATCTAAAATGCACGAACTCGCTGAAGATTTAGGTGAGTTGTACAGTAGAAATAATCGAACCGAGACGAAAATTGAACAAAACATTAACGATATACAAGAAATGAAGAATGAATTCGTCGAAAATAAATCTAAAATAAACGAACTGGCTGAGGATTTAGGTGAATTGTACGGTAGAAATAATCGAACTGAGTCGAGAATTGAACAAAACATTAATGATATAAAAGAAATGAAGAATGAATTTTTTGAAAATAAAACTAAAATTAACGAACTTGTTGAAGGTTTAGGTGAATTGTACGGTAGAAATAATCGAACTGAGTCGAGAATTGAGCAAAACATTAACGACATAAAAGAAATGAAGAATGAATTCGTCGAAAATAAATCTAAAATGAACGAACTTGTTGAAGATTTAGATGAATTGAAAGGTAAAAATAATCAAACTGAGTCGAGAATTGAACAAAACATTAACGATATAAAAGAAATGAAGAATGAATTTGTTGAAAATAAATCTAAAATAAACGAACTCGTTGAAGATTTAGGTGAATTGAAAGGTAAAAATAATCGAACTGAGTCGAGAATTGAACAAAACATTAACGATATAAATGAAATGAAGAATGAATTTGTTGAAAATAAATCTAAAATGAACGAACTCGTTGAAGATTTAGATGAATTGAAAGGTAAAAATAATCAAACTGAGTCGAGAATTGAACAATACATTAACGATATAAATAAAATGAAGAATGAATTTGTCGAAAATAAATCTAAAATAAACGAAGTCGTGGAAGATTTAGGTGAATTGAAAGATAAAAATAATCGAACTGAGTCGAGAATTGAACAAAACATTAACGATATAAATGAAATGAAGAATGAATTTGTTGAAAATAAATCTAAAATGAACGAACTCGTTGAAGATTTAGGTGATTTGAAAGGTAAAAATAATCAAACTGAGTCGAGAATTGAACAAAACATTAACGTTATAAAAGAAATGAAGAATGAATTTGTTGAAAATAAATCTAAAATGAACGAAGTCGTGGAAGATTTAGGTGAATTGTACGGTAGAAATAATCGAACTGAGTCGAGAATTGAACAAAACATTAACGATATAAATGAAATGAAGAATGAATTTGTTGAAAATAAATCTAAAATGAACGAAGTCGTGGAAGATTTAGGTGAATTGTACGGTAGAAATAATCGAACTGAGTCGAGAATTGAACAAAACATTAACGATATAAAAGAAATGAAGAATGAATTTGTTGAAAATAAATCTAAAATAAACGAAGTCGTGGAAGATTTAGGTGAATTGAAAGATAAAAATAATCGAACTGAGTCGAGAATTGAACAAAACATTAACGATATAAATGAAATGAAGAATGAATTTGTTGAAAATAAATCTAAAATGAACGAACTCGTTGAAGATTTAGGTGAATTGAAAGGTAAAAATAATCAAACTGAGTCGAGAATTGAACAAAACATTAACGATATAAAAGAAATGAAGAATGAACTGGTTGAAAATAAATCTAAAATGAACGAACTTGTTGAAGATTTGGGTGAATTGTACGGTAGAAATAATCGAACTGAGTTGAGAATTGAGCAAAATATTAACTATATAAAAGAAATGAAGAATGAATTCGTCGAAAATAAATATAAAATGAACGAACTTGTTGAAGATTTGGGTGAATTGTACGGTAGAAATAATCGAACTGAGTTGAGAATTGAGCAAAATATTAACGATATAAATGAAATGAAGAATAAATTTGTTGAAAATAAATCTAAAATGAACGAACTTGTTGAAGATTTTGGTGAATTGAAAGGTAGAAATAATCGAACCCAGACGAAAATTGAACAAAACATTAACGATATACAAGAAATGAAGAATGAATTCGTCGAAAATAAATCTAAAATGAACGAACTCGTTGAAGATTTAGGTGAATTGTACGATAGAAATAATCGAACTGAGTCGAGAATTGAACAAAACCTTAACGACATAAAAGAAATGCAGAATGAATTCGTCGAGTATAAATTAAAAATAGATAAAATCGAAAATGATCGCAAACCCCCCAAAAAAGGGAGGAATCCGAAGCGCATCTTAGACCAACCAAATTACCCAGAAAAATCGATAGAATTAAGTCAAGAAATTAATTCAGAAAAATTAAAGGAAAAAACGGAATTGATGTATTAAAATATTGCAACGAAAAATTCCGCAAAAATCTAACCAAAGGATACGAATTAATCGTTTTAGACGCAAAAGATATTCAAAATGAAGCGAAAAATAATATTATTTAGAAAGTAAATAGCAACTTCTATGTAATGCACCAAACCTTTGAAGATATTAGAATATACCCAGAAATATAATATTCTATATTAGAAAAATCTAATCAAATTCTCAACGAGATTATAACGAGAATTTACTAAAATATTAACAGTAATAGAAAAAAACCAAGAGAAAATACACTAAAGCATACTCGATAAAGTTTGCAAGAATTTCAACGAATTCGAAACGTTTAAAGCTGAAATGAACGATATTTACACGAGATTTGATCAGAAATTAAACAACACCATCGGAAATTGCCAGGCACGTGGAAGGAATAAAATTAATGGCACCATTTCTAATGGAAACACTTTATTCGTTGACAAAATATTCTCCCTGTTTAGTACAAGGAAAAAATATGTATAACCATTAGGTAATGATATTAATGAAGTATATTGTAAATTAATAAGTAATGTAATTAGTTTTGTAAATGTTAGAGGTGGTTGAAATGAAAAGAATTGATATAACTATTTATTCTAATTACTGTGCACTCATAAAGCCGAATTAAATTGAATGATAATAATTAAATAAGTACTGATAGCTGAAAATAAGGTAGATAAAATGGTTTGATTGATGTAGAAAAATCCAGCGGCCGAAAAGTTCGGCAACAATTTCTCTGCAAACTGCACGAAACTGACCAGATCATCCCGTATTGGAGTTTTATTTAATAAACCTGGTTTTAAGTAGCACAATATCACTATTTTCCTCGCCGTCTTATTCACTTTGTCGCAGGAAAACACTATTAAAATCGTTGAAATCTACAACAAAGAATTAGTATTGTTTATATTGTTTTAATATTAGTAAATTTTTACAAATACTTTCTGAATAGATATTTATTTACCTATGCTCATTAACTCACTTCTTTAGTAAATCGAAATTTGTCGATTTTTTTTTTTCAGTATGTACTCGTAAATAGACAACTAATGAAATTCAAATATTTAGATTTACCGTTTGATTGAAATCTACTCTTTCCAGCTACAAATTTCGCAATCAATAATAAATTAAGTAATCAATAATGTGAGAGTGCCAGAAGCAATACGTTTTTAACGCCCAATGTAAAAGTGAATTTACACACTACTATTAGAGTAATTGATTATAAAAATAAATACAAGGAAAAAAGGCATTGAACAAACCCCTAGAATTTTTTATATTTATACCTTTAACTACCTCTAGTACACTTCACTGTTAGACTTACCGAATAAGCGAGCACGTACACTAAATTAGCAGCGATGATACCATAATTGAAATAAGAATCACCGGTACCATAATACAGCAAAACATAATCAATATCCCCCAACGAAGCCAAAAAAGCGGAAATGGTGTTCAAAAAAATCAACCAACCGAAAATCACATTATACTTCTGAATCACGTTATGCAATCTCAGCATAGCCTCTTTCATTTCCACCAGAGTCTTGCAACTCCCGTAATTAGCCTGTATAATAGCGTACTCGCCGCTTATTATCTCGCTCAAAGACCCCAAAACAATCTCGTACCTCGCGTGTAACAAGCGGGTCAAGTTGATGGAGAATAAAACTATGAAGAACTGATACAGCATGATGATCCTGTAGAAGACGTAACCGGCTTCCATTCGGAATTGCAAGTCCCACATGAAGATCTCGAAATAGTGCAGCAAACAGTAGACGATTACGAAGAACACCAGCAGGATGATGTGCTTGAGGGCGGTCGCTTTCGACAGGCCCCCGTCGTGCTTCAAAATGCGATCGACGCCGTCGATGTCGAGGAACAACGAGTTCCAGTGCTTGATGTTGCTCGAAGCGCCCACGAAGCACAGCACCATCCACAGCCACTCCAGCACCAGCTCGACGAATTCCAGGATGATGAGGGACGGTCTGGAGATTCGCCATTCGTTGTCGATTCGATTCGACAGCGAGAAGACGGACGCGAAACTGGCCGTCAGAGAAAACAGAACGTTGGAAATGATATTCCAGACGGTCGGTCGGGAGTTCTTTCCGATGCAGGTCAGGCCGAAGAAGAATCCTATCTTGTGGTACATTTGAATCACGTACACGTCCGTGTTGATTTCTTCGGGTTTGACGCCGTTGTTGGGCTCGAATAGGTAGTGGAGTTTCGATTCGCTCGGTAACATTTTTGATGTGGATCGGTGGTGGTTTAAATGATTCTAAAATTCGATTACGCAGCTCGGTTCGATTGATTAAATTGTTGTTTACAGAGAAAGCGGCGATTTATCAAATTTGTGCAACGGTAATGAGGTAAATGTTTGCTTGTTTTTGTGGTGGAATGTACACGTTATACGAGGCTATTTTGTAATTTATAATCTGGAAACTATAGGAAGCACTGTTAATAATTGTTATTACCTATAGTACATGAAAAAGTAATGTAGGAGATTTATAGTCAAACGAACCGAGTATTATTTCATAAATAATTCTCTATAACGCATTTGGTTTCATAAAATTATAATTCATTTTTTTAAACAAGTATCGATTTGAAAGTTCATGATGTAATTATAGCAATTTAGTAACTGTATAAACAACAATAATAATTTTAAAATATGTATAATTAATTAACCGAATTTAATCCTTTATTTATTTAGGTAATCCTTAATGTGATTCTCTCTGCTGTTTTCAACTAAATTATCCAAATATGGGTAAACATAATAAATTGAAACACAAATTCCCCAAAAATATTGTTTTAATGTTTATACATTAGTTGAGACTTAAATTAAAAAATATTATTTTTATTGTAACCGTATTAAAATACATTTTATTTATTGGACAATCCGAACACTTTATTACATTAATTAAAATGATCAATCTAAATAAACTAATCTAATTCATCACACCTCAAAAACTACCAAGTACAAAATACAATAAAGCATTGCAAAATCACGAGAAGTCTTCAACAATTGAAGAAAATCCTAACTAATAGAGATCTTTATTTAGAACGCAGTTATTGTTTACATGTAAACTTCAAACAGTTTAGTCGAACGCAGACTCTATCGAAACCGTTCAAATCACAGTGGTCATCAAGCCGGCTCGCTCAGCCTATTAGTCCACTTGGTCTCCATGTTAATCTCGCTGCCGTTCAACCCGGCGCCCTTCGACCGCCTCGAGCAGCTGAACAGGCTCACGAACGCCTTCCTGAAGCCCAAGTTCATGAAGCAGTACGTGATCGGATTGCAGCAGCTCGACGTGTAGGCCAGCAGCTGGAAGAAGCTGACGCCCGTCACGCCGATGCTGTCGTAGACCAGCGAGGCGTCGAAGAGGGCGACGGTGTTGACGACGTAGAGCGGCGTCCAGCAGATGAAGAACTCCAGCACGACGGCGAACAGCATCTTGACGATGCGCTTCTTGTTGGAGAGGCTGCGCTCCGCGTTGGTCCTGCGCAGGCCGGCGGCCGGGCGCTTCGAGCCGGCGACGGGGCTGCCGGAGTCCTGCGACCAGTCGGGCTGCAAGCGCTGCCTGCCGGCGTGGGGACAGAAGGAGCTGCGGCAGGACGAGCGGGTGGACGTTACGCCCTTCAAGTTCACGTAGACGTTCACGCCGTTGTTTTGAACTGAAATTGCAGTTGTGATGATTGATGAACGGGCTTTTGAAAGAACGCGATTTTTTTTACCTTGATTAGTTCGCGTGGTTTTTTCGGTTTTCATTCCTTTGCATAAAGTCATCGTTATTAGAGAGTAAGTTACAGCCATTACTAGTAAAGGGATAACTAGCAACACGGCGTCTAAAAATAGGTTGTAGGCCTTCTCGCAGTCTACAGATGACCAGTTTTCTCGGCATTTTTGATTTCCTAAACAACATAATACTTTCTCTAATACTTTAAAATATGCTATAGCATCGCAAATATACCTTGCCTGGTCGGTTGCAATTGGCTAAGGGCTGCTATGGGAGCCATGCAAATTATACTGCCGATCCAAATGGCTAATATTAACTTATAGGCATGGCTGAGGGTCTGCCATCGTAGCGATCGCAATGGATGGCAAATGGCATAGTATCTCTCCACTGAAATGGCAACCAAAGTCCATACTCCCACTGAGACGGAACAAGCTAGAATTAAAACGTATAAATTAATTTTCCTGCATAAAAACACACCAAAAAGCTCTTTATAAACCGATGTCTCATTGAGTTATTGAGCACTAGAAGTCAGTGGAAGTTTAGGAAATTTTGGATTTCCATTCTTGAAACATTCTGTGTAATGGTATAAATAATGGCATGTTGTGAAATAGACTTTTACGGTTAATTTTAGGCGATGGAAGATTTAATGGGAATTTTACTAAAATCGCAAAAAACCGAATTAAGTCTATGACAATCAGCGAGTGTAATTTCTATTAATATAACAATTTTCGGCGTTTCGTGATGTAATTAATTGAACGATAGCGTGACGCGTTTATCCGAAAGTAGCGTTGATTATTTTTTCATCTATAAAAGAAATTATTTTTTACAATAAAAGCCGCAGATTGAGGTGATATAACCGAACTATTTCGTTGGCTTAACGCCCGCGACGATTTGAATTTCGAATATAACGAAATTTCGAGCCTATTTAACAAACGAATATTGGAAATAATCCAATGAACGTTCCCGTTTCATTGCGGTCACGTCTGTTCCATATCGAAGCCTAAGCTACATTTAAAGCGATTTCCGAAAAAAAATCCCCGAAAAAAAAAACCAGCCGTGAATGAATCGCCTTTAATTTTCGGCTCGTACGCGGCCGAATTCGCCGATTTCTTTCCAACATTACCCCCGATGTAGGTGCGATTATTCGACGAACGTCGGAGGGTCGGAATAAATTCGACTAATTAACTGCGAATTATTATTATTCAAATGCGCCGCTCCGGGCGAAAGTTTTGCAACGAGATCATTACGGGAGATCCGAGCGAAATGAAAATATCAATTACTCAATCTTCTCGTCATTTTATTCGGCGGTCCCTTTCATGCAAATCCCGAAATTCCCAGACCATGGTCCAGACTGGAGCTTAATTGAACTGTCCCTTTCGATTTATAATTCGCCCGGTGAAAATTTATAACTTCAATTATCCGTTCATCTACTAAATAGTTTCTAAATAGTCTGCAGTGAGCCAGCACGATCCATTACACCTGTAGGTAATAATGGATTATTATTCAAGAGTTATAGTTAATAACTAAATTGTCTCACTACAACACGCTAATTAATTTCAAATAATTGTAAAACAAACTTCTAATAATAAGGATGTAAGTACAGCAATAGTAATAGTAACTAGTGTATACAAACCACAAATCCGATAGGTATCTTTTCCAAGGTTATCTAACAGTTAATTCTATTATATCTTACCTATTAAACTGCACTACATCGTATTATCCGATCAATTTCGTTGCCGTTGTTTACCCGCAAACATGACCGAAGTTTTGGAAAATATCGACAGTGAAACCCGGCGAAAAATCTTCGCCGAATTCGGGAAAACCGATGAAGATGTAGCGAAAGATAGGGAAATCGTTTCGGAGTGGCTGAAAACTCAGGCGCATTTGCCCGAAACGCCGGGTGAGATGTAATTCATTTATTTTAATTACCCGCCCGTAACTTTGGTAACTTTGCAGCGAGGAACATGATAGATTTGTTCCTGATTTTTAATAAATTCAGCGTTGAAATTACCAAACAAAAGTTGGACATGTATTATACGGTACGGTCTGTTTTTCCGGATTTTTTCGATAATATTCATCCCAATAGCGCGGTAATGAGAAATAATTACAACTCAAGGTGAGTAGTTTTTCGTTTTATCACCTTCACGCTTTATCGCTTTCTGTTATATATCTTAAGAAATATATTAAACAACTTACAGTGCAACAAGAATAGCTGGAGACGCACCATGCGCGAACTTCAACTAGTAATTGCGCAATTCCTAGAGCTATTATTATTGTACTGCAATCGTTTTTATTTGCAGTAATATAATCGTCTTGCCCAAATTGACCGAAGATTTTAGTAGATGTTTCGTGTACACCTTCGAAGATGTACCTACAGACGAACATTTCGTGGAGGCTTTAGTGGGAAAAACGTTGAATGTCCAGGAAGTGCGAATCCACGAGGACTTATCCGCTCATCAATACGTTATTATCGATTTCAAAAATTTGAAACTAGAAAACGCCCTCAAATTCACCCCATCGAATGTGAAAATAACCACGACGCTTTTAGAGGTAAGGGCTTTTTACAAGCATTCATAAAACAAGAGTTTCCTCGTTTACAGCTATTCCTGTCGGGTTGTAAATGAATATGTTATTTTTATACCCATTTTCCTATAATAACGTAGGTATAAAATGTAGGAGTTGGATTAGCGTGTTATTTGTGTGCGTTTTAACAACTATATGCTTTCTTTAATTGTAATTTGCATCCTATTGCGTCAATTACACGTTAGATTTCCTGCGATTATTGTTTGCGTGCACTTTATTTGTGCACTAATAGGATAAAAGCGAAAATTTGAAGAAAATTGATGCGTACAAAAACCATTATTAACTTAATTGGCGCATTAAAAAAATTAACTGTTCATAGTACCGCAAAACGGGTAAATAAAATGCAGCTTAACTCAATTAAAAGGCTAAATAATCAACATAATTTCGTTGTAGAAAGTTTACAGCAATAGATTGAAGCAAATACACTTCCTCAACTTCCACCCGGCTGTTAATATCCTGATGAAACTGGCGAAACTCTTCATGAAACCCAAACTCATCGATAGGGTAAGCCCGGCAAATTTCAAGTAATCGCTTTAGATTCCGAATTAATCCGGTATTACTTCGCATAATTCAGATTAAAATTCACGAATCTCCTGACACCCTAAAAAACTACATCCCGTCGCGCATCTTGCCCAGCGATTTCGGAGGCGAGGAGAAGTCCATCAGCGAGTTGAACGGTATGTTCAAAGATTAACAAGTTTCCCGAGAAACTTGATAATATTTTTCTTTTAATTTAATTGTGTACACTAGATATGTGGAGGGAAAAACTGGAGGAATACCAGAGCCGATTTGATTTGCTGGCAAAGATGAGAGTGAATGAGAATAAGCGACCCGTTCCTCTGGAATCCCTGGATGAGGTCGACAGATTAGGAATGCAGGGAACATTCAAGAAATTGGATATTGATTGA
The DNA here is from genome assembly GCA_918026865.1 of Phyllotreta striolata. NCBI lineage: Eukaryota > Metazoa > Arthropoda > Insecta > Coleoptera > Chrysomelidae > Phyllotreta > Phyllotreta striolata. Next base: position 14,504,860 of record OU900094.1, on the reverse strand, counting down.
CATGTATAATGTTTGTAATAGTTTTCGAATAAAAAATGGTATTTTAATTACTTTAATTGCTATAATTGCTAAGAATTGGTTTTTTTGTTGTGTATTTAAGTAAAAATTTTATGCGTAGAATTGTAGAAAGAAGATCTATTGACAATGTGACGCATCAAAAATGTGACAAAATGTTATAAAAAAATTCAGCCTGCAAATTAAGATTTCGATTCTATTATAGCATGCATGTAATATCAAAATAATTTCACTAAGTACGTATAATTTCGTTTCCATTACTTTTCAATGATTTAATGGCACTATTTTAGACCCTTAACTTTAGTTTAGATCAGCATTTTTAGATTTTCTCTAATAGTACATCGAAGAAAAGAATCGATTTTAACAATGTCGAATGCCAGGAGACGCTAAAAATTTTCTAACGAGATGTCTTGCACGTTAGACGTTCAGGCTAAGAAGAGAATTTTGGGCATTTTTAGCAAGTCTTTAAATGAGTTGGACGATGATGTAAAGTTAATAAAAAGTTGGCTACTCAACAAGAATCATTTACCTGAAATACCCAGTAAGTTTCTTACTTTAAATTAGAGTAAATATGGCAGTGGTAGAAAAAGGATTTAATTTACTATTTAGTATTATATTTTAGGTAAAAATATGATTGAATATTTCATTGTAAATAACCGATTCTGCCTAGAAACAAGCAAAGAAAAAATTAACATGTACTACGAAATGAGAAAATTATTACCGAACCTGTACAAAGAAATCAACCCGAAAACGCCACGAATGAAAAAAAGTCTAAACGCACAGTAAGTTCAATTAATCTCGAATAACGTCAACGACATTAAACTTTCAAAGAAAGCCATTACTGACGGCTCGAGCACTCGAAAATATTCCAGCGGGGCAACTGCGCGAATTAATTGCGATTTGTTTTTATTTTCCATCCGGCATCTGGAACAATTAGGTACATTTTACCGCTTCCTAGACTCGTTAACGGTTTACACAGGGTTATTTTCATTAAAAACAAAAAGGACACCGGCCACAATTTCGACACGCTCGGCATGATCGGGAACGTTTTGAACGTGTACGAAGTAAGGATGCACGAGGATCTCGCTTACGGCGATATTTTGCTATTCGATTATGGAAATTTGGAAATTGGACATGTCTTGAGGACGACGCCCAATCACGCGCGAATGGTCAAAGTCATCTTAGAGGTATCTTAACTCATTACATTATTAAAAACTGTAAAGTATATTTTATCGAGCATTTATTAGACAGCGAGAATGAGAATATTTTTTTTAGAAAACATTCAGCAATCGTATAGAAGAAATTCATATTATAAACCATTCGTTCCTGTTTAACATCCTGTTTAGCATAGCAAAACCGTTTATAAGCGTGCATTTGCGCGAAAAAGTAAGGAATTTAATTTTGTAATGAATAAATATAAAACGCGATCAGATTGTACATTTTTAGATGCATTTTCACGATTCAATCGACAGTCTGGCGTCATTTATCCCATGGGAAGTCTTGCCGAAAGACTACGCTGGAGGCCTCGAAAAATCCCTGGATGAATTAGAGGGTAATTAACCCAAAATACTCACACATAACAATTAAAATCTTTTATTTCAGTAATGTGGAAGCAAAAACTCGAACAATACCAAGACCGTTTCGATCAATTGGATACTCTAAACTCCGACGAGAACGCCCCGAACAATCCGCACCTAATTATCTAAATTAAAGAGTTTTTAGGTTAATAGTTTACAACAAGACAAATAAAAGTAAGTTTATTCAATCCAAGTCATCGTTACTCACAATGAAACCGACGTATCCTTGTAATAATGCACTCTCTTACTTCACCCTAATCTACAATAAGCTTCCTGAAAGTTCCTTGCAAATTTAACGTTTCATTATCCTTCATCGGAGCGGGACGGAGTGCGTCGTTTACTCTCAAAGTATCAAGTTCATCAAACCGGTCCGCATACTCCACCAACTTTGTTTTCCACAACTCTGGAAAAAACAACAACCATTGTACGATGTAACAAGAGCTGGATGCGAAAGATGTCACCCTTTTATCCGGTAAAAAATCCTCTAGCAAACAAAGTAGACGTAAACAATGTTTGCCAAAAAATTCGAGATGATTTAATGGATTATTTAACACTCTCACTGCAATATACAGCGAACTATTCTACAAGTAAACAGTTTTTTTTTTTTTGTAAAGGATGTAATCAAGTTTAGCTCGCAAATAAATGATTGATGGGGATACAAGAAAAGTTCCAGAAACCAAAATTTGTTGCGACGAAGAATATTATAGTGAAAGAAGCGTATTGAGCTGTGAAATCGCTATGAAATGACAGGAAAATGAGGAAGATAAATTTATAATTTCTTACCCTCTATTTCATCTAAAGATTTTTGGTCACCTCCGTAATCGCTAGGCAAGGATTCCTTAGGGATATGCTGGCACAAACTTTCAACGGAATTGTGAAATTTAACCTGAAAAAAATAGTCCAGTTGCCACACAAAAACTTTGTTGGGAAATATCCACACTCACCCTATCTAGAAGTTTTTGTTTCAACACCATGCTGGCCATTTTATACAACAACCGGCATATCGGGTGGTAATTGATTATATGCACGGCTTTTATTCGGTTGCTGTAAAGTTTCTAAAAGACATAAGTGAAATAAGTAGATGAGAGGACGCGGTGTCTCAGCTATTTCCGTCGATCTGTACCTACGTACTTCTAAGATATATGCGGCCCTTCTAACCATCGCGAAGCTCGTTTTGTAAACGTGAGTCATAGTAACATGCTCGAAATCGAAGAGGATTATGTCGCTCAGCGAGAAATCCTCCTGCATTCTGATTTCGTATAAATTTACAACCAAGGCTAATTGAGCGTCGTCGTTGAAGCCTTCCTCGTTGTCCTTCATTTTGAAAACGATCAGGCGGTATTTGTCTTCGATTAGTTTCGGAATTGGAACTATCAATCTAAAATGTGCTCAAGTCTATTACATGAATTAAAAAATTGTAAAGAGGAAAATTGGAGAGACAGGTTACTTACTGGTTGTTCATACCTTCTTTGACGGTTTGAAGCTTGGGGTTTACATTGTCGTAGAAATCCGGGTATGAATTTTTTATTGTGTAATATAATTCAACTTTTTGTTTGATCTTTTCGATTTTGAACTTGCTATTAACTACAACGAATTCGATCATATTTGTACCTGCAATAGTTTAAATGAATAATGAAAAAAATAAGTAGATTAAAGTAAAATTACTTACTCGGTATTTCTGGCAAGTGTGTTTGTGTTTTTATCCATTCTTTCACTATTTTCGTTTGCTCCTCCAAGTCTTTAAGAGTTTTGCCTAATTCACTGACAATTTTCTTCTTGCACGTTTCGTTCACTTTCAAAGAGAGCATTATACTTTGTAGTAATTAATTTTTTATGCCGCTTAATGATGCAGAGAGTAGCTTACAAGTCGCCTCGGGCACAGATGAATTAAATTTGAATATACCGAAAAATTCCGAGAATTTTAAAAATACTTTGTTATTATCTCGGTGTTTACACTTTTCTTTCACTTCAGTTTGGATAATACATACGTAAATTAACCTTCAATGTAAATTGTCATTGAGTGTACAGGTTTGGTCGCGCAATAAATAGTACCTATTTACGTACAGTTATTTACATAAACTCTTATTTGGAAAAAACCTACTTACATGTAAAATAACAGGTTTCTAAAAACTACAATTTTTAGATTATTTAGTGATAGAAAATTAGTTCTTAGTAAATTTTGGTATATCTAAAATTTGGTATTTTTCACGGTACGTGAATAAACATACTAGTAATAATGTATAGCGGAGCACGTTTTGCATAAAATATGAGAAAGCTAATTTTTAATAAAATTATTAAATATTCTTATCATTTGAGGTCAAATTTTATGTAGAGAAGCCAATCTGACACTCTGCATGTATTGATTATGAAATTAATCAATTTTTGTTAAAAAAATTTAAAATATTTGCAAAATAATTGTGTACAGACCAGTCGATTTAAAATCTAATAGTCATTAACATCTAATTAGTTTAATATTCACATAATAATTGTTATTCGATTAATATAACTTTATTTACAAGATTGTTTATTGCATTATTATTATATTTTTAATGTATAATAACAATTATCCGCAATATCATTAGCATTTTTTAGAAAAAATAATAGTTATCTAGATCATTATTTTAGTTGGACTTACTATATTTTAAATAAGTAAACTAACCTTTATCCTTTCATTATCAATAAAAAAATCAATGTTTGGAATTACAAAATATTATAAATATAAATATAAATTATAAATATAATAAATATCTACAGTGAAAAACGAAATATACAGGTAAAATGGAATTAAGAGAAATGTTTTTTTTTTAAGATTAATAAAATTCAAAACATCCTAACAATTTCCTCGACTCCAACGCAAATAAACACCACAATATTATGTTTTAATCCTAAAAGTTCCGAATTTCCACAACGAAATTTACCAAACAGATCATTTAAATTCCATAACCAAATATCCATATTCATACAGGAATGAAAAAAATTTCCATGTTGAATACAGGAATAACATGCGCGTAGAAGTTTCACAAACAGTCTTCAAGCAATAAATCAATCCCGTTGTATTACTAAAGAAAGTAACCACGCAAAAACCAATCCGATCCATTATTATTGTCTCTTTAACAGATGTACGAACTGTATTAATAGCTTCCACAACTATTAAATTTTTTTGCTATAAATCATTTAGCTACCGAAAAAGCTTTTAGCATTGAAGATAACAAATTAAAGGAGGATTTACAGCAAATTTAATGATAGTTCAGCAGATTATTTAACTCCATTAAAACGATATATCTTCAAGTGTTTGGAGAACTTTTCATCGAGAAATAAAATACTCTTTTATCTTCCATAAAGTAATTGATTTATATCACAAAAGTTCCAACAAGAAATCCATGTACCTACTAGAAGAACGGGAAGTGATCCAGAGAGAAAATTGTACGAAGAAACGAAGAAATTGAGACTTAACCAGCAGCAACGCAAACAAAGCCATTCGTCAAACTGAAGACCCGCCGGTTTTTTCCCAGCCCGTTACGCCGCGTATCCACGTGGAGAAAAGGGCGATCAGATTTAAGTTTTTTAGACAGATACAACTTGTTTATCGGATTTCGGTCGTGAGGCCATTCGAAGGCAGCCGTCCGAAACGTCCTAACGAGCTTTAAAGCACTCCGATCGTCCGGTTTGGGCCCCGATCGTGGGCGCGTTCGCTCAAAGGAAACTGGAAGTGAAATAAAACTTTTTCAATCAACCCAGGAATTCGCCAGCTATAGCAGTTGACCTTTATTTTCTTTAAAAAAAAGTTGTATATGACCAGCTCTATGATCGCAAAGTATGCCACAAATGCGCGGAAAGGGGAAAAACATTGTTAGTATAGTATACAGGGCGTTCTAAACTTTGTAAAGAATATCATTGAGTCTTCCAGCTATTTTTTTGTAATTGTGGAAATGTTCGAAATTTGGATTAATTACGTTGGTTAAACGTTGATGCATCGTCCTGAGAAGGATTTGCAGGAAGTGGACGAGGGTTGATAGGTTGACGACCAGAGGAAAATAAATGGCAGAATCCCATTTGAATATAAGTTGAGCAGATAGATAACAGTAATCAGTCTAATGAACGTAGCAGCTTGGCGATTATTCAAACAAATCTCGTAGAAAACGAGAATAAAATGAACTATATGTTTTGCCTATGTAGGAGATTAGAGATGTCCCATAGGAGATAGTGGAGATTATACAGATAAATTCTGAATTTTTTTGGAATTTATATAACAATTTCCATAGTCTATGATTATGCCTCGTTGATTATTATTAATAAATTCCAGCCTGCAGTTTAAAAACATGTAAGGTACAGACTGACAAGCATAGCTAGTGTAGGGTTATTTTTTCCGCACTGTACAACAACATCCGGCATTTAATTCATTCAACAACCGCAATTAAACGTCGAATTACTTCATTACTTCAACGTGGTTAGAACTTGACTGTTTTAATTTACCTACTTAGAGAAACGGCAGAGGTTCACTGGCATGTTTAATTATTCGAAATTGGCTCATCGCTCATTTCGCTTTGGAATAGGAACCGCAAAACCCGAATCGCGAATGTTCTTTATTTTATTTTCCCCTTTTTTCTTGAGTTCTTTTTTTTTTCATTTCGAATCGGTAAGAGCAAGCGGAATTGACGTGAAATTAGCGCGTACTGAGTGTTTCGAATACATCCAGAGCGTTTGGTGAGTAATGGAAAATGTATTAACTTTTTGAAAAATTACATTTTAAGTCTCGAAACAATTTCATAAGTTTTTTTTTGGTATAAGAGTTAGGCGAGCAGACGAGCATTTGGCGATCGATATAATTCACCTTTATCATCGTATAATCTCCAGGTACTTTACGGGACGGCCTTTTTGGAAATAATATAAAAGAAAAGTAATGGTATTGGAGAAGTTCGCAACTTCGGTTGATTTAAGAGTGCATTAAAAAAGTATTGTTTGGATTTCGGCAGACAAATTGACTTTCGAATTGATTTTATCCATTAGCGGGAAAATGAGAAGAAAAAAACTTTCGCTTGGTGACGGATCGGAGGAAACCTCGGGATAATTATAATGCGACAGTTGCAGGGAAATCCGTTATCTATTGTGAGCACACTTTCCATTTCGCTCGGCCTGGACTTTTACTTCAAAAAACAAATAAGAATTGATTCGAAAAAAGATTAAAAAACATGATTTCTTGACTAATCATTCAAAGAAGCTCTTGAACTTGACAGTTTTACATTGTTGTTATGGAGTAACTATGGACAGTGTTTACTTGAATAGGACTCTTTAAGTGATTTGTGATTGATTAGCTTTAAAAAAAGAGCTGAATGCGGGCCAATACATCCCTAAATTATTTTCCAAATTATTTTCGTGCACTATATAAAAAGTGACCCAAAAATGTTGTATTTTTCGAATAAACATCTTTTTTATTTGCACTTTTGATTAACTGTCATATGTCAAACGTCAATGTCAACAATTACGACAAAGAAATGTTGCTGAATGTTATCAAAATTCCCACAGCCGCCTGTTCCATTCACAAGATTCCGGCTTGATTGGCCCCGAGAATATTTTTCCGGCCTAATCTTTGTTTTTCATTAATTTTAACTCGACGCGGGACGGACGTGAGACAATAAAACAAAATCTGTTCGATTCGCTAAACGGCGAAATTGCACGAAAGGCGTATGAAATTGTAGTCCTGTCCCCTAGGGAGCGGTGAATTTCTTTTCCCCCGGGAATCGGCCATTTTCGGGATAAAACGATTATATTAAAATGTGACCTTTTCCATTTATTCCTCCGGGACCTTCCTATTTTAAATAAGACTACATGTATTGCGTAATTGAATTTTCCCGTCAACGTTAATGGACGGAAGCACAACGGATTTTTAACGAAGGTCGCTCGAATGCAAAAAAAGTCAATCAGAAATAATTTAATGCTGTGTGTAAGCGAGAAGGATAGTTTTTAACATATTGCAGGTAATATGCGCGTTAAAGGAAACATTCAAGAAAATAATGGCCTCGTTTGCGCCCAAATGAATGAGTCGACCTTACAAGCTTCTGCTGAAACACCGCTTTTTAACGATAAGTTTCCGGAATTCCTCCGGCACGGGTTCGTTTTATTTTTACGATTATGCGGCTCTTATTCTACAAAATTATATTTTTACATTCCATATTCACTTCTGGAAGGACCCGGCTTTCTGTTACAGCGCGCTTTTCGCTTCGGTATTAAAGAGCATAATTCTCTGGGAAAGAAAAACTAAAGCCGCTTTTAAAATAATTATTGTACCAAAGATAAGATCATTAAAACCGGTTCAATTCATTAGCTTAATTACCCGGTCTCGGTGCCAGTGTTTATAAGGATGTACGAAGTTTCCGCAGCAAAATTTATCTTGTAAAGTAATCACGGCTAAGTTGCTTCGAGAAGATCGATAAGCTGTAAAAACCGAGCTCCTGAAGAAGACTAAAGAAGGGAGAACATGAAAACACAATTCCCGCAAATTGCTCACTACTTTGGAACATATTGTACTTATTATGTTGACATTTTTTTGCTTCCTTCTAATGAAATTCGCTTTCAAATGGACAGAATGAGTAGGATAAATGCGCATTTTAAACCTCCATGTTGGTTTGTTTATTAATTCAATTTGGTGGTTGAGAGTATAGGAGTCGGGGGTTGGAACATTAGGGGATTAAATGGTAGGTTAATGGGGGTTTTGTTGAATTAAATTTAGCAAAATTTGGTGGGTATATTGAATGTAGGGTTTTTTATACAAAATGTTAACATTTCGAGGGTGCTAATTTGATACGATATTTTATTATTTTGTAAGTTAATTTGTAAGTCAATCATAACATTCCATTTTTGCACTCAATCTCGATAGAAAATGTACCAATAAATTTGCGCACGACGCATAAAAATTTACCATGATATAAAAGTATCGGTATTGTTAGTTCTCTTCACAATCAACTACCAATTCTCACTTAGTTTGTTGACTTCTCTTATCTTAGAAACACTGGTAAGTTTACAATGTATATTTATAGTTATTAGTTATTATAGAATATCGAAATATACTAAAATATCATTACATAAAAACGAGTTTTTTGACTAATTTTTGGGTCATTTCATACACACTACAGGGTGTTCCTCGAAGAATCGAAAATATATCCAAGAAGAATAACTCATAAACTCAGGATATTTCTAGTATAAATTAACAGCGTTTTTATCGTTCGTATTTCATTGCAGTAATAATGGAATCCTGCTGCAAACCCGGCCAAACCACCAGCTTCGTCAAGCAATGCAAGCTCACGAAGAGCGATGGCAGCGTGGTGGACTGCGAATGCACCTGCAAATGCCATTGCAAATCCGACCAGCAGAATTGCAAGTGCAACTGCAACTGCAATTGCACCGAAGCCACGGCCACTTTGGGCGCTGACGGAAAGTACAGGTGTACTTGCGAATGCGAATGTTAAATATATCAATTATGAATATGTTAATGTTAATGTTCATCTATCTTCAGATGAATGTTAATTTTTTATGTTATGTTTGCTTATTATACGCTTGTATTTACTAATTGTAATACCTAATTGAATAAATTTTTGACTGGTTATAATTTTGTATAGGTATTAGAAAATTTAGAAATATTGAAAGTTGAAAGAAAATAGGTTAGAAAACAATAAAAGTTATAATGCACGAGAAACAAGTTATTTGAGGCGAGACTTAGGCGAGGGCAGAAAATTGAATAAGTAACCATTATAATACTCTCTTGATTGAGTGGCGGTTGAAAGTAATTATTTATTCTGTTATAAGGGATTAATAGTAATTGAATTGATTTAAATCCTGACCTACGCCTACAGTGATAAGGCAATGTTTGCACTCGTTCCTATTTAAATATTATCGAATAGTGGTGTCGTGTGATTCTGTTTGGTTTCGTGCGTAAAACGATGTTAGCGTATAAATACAGTAGACGAGTAAAATGGAACGTTTAGTAGGTAGAAAAGGCTGTTCAAGTTATTTCTATTATTCATACTAAACAAAGCCATTACTGCAATTAAAATATATGCAATGAAAAAAAGGTTTGTAAAAATTGATTTTTCCTTCGTAACTCTTTCGTATCGATTTGTGTTAATTTCGGAACGGGAAATTTAGTTGTGTGAAAAAATTAGGAGAAAAATTATATATAGTTTCAAGAAATTATTAGGTAAATTATTTTTTTATTATATCTAAGTAATAACGAGACACTCTGTACCCTCTTTCAATATTTTAAATTTATTGTATTCAGGGTAGGTAATTAGATTTCTTAGGTCCTTCAGTTAAATTCATTTACAGGATTATTTTTCGTTAATATTTTCATTTCCATTAAATCCTCTATTAGTATTCCTACATTGTAAATTCATTTTCTTCAAGATGTATAAGAAATATAAACAATTTATACGCGTAAACAATAAACACATGGGTCGTGTGCAAGTAAAATGAAAGTACCGTGCGCAAAAAAAAATCGTGTGCAAAAACACCGTGTGCAAAACTCGCTCAATTATCCTTATCGTTATCCCCGTGATATACTGTATGAAATATCTCCTAACAATACGCCACAGTAGTCACTCGAAGTTCGTTAATAAGTCATTACACCCGACCATCCCGAGCTGTACGGGTGATATTATTCCGCGCGAAATTCCTACTATAAGGCATTCCCAGCCATCCAGATACCTGGAATAATTCCGGCCACACTTACCTTGCAAAAAGGGCAGTAATTTGCACATCACCGGGCCGAAGACGAAGTCTCGCAGGAGAGCGCCGATGAGCGTGAACGGCATGCACAGGACGCCGAGCAGGAGATCGGAGATCGCCAAATTTAGCAGGAACAAATTCGTTATCGTCCTCATGCGTTGATTTTTTACCTAGAAAATGAAAAATGCACGTGGAAGATAGACGAAAATATTATTAGAAAGCTTGCAAGAGCTTAACTTTTAACCCCTTTTCGTTTGTTAACAATTAATTTTCGTATCTATAAGTTAACATAACAAGGAAATTTGCACATTTTCACTCCATTATTTCACTCAATTGCCGCATTGCATAATACGAGTTAATTGCACAAAGTCTCTTTAGATTCGCGAGAAAGAGCAGGTTTGAATGAGTCATTAGAACAAAACGCAATTAGTCTTCTCGTGGAAACATTAACGCAACAACGTGGAGCTCGAAACAAAACAAGTGCAAACGGGCTAAATGCAATTATCGGATGATGTTTTAGACGAATTTCGAGATTTAATTCCAACGATTTTCCGCTCACCTAACGACATCCAGCGTTCGAATCGATACCGATTTCATCGAAAACAAAGGGATACGTTTTAATCAGAGCTTTGTAAACCGATTGCGAAGTCCCGTTGTCTGATGTGCTGCCAACAGGCCGATCTCGATCGAACGATTTTTCGATTTTTTATTTATTAACGCGGCTGTTCATCAACTTCGAACCGTGGAATCGGTTTGAATTTCACCGTTCGGCTCGGCGGATTTTTTTTCTCGTTTAATGATGTTTTATGCGGTTTATGTGGCGAAGAAATATCGCGAAGGAATAATTCGGAAACTCCCTAAATCATCCGGTTAATTCGATTTTTCCGATCGACAAGTATCGGCGGGTTTTTTACCCCGCTGGAAGCAGAAAAACAAAACATGCGAGGAGAAAAAAGAGCAGACTCCGCGAGTTTGATGTCTCTAAATTGCGGCTCTAAATAAAGACGAGCGGTGTGTTTTTTAGAGGTGATACGGAAAAAGTGTGCGGCAGATACTAAGATAAGCAGAATTGGCAAAAAAATCGAATTTCTGGCTAAATATTTGTCGGAATTGTGTTCGGCGAATTTGCTGAAATGGACTAATCTGGATTAAGGAAAAAGGGAAAAAATAATTTATATATATGATGCTATTTCCTTGATTAATAAATACGGTTGGAAAAAATAATTCGGGTGCGAATAATCTGATTAAATAATACCAAAAAAAGGAGTGTTTGACTAAAGGATTTCGATCAAAAAAGCGAACGAGAGTTTACAAACAATCCTTTTTTTATATCCTCAATTAACGGATATTTGAATATTTATTGTGAATGTGAATACACAAAAAATAAATTACTTCAGCAATAGATTTTCTTCTAAATGCATTAAAACACGACCTACATTTTCCGATAAAAAAAGTAGACCTTCTGAATGTCTCCATGCCGATGTGAGAAAATTGCGATTTTAATTCACCTGGAGGCTTTTAAGGAAACAACTTCGTGACAAAATTGTATAATTAAATGGAATTTCCTTGTCTGCGATTTAAATCGATAACGTCACCGTCAGGTGACACAGTAGAATGTATAAATTTCCCTTATAAATTCATTGGCCTTTTCTCCAAATATATTACTTCATTTTCTACCAGATTCTTAAGAAAAAGCACTAAAAAATCAAAACAGGAACCAATCAAAACGTGACAAAAATCGCAAAAATCAAGCCCCTTCGATTTCATAACATAATACAAAATATTATACGAGATATTATGAACTACTTTAAAGCAAACTACCCATTCTAAACAAAATAATAAACATAGATAACTGTATACAACACAGAGCCGTATATTATTCGAAACCGGATCCTTTGTAATCTCTGCGTTATCCTTGATACTTACCAACGTGAATATGACCAGCAAGTTTCCGGTAACCGCCAGTACGAAAATAACAGCGTAAAAAGGGATCTGGATCCTGCCGGCCTCGTACCACGAAGGCCAAGCAGCCCCCGTCGGTCGGACGACCTCCAAGGAGGAGCTCGAGCTGGTGATGTTGCTCGACAATGTGCCGTTGAAGACGAAAAACTCATCGATTGACAGTGTCTTATTCCAATCCATTTGCTATTTCATAAAAAAAAGAAATTATTTAGTATAATGAACACAAATTTTTTCGCTGTTTCAAGATTTTAGAACGATTTTTTGAAGTTTTAGCGTTGGAATAGTACGAAAATTTATAAAACTGGGGTAGTAAAAGGAATATATAACCCTTATAAATATCCGGTTTCTATTCAAAAAAAGTTTATAAATTATACCTTCGGGTGGTAGGGCTCTCTTTCAGAGAACTATACTCGGTGAATTTGAGTAGGAAGGAAACTTGAAATCTTTAGTTGACAAGAAAATTCACTCTAAAGTCCATATTTTATTCGGCAATTCTTCGGATCCTCGTACGTTTGAAAAAAGAAATTCGCCCGGCGTTGCCGGGTCCATAAATTTTTTTTATATTACAGCAAGAATTTATGAAATAGGGGAAAGCTGTTTTTACGAGGGCATCTGAGAGGTAATTACGTGGAATAAATGATATTAAAAACGTCGTGAGTCAAAGGCAAAAATAAAGTTAATGTTCGGTATAGATCTTATAGGTTTTAGGCGAAACAACGGGCAGGAATTCGGCCGGTCCGATCCATTTATTAAAAATCCATTTCGCTGAAAAAATGTAAAACAGAGCGATCAATGTTTCTCCTATCGGCTTTTTGTAGTTTTTAACTTTCGCGCAGACATGCCAACGATGATTTATGTTATTTTTTAAGGGCTAATAATCCTTTACAGGGCCCACCGAAAGGCCATTCATTCCACCCTGCAAGATATAAAAAGCGTCTTTTGTCTTAACCAACTCGTTTTCGCCGAAGGGATGTATGAATAAAGTCTATCAATAATTTTGCACTTCAAGATTAATGAACATCATTTATTGTCCTTTTATGGCCATTGTGGAGTGAGGCTTAATTTTCTTTCTAATTTATTCCCGGCCATTATTCTCGTTGAAAAACGATTAACCGCTAAATTCGGCAGTCAATTCAGACATGTGGGTGCATTTATTAAGGTCCATAAACACCCACAATAATTCTCAGAAGATGTAAAATTTCTTTGACACTGTACAAAAATGTTCGAAATCGTGGCATCTTGAAACTCCAATTAAAACGGTAATTAATTTCATTAATGCATACCTGCCATTCTTTGGAGAAAGTAAACGAGCTGCCTACTCCTAATTTAATTACCAACCCCGTAATTTAAGGGTATAAATGGGAACCGCTGAATCGAAAATTGTGTCTGAATAAAAATTTTTATATTATCATTGACCCCTAATCTCGCAAGAGATCTTCCATCAGCAGACACAAAGCTCCGTTGAACTAAAGTTGGAACTAACAGGACGTGGGTTTCCGAAATTTGATGAATTTTTTAGTATCGTATCGATTTTATGATAATACGTTCTCTAAACTTCGTGGCATGTGTTTTATAGTTATTAAATTCAAGAGCGTAGTTACCAGAAGGCACCGATGGATATTTTATTTTTTTTACCCCTTTTTTCCGATTTAATATATTTTTGCAAGTAATTGCTCAATGAATACAAAACTGTTAAATCTATCGGAAGAACGACTTTGTTAATATTTTTTATTTTTAAATATTATATAGAAACTTACTACAAGATGTAATTAAGAAAAAAGCAAGTTTTTTGCAAATATCTTATTAATTTTTTTAATCTCCAATATTTGCAAGTATACCCACCCCCTAACTAAAAAATCGAATACACGTCCTTGTTTAAACTTGCCATAATGATTTCCTATTTTAAATTTTATTATTTACGAGCCCTTCTCATTCATTTGTAATGTGTGTTTCTGCATATCGATTTCACGTCGTTATATTACCCCTATCCCATCGATATAGGTAACAATTTCTCAATTAATAATGACGCCTCAATTATTTTGTCTTGACTAATAATTTATAGCGGAAAAACTTGCGCTCTACATAACACAAATCGACGACAATATTACTGTACTAAACAAATTAAGGATAATTATTACATAATCATATAGAGGGTGCGCGAATTTCCATTAGAAACTAAGTTTCCTTACTAGCAAGAAACTCATCTCTAAATGCATAATATTACGTTAGAATCTTCGCTGTTTCGTCTCTTCTTCTTCGCCTTTTCACTAACCACTGATTTTACTTAGTCTTATAATCCGCAAGCTGATTTTCCGGGCCATTTGAAACGTCAACTAGTTAGACTCGAACCGGAGCTGACGACTTTAGGGGGTTTTATTAGTTGGAGCATCGAGGAATAGAAATTCCCCGAACTGGTAATTTATCTAAAACCATTAAATGGGTAAGAGGAACCGAGTTCTTACGGTAACATGTATGTACATCATAATCGATTAAAATTGCAATTTGTGGATAAGTAATTGCCAAAGGGATTGGGATTTCTCCACGTTTTTCAGTACTTTTTAACATTAATTACATAAAGCATACACAAGAAATGACCATAAAAATATCAAATTACGATAATCCAGAGAATAAAGTCTCGTAAATGCAAAATAATTATGCAACATAGCGCATCGGAAGAGAAGCCGGCGGGCCGAAACAAATCATTTTTAAATGAACCCTCGCTCGAAAATTGACTTTTATCGCCGGAAAATTAATCATTCGCGAGCGATTTGCGACGAAAACCCGGAGCCCCGGAGGCAGAAACTTTTGATGTTTTATGGCGGTTAGCAGGAACTTGCATTCGTTCAGTTTAATGCGGTCCGAATTATAAACAACGCGAAACAAACGGCACGGAAGGTTCGTTTGTAAAGCTTTATATCTATTTTTTCATGGCGATTTTAAAGCTTTATACCGAGTACTTTATACTCGAAAAGCTAACCATCAAACTTTATGCGTTAAAAAAATTTATACCCGACTAGAGTTTTGAGTGGATGGCCCTTATATAAAACTAACAATATATTATACTCTCCCAAACATTCCACAGGACATCTATGAAAAAAAAAAAACAGCCTCAAGATGGAATATACCGCGTACTATAAAGGGTTTTTAGACCTAGTAAAAAATATCCGGACCGGTTCTGGTTGTCGCTATAGCTTTAGGGATCGTAACTTAATTCAATTAGATCGAAATATTCTATCTTGTTCCATCGTCTCAATCAAAGAGGATATAAAAAGTCGATAAAGAAAAATTCCAGTCTCTAAAGGGAATTACGGTGATCGTAAAAATGAGCGGTTTAGAGGGAAAGGGTGACGTCCAGGACTTCTCCTGCTGTTTGTTAATTAGGGCAATAATTATTGATTGGAGTGTGTATTGGGGAAATAACGGGGTACTTAATGGGCCCTAATTAGAGGGCTAATTTATTGCAAATATTTGGTTAGTCGAGTGTTTAAAAAGGGTTTTCTTCATAATTTGTGAAGTTTACTTACTATTTACGAGTTTATCTTTTATATTTTTAGTGGGTGTATTTAATGGAAAATAAATTTATTGAAAAGTGTTGAATAGTACAATTGAATGATAACCAAATGGAGAAGAATGAAATTCTTCAAAAATTTATTTAACTTCTTAACTTTAGCTATTTACAAAATGATAAAAAATAATAAATAATATTTAGATATGAAGTCGGAAATATTTATTGCAATTATTTACTTCAAAAAGTGCATTGACATTTCTTATTTTTTTTTTCAAGTTTAGTTGTTTTTTTTATTTTTTGCCAATTTTTTTAGCCTAAATAAATAATCTAATCAAATCATAATCAATCATATTGAAACCCTTTTTGCGTATTTTTCTCACTAAACCAGCAACTAGAGCACCAAAAAATAATCACCCTTACCTTTACTTCGAGCAAAACTAACAACAAAACCGCCCCATCGGGCGACCGGCGATCGTGGAAAGCGCGCGAAACCTCAGGAAAGTTCCTCCTGCCGTGCCACTAGCAATCGTCCACAGCGATAAGTAATCGCCGACGAACAGCCGCCCTCCTGCCGCTGCCAGCCAGCCACCGCGTCGACATGGAGCGAAGGGGCGCACTGAAACCGAAAGCAGGAGCCGGCACACGCACCCGCCGCCGCCGCCGCCGCACGGGGACGCTTTATGTGCCCGGCGAGGGGGCCGGCGGGCGCAGTGCATGCTCTCCGTGCCCTAGGTCAAGTCGTCGAGCTGTCTTGGGTCGCGGGACGAGCGGGCAAAGCGGATTTTCATCGTTTCCGGTTCCCATTCGGTTTTGGTCAATGGAGGATTTTTGCTGGCGTTTGCGGGTTGTTTTTGGAACGGAAGCGATCGGGTATAAGTCGACACAAAATCTTGTTTTTTTGTTCTGTTTTCTTGTTTGCTGTTCTAGTTGACTGAGACGAAATTATTTAAATTTAGTTAAAGTTGCATTTGTGTCTAAGGACAGGTGAAAGATAAAAGGTGTAGTAAATGTTATAAGTATAAAAATCTAGTTACCCCTCTCATAAATAATTATAGATATAAGCCATTATATTGCTAAAATAATGTAGGGATTCCCCGTGTATAGAAATATTTAGCATCTCATCAAATTTTAACTAAACTGGGATTCCCCTATCTATCAAAATCTGTAAGATCTTTGTGGACAGATTGTCAAGGGTCACTTTCCAATAAATAAAAAAAGGTAAATTGTTTCGAAATTCAAAAAAAAGGGGGGCAACGACACGCGGTATTCCCAAGCGGTCACCCATCCAAGTACTAACCGCGCCCAACAATGCTTAGCTGCAGTGATCGGACGAGAACTGGCGTATTCATTGTGGTATGGCCGTTGCCTGTAAAATTTGTTACATTCATTGTAGATAAAATGTAAAAAAAATATTTTTAATCTAAATATTTACTATTTCATAATGATAATTGCGAATTATACACGTCCTTCTTTACATTTTTTGACCTATTCATTAATATTTTCTTTGTTTTTACCAAAAATAAAACAAACTTAAAAGAAGAACTGCCCACTTATCCTCTAAGTTTAAGGCCACTAACTAGCGTTTTCCTTCAACTGTCAAATTGTTCACTCAAAATTGTCAAAACAAACATCCATTAAGAAATGTAAATGTCAGAGAATTTCAAGTTCAAAGTTTAAATAACTCAAAAAATGTACGGCTACAGAAGATAATGAAATAGTTGAAGCAATTTTAACATTCCGCCAGCCTATATGTCGTTTAAATTCCGCAAATTCCACAATTCACGATGACACATAACCAACCTACGAATTTTCCGTTCCACAGAAGCCTCTCGACCGATCTGACGCCGCAACCGCCGACGAGATCCTTCTTCAATTTGCCCTCCAACACGGCCAATCCGCCGGCCTCGACGTCCGCCCCGGCCTCCTTCCAACGGCGGACCGTCGAGAGCGCTCGACAATTGCGCGACAGCTTCACCAATGTGATCAGAGAAATCGAGCCCTTCGTGGAGCCGGCCATGATGGTCAACGCCCGCGTGGCCAATTTCCTGAACCTTCCGCACACCGAGGGCGCCGCTCCCCGACCGGCCAACGAAGCAGACAGTTACTACATAAACGTGGACGTTCCGGAGAACGCCACCAACACCGAACCCACCGATGATGCACCCAACAGGCAAATCGTCGAAAACAACCCTCTGGTTACGGATAACAACAATACGGAGGATCAGGAGCAGAACCAGGCTGTGATAGACGCCCAGCAATTCATCAAAGTTTTGTTGAAGTACGTCCCGTTTGTGCTAATCCTCCTAGCGAAGAGTGTATACGATTATCACGAAGCGATATTCGTACTCATAATCCTCTTCATTACGTTCGTACATACGAATTCCGTGGTTAAAAAAGAAACCATAAAGCGACAACGAAGAAGCGTCACGACGTTGGGTTTGAATTTGTTTTATATCATGGCATGTCTCGTTTTCGTCCATTACGTGTTTTCCGATGATTTACACGACTTCAACGTAGTACTGAATTTGGTGTTGATACGATCGTTTAACCACCCGTTAACAGTATGGAATTTACTGTGGATCGTGACTATAACGGATTTCACTTTGAAGCTATTGACCGTGTCTTTGAAGCTGCTGCTTACAACCCTCCCGGATTTCGTGCTGGAATTTAAAAAAAGAGTGAGTCGAGTTGATCGATGTAAATGGTTGTTGATAATTTTCGGTTTTAGGGTAAAATGTATCTGTTCATCGAAGCTATCTCGCAATTGTACAGGAGCATAGCGAGCATTCAACCGTGGCTGTACTATTTGCTGGAATCGTATCAAGGCCCCGAGAAAATTGTCGCGGTATTTCTATCGGCGTTCTACATGATTTCCAAAGGTTCCGATTTGATGTCGAGGGTTAAGCTGTTGAAAGTTACATTTCTAAAATTACTACAAAATGTGGTTAGTAATTATATTCCAACAATATCCTAATCATTGTCCTTGGCATAAGAATTAGCTAAGTTACACAAACATCCACCAGAGGTCTCTTATGTCGAATACTTACAGAACATTTTATTATAACATTGTTTGTTTTTTTAGAGTATTGGTTCGTCCCCGAGCAAAGACCAGATACAAACAGCCGGGGAGCATTGTCCCATTTGCCACGATGAGTACGAAACGCCAGTTCTCTTGCAGTGCAGGCATATATTCTGCGAGAATTGCGTGACTACGTGGTTCGATAGAGAGCAAACGTGTCCCCTATGTAGGGCTAAAATCGTGGATGATCCATCGTGGAGAGACGGGTCTACGTCCTACTTTATGCAGTTATATTAATTTTAGAATCTGATTAGTTGACTATTTAATTGTGTTTACTGATGAGTTTTTAAACGGTGTGTTTTATTTAATATGTGCTTCTCATGGGGTAATTTTTGGGAACTACTTGTAGAAGAGCACTTGATTTATCTCTGAGAAGCTAATAAAGAATGCGAAATGTCATTGTTGGTTGATTGTTTTGGATAATTTTAATGTAATTGATTAGGAACTGATTGAGTGCATATTGAAATATGTTGAAAAAAATTGTTAATTTTAAGAAATGTGATAAATTTTAATTTTTAATGTTTAAATGAAGAATGTAATATTGTATTTTATAATAATTATATTAAATCACTCGTATTGTTACTTCTGATATTTATTCTCCTTGTTTTATGTTTTTTTTTCGACCAGCGAAAGATCATAATGAAAGTGCATCATTTTAGAAGTATACATACAAAAGTGTGTATTAAAATCAATTTGATATTTATTAAATTTATTTCTATTAATACATTAAAGTGTAAATTTAGTTACAAAATTTATTTGTTTTTATAATACACTAAATTGTTCTTATATAATACAGTCATTTTAATTGACTGACTATAATAAGCTCTTCACGATAACATTATGATCTATTAATCTAAAATTATAACTCTAAATAGCGACCTGGAAAAGCAACGAAAAAAGTATTTTAAGACCATACGTCAAAATAACTAAATATATTTTGAAATAACAAAATAATTGATGAGTACCCATTATATCTATAGGTACCTATTTAATTTTATACTAATATTCAAAGAATAAATGTAGCTGTTCCAACACTTGACCTCCTAAAATTCATCTTATTTTTTCTATTAACTTTCTATTTAGTTATTTTTTACATAACTTGTTCTATAAACACCACTACAAACTTTCGGTTATTTTAGAATAAACCTTATTACAACTAAGTTGAGTGTGTTACATAATAATAAATTATGAAGCTTTTATTACAGAATGTTTAGGGTGAGAACCCCACCTAATTCATTAAAAATGGCGGTGGTAAATTTATTAGGAACCTGTTAAGAACATTTAGAGAAAGTCGAGGTCTTCAATAAAATTATAACAAAACAACACATTCTAGAAAAAATATAATCACTATTAGTTATGTACGAGTATATCTAAATTTGTTTGGCTTGGCTTTTGTAATACTAAACAATCAGCGACGCATTTTACAAAAATATTAGGTACTTTTCGAAGGTTCGGCGTTGGGAGGTATCAACGAGTGCTTCCTGCTCAATCTGTACTCCGTGGGAGTCAACATTCCCCGCAGGATAGTGTCGAACGAAACGTTGATTCCTTTTTCAGTCATTTTGCAGTACATGCTCCAGCACTGCTTCTCTTTCGGCGACTTCAAATCCACATCGGAGGCTTCCTGCTCTTTGCCCGTTTTCACATCATCGCTAGCTCCTTGATTCGGATTTTCCAAATCGCCTATTTGCTTCTGCTCGTCTTTTTGTATCTCATCGTCGATATTCCTTTGGTCGAAACTGCAAAAGAAAATCTCTTAATGAAGATGAGCAATTTGTTCATTCATGAGTCTCTTTACAAACTTATTTTAGTATTAAAATGTAGAAGCGGATACACGGGAAATGGCAATTCAACGATTGGTATCAAATACCTGTTTAATCGATTGGATTTTCCAGTTCCAAACGAATGCATATTTTATTTACTCCGTTAGAAACGCTGACATGTCCGAATAACATTCGCAGAGGAATGGTTTCCGAAAGAAATAGCTTTTTTTCCTTAGGGAATCGGAACGGAGATTGGTACCTATTCGCCGATCGATGGGCTATTTTTTCGATTACACACAGAAAATTCATAAATCAATCTTATGTTTAAAGTTAATCTATGAATACCAATTCATCAGGATCAGCAAGGTGGAGCTCCCTTTTCTCCACGACCTTGTACGCGTGTCTGTGATCCGTCCGTACAAAAGGCACTTTTAATTAATCATTCGAAAATTTTAAATATGCAGCCTTCAAGGGCGTACTATTGTGAGATGACCCAGTGGAAACGGCTCTACATAATGAAAATGCGATTCTATTACAAGGATAGTGAGTTGATGCGAATTGTACCTTTTATAAAGGGCCCATGTAAAGGTCAAGTTGAATCTTTTGTATGAAAGTCATTAATAGGCGTAGGAACGAACACCTGCTGTACATAAAATTGGTATAAGGTATATCTACTAAATACTAGGATAAAACATTTTGAGAGGTAAATGCATCTCAACTGTTTTGAATTGCCCTTTGTCGCGATCACGATTACATTGAGTTCTGGAAACTAGCCCAATTTTGTGGTGGTAGAGTGTCCCAGCAACCTAAATGTTGAATTCAAAAACCCTTGACACCCGAGTTTCCAGACCTGAAATACACGACCGTGGTCGCGATTCAAATTTTAAGTACTCCAAATGTCAAATTTGACAGGACATAGCCATCAGTGTCACCAACATAATTCCTAAATATCATCATTACCAACTTATCAAAAACAAAGTCCCTAACTATTTTATCCTGTAAAATAAAGGTAAAGAACAATTACTTACCTCGCAGTCTTAGAATCCTCCTTGCTATTCCTAACGAATCGTCTCTTTGGCATCCGTTCGTCGTCGTCGAATTTCGTCGAATTCGTGCCCCTTTTCTCCTGCTGCCCTTTGGTCGCGAACGAATTCAGGCTGTTGTTCATCAACAAGGCGGCGCTGACGGACGATCTGCGTGCGGGAAAGCTGGCGGAAAAACTCCTGATGGCATGTATGCTGGATTGTTGAAACGATACTGGAAAACGATCGTTGACAATTTAGCCGGCATGTGGAAAAATCGAAGGGGGCAGTGACGGCGGATGGCATTTCGTGACGTATGATTGTCAATCATCCGGGCCGCAAAGGCAATAAATCGACGTTGTATCGATGTTGTAAGTCGTGTTTTTTATTGGAGTCACGAATGTGGATATTTTACGGTCCAAATCATGTATAATTTGATTGTCTGATCGAAATAAATGCTTATGTAAGTCCTGATTAACTGCTAAAGTTAACTGTCAATGTCAAATATAATTATGTATTTAAAGGTCACTTGATTATTAATTATCTACATATATCGACTGTTTGTGATTGATTGATTGAATAACTTCTGATTATGACGTGTTTAGGTGTCATTTTTATATGGGTAGTTTCTAGATAAACTGATAACACTGATTGTGAGTATCGAACAACGAAAGATTATTAAAATAACATTGATTAGAGTGAGACAGTTGCAATCCCACAATCATTCGTTCTTTTTCCTTTATATAGGACTAATGGAAGTTGTCTTTGTTGCGCCCATAGCGTTAATATTTTATAATTTCTTCATTCTGAACGATTTAATCCAGCATGCTGTGCAATTCTCTCACTCGGAATTCCCCACATTTCAAGTTTAACTAATTAAAGAAAATTTTGGAAATAATTCGAGTTCCGGTGAAAAGTGAAACTGTTTCTGGTCGACTCGTATAATATATCGATAGGCGGGTGTTCGAATAGAATTTTCCCCGCTGTCTTTTAGTTACAGTTTGGTCAATACAAAATGGGTTTATCCGCCGGTTTAAGTGTTCGGTAGCTATGGGGGTCGGTTACTAATCAAAACCACATACCTACATTAATCATTCGCACCCCAACCGGTTCGATATCGGCGTTAAGAATTTTCTTCGAATTAATCGCGCGTTTCTGCGTTGTAAATATACCAAGAAAAGCTACCTCCATTCATTCGTTATTCAACGAGATTTATAATTTAATTTATATTATGAACCCAGCTAGAGTTATAGCGTTTGTCCATACTTTAACGCCTATTGAATAGAGTACATTAGAGTAATGAGTATAACGTGTTTAAAAAGAGTATCAGCCGGCGCCAAATCGATTTATAAACCGTTAGTGTTCAGTTAAGACATTAAAGTTGCGAATTAAATCCGAGCCAGAGATGGCGATTAATTGGAGACGGAAATGATTCTGTTGAAACTATTGAAGGTCGAATACCCTACCTAGATATAGCGTGACTGCATTTCAACTTCTCCACTTCAATTAAGTTTCGTAATTAACTGTCGAGGACTCGGATTTTCGCGTACTTCTTACTAGAATCTAGCGAGGATTAGGATACTATATTCGTTGGTTTCGGCAAGTGATTTTGCACAGCAGCATTGGAAATATGATTTTTTTATTCAGTAATCGGTAATAAAAAGTTCATTTGGGAGTGTAGTAGGAAGTTACCTATAACTTCAACATTTTATTGGAATTTATTTCGGGTGACGTTCGTGACAGCAATTTGGAATCGGTTAGAACGAGATACGCGATTCGAGCGCGATAAGAAAAAAAATGCATCGTCCGATTAGCTTTCGCGATTATCGGTTCGCAATTATCGTTTCATATTTTGCAATTAATCGTTCCTTCTGTTGACACATTTTGATCGAACGGCCCCGTTCGTACCGGCCCTTTTTTCCGCCCCCATTCGATTGGTATCTCGCAATGTCGGGCCTGCCGCACCAAGGCTCAAGGTTACAATCGAAAATATTACCTACTTCGCGAAGAAGTTTCGGCGTTTCGGAAGTTTCGAAGTTCGTGTGCAATCTCGAAGGGAATTGCACTTCTTTTCGTCGTGACCTCTTTTTGTTTGCGCAACAATTCCATCATTTTTCGATGTATTAATAGCGACGTATTGGATTCTTCAATCAATCGCAACTTCCGTTCAAATAACTCAAAAAATAGTTGCCAATGTCTTACAAACTCCTACCTACAGATAGGCTGAAATAGCTACACTCTCCAACGCTGTATGCGCGTCTCCTGCTATACATATCGAACCGTAGATTAATTACCTACGAAAGGTAGGTACAGAGGTAAAAATTAGATTCATTCATGCATGAACATCTGTTAGACGTAATAAAACAAAGTCGGCGGGGTGAGATATGTCGATGTTCTAATTAGTACCAGTCATGTTGCCCCCGGAGTTCCATAAATGACGTGACGCGAAGAATAAACATTGAGAAAACCGGGAAGGTCACTCAAAATCCCGCCGTTATGTTACCACAGATATTGATTTGTGTTATATCTATCACTGATGGTAACCGTCATGCGAATTCCGTATTTTAGCCCTCTTTATGTACGGATATTTTTTAATTTATTGCGAAATTTTCGAAATTTTACGGTCATGCATGTCGTCTGCAAGTTGAACTGCAATAAACAGTTCAGAGAAATAGGTTGAATTTAAAATTTTTGTTCGAATGTGTACAAAGGTACAGACCGATAGGAATAACTGAAAACGTAACCTGCGCGTTTTATTTGGACAGGATTTCGTGATACGAAAGGGACTAAATAAGAAATGATACAAACAATATTAAATAATCGTTTAATATGCGACTACAAATACAATTGTTTACCAAAGTGAAAAATTGCTTAATTTATTGCTAAAATTGATAGATTTATCACATTTCTCGCAGAATGAAACGTCTTGGATAGATAACTTCTATATAAAGTCAATTTGTGTAATACATTAATTAATTAAAATTATTTACTACCTCTATAATTAAATTTTATAAATAGTTAAAATGCTAATTATTACATCATATTTGATTATTTAATATTTTTTGTAAATAAGTGTTAGTGATATGAGGATTGAAAACGTTTTAGGTGTATGGTTAATTTTATAGCTACTATCTTTCAGAGTTCCATTAAATTGAGTAAATTATTATGTTATTAGACATCTCTCTCGCAGTCTCTTCGATCACAAAGAAGTCTTCATCAAGAAATTGGCCTTTTTCTAATAGTACATACAGTGTACTCCATGGTGAATTATTCAAAAAATAAAAAACCCTCTAAAACTTAAAAAAAACAAACAAACCTAAATACACAAAACAACACTACAACAATCACCTACCTGTTTTCGACGTTTTACCCACACCCCCAATCTTCTGCACCTGCCCGGACTTCTCCAAACTCGACTGCTTATCCTCCTCCTGCTCCTCTCCGTCGCTTCCCTCCGGACTGATCAGCGACACCATCGTCACCACCTCCGCCCCGGGCGCTTGGCAGTTACTCCTCGAGTTCTCCTCGTTCTTCTCCGCATCGCTCGTCTTCGACGCCGTCGATTTCAGGTGGATCTTCTTGAAGGACTTTCGGTGCTTCTGGAAGACCAGCTTCGACCTGACGTGCTCCGGCTTGCACGGGGCCGAAGAGGTCCTGATCAACGGCCGCCTCGCTTTCTGCGGTTCCTTGTTATTCAGCTACAAAAAAAAACCTTGACTAATATTTACAATGATTATAATACATAGAAAGTACAAGTTCGTTTGCTTTTGTATGATTTTTTTTGGATAGTGCACTTCGTAGAAAGGATTGTATGTAAAGGGAAGCTATGTGTGTAGTGTGTAGTAAACGAGGTGAATGTCCTTAGAGCACATGTTTCTACGGAAAACATTGGAAAAAAGCCAATACTCACCGTAGTCACTGTGGTAGTGAAAGCTGAGTTTGTGCGTTTCTGGAACATTTCCCTCTTGGAAGCGGCCGTTGTAGGCCGAATGATAACAGAGGCGATGGGTTTAACATCGGCCTGTCCATCGTGAGGCTGAGCAGGACAATCTGCCGTGGAAACTTGAGGGGAATCTGGCACAGTCGCTTTATTTGGCACTTGCCACGCCGCTTTCTCCGCGCTCGCTTTAGCGTTTTTTCTAATTTTGAAGCAGTTTTTATCGTGTACGTTCGTTATTAAGGGTTTGATGATTTTCGGCGGCTCGTTGCGCTGGATTTCGATGGTTTCCTGCGTGTAATCCAGCGAATTCTGCGATAAGATTATCTTGAGATTCGGTTTGAGATTCTGCCGGTCCTTCTGCGACGCCGGCGAAGAATCGTTGTCCAGGGAGGTTTGTCGCGTCAGTTTCCTGGTGGCGCTGTGGCGGTTCTCGCCGAATTTCCTGATGATGACCGGCTCGTCGTTGATGGTGTCGATGGGATCCACCCAAGCGGGTTTCACGAACCTCGCGTTATCGGCGAGGTTCAGGCGAATGCCCAAGTCGTCCGGCCAGTTCTTGAACTCGCCGCGCTCCTCCGAGAGCTGCTTCTTGAGCGATGGGCGCCGCGGCGGCGACGCGTCGCCGTTCAGAGACAGCTGCCGGAAGCCGAGGAGTTTCTTCATGCTCGCCATTCGGGCGACGGGACAGCATTATTCGAAGGGGTGCTCCGATCGCGGTTTCCGCGGCGCGAACCGAACGGGGAGAAGGTCGGTGTGTTCGCTCGTCGCCGGCGGAACTTTGACTGAATCGCGCCCCACAATCCCCACATGTTTTCGTTTATTTATCGATCACAAACTTTCGCTTGCGAAGATTTTGATTTGTTTTTTCGCATGTCGATGATCGTACTTGCATAGCCGTTTCGGGCGGATTTTTTTTTTTTGGTGATAGTCCTACTTTCCGATCTAATAACTGTGATTTTCTTTCATGCAATGCACTGAATATTTATCTGTTCATAAATTACAAATGTTCTAATTTACATGGAAAAAAACGTAATCTTGTATTTAAATCTTTTGAATTATAAAAACGTTCATTTTATAGGGCCTTATTATATTTAAGACCAATATAAATGTACCTACTAAAAAATATATTTGCTACTTTTTATAATTTTTCCAATTAACAAATTTCAAATTTCTTCACAAAGTAGGTAGGTAATTAGAAGAAAAAAACTCTGTTGCCTAGCTCTTTGTATTTTCTAAAGGATAGGTTCAGGTTGCAGTAACTTTCCTAATTGGAGACAATTGCATGTAATGGGCCGATTTAAACTTTTGTAAATAAATAAATTAACTAAATTGAATAATGCGCCATGCTGATTTCTCGACGAGATTTTAGTACCGTTTAGTTTAAATAAGACTTAGATTATTATGCCATAATCTGTTTAAATCTCCTACAATAAAAATCGAATATTCTAACCTCAGGTGAACAAACCGAAATCTCCAGTAAAACAAATACAGGGTGTTCGTTTCATTTGCTACTAACTATATGAATTAAATTACAAAGTCTTGGTTAAAGCAATTTATTGGCAGTAATTATTTTCGAAATCAATTTACAAATAGCTCGTTATTCGACTCAACCGCTGCGTTGTTGATTCGAAAAGGTAACTTTGGGAACGAACCCGGACTCCCCGTCAGCGTAATAATCCACAGTCATCAATCGACCGTCAGGCAGCAGGACGTAGAAGGATCCACTGACTCGTCCTGCGGCGTCTCCCGTTTCGCTTTTCCCATAGTACGTGTTCGAAGAGGGATTGTCCACTTTGTAGTCGTATTGGTACTGAAACAGTAATGAATCTGCTGATAGTACTTGTACAATTGTTTATTGAGTGTTAATAACATCAGGATAATTACCGGCGATGGCTGTTCGTTTGAGTAAGCGATCCTTTGAGGGACGTACTGAGGCGCTGCGAGAATCGTTGTTAGGGAAATGGCTAGTAGTAATAAAGTAGAGTACTGCATTTTCTGGAAAAAATTCTAAATAAGATGTTTTTTATAGTAATTTATTAGTTAAAAACCCTTCTAAAAGTTACACCTTTCATCACAGAATCTTCTTTATTATAACACAAACGCTTTAGATATATTTTTGAAGAATATTTAACTAAAAATTCGTACTTACATGTATTAAAAAATAATTATCCTACGATCACAAATCCAACGAACACTCTCAGTTAAATCCGCAAAGACAATACGACAATTTTGGCAAATCGACGGCCTTTTATGCATTTGAAGACACCTAATTAGCGGTGCTTCCTACGGAGCTTCCTTGATATTTCTTGGGCAATATGTAAATCGACTTCTTTGCGCGCCAGATGAAGGAGTAAACAATTTAACGACTATTTTAAATAATATTAATCATTACCGGCGATGATTTCAGTGCTTGCAAATTTAATGTGTTACCGCCTTCCCGTCTGATTTGATGTTGTAATTAAGGGGAATTTCATCGATACAAATTACAGTTATTTTTAGTTTGAGCATATTTATTTCGTGTTATAAAGAATTTATTAAACATTAAAATAAATTATTTGAGGAGGAAGAAGTATGCTGAGGAGAGTACCTACAGAATTAAGTTAACAAAAATGGGTTCATATTTTAATTTTCTACTTATTAAATACGTTTCATCAACACCAATTAAGTAAATATCTTTAATATTTTTCCCATTTGAATAACTTGTGGGTGAATCCCGTAATTCGATAGGTCGAGCGGCAAGGTCGCTCAGCTAATTTTTTTAACACACGATTTGCATCGTAACGCATTCGTCGAACCTACTCTTTAATTTCTATGACTAAATCCGCTCTTAATTGCAGAATACTTTTTTCGTTTTTGGAATAGATTTCGACAGATTTTATTGTTTCAACTTTTACCCACATTCGCGGCGTGATTAATTATAACATGCCGGAAAACGGACATTATTTATGTGTAATAAAACGAAATTTCGAAGCAATAATTTCTTATTAAATTGCGCGCTACTTTCGAGACACCCTGTTTAAGAAACATTTCAAATATTTTTTTTGTTCTACGGAGAAAATTCGATATGAAAACACCCCGATATCCCATCGTGAATTTTCCACCAGTCAATTATTCGATTCCGAATAGATCGTTATTGTTTGGTTGTCATGGTTCCTGTTAAATTTTAATATCAACTTCCATTCTGGCGAGTTTTTTTGCTTTTTCCTGCGACCGCAATCCTTCCACATAAACACGACTCGCAAATGACGGGCCAAATTGTCGCACCTTCGCCAGTTCATCACCAAAATATCGACCTTATCGCATACAGGGAGCTTTAAAAAAATCTTGGAATTTTAAGGCGTTGACTCCAAGGTTCATTCATTGAGATAATATGGGGTGCAGAAAATGTAATTAAATGGTTATTTGTAATTTAATCAGTTTCTGAAGTATCGCCAAGAAATACCTACACTTTTTTCTACACCATGTATATCAAAAATTCATACAAATATGTATTAACATTTTAAAAGAACTTATACACATCTTCAAGTCTACATATTTCTTCAAGTCCAAGTTAATTCAATAATTTATGTCCACCCTCTACTGCTTAAGCATACTTAACGAATTTACCGTAATTATTCGAATAAATTTCAAGAGATTTAACCATTAATTTCGTAATTTTTCGATTGTCGAACATAGAAGGATGCGCCGGCGACATTAGAGACCCTTTTGCTACTTAATTAATTGAATTAAACGAACCAAATAGCGCCATTATTCTCATGCAGCGAGAAAATCTATATAAGGGTCGGAGATACCGGCTCATCCAATTCAGTTCGCTTTGCACTCGGATTATCGTGAAATGCCTTTTTAACTATCGCAAAATAATAGTGGCAACTTTCGGTTATTTTACTGGATCGCTTGTGGTATCGTTGTTGTTGTTCCAGTACAATGGGTAAAATAATTTTGGTGACGCTGTTGATATGCATTCAATATGCATTAGCTGAGATATCGGAGCCTCTGGTATCCACACCTCTGGGTCAAATAAAAGGGACAGTAATTACCTCACGTCTAGCGAAGCCGATTTACTCCTTTAGAGCAATTCGGTACGCCAAAGCACCCGTCGACGATTTGAGATTCAAGGTAAGTTAATAAAAATTGTTTAGAGAAGATGATATATGTGGATTTTTAGCCTCCTGTGCCAGTAGAGAAATGGGAAGGAGTTTACAATGCGACCGAAGAAGGTCCTCTTTGTCCACAACCCACCGCCGACCTGATTTCCGACCTGATTTCAGAAGACTGTCTGATGCTCAACGTTTACTCCACTAAAGTAAGAGATTTTTTTTAAATTCGCAACTTTTGCCGATTATTTAAATTCCCACAGCTGCCCAAAGGAAAGGATAACCCCAAACGTCCGGTCATCGTTTTCATCCACGGCGGCGGTTTAAGCAAACTCGGCGGAGTCAGCTCCATCTTCGGGCCCAATTACCTTCTGGACGAAGAAGTTGTTTTGGTCACCATTAACTTCCGTCTAGCCACTTTAGGATTCCTAAGTACAGGTGACAAAGAAGCTCCGGGCAACAACGGATTAAGGGACCAAGTGGAGGCTTTGAAATGGGTTAAGAACAACATCGAATCCTTCGGCGGAGACCCGGATTCGGTAACACTTCTAGGTTCCAGTACTGGTGCGTGGTGCGTTATTTTACACATGGTCTCGCCGTTATCTCAAGGTAACTAGCTAATGGGTAATCTCGAGCTGTTTAAAATGGTCTAATTCTTGCAGGTTTGTTCCACAAGGCTGGAGCTTTGAGCGGCTCCATAGTAGGAGCCTGGCCCATTTACACTGAGCAAATGGTCGTTGCCAAGAAGCAAGCCAGAATTTTGGGATGCCCCGATGACACCTCCGCCAACATCATCAAGTGTTTGAAGACGAAATCGTTCAAGGAACTCGGGGATTCCCTGCCGCAATTCGGGGTAAAGCGGCTAGATTCATTTTCGGCGATTTCCTAACTCGATTGTCTGTTCGCAGGAATTCGGAACGGATCCTGTAGTTGTATGGTCGCCCGTTATTGAGCCTGATTTCGGCCAGGAAAGATTCCTCACGGCTCATCCCATTGAGCTCATCGCCAACGGACAGTTCAGCAAGGTTCCGTTTTTGTGCGGCCAGACTAGAGATGAATATGGATACCACACATTCAGTAAGATACTGTCTTAATCATCTGCCAGCTTCTTGTGATACTTCTTATTGTATCTCTTGTTGCCCTAAACTTAATAACAATGAATTTTTTTAGATATAGTGGACAACGAAACTCTAAGGACCCAACTGACCGAGCAGTTTGAAAAGTACGCCCCGATCACGTTCCTCTACGAGCAAAACACCGAGTTCTCCAAAACAGTGAGCAAAACTTTGAGAACCTTCTACCTCCAGGATAAACCAATCGATAGATCTCAAATGAAGGCGTTAGCGCAGGTAAAGAAAATGCATATTTATTGATATGTTTATTGATTGTTCGATTTTTAGCTTTACGCCGATTCTATAGTGAATTTCGCTGTAAACAGAGTGGCCAAAATCGTATCAGAGCACAATGACCAACCAGTTTATTATTACCACTTCACGTACCAAGGGCGATACAGCCACTTTTACACCCCTGGAAGCAACAACACCATCCCCTACGGTGAGTAATCGTTGGTTAAATAATTTGGTATTTACTGAGATTAATTAATTTAAAGGAGTCGTCCACCACGATGATTTGATCTATGTGTTCTACAATCAAAAGAGATTCCCGTTGTTCAAGGAAAATTCTCCCCTGGAAGTCGAAATGGTTACCAAATTGATCGCCGTTTGGGCTAACTTCGCTAAAACTGGGTGAGTTTCTACAGCTCCTAAAACTTAATTTACTAGATGTATTCGTTTATTTGATGATTCAGGAATCCAATGCCGACCCCGACGGAAAGATTAGACAACGCTGTTTGGGAACCATTCAAGGCGCCCAATCACAAATACATGGAAATCAGCGGTAAAATGAACGTGAAGGAAAACCTCCTGTCGAAGCGGTTCCAGGAATGGGAGAAGATGTACCCGTTGAGCATGTTCCAGAAGAAGGACTGAACTGATGTCACATATTTCTAGTTGAATTTCGTTTGTTGCGATCCTAACTGATTTTATTTACTTATTTTAACGTAATCTCTCATTCGTAGACAATGAATTTTGTGTAAATAAAGCATTGATTTTTTTCAATAAATTACCCACTTGGGATCTTCAAGAGATATTTTTATTCTTACTTTAATTATAATAGGTCTAATAAAATATATCATTAACAAGGTTTCCTTCAACGGTATCTTTAGATATAATAAAATTATTTAATGCAGGCTGTTAAATTTTTTTAGCTAAAAGACGAATAAAATATTTTTTCACGGTTACAATGGAATATAAATGAGTAGTGTTGGAAAATTTCGTAAAAAATTACTTAAAGAGAAGATAGAAAAGAATAATAAAATACCTTTTAACTATCTCTTAAGCACCTTTTAAGAACATTTTAAACGACACCGATATAGTTTAAATATGAAAATCCGAAAATGATACTTTCAATATGAAAAAAAAAATCTGTTAAATATCTCTCTTCATTTAAAATTCATTTCAGATAATGCAAATCTTTGTAAATATACTACTATTTTATCACCTCGTGCCTATATTAAGAATGTATTTCCAGTAAATGTTTCATAATATATTATACTATTAATTTAAATTTTCATTTCTCACAATCGTTTTGTATCTAACTCGGCATTTTTAAACATACAGGAATATTTATATTTTTAAATTTACCCTTTATATGTTACAAGGGTTATCAAAAGAAAATATTCCATTCTTTGATCCACAGCATTCTATTCGGCCGTTCTTTTGAAGGACGCGTCCGGTTGTCTATTCGACTTCACATTAGCATTCACATTCATTTTAATTGAATTAAACTAGTCGGTATAAAAGGGTCCCAGAATTCGCTACAATTTAGTCCTCCACTTCCATTTTAGACCCGCATAGTAAACGCGTTAACTTCTAAGTCGCCGTTAAAGAGATGGATTCTAATTTAAATAGTACAGGTAGGATGATTTTGGTGGTATTTTTACTGAGCATATGGAGTGCACGAGCAGAAATCGCTGAGCCCCTGGTGACTACGCCCCTGGGTCAGGTAAAGGGAACCGTGATCACTTCTCGTCTAGCAAAAAGCATATTTTCATTCAGAGGAATCCGATACGCCAAAGCTCCTGTTAACGATTTACGATTCAAAGTAAGCTCTATTGTATTCACCTCAATATATTTACAGTCACATAACAAAGTGTTAACGCTTCTGTAGCCTCCAGTTCCAGTAGAAAAATGGGAAGGAATTTACAACGCAACCGAGGACGGTCCATTGTGCCCCCAACCATCATCTGATCGAGTATCAGAAGATTGTCTGATGCTCAACGTTTACTCTACCAAGGTAATCGGGAGTGTTTACTTTAAGCAGAGTGATTTAACCAGATTCTTAACCATTCCAGTTACCAACTTTGAGCGAAAATCCTTTACGCCCGGTTATAGTTTACATCCACAGCGGAGGATTGCATAGCTTCGGAGGTGCCAGTTACTGGGTGGGTCCTAATTATCTCCTAGACGAAGATGTCGTCCTAGTTACATTCAATTTCCGTTTGGGTACTTTAGGTAAACAGCAATACCAAATATAAGTATTAAAAGTTTTATTAACGTTGTACT
This sequence comes from Phyllotreta striolata, assembly GCA_918026865.1. Taxonomy (NCBI): domain Eukaryota; kingdom Metazoa; phylum Arthropoda; class Insecta; order Coleoptera; family Chrysomelidae; genus Phyllotreta; species Phyllotreta striolata. Next base: position 14,471,559 of record OU900094.1, on the reverse strand, counting down.
TTAAGGGTTCTTAAGTACTGGGGATAAGGAAGCGCCCGGTAACAATGGATTAAGAGATCAAGTGGAGGTGTTAAAATGGGTCAGAAATAACATAGAATATTTTGGAGGTGATCCAGATTCCGTGACGTTGATGGGTTACAGTTCGGGGGCTTGGTGTGTTAACTTGCACATGGTGTCTCCATTATCTCAAGGTAACTAGCTAGTACCTAATTTTGAGCAGTTTCAGAGGATCTTGTGCTTGTAGGTTTGTTTCACAAGGCGGTAGCTATGAGCGGTTCTATCTTAGGACCATGGCCTATTCCAATAAACCAACTGGAAATCGCTAAGAAACAAGCAAGAGTTCTGGGATGCCCCGACGATACTTCTTCCAATATCATCAAATGCTTGAAGACGAAGTCTTTCCACGAAATCGGGGAATCGCTTACTAAATTTAAGGTATTATAGTTTTCTTCTATTGATTTCGGTTTATCATTCGTTATTTGCAGGAATTTGGTAATGATCCTATAATCATTTGGTCGCCGGTTATCGAACCTGATTTTGGTCAAGCCAGGTTTTTGACCGCCCATCCAATTCAGTTGATTACCAACGGTTTATTTAGCAAAGTTCCGTTCATGACTGGTCAAACTAAAGATGGATACGGATATCTTGCATTCAGTAAGTTTTAATTATTTCTATTTTTTCTTCACTACACATACATTACAGATATAGTGGATAATGAAACGTTAACACAAGAAATTAACGAAAAATTCGATAAAAACGCTCCAATTACGTTCCTGTACGAAAGGAACACAGATTTCTCCAAGAAGATCAGCAAAACTATAAAGAGTCTTTACTTGGAAGATAAAAATATCGAAAAATCTCAACTGAAACCTTTAGCAGAGGTAATAATAAATATTCATATGAAAAAGCATTTAATAGAATTGGGATTTCCTATATTTAGTTGTACGCAGATTTCTTGGTGAATTTCGGAGTCAATAGAGCAGCGAAAGTTATATCTGAGCACAGTAATCAGTCAGTGTTCTATTACGAATTCTCTTACCAAGGGCGTTACAGCCATTTTTACACACCGGAAAGTAATTACACAATGCCCTTTGGTGAGTACTCGGGTCAATTAATTAACTTTCATTATTACATAATAATCCTTCTTTAGGAATCGGACAACACGATGATTTGTTGTACTTGTTCTACATTCAAAAATTATTTCCGCTGTTTAAAGAAAATTCCCCCGAAGAGGTTGAAATGGTGAACAAATTGACTGCAATTTACGCTAACTTTGCTAAAACTGGGTAGGTTGGATGTTGCAGATAAATATTTAATATTTGGGGTCAATTATTTTAGGATTGCTATTTATTTATTTATTGCAGGAATCCGATACCATCTCCATCGGAAAAACTGGATAACGTGAACTGGGATCGGTTTACGTCCGGTAACAACAAATATTTGGAAATGGGTAGCAAATTAGTAATGAAGGAAAGGAAGCCGGAAAAACGTTTGCAAGAATGGGAAAAGCTGTACCCGTTGAGCATGTACCAGAAGAACAAGCACAGCCACTGAATAATACTAAATTGTAATTTAATTAAAAAATAAATGATTAATTTAAAAGAGTGAAAATTTTAAACGATTCTTTAGAGAAAATAAAGTCTTTTATCACACAAAATACATTCAAAATACACACAAAAACCCACCAATATACCATCTTCGTGTTAAAAAGTCTTTAGTTTATCTTGCCTATTAAAAATATCGAGATACTAAACCGGTACCGAACTACAAAATTTCCCAAATCTACTAATTTTAAACGTTTAAATTCAGGCAGTACGGCAATTTTCGGTCATTGTCTGGTAAAAATTTGCAATGGTAAAATTAACTTTGGTGGTGTTTCTATTAAGCGTCCAATTTCTATTGGATGCAAGTGCAAAAAAACCAAAGCCAGTGCGTACACCAATAGTGCGTACTCGATTAGGTAGAATAAATGGAACAATAAGCACTACTCGACTGGGAAGATCCATCTTTTCTTTCAGAGGTATCCGATTTGCTGAAGCTCCAATAAACGAATTAAGATTTGCAGTAAGTATTAATAAATGCATTTATTAATTTTGAAAGTAGGTAAATTCCAAATTGGAAACGCTATGAATGCATCTTAGATAAGTATTAACCACATGGTTTTTTTTCTATAAGTAGGTATTTTCCATTCTCAAACCACATAATAAAATACGCGTTATTCCATTGCGTAAATCAAATGCCCCGTCCAAAAAGTCAACCTCTTATCGTTTTTTTTATCGTTACTTCTAACCAATCGGGTCAAACCCGGTATGAACTATAAAAAGTTCGGAAACAATTAGATTCAATCACTTTAATTTTGTCGGTGATATTTGACACGAATTATGGCGAAATTGATATCGGTGGTGGTTTTGATTTGCATCCAATTGGCATTGGATGCAAGCGCAAAGAAAATGGCACCAGTGGTGGACACACCGCTGGGACCAGTAAGGGGTACTGTAGATGTTTCTCGAACAGGCAGACCTATTTTTTTATTTAGAGGAATTCGCTACGCCGAAGCTCCTGTAAATGAATTAAGATTTGAAGTAAGTGTTAATTAGTAGCCTAAAATAGTTAGGATTTACTTTTTTTGTATTTCAATGTAAAATTCAGTAGTGGAAAATCCTGCAAGTGCCTACAAAAAATGTAAAGCCTATGAAGAATTTATTTTCTCATACCAAGCAAATAATATTTTTCATAATTTCTAAATATTTTGTCAAACTATTTGGGTGTAAGGTTATCAGCAATGGACACCTATTTCAATTAACAATTTATCTAACATTAAATATTTGTTAATCTATTTACATTAGGTCATTCTTATCAATTTATTTTGGTTTAATTTCGTTATCCGGGTTAATAAATTAAATCCTATTACAATATCATCTTAACACTAAAATTTTTTATAGCCTCCTGTACCGGTCAAAAAATGGAGAGGAGTTTATGACGCCACTAAAGATGGTCCTCTTTGTCCACAAGAGACTAAACCTACTAAAAACCCCGTTACCATTTCTGAAGATTGTTTGATCCTCAATGTGTACACTCCGAAGGTAAATACCATTTAAAGGTATTTTAATTAATTTTTAATTATCTACATATTTTCTTCTACTTAGTTACACAATAACAAGAAAAGTCCTAAACTCCCCGTCATCGTTTTCATCCACGATGGTGGTTACCTCAGAGGTGGTTCAGCCAGTTACATGTACGGACCTGAATACCTCCTAGACCATGATGTTGTCTTAGTTACACTTAACTACCGTTTGGGTACTTTAGGTACGATAAATCAATTTCAAAATTAATAAAATGACGATTTAAAAATTGTATGTATGTTTATAGGTTTCTTTAATACTGGAGAAAAAGAAGCCCCCGGTAACAATGGACTTAGAGATCAAATTTTAGCTTTGAAATGGATCAAAGATAACATCGAATCGTTTGGAGGTGATTCTGATTCTGTCACCATCACTGGCTCCAGCGTTGGAGGATGGTCCGTCGCTTATCTTATGGTTTCCCCGTTAGCCCAAGGTAATTATATCACATGCAATATGATTTCTTGTAAATAATATGTATGTTCTGAATTTTCTTAGGTTTGTTCCACAAAGCTGTAGTAACCAGTGGAACTCCTACGGGAGTATTGACATTGGTACCCAACCAGATGGATGTAGCTAAACAACAGGCACAATTTGTAGGATGTCCCGATGACACAACGGCTAAAATGATTAGTTGTTTGAGAGGCAAACCTTACCAAGAAATCATCGATTCATACAAAGAATTTAAGGTAGTTATATTAAAAAACCCTTATTATTCTCGTTTTGGTAATATATTTTTGATACTTTCTAGGGATTGACCGGCCAAAAATCTAGCTTCATATGGTGGCCTTCAATTGAATCAGATTTTGGACAAGAACGAGTCGTGCCTGCTCATCCCATTGAAATACTTAAGAGCGGAGTATTTAACAAAGTTCCTTTAATGACTGGACAATCTAAAGACGAATATGGTTACCAGGCATATAGTAAGTTTATTTCGTTAAAACGGCATACAACGAATAGTAGGCAAAAATAAAATTTAACAATTTTGCAGACGTTGTTTATAACGAGACCATGAGGAATCTATTAAATGAAGATTTCGAAAAGTACGCCCCAGATGTTTTCACTTACGAAAAAGACACTGAACTTTCCAGAAACATCAGCAGAGCTATAAAATCATTCTACTTGAAAGATAAAGATATCGATGAATCCCAATTGGATAACGTCATCGCGGTAATTATTACGGAATTATTGATTGTTGGTGGAATTATTTACTGATTACTTATTACAGATATTCGCTGATGTTACGGTTGGATTTGCTGTAAACAGGTTTACTAAGCTTGTAGCAACCGCCAGTGATAAACCCGTATATTACTTCGAATTTACCTACCAGGGAGCTTTCAGCAACTTTTACACGCCCACAAGTAACTTCACCAAACCTTTTGGTGAGTAAATTATAACTAGTAAATTATTGGTGAATAAATTATACGCGTTTATTCTTCACAGGAATCGTTCATCATGATGATTTGATATACTTGTTCAGACAAAACAAGTTCCCCATATCTGAAGAGAACCACCCGAAAGATGTCGAGTTGATTGAAAAATTCACGTCTATCTACGCCAATTTCGCCAAAACTGGGTGAGAAATTTATTCGTTTATTCATGTTATAACTATTTTCTAACTTGTGTTTATTGTAGAAACCCGATACCGACAAAATCTGAGAAAATGGACAACGTAGAATGGGTTCCTTTCACCGTCCAAAATAACAAATATCTGGAAATTGGCAATGAATTGGTGATGAAAGAAAATCTTTTCAAGGAACGTTTCAGTGTTTTGGAGAAAGCCGTCCCATTGATACCCACTCAACATTAAATATTGACATTTCGTTTTAATTTTGACTATAACTGTTTCGATTAAAGTGTATTTTAAAATGTTAATGTATGTATGTGTATATTAATGTTTAAAATGTGTACCTACTAGTACAGTAAAGATAAGCATTTATTTTTAAATCGTTGTTTGACTAACCAAAAATTAATATTGCACTGTAATATGAACGGGAGTTTTGTAAAAAAAATTGCTGGGTCGTTATTTTTAAATAGGAATTGACAAAAATGTTCCTAATTGATTACGTAATAATCACTGGAAGTTATCAAATAGGGTCAAAAATAAAAAAACACTGACGAGGTTAATGGAATCGCAAATCAATAATTAATCACTCCTTATCTTAGGGTTAAATTAATATCGTCAATTGTGTCACAAAGTTAAATTAATCAAATCAAATTCACAATTACTGTGAACATGTTTTTCATTTCCGCTCGAATTTCAAAGACAAAATTTGAATGCAAAAGATACGAATCTTATTTACCTCACTTACCTCATCATAAATTTCATTAATTTCTTACATTCCACTCCTACACCATGTCGATCATCGATGGCTCTCGCCCAAAGCCGAAACACCTACAAAACGACTTCAAAATCCTGAAGAAAATTTACAAATTCTCCGCCTTATGGCACTACAATATTAGCCACCTCGTCCAGATAATATGCCAATATCGAAATGTAATCTGTGATCAACTGTAGCTCTTAATTGTGGGTCTTTAGGATACAAAAATTGGTCATCCCCTTTGCCATATTTAGTGACCAAATAAGACATAATGACAATCGACTACTATGAATCCATAATCGTCCAAAACAGGTACAGTGTAAATAAAATTATAATACTCCTTCGATTTTGTTTTATCGGAAGTAATTAATGCGGATGATAAGATACATATTAAATTGTTATTGTTGTTCGTTATTTACCGCGTCAAACCCGGTATAAACTATAAAAAGTTCGGAAACAATTAAATTTAATTACTTTAATTTTGTCGGTGATATTTGACACGAATTATGGCAAAATTGATGTCGGTGGTTCTGATTTGCATCCAATTGGCGTTGGATGCAAGCGCAAAAAAAATGGCACCAGTGGTGGACACACCATTGGGACCAGTAAGGGGTACTGTAGATATTTCTCGAACAGGCAGACCTATTTTTTTATTTAGAGGAATTCGCTACGCCGAAGCTCCTGTAAATGAATTAAGATTTGAAGTAAGTGTTAATTAGTAGCCCTAAAATAGTTAGGATTTACTCTTTTTTTTGTATTTCAATGTAAAATTCAATAGTGGAAAATCCTGTAAGTGCCTACAAAAAATGTAAAGCCTATGAAGAATTTATTTTCTCATATCAAGCAAATAATATTTTTAATAATTTCTAAATATTTTGTCAAACTATTTGGGTGTAAGGTTATCAGCAATGGACACCTATCCCAATTAACAATTTATCTAACATTAAATATTTGCTAATCAATTTACATTAGGTCATTCTTATCAATTTATTTTGGTTTAATTTCGTTATCCGGGTTAATGAATTAAATCCTATTACAATATCATCTTAACAATAAAAATTTTTATAGCCCCCTGTACCGGTCAAAAAATGGAGAGGAGTTTATAACGCCACTAAAGATGGTCCTCTTTGTCCACAAGAGACTAAACCCACTAAAAACCCCGTTACCATTTCTGAAGATTGTTTGATCCTCAACGTGTACACTCCGAAGGTAAATTTAAAAGTACTTTAATTAATTATTAATTATCTACATATTTTCTTCTACTTAGTTACACAATAACAAGAAAAGTCCTAAACTCCCCGTCATCGTTTTCATCCACGATGGTGGTTACCTCAGAGGCGGTTCAGCCAGTTACATGTACGGACCTGAATATCTCCTAGACCATGATGTTGTCTTAGTTACACTTAACTACCGTTTGGGTACTTTGGGTACGATATATCAATTACAAAATTAATAAAATGACGATTTAAAAATTGTATTTTTATAGGTTTCTTCAATACTGGAGAAAAAGAAGCCCCCGGTAACAATGGACTTAGAGATCAAATTTTAGCTTTGAAATGGATCAAAGATAACATCGAACCGTTTGGAGGTGATTCTGGTTCTGTCACCATCACCGGCTCCAGCGTTGGAGGATGGTCCGTCGCTTATCTTATAGTTTCCCCGTTAGCCCAAGGTAATTATATCACATGCAATATGATTTCTTGTAAATAATATGTATGTTTTGTATTTTCCTAGGTTTGTTCCACAAAGCTGTAGTAACAAGTGGATCTCCTACGGGAGTGATGACATTGGTACCCAACCAGATGGATGTAGCTAAACAACAGGCACAATTTGTAGGATGTCCCGATGACACAACAGCTAAAATGATTAGTTGTTTGAGAGGCAAACCTTACCAAGAAATCATCGATTCATACAAAGAATTTAAAGTAGTTTTATTAAAAAACCCTTATTATTCTCGTTTTGGTATATATTTTTGATTCTTCCTAGGGATTGACCGGTCAAGAATCTAGCTTCATATGGTGGCCTTCAATTGAATCAGATTTTGGACAAGAACGAGTCGTGCCTGCTCATCCCATTGAAATAATTACGAGCGGAGTATTTAACAAAGTTCCTTTAATGACTGGACAAACTAAAGACGAATATGGTTACCTCGCATATAGTAAGCTTATTTCGTTAAAACGGCATACAACGAATAGTAGGCAAAAATAAAATTTAACAATTTTGCAGACGTTGTTTATAACGAGACCTTGAGGAATCTATTAAATGAAGATTTCGAAAAGTACGCCCCAGATGTTTTCACTTACGACAAAGACACTGAACTTTCCAGAAACATCAGCAGAGCTATAAAATCATTCTACTTGAAAGATAAAGATATCGATGAATCCCAATTGGATAACGTCATCGCGGTAATTATTACGGAATTATTGATTGTTGGTGGAGTTATTTACTGATTACTTATTACAGATATTCGCTGATGTTATGGTTGGATTTGCTGTAAACAGGTTTACTAAGCTTGTAGCAGCCGCCAGTGATAAACCCGTATATTACTTCGAATTTACCTACCAGGGAGCTTTCAGCAACTTTTACACGCCCACAAGTAACTTCACCAAACCTTTTGGTGAGTAAATTATAACTAGTAAATTATTGGTGAATAAATTATACGTGTTTGTTCTTCACAGGAATCGTTCATCACGATGATTTGATATACTTGTTCAAACAAAACAAGTTCCCCATATCTGAAAAGAACCAACCGAAAGATGTCGAGTTGATTGAAAAATTCACTTCGATCTACGCCAATTTCGCCAAAACTGGGTGAGAAATTTATTCGTTTATTCATGTTATAATTATTTCCTAACTTGTGTTTATTGTAGAAACCCGATACCGACAAAATCTGAGAAAATGGACAACGTAGAATGGGTTCCTTTCACCATCCAAAATAACAAATATCTGGAAATTGGCAATGAATTGGTGATGAAAGAAAATCTTTTCAAGGAACGTTTCAGTGTTTGGGAGAGCGTCGTCCCATTGAGACCCACTAAACAATAAATATTGACATTTTGTCTTAATTTTGACTGTAACTGTTTCGACTAAACTGTATTTTGTACGTGTACATTACTGTTTAAAATGTGTATCTACTAGTACAGTAAAGATAAGCATTTATTTTTAAATCGTTGTTTGACTAACCAAAAATTAATATTGCACTGTAATATGAACGGGAGTTTTATAAAAAAATTGCTGGGTCATTATTTTTAAATAGAAATTGACAAAAATTTTCCTAATTGATTACGTAATAATCACTGGAAATTATCAAATAGGGTCAAAAATAAAAAAAAACACTGACGAGGTTAATGGAATCGCAAATCAATAATTAATCACTCCTTATCTTAGGGTTAAATTAATATCATCAATTGTGTCACAAAGTAAAATTAATCAAATCAAATTCACAATTACTGTGAACATGTTTTTCATTTCCGCTCGAATTTCAAAGACAAAATTTGAATGCAAAAGATACGAATCTTATTTACCTCACTTACCTCATCATAAATTTCATTAATTTCTTACATTCCACTCCTACACCATGTCGATCATCGATGGCTCTCGCCCAAAGCCGAAACACCTACAAAACGACTTCAAAATCCTGAAGAAAATTTACAAATACTCCGCCTTCATCGGCCTCGCCCCTGACCTGAACAAGAAGAGCTTACCCGTATTCCGCACCCTCATCATGTGCCTGGTCATCACCGTGTGCTTCGCCTTCACCATCTACTTCTCGGTGAAGGAGGTCTCCTCGTTGCTGACGCTGGTGTACTTTTCCTCGAAAATATTCGGAGCCGTCTTCGCCATAAGCTGCATTTTCAATCCCAACGTCGTCTACAGGAAGAAGTGGATCTTGTTCGTGAAGCGCTTGACCAGGCTCGAGTCCGCTGTGGCAGGAATGATGTTCGAACCGACGCCTTGGTTGTGGGTTGAAATAGGCACTTCGATCGCCATCGTATTCGCCTTCGCTGCTTACAACGTCCGCATAATATCTTCTAATTTGGTCATTTACCAAACAGACAGTAACTACCTGAGGTTTGTGATCTACTTTTACACCGTGGGGTTCTTCGTTTTGTTCTATTCCACGGTGATTTTTTTGAAGAGCAGATACGCCTTCGTGCTGAATTACCTGTATGGTAAGAAAGGGAAGATGTTTCGCAGCGATTTGAAGAGGTTTTCTAAGTTTTTGATCGCTGCTAGCCATGTTAACGTTACTTTTAACAAGATTTTCGGTTGGAAACTTTTCTTCTTCGTTTCCAGTGCGGTTTTGTTCTTATCTGCCTCTATGTTGTTTTTGATACATAAAAGCGGTATGTTTAACCAATTTTGGACGGCTGCGTATGCTCCCTTTGGAAATCTGGTAAGTTAATTTAATCGTTTACAAGAGTTTGTCCTATAGTCATAATTCACTTGACTACAATCGAAGGATTTTGGGACACACAGTATAATTAGATGCAAATTTTGGTTTCTAGATAATCGTTTGTTTCCTTGCTATGAATTGCGAATCAGTGGAAGTACTCGGCAGGAAAATAGTAACGGTTTGTTACGAAATATGCGAAGAAGAAACTGATAAATATATGAGAGAGGAATTGTTCGAAGTGGCTTCGTTGGCTGAGCATTTGAGACCTCGCTTCGACGCTGCAGGATTTTTTCCGTTCAATCAAAATTGCTTGATCATGATATTCTCGTCTGTTATTAATTATTTGGTCATTATTATTGAATTCGATGTGACGGTTAAGTAGATTTTTACAACGAAAAATTGCTTGTGTTTGAACATGTTTTTATTTACAATAAAATATTTGCAATATGGAAAAGTATTAAAATAAACCTACAATAGTATTTCAGTAGTGATTTTTATGCCCATTCGGTAATTTATCTTTGATGTAATCCAAGAAAACGTCCAATCCCCGTTGATTCCCTTCTGCGTAGTAAGGTAAGCTTTGCAATTTGTGCAACCAGGCCGATATTTTGGGAAACCTAACAGCTTGAATAGGCAGGAATGCCGACCAAGAAGTGATCGAAGAAACTAAACTAAAATCGGCGATAGTTAATCGATCGCCAGCTACATAATCTGTACATTCGAGGAACTTTTCTACTATACTAAACGATTCTTCCAGAGCGAGAATCTGAGCCTTGGGGATGTGCATCAGCCCTTCAAATATTAAGGCTCTCTGCAACAAAAACGTATTAAATTATTGAGTTAACAAGCAAAATGTATGCTTGCAGAATACTTTAATTTTACTCACTACAATATTAGCACCTCGTCCAGATAATATGCCGGTATCGAAATGTAACCTATGATCTACTGTAGCTCTTAATTGTGGGTCTTTAGGATACAACAATTGGTCATCCCCTTTGCCATATTTAGTGACCAAATAAGACATAATAACGTGACTATCGACTACTATGAATCCATCGTCGTCCAAAACAGGTACAGTGTGTTGGGGATTTATCTACAATTTTACGAAAATTAATTATTTAGGTATGGAAATAGGAATACATACCTTGAGAAAATCGGGTAGCAAATGTTCCTTTTCCAACAAATCCACATCCATCCACTCGACTTCGAGTTTCAAAGCTTTGAGGCAAAGAGTAACGGCCCTCACAGAGGGGCTCGAGATTATCGCGTACAGTTTGAGAACCATAGTGTTCAATAACGTTGATCTCTCGAGTTTCAAAAAACAATGAACGATTTGCGAAAAAAATAAAATTATAATACGCCTTCGATTTTGTTTTTTTGGGAGTAATCAATACGGACGATAAGATACATATTAAATTGTTATTGTTGTTCGTTATTTTATACAATTTGTTGCTATAAAAATAACTCCGATGGAAGGTGAAACGTCACCTATTTGTAGCGAAAGGCAACAAATTTTTGCGATTAACTTGTTTTGTAAACAAGCGTATAAACATGTACATTATCGCCTTAAATGCGAATTTTGCGAATTGATAATGCAGGTAAACGATTCGCTTAATGTTTTTCTTATGTAAATAATGAATATACAAGAGGTCAACAAATGAGAATTAGAAAAAAATAGATTTTTTCATTATTATGAGTCATTAGATAAAAGCTGTAAAACAAGTACTTATTTACTCGAAGCCGGTTTGTTAAATACATATCTTCTGTCCATGGCAAGACTCCGGGGAATAACTAAAAATCAACGCCCGTCTTAAATTTTTTAAGATGCTGAATAACCGAATAGTTAAGACTTCTTTTTTATATTAAATATTTAACATATGTCAATGTCACTTATCATAAACTTCAAAGTTGAATTAATAGATAAACAACAAAACAATAAAGACTAATTCTAATCTATTAAAAAATTCAAAATTTTTAATATTAGCAATGTTCAAGCGGAAACAACCTAACAAAGCCAAATTAGAGCATAAATTGTATTTGGTAAGCTTCGATAGCGCAACACAAAACAATTTTCTTTCAACTTAGCACGATTCATTTTAGGCTCGGGAAAATCCAGAACCAGTATTCGATTTAACCGACTGCGAACTGTACGAAGTACCGAGCGGCATTTACTCGTTGTGCAGAGTATTCCTGAAGCAATCTCTCAAATTAGAAAACAATAATCTAACCTCCCTAAATGGAGGCGGTAACCTGAAGGATTTGCACTCGTTGAAAACGTTGAATTTAAGCAATAACTCGTTCCACGAACTACCCGCCGGAATCGCCTTCCTGACCAATTTGCAAGAATTGCACTTGTCCAATAACCAATTGAAAAAGCTTTGTGATAGTATCTGCCAGCTCAAGAATCTGAAGATACTCGACTTGTCCGATAACCATCTGAAAGCGTTACCAAACGGTATTGGTAACCTTGAGAACTTGAGAATATGTCGCATTAACAATAACAAAATACGTATGCTGCCAAAAAGTATACACAAATGGAAGAAAATCCGAGTTTTAGAGCTAGACACTGTTTTATATGAATACCCTCCGGAGAATATCGTTACTCAGGGATTAGAATCTGTAATGACCTTTATTTGTAATGGTTAGTATTCAGTTGAAATTAATTGCATTACAAATGCATAATTATGTATTTTATTAGACGTAGGTGTGCCATATATTGCTGCCAATTATGATGCAGATGAAGAACTCGATGCAAATACTTCATCTGTTAGTGATACTACAGATTCCGTGCAGGTAATTATTACAATAAGGGTAATATGATTTTGTAAAATGCAAACGTTTTCAGCAAAAAAAAATCAAAGAATTTCTTGAAATTGAGAGGCGCAATGAAATTCTTACCAGGCAAGAGCTTGAATATGCAAATGCCTCTAAAGTACAAAGAGATAAAGTAAGATTTATTATTTGAAGACGTTCATAGAGTTTTTTTTGTCATATTTTCAAATTACTGTTAAAAAAATGAAGATTCAACATACATTTATAATTGTTTTAAAACTTCCAGCTATTAGCAATAATAACCCAACAACAAGATCACATCGATAACGAACTGTACAAACTTCACCAAGAGAAGGAATTCGACAGGTTCAAATTAATAGAACAGCTACAAGAAGGTGAATTATACCTTTAACATCTAAGAATATTACTCACTATTTATCATTTAATTCCAGCGGAAAATACTGCGGATATCGCGATTAAACAGCTACTAGTCATAAGCAGGGAACCCTTAGGGCAGCTTTTGGAACAAGAGAGACTAGAGGAGGAGAAACTACTGAGTGCCATAAATCGATACAACGAAACGTTACGTAAAGAAGATATTTTATCGGCCATGCAAGAAATTTTGGCGCAGGAAGCCCTCAAATTCAAAGAGTTCGATCAAAACAGAATGGAAGTATCAAAGAGCATAATGGAGCAGTAAGTGCCTGTATGGATTAATCGACTCTCGAATAACGTGATTATTTCAGAGAAACGGAGATAGATTACAAACTGCTGGAAGTCCTGCAGAATCAAGACGAGCACAAAGTAGAATTGGTTAATAAACTCATAATCGATAACAATTTGCAAAAGGCGGCCGTGGCTACTTTACTGGAACGAGGCGATGCCAGGAGTTGGGGCTTATTGCAGCAAATTCGATTCGTCGAATCGCAATTGGCAGCCCTCACTCGATTAGAAATCGACAGGAAGAAGCTTCAAATGGACGAGCATCTAGTGAGTAAATAATGTCGGTGTTACAGCTAATAACACTGCTGTTTTAGAATGATCTGTGCGATAAACGATGCACTTTATCAGTGTTGCTCGTGGATTTGTTGGAGCAGCAAAAGCAAAGAAGATCGCAGCTGATATCTACAATGCAAATGATGGAAGAAAGCAATATCGAAAGCGAAGAAGATTTCTGGCTGCGACAGTACCAAAGACTGCTCGATAAGTAAGCGAGTACTAATGATTGAATAACTATTAAACAGCTTCTTGTTTTAGATTACCCGAAGGTTTATCTCACGCACAAAAGAACATCGATCCGCTGTTAGCACAATGCCTTCTTTTCAACGGCGTTATTCACTGTTTGCCATTTTTAGCTAATCTAACTCAATGCCAAAGTAAGTTAAATTGCATCGGGTATTGTAGAAATATTGTATTCGAATAATTTTTAGAAAAAATCCAGTTCATAAGCGATGAAGATTTGTTAAAAGCTGGCGTGTTGTGCGGCAACGAGCGCTTGAAAATCCTCGATGCTTTTCAAATGTACGAAAACAAGCAGGAAGTGTGTGGTACTGTCAATGATACTTGCGCAAGCGCGCCTCCGCAGTTACCAGAAGAGGCCAGCGCTCCTGTTCCGGAGAATATGAAAACTATTAATAGCACCGAATGTGTAATATGCCTGGATATGGAGGTACATTATTTGTTAACGATGTTTTAACGTGTATTTACTCGTTTTATTTTTCAGTGCGAAATTATATTTGTGCCGTGTGGACATCTGTGTTGTTGCGGTAATTGCGCTGTGCCTGTAAAGGATTGTCCGTTGTGTCGGGGTAGTATAGAGAGGAAAATTACCCTAGTTTTATAAGGTTTCTAATTAGTTATAAATGGTAAACTCGAATTATTCCACCACGATTTTTGCTATATATCCACGTTTTTCTACGCTAAACGGGTGTTAAATATTTTCCATATAATCAAGCGAGCTTGATTCCAAGTAATAAAATAAGGATTTTCGAGTGATAGCAAATTCGTTAATAATGTTTGAATGAAAACAATGGTGCTGTATTAAAATAAATTTATTCCACACATAATTCAAAATCCACAACTTTTTAATACTTGTTACTAATGTATTTTTGTACAAAAACAGAAGCACAGTTTTATGCCTTTCAATACTGATATTCTAGTCACATTTATTGGACAATCTAAAGGAATTCGATTCTACTAAAAGTATAAGATTAAGTGATTGTTGTACCTTGCTTTAAGTCAAATTTAGACGATACTTTATTATTAAAATTTTACATTTATTACATTTTTAGCTTATTAAAATTTATAATTATTTTGTGTTGTTAAATAAACTTTTAAAAAATATTGTTTTGCGTTATAAAATTAAATCCTACACTAGCTTCTCATTCATCATCTTTCAGATCGTCTTCAGCAGTCTCGTGTTGATCATCGATATCATCGGTATCGTTCCCTTCGATCGATTTCTTACCTTTGCCTTTCTTGGACCTCGAATTTTTGTATTCTAAAATAATTAAGATTATAAACGTGCCACAATTATACAAAAACTGAATATACAACCTATTAATGCTTCCTCTAGAGGTTCTATGAAATTTTCAAACTCCAATTCTGTTAACGCAGTCATAACGTCTTTTGGAGTCAATGTTTTCCTGTTACCTTTCTGGGCCTCGTTAGAGGCCTGCGAAGTCACGTAAAGGACAAACACTGATGCAGCTCTAGACAGAGCAGATCTGGCGTCCTTTCCAATATTTACAGAGTCCGGGAGCACTTCTTTTATTATTTTCTGCACCGAAGCATTGGGGAGATTCAGGTCGTCTAACTTTTCTGCCATGGTATTTATCAAAAAAAGCTCTTTTATTAGAAAACTTATAGGCTCTTAAACATTTCTATTTCCCACAATTTGTTAGTTTATAACCTAAGTAACTCTTCTTTTTAGTTGATAACTGTCTCATGTCAATAAAAGAAAAAGGCCAGACAAAAATTCATCTGTCATGTCACTGTCAGTACGTCACTCACGTCACGTCAATTAAAAAAAGATTGACACGTTTGAAGTTGATTTTTGAGTTTCTTTTCTCTGGCCGAGATTTTCTCGAATGGCTTTCTAAATTAGTAAATTGTAAATAGTTATTTATTACCTAGTTAATCCAGCAATGGCTAGTCCCAGAACAAGACGACTACTGCAGGAATTAAAGCCCAACAATGAAAACGATGTAGGTAGAACTTTTCAATTTACCTGTACAATATTATTTGATCTGATTAGCCACTAATTTTTTATAAACTTTACCATTGTTTAACGTTCTTTACCTTGAGGAATTAAAAAAAGGCTGTTCGTTTCAGAAATGTTTCGAATGTGGCACTCTAAACCCACAATGGGTGTCCGTTACATATGGAATATGGATTTGCCTGGAATGCTCTGGAAAGCATCGAGGATTAGGTGTACATTTGTCGTTTGTACGTTCGGTTACGATGGATAAATGGAAAGATATAGAATTGGAGAAAATGAAAGCAGGAGGAAATCGGAATGCCAGAGTATTTTTCGAAGCTCAACCCGATTGGGATGATAACATGAACATTCAGCAGAGATACAACACAAAAGCAGCAGCATTATACAGAGATAAGGTACTACAAATTCGCTTCGAGTATGACACCAAAATGTTCAAGTTTATGTTTCCGTTTAGATTTCAACTTTAGCTCAAGGAAAACAATGGGATGAGAGGAAATCCCCAGCTCAAAATTACACGAGTAGTATAATCGGCATGAATTCAACTCATTCCGGATCGAAAGAAACCTACTCGTCTTCCTCTTATCAATCATCATCGTCTTACAACGCCGATTTGACGGGTTTTGTGGAGACTCAAGAATGCAAGGATCAAACGCAAGCGTATTTTTCTAGGAAACAAACGGAGAACGCCAATAGACCAGAGTAAATATATTTATGGATGTATTTAAAATGCCTTGTTAAATAATTTATTAGGATTCGTTGACTGTCTATTCCAGATTTTTCAATTAATGTAGTTTATTCATTTTTTAGTAATCTCCCTCCTAGCCAAGGAGGCAAATACAGCGGATTCGGTTACACCGCGAATCCCCCTCCGCGTAGCCAATCTCAAGAATTTGTAGACACCGCAATTTCATCATTAGCTAGTGTAAGTTTGGAGGATTCGATGGTTAATTGTATTATGAAACGTGTTTCATTGCAGGGCTGGTCGTTTCTTTCATCATCTGCGACGAAATTGGCGAGCAAAGCGTCAGAGAACGCCGTCAAATACGGGGGATTAGCTAGTCAGAAGGTAGTTGAAGTTAGTTCGCATGTAGGGGAAAAGGTCCGTTTAAGTTTGTTACTATTCTTTTCATTTTGTTTGATTTATCCGAGGAAAAATTAATACTAAATTATATTGGGCAAATCGAGGTATTTGTTCGATTTTTTATGTTTCTTATCTTTTTATTTATGTATTTATTCGTTTATCGCGTAGGTACAATATTTACTGAATATTTCTCATAATTTATTGTTATAAACATAATGGGTTAACTAAACTCTTCACTTTTATAAATGGTACAATGTAAATGAACTTAAGACAAGTACTCATAAGGGAAGTATGGAGGAACTTTCAATCATACCAATTTATCGTCACGAAATGTCCTATGTAGCAGCCTTAATACTGATTACAGCCCTTTGAAATTCCGCTCACAGGACAACGTCAATATGACAGATAAGTCGTTTCGATATTTCCACAATGATTCGCATTTTTACCATTGTACAAAGAAAATTATAGTCCGCGTGAAATGAAAACAACATGGCGAATTTGGGCAAATGCACGTTATGCTTTCTGCTGTTGATCACGTTATCGGTACCGATCGGTCTGATGAGCGGGCTGATGTACTGGTTCGCGTACTGCTGCACGTCCTGCTGCGAATGCTGCGACGATTGGGCCTGTTGTTACCTCAAAGGCGCCCAAATACCCGGCAATTGCATGGCCTGTGTGCTAAACTGCGGCGACGATCCCTACTGTAAATAATTTAATGCTAATAATTCAATCGAAATGCAAGTTTAAAACTTGTAGTGCGTAAGTAAGTGCGTAGAATCGCCGCTTGAAACCGCTGTTATGTTTATAACTAATAGATTATTAAACATATTCAGTAAATTAGATTTTTTTTATTATTTTTTTTTTGTTATTTATTTTGTTTCCGATAGGTTAAAGAAGGGACTTTGTTGGACGATTTGGGTTGTCAAGTTACTAGTTTAACGAATAAGGTAAATACTTATAACCGATGCGAGTCTCTTAATAAGTGGTTATATGTTCTTATTATTCGGTACAGATGGGAGAATTGGGCAGGAAAGGTTGGAAGGAAATCAGCAATCTAAACAACGACGGTAACAGCGGTGGTTACGGTGAAATGGCCGGCGAAAACTACTCGCCCAGCGAAAAATCCTCCCTATACAGCCAAGGAAACGGTTACGTTAGAGAAGAAGATTGGAGCTACGCCAGTCAACACGGTTCTAAGTAAGCCCCAAAACTCTTCGAACGCATCTGCTGGGTAATTCGGTCACTCATCGAAACGTTTTTTTTTTCGTAGAGCCTCGAGCCCGAAGTCGCCGAACGAGAGCTGGGAGGGCGGCTGGAGCGGCTACCAGAACGAAGACAACGGCAGTTATCAGTCGGGTTTGAAGAATTATTCGTCGAATAGCGCCGCGTCTCCGACGGAAAAGGCCGGCAGGACCACCGGCAAGGCGGAATCGAAGGCGAAAGAAGGGAAAAATACTTGGAACGATAACAAGTGGGGCGATGATGAACTGTGGGAGAGTTTGAACAAGTAAATTCAATAGGCAATTTCGATATTATATCAGTGTGGTTACGATTAATTGATATAATTACACACGTTTAATTACTACCTTTAGCTTGAAGAAAAAAATTTTTAATAATAGTGAAAAATTGAGAACAAGTGATTTGTTGTAATTATTAAAAAAAATATGTAAATGTTCATTAAAATAAGGACAGGTAAACTTACTATGGTTAAGAAACTTTTGTGTATATTTTATTATCGTTTTAGTAATATTTTACTATAAATAATGTATTCTACCTTACGTTTAAATATATATTTTTGAAATACATCTTGGTTAAATACAAAATTTATTCAAACTATTCTAAAGCTCATCAAAATTGTTGAGTATTTTGTCATTGATCATCCTAAATCTACAGATGATTAATAACTTATTATTTAACAAGATCATAGTATGTATAGTCTCACTTTGTAGCACATTTTTAATCATCATAGTATTAAAAATCATAATGATGAATAATGAATAAATCATTATATTTGATGAGCCTACCTACAACTTAAATAAAATGATATTCATGTAGAAAAATACCCAGCTAGAAGAGAGCTAAGGAAATGTAAGCTAAAGCTTAAGTACAAATGAATAAAATGAGCTTCAACTAGAAAAATACCTACCTAGAATGAAACTAAAAACTAAAGAGGTAGGTACATTATGTAAATTGGGCTTAATGCAAAACTAAAAAAAAGTTTACGTGCATGTCTGTTAGCACGTTTCGATCTCAAAGCGTAGCAACCGGTGATGTCAATGTTTATTTTAACACAAAATTTCTAATGTTATCGATTAGTTTCTGGCACCGCCGGCCAATTAAAAGTAATCAATCTGGACTCGCACACCGCCTTCGTAGGGGCGGAATTTTCAAGCGTTTCGATGCATTATTGCGCTCGTTCGTTGGAAATTCTTTTCGAAATTTTTACCAATATTTCGGTTGTTATCCTTCCTGCTCTACACGCAGCGATAAAATCGCTTTTTGCACGATTCACGACCGGGCGAATTGCTTCGATGCAGGCACGGCATTTATTGAATACTATCACGAATCATTAGAAATTTATACGGCAAACATTTCACCGAACTTATTACTGTATTACAACCAGTAGTTCTTTTTATTCTAGACCGCACGGTGCGCTAATTTCCCAAACAAAGGTCAGTACTCTTACTCCACACGAGCTAGATAATCCTAGTATCCATCCCACCCCAGGTAAGGTGGTGCAATATTTTTTCCAGTAATTACAAGCGTGGCAACGAGGTGAATAGTCTAAATGGTTTTCGTGACCGCTTGGAAAAACCGTCTCGTTGACACGAAAGTCGAGGTAAAGGGGCGGCAGCCCGGGGGCCCTCCGATCCAATGGCAATCGTCGGAACGGATCGAGTAACAATTTTGATTCATCGCGAAAAAAACTCAGTCACTTGTCGGGTAATAATCAATGAGGATTTGCGTGCATTGGGCCATATGTTGTCGGTTTCGCGTAGGGGCTGGTAAATGGGGTAGAACTCTGCTGGAGGAATTGATTCACGGACAAAGCTACGTGGATTTGGAAATGAAGGATTTGTGGTATTAGCTAAGATTTGTTAGCTTCAGTTGAGGGTATTTCTTAGAGCTTATTAAAGGTTTTAAAAAAAATACTTATCGTCGAAAGGAAATGATATTGTGGGGTTTAATTTTTAAATGCTTAATCGAAATAATATTATTCTTAATCGATTTTTATTTGTTCGAATAAAATATCGATTATCGCTTACACTCATAAAAAATAAGAAAATCCACGACATCTTATTAATTATTATCGATAATATACTTTATAAATATTTAAACCGAGAAACGTCAGGTAGGTATTCATTTTCCAGAATTTCCTTTCTACCGGAATAATTGAATATTAGTATTGAGGCCACGTAAATCTATAACGAATTTAAGTAATACAACATTTATAGGTGTTTGCTTTCTTTACGTTGCAGGTAGATAATTATTGTCTTTGGCCCGCATGATTTATTCAAAGCAAAAAAGGGCTACGTTTGGGGGAAAAAAACTTTAGTAAGTGGGTTGGTTTTCCACCTCGGCATTTCCCGAAATTACTCAAATTATACGGGTTATTAAAGCTATTAGCTTCCTTGTGATTAGTAAGTATCCGCTGTTAGGTAATTTCTTTAGTTTAGTTACAAGTTAGGCCGTGCAATTGATTAATCCATCGATAAAATACGCATTACAGGACGTCTTTCCTTGGCATTGCCCGGTTTATTAAATTTTTAATTTCTGTTTAAATCGATATATTTTAACCTTTAGAATATAATCCACAAAAGTGTAGTTTAGAAATAAATTATGTATGTACTGATTCAGCTAAAAAATAGTGTAGGTATACCGGATTATTTTCAATATAGGAGAGTTGTTTAGTAAAAATATTTCACTGAATTTTGCCGTATTTTTGGGAATTTTGGAGGAGATTTTTTTGATGTATTATGAGGTAAAAAGTTGATGTTCTCTTTCAAAAAATTATTATACATACAGGATGCTTCATCAGAAAATTTCTACTGGAATTTCCATTAGAAGAGAGCAACTAAGTCTCGTGTTAAGACATCATGTATTACAAGAAAATTGAAATTTTCCAAATAAACATTACAAAATGAGCTCTCAAATGCAGCAAAATATATTCAACTATTCCATCTCCACCTAAATATGAAGCAAAATAATTTTTCCTATCGAAAAAAAAAACGGCGATCTTTCCAATCGACGTGCATTTTCCCGTGGAAATTTCGAACCGTTCCCACCGACCTATCGCGATGCCGCGCCACAGAGGAGCTCCACGACAACGGGCCAGCGTATCGTGGACTCCGTCGAATTTATACATAGTCTCTATAGACTCTAAATAAAAGTAAACTCCACTTGGGCTTCGCCGTCAGTCCTTAACGAGCCCGAGGGAAGTCCGCTCGCCGTGCGTGCGAGTGCTGCGCGTGTCCTGCGTTTTCGTCGGAAAAATCGCGGAAATTTATTCGGAAAATCGGACGCGCTCGAAATCGGATTTTCATTTTCACTGGAAGCGCCTCAGCGGTAGCGCAACCGAAGGAGATATTTTCCCGATTGCGGAATGATATATCGATGGAATTTATGATTTTATCTGCGATATTGTGATAATATAATTAGTTTTCTATTAATATTCGCTGCTACAGAGACAATTTGCTATAAGTTTGCGATGTAATGTGTTCTTTTAGGAGACGTTTTGGTATCTAATCAAAGGTAATTAATTATATTCGTTCGTTAGGCTAACAGGTGAAATGGTGTTTACCAATCATTTATCGCGTATTCGATAAACTTGCTATTACTCACTTTATCGCCAATTAAATATAATACCCTAAATATTTTAGGTAATAAAAGCAGGTGAAATAATTTTGTAGTCTCAATGCATATAGTCAGAAAAAAATTGTACAAAAGTAGAGTGAAAGCAAAAAGTAAATATTACATCAGTTGGTTATTATTTTTGAAATTTTAATTTATACAGAATGTTGGACAAGTTGAAGGTTTGTTCAGATTTAGGAGCCGTAAAAAATATTTGTAATGTTAGAAAATAAAATCTAACTTTCTAAAGTATTTTCTATACCACATTTTAAAGTGTTTTGGTATAAGTGATAGAACACTCTGTATAGATTATAAGTATTTAGAAGACATCTAATTGAACTATTTTTTCCGGTAATATATTAACAAAAAAATTACCTGAGCAGATATTACCAGAAAAATCTTGATACCAGCGATATGCACCAGAATTAATTGTTTTAAATTGATTAAATTAGAGCAGATATCTTTGGGAAAGAACCATTTCATGACCGGATATTACACTAAATATAACGTATCCGCTATCGGGTTCACCGCGAATTAATTTATCGTTTTCAGAAAATGTTAAAGTATCCAAAAATTAATGAAAGAATGTGGAATTAAAATACTAGAATTTTTGTTTTATACTGTCACGGTTAGAGTATCATTTGTTAGCACATTATTTGTTCATTATTTTAACCTAATGATGCATCGACTGAAAATAATGAATGACATCACACACCTAAAATATATTCTGATTTCAATTTTCATAAGGTGCGTTAAAATTATTTTTTTATCGCATTTCCCGATAATAGATTAATGAATAATTTACCTTCCTCTTTTCATAAGTTTTTCTAAACAATCAATTAAGTAGGTAAAACTTTGCCTATTTTACTTAATGATTATTTGATTCCTGATTAGGGTGCATTAGAACAATCCAAGTGTATTCATCCTAAAATTCTTGTTAAAATATACCTAATAGAGTTTTCTACACACGCATGCACACCCACAATTTCTATTGTTAACATGACCTCATCGTTCAATCCATAGTTTTAATTATTACCAGACATGATTATTAATATAATTAATTTAACCAGGAGTTATTAATATCATTAATTTAACGAGGAGTTATTTTAATATATTTAATTCGTTGTCGAGCCGGCCCAATATAGTTAATTCGTGGAAAATTGCGAGAATGAGTCTAATTAACTGTTGAGAATTTCCTTTAAAAATAATCGCCCTAGTAACTGCAAACGAAGGCAATAAAACCCAATTTAAGTGCACGGCGAAATTAAAAAGTATTTTCCAACGATTGAATGCGAGAAAAGTGCAGACTAATTTTGTAAACCGATGAAATATTTAAAAGATTCCAAAGTTCGCAATAAACCGAACAGTAAAAGAGTTCATCCAGATATTATCTGGAGTGTGGAAATCGTAAAGCTCTCGAAATGCAGCTGGTTTTTAACGAATTTACTTCATTAGGTTTACACACGAACCTTATTAATTATTCAATTTATTTAGGTAGGAACATTCAAAGGGCATATTGTAGGTATACATGATACAGGGTATACCTATGTATCATGTATCATGTAAATAAACCTGCTATTCTCTATTACCTACGACTATAAATATTAATTAGTGCAATTTGTGATTAATGCAGTTTTAAAAACAAACTTGGATAGGTGGTATGCATGACATTAAACTTTAAAATGTTTTATATACAAATAATTTAAACGTTAAATCCAATTTCGAATTAATAAACAGAAAATCAGCGAGCAATTAAACGAATTTAATGTTTATTTGTTCCCGTTTTCTCGGGATGATTGTTCGGCTATAAAAATTTTCAGGAGTATGTTCTCATTTATACATTGCGAATAATTAAATTGAGTAAAAAAAGGTAAAATAAATAATCTTAAAATTATCTTATAAAGTAATAAAGTTAAGGGGAAATAACGGGACCCATGGGGTTTGTACAGTTTATAATTAAGGTGATATTATTGCTCGATTTTTTGTGGTTAAATGTTTGTAAATTATAGGAACACCCTGTATACAATTTCTTCAATATTATTCCAAATTTCCAAGTTTGCTTGATGTTGTCAATTACTAATTGTCAATTGTCATGTGAAATTTGAACAGAATGACAACCTAAGTCCTCGAAACTGTCAAAAATAGGAGCATTATACCTAATAGTTTGGTGCGCAAATTGCTCAAAAATTAAAAAACTTTGATTTCCAGATTCACTGTGCCTACGCTTCTTGATCGGCATCAGTTCAAAATGCCCGATCAATTCCTGCTGTGATTAAAAGTGGCTTATTTGGTAAGTTCATCTCGAGTTTCAAGCACAGCAATCCCCAATGTTCTAATAAAACGAACTCTTCCAGTTAAGTGATCCGCCGCAAACATGGCGGCTCTGCCCCCGTTGAGCTGCTCCCCGCGCATGAAGGAAGAGCTCGTGTACCCCATCACCTGCACGGTGGCCACCAACCTGCTGGCCCCCGTCAAGACCGAACAGCAAATCCTGGAGAACTCGATGCTGGAGGATGACCCGAACGCGAACTGCGCCGCCTCCGCCGTGCCCAAGGAGAAATCGGGGCCGCGCTGGGGGCCGCAGCACAAGGGGGCCCAGGAACTGGCCAATTTGTACAGCAAAGGTGAGATCGCGATTTCGAACGCTTGGGAATTTTTGGCATTGTTAGGGATGTAGAAATTTGAAAAAAAATGGTATTTCTAAGGTCTGGAAACAGCCTATGCTTATGCATTAGTGAATGTGTCTCGTTATTTGAAGACTTTTTGAGCTTCACTTTTGCGCCGCACCGTGGCGAACGATCGGAAGACCAACTTATCTCAGCCAATCAGCGTCGCGATACATATAAATCGCGGTTGTGTGAAATGACAGTTCGAGCTGTCAAAACTTCAACTTTTTCGATTTATGTTTCCAGGACCTTAGAAATATACGGCTGTGGTAAAAACATTTATTTTTTAATACTTGTAAATGATAAAAAGGAATAATTGCTGGCACTTCTAGAGTAAGTATTTTCCAGATACAAATATAGCATATAAAATGCAAATTGCAAAAAGTTTTTTGTACCTACTGATTTTTAAAGTTGGCAGAATTTTTAAATTTCCCAGCCTTCTTGGCGTCTATCTGGCACGCATCTTGAAAATCTGATGCAGTAACTAGAAGATATAGCAAATAAATAGCAATAATAAATTATCAAAAAAATTCCCCTTTTGATCCTGCTTTGATTACTACGCAAACATTTACTCCTTTGACATCCTCATCTACTCTTTTCCCTAAAGTGCTCTTTGAAATCGTGGAAACAACAGCATTTTCGACTCTATATAATATGTAAAAATAGTCTTTCCATATAGGCGCCTTGCCGGTGCTCCGATTTCGCGTGACGTGTACGTTCCGGAGTAACGTAACGTTTCGAGAGTTGAATGAAATTCCATAACGTTGACACAATTTTTTGGCAGCCCGAATCAAAATTCGAGCAATGCTAAATTTAATCTGTCGCAAAGTGACGGACGCTTAAACGATAACCGTTTAGAAGCGGATTTATCGGTTTCCTTGTAGGATTTCGCAGAAGCGATTTTCTTGATGTACAGGGTGGCCCAGAACTCACGCCCCACCGGGAAATGCCTTATGGAAACGACAATGGATATGCCAAAAGTGCAGTCGAAAACAAGAAAAAGTTATTCCTTTGGTAAATAAAGAGGTTTAAAATTGACCAATCCCAGTAGGAATTCAAATCCACGAAAATGACATGAATAATTAGCTATACACCAATTTGACATTATTGAAAGATTCTATTTCTTTCAAGAAAGATTTCTATTTCTTTATTTACCAAAGGAATAACTTTTTCATGGTTTCGATGTTTCGACTGCAGTTTTGGCATCTCCATTGTCGTTTCAATAAGGCATTTCCCGGTGGGGCGTGAATTCTGGGCCACCCTGTATATTTTCACTCGGTTTGTTTACCTACATCTTAAAGGATTTCGTAATTGAATAAGCGCATTTGTACTAAATGCAGTATTTGTTTGTTTGCTTCGAGGACGTTCGTACTTACTAATAAGCTCATTTGGCGAGATTCGCTAACACAATTTGCAGTTATTTACGTGTTTGTAGATAATTTACGTACCTTTTTACTACTATTTTTGTTATCCCTGTTACTGTGAATTATTTTACGTATGTACAGAGTGTTTCAAAATATTTCTATTAAAATTCTATTTACTTTATTGGGACACCGCGCATCCTCAAATATGGGTAAAGTTTGGTAAATAGTGAATCATAAAGCTTTATAGCCTTTCGGATAAGATAATAATTGGGAATTACACTTTTGCAATCATCACTTATCAAGAAACTACGTACAGAGTGTCTCTCACAACAAGGATATTCGTACAAATTTTCATGAAAAAGCCTTCAGCTATTCTGTTCCAATATCAAAAAATTTCTTTTTTATTTTCAACTTTAACACCTTATAACTTCCTTACCAGCACTTTTGAATATAGGTAAGTTAGGTTAAATCATTTTATTTCGCCCCAAAAATTTGCAGTTAAGCCATATGTCCCAAAGCAACCTTTTATAGAGACACCCTGTATAAATTACTCCAAGTGTGTTTTATATCACCAAATTCCGATCGAAAACGAGGTAAAAATGAAATCACTAAACCGCACGAGTATCTCTTAAAAATACTGAAATATTAACGTATCGAGCTAAACTTTTCGATGTTTCCCGTCGAATAAGGATTCGTATCATTCCAGCAATCGATGAAATAATTCGCTGGTAATAATTAATGCGATCTACAGTGGTCTATTGACAATAGACTATTGTTGTCTTCTGGGTGATGGTTCGTCGACCTTTAACACGGCCTGGCGAATGAAGGATTTTTCTTTCAATTTTTCCGGCCTTGGTGTATTTTGAGCGAATCGAACGTCTAGCACGTGCATGTGCATTTTTTTCGCTACTACTTCATGAGTTAAAACCGGGGAAAATTGCAGTTGTTCGAATGAAAACTGCCCATTGCCCATTGTAACGTTTACTGGTAGTCGCGTCTCGGCCTTTCGTTGAATATTGCAAGTGGAAATCGATTTGTACAAATGGGTTCGATATGTCCTGTAAAATGGATAATATCCAGTAAAATGGAATTTTAATGCTATTTGATTACGTGTAGTTAGGCGAGCATTTATGAACATTTTTATTGGCTACGAGCAATGAGAAATTCAGATAATTTTTATGTTCTTGTTTAAAGAGATTGAAATCGAAATTAAGCTATGCAAATATTTTAATTTAATGAACACTGCATGTTTTTAACTCTATTTTAAAATGCAAATTCCGCCTGATTACTATGTAAGTATCTTTCAAATGTTCCCCATGCGAGTGTATTACACGATCCAGTAATTACCCCAATGTATATTTGATCAAACAGAATACTATATTCTGTTTATTCCATTCCAATTCGTTTTTCTTATCCTGCTGAAGCGCTTTCAGGAAACATTTTCAATATTTTCGTCGCCGTAATCATTTGTTGCTCCTTATTGGCTAAGCGTTAAAAGGAAGATGGAATAACGTTTTCATTTCGAATATAAAGGAAATAATTCCCAATCCGAATATCGATTCGAAATGAAGACGTTGCCATTGGAATTATGAATGATATAGGCCAACTGAATATTTTGGCTCGCCTCGCCATCGCCGTATAGTAGGTAAAATACGTCCGTACGACGAAATTTCCTAAAAATAGACGAAAAAACGTTTTTCCACGACAGCTGCGACGGGGCCCGTCGACCGTATATCCCCGTTCGAATCGAGTCGAGGCGAAAGAGCCCCGCTAAGTAGGTACTTGAAAGACAAGTATTTATTAAGCATTATGTAAAGTCGCTACGTAACAACCGAGTAGCGTTAAACGTCGGATTAGATGCGGTTTTTCTTTTCTACGGTTCGTAGATTTTCCGGGTACTTTTTTTTCCTCGTCTTTCGAGCGATGATATAATGTGATATACAGGATGTCCTAAAAATAGTTGCCTTTTTGGGATCATAACGTAGACAGTCAATAGTTCTTACAATTAGATCAAAACGAAAAGGAAATTTCATAGAAAATTAAAGTGGGGATGGAAAAAGAGTCAAGGTAAATCAGTAACAGAAAATCAAAGTCATGGCAAACGAAAGTGGTGGCAAATGATCAGGTTACTCTTTTGAAGACAGTCTCTAGGTGCTTTAAAATAAATAATCAATGGAAAAAAATGAATATACCCCCCAATAATTTATTATGCAATGCAACCAATGTTATTTTTATGTTTTATAATACTGCATCGAAACAATCCGTGTGTTCTTTATTTAGAAATATGACCCGTTTTTTTTTTTCGACCAGGGCTGGTGCTGGTAACATATATTTTAATATCGGACGTGGGGCTTTGTTTCCGTGGAAAGGGGTGTGTCACACGCGCACCTCTCCAAATATACTCGCCCCGTTCTATTCACAAATAGAGACTTTATTCGCGGAGGTCGTAAATAGCCAAGTTGCTTACTCTGACCTAACCTAATTTCCTCCCATAAATCAGATTGTTTTTGGTGTAGCAAACATATTCGTCCAGTCGCTTCGTTAATATTGGATTTGAGGGTCAAGATCGACGATAATTGTTTTTTGCTTTCTGGGGGTACTTGGAAATTGGGCTTATTTGTTTCTCTTTTGTTCCGAGGATTATCAAAAATAATGAACATTTAATCATCTTGTTTGGTTTTCCTTTGAAAAGTATTGAGATGAATAGGATATCTTCAAAAAGGGCTATGTTGGGAAGTCCAAAACTAACTCTCTAAGGGCATTGTAGAGGGCATTGTAGAGGGTGTTAAATTCCTTTTTTAGTTCTTTTTTACTCTGGTTATTTGAAATAAACTTTGCCATTATTGTATTAACAATATTATAATACTTATAAAATCGCCAATCAATCATCATTAACATTCCTACGTATGACATTAATCTATGTAATGTAGGTAGCCGTACAAGGGAAATTCTGAGTGTGTATACCAATTTTACGGAGTTGAAAATTTCTTTCGAGTAGGATGGAATAATCGATTTTAGATTTTTTGCGCCATGATTAAAAATAACAGGAAACTTATGTGTACACATTACTATAAAAAGATTAGCATGCCATGCTATACACGTGTCAGCAGTGTCTCCGAGGAACGGAAGATTAATAAAATTTGAGTACACCTTATTTTTCGTTAAAAACTTTGATACAATAACACGAGTAGTAGTTTGAAACTTTTTTTGTATCCAGTCATCTCGTCGGATCGATAATTTTTTAATAAAAAATTATTTCCTCGCTTAGTTACAACTCTACGATTTTAAACACATACATAATACTTCCCTGTAGAGGAAAAGCGGTTTTTTTAAAATTATGTTCAACTGATTTTGTGATAGCTATACTTACCAAATTTCATACAGACACATGAAGCTTTTTATGTAATTAGAATTCCTAAATCGGGAATATACCTTTGCAAAATATATTAACGAAGGTCGTTCTCACTGTTACTAACAACCACTCAATTTGATTATCGCAGTTTTAATTATAAATGCAGGGAGCGGCCTCAGCCAGATAGGGTAGTAGGTTACCATATTCACCGCACGCTCGCATTATTTTTAGGCTATCGCATTTTTCCCCATCGATACGAGAACTAACCTATTAATAAACGTAATTAAAAACCCATAATGATAAGATCTACGCGAGATTTGAAGATGAACCAAAATCGCTACTATCGCTCGAAGTTTGGTTTCATTTGTGATTGAAATTATTTTGGTTTTAGGTAAGCGGACTCAGGAGTGCATCTGCGTCGGTATCTGTTTGGCCCTAATGGCGGTAAACTTCATATTTATAGTGTATTACGCGCGCCTGGAAAGGCTGAGCACCATACTGGTGGCCGCGTTCTGCGGAATCGTCACGGCCGATTTTTGCTCGGGCTTCGTCCATTGGGCCGCTGACACGTGGGGTTCCGTCGAATTGCCAATTTTAGGAAAGGTAATTTCGCCTAAAAACCAATGTGAATCCCAAAAATAACTTGTCACGTAGCTAACAAGTCAAACTAAAGATACAAAAAATCACCCTTAATTGACTCTATTGTTGGTTGAACTTTGCTGTCCTCTATTCCAATCAATTATATTACGGTATTATCAGGAATCTGTAGGAATCGTTTGTATAGCGGAATCGGTTTCGTTTTTCAGAATTTTCTTCGACCATTCCGTGAACACCATATCGATCCGACGTCAATTACCCGCCATGATTTCATCGAAACCAACGGTGACAACTTCATGGTGACCATACCATTCCTGGGCCGTATGGTGTTGGATTTCCTCACCCTATCCAAAGAAGGCATTCAACTGAAATTCACCTGGAACTGCTACATATTTCTGCTAGCCATATTCGTCGCTATGACGAACCAAGTGAGCCCCGCTTTACAATCATTGAATAGCTCTAAATTAATTTTATTGATGCGCGTTTGCAGATCCACAAGTGGTCTCACACGTACTTCGATTTACCCCGTTGGGTGGTGTTCCTGCAGGAGTATCGGATAATCCTGCCGCGCCGGCATCACAGGATCCATCACGTGGCTCCGCACGAAACTTACTTCTGCATAACGACGGGCTGGCTGAACTGGCCGTTGGAGAAGCTCCGGTTCTGGAGCGCCCTGGAGCTCCTCATCGAGACCCTGACCGGGATCAAACCGAGAGCGGACGACATGAAGTGGGCGCTGAAGAGAACGTGATATTACTTTTTAATGTTATCGGTTGACGGGCTGTTGACGACGTTCAATCATCTGTTTAGATAATATAAGAAGTTGTCGAACAAATTAAGCTTAATTTTGTACGTTGTAGTTGATTCTATGTTAATGGTTAATTGATTAAGTCGGTTGTGTATAACGAATTGACTTTGGAGCTGTCTAAACGTTATGTGTAAGCACCAGCAACATGTTTATGAAACTATGACCAATTTTATCGAGAATACATAATTTAATTTTAACTTGCAAACACACGTTCCTGATTATTCACGATTTAACGAATTTTAATTACATACTTTAAGTTCCGGTACTTTTTTTCTCTGTTAGGATGTGTTAAATTAACAGTAATTAAATTGTCTAATTAGAAGGGAGCAATAGTACTGGCTCTATTATAATACAATTCAGGTTTATTATTTTCCAGTTAAAATAACCGCTCTAGCTCAGGTTATGAAACACTTGTTACGTTTTTGTCTAGACTTTGCAGTATCGAAACTTGTGCTTGTCGAAAAGCTTTTTTTACAAGTATCTTTACATTTCCACGTCATTTAAATTTGTTGATTATGTACATTTTTTACCTAATATTTCGATCAAATTATGAAAAATAAATTTTATAGCAAATCGCAAGTTTTATTTAGTAACATAGAGCGTTTTTTAAACGCTGCAATAAGTAAATATGTAAGAACAAATATGTAAAAACAATATATAAAAACGCTAATAATCCTCCAATTTATTGAAATCGAAATTACACATTGAATTCAGCGTTTATATTTAAATAAAAAAACTAATTACATAAATCCTACTTTTAAACATTTGGCAACAATTACAAAAATAAATAATCTAACAAGTAGTCTCGATATTTTTAATGACATCACAAAAATCTACTTTAGAGGGGGTGAGGTAGAAAGCGGGGGCCACGGTGGCCCCGCACGGGCACTGGCACCCGCTGTTCCAGCTGAACGACCCCAATTTGCTGGAGCACTTGGGGCACTTCAGTTTCCCTTCGACCGTTTGGGTCACGTTCATCCAAGCGATGGGCTCCACGAAGTAGATCTCCTTGCAGTTCTCGGCGCCGTTTTGGTGCACCAGCCGGTTGGATTCGGTGGCCAAAACCCGCCTGCATTGCCTGCACCGGTACACGGTGGGCTCGGGCTTGGTTTGCTGCACGTCCGGGTCGGGTTTGATCACGTTGTGGAACTCTTGCGGGAGGATTTTGGCCTTCCTCACGCGATCGCTGGCCAACACTAGCTTGTAGATTTTGTATTGCATGTTGTTCGTGTCGATGTTGTAGGCCATTTCCTTGTAGAGCTTCAGCTGGTAGACGAAGCCCAAATTGGGGAACACGATCTTCCTTTTGGATTTGACCTTTTCGAACGCTTCGTAATAGTTTAGCTGGTGTTTTTTCATGATGTGGGCTATTACTACGGTGGCGCTTCTCGATACTCCGAAGTAACAGTGGACTAGAACGCTACCTTTGGCCATGCCTGTAATATGAATACAGCTAATGCATTTACGTACTTTTTAACGTTTAATTACCTTCTTTTATGAAGAGATCGGTTTCGTCGAAGTACGAAAGGAGGTCTTCTTTGGGTTGGTCCGAGAGTTGAATGAATTTCGTCACGAGATTTTTCTGTTCGGTGATGTTTCTAGGCAATGGGCATATGTCTATGGTTAAAATGTGCGTTATGTTGTATTTCTTTAGAGTCTCCTGGTTTTTGGCTGCTGCCAGTCCGCCTAAATACAGATTTTCTTCGATCATATCGATGCTTATGGGGCCCAGTTGGAAGTCTAATTTATGAGCGGCGTCCATTGCTAAAATAATTAATTTTATTTACATTCTTTCGTGAAATGCACACTTATTAACTCACCTGCTTATCTTGTATCAGAAGATCACTATGTAATATTCAAATATGGCTGGACAGTGCAATATATCTCGTATAGTTTAATTATATCAGCCGCGGAGATCTATATTTTTTTATTTATATGCACAACGTCACTGATGGTATTGCATTTTTTTAATTTAAAGCCAAACATTTTTGCGACTAATATTACACTCGACACCTTTAGGTTATGATATAAACAAACGTATTGGGCAAGGTCAAGGTCAAGCGAGAATTTAAATGTCAAAGCGTCATGTGTTTGACATTTCAACTGTCAATTCGAAAAATTTGAAAATAATGTGGGTGTGCTGCGTATTTTAATTGTATTTTACCTGTTGTTTTTTTGCGATGATTTCTTCAAACGCCTACGCTTTCTAATTACATTATTAAATTACACATTACATTAAAGTCTAATCGAAACGTTTATTCTAAAATTAATGCATAATGCATGCATATAAATCCATTAATAAATATTATTTGATTTGGAGTAAATCATTGATTATTTTATATTTGTTGCATTTTATAGAGATTGGCAACACTGAGTCATTCGGTTTATTTATAGCAAAAATGAGAAGGAGGTTATACGTGATAAATATAGATTTTATATTAGATATAGAAAAGCGCATAATACTATCAGTAGTATCAGTATCAATTAACAACTTCCAAGATGTCCATATTTTCCCGAATATCGTGAGTACTTTCTCGTCGACGTTACAATGATTTTATTACGTTTGAATTTCCATAAAAAAATGACTATTAGTTTGAAAGATCTCCGTGTTTAGTGCAATGGCATTTAATAACGAGATGGGTTATTTATATAATTATTATTATAATTTTTATATTTCCATGCTTGACAACAGGAACCTCTCCTCGAGGATGAGAAGTTATCCTGATAACCTGGACATGATAGAGCCCAATTTGTACCTGAGCGGTGAGGCCGAAGCGAGGAACGTTGAAACGCTGAAAAAGTTCAAAATCACCCACATCTTGACTATAAACGATTATCCTTTAACATCAACCGTTAAGGAAGCGCTTCCTTATCTTCAAATGAAATACATAAGGCTATCGGACATTACTACCTCCGGTGCGGTCGATTCCTTCAATTAGCATCCCGCTGAAGAAGACTAATTCGATTTTGCCGTAGACTTGATGGCGTACTTTGACGAAACCTACGAATTTATCAGAGAAGGGGTCACCCGAGGAGCGGTGCTCGTGCATTGCCAAATGGGGGTGTCCCGAAGCGCCACGATCGTCATTGCTTACTTGATGAAGAAGTACAACATCAGCTTTCGCGAGGCTTTGGATAGAGTCAAAATGAAGAGATGCGTTTTTCCCAATCAAGGATTCATCGCCCAGTTGGAAAATTACAGGATTATGGGCTGTTCGACGATGAGACGGTACGAACCGAAATCCAGTAGATACTATATGAGATGAGGGTTGTGCTCGTGAATTGCACGACGTCAAGAAACATATCGGGTTTTTTGAAATTGAAAATATTTTTCAGTTATTTTTGTAATTTTAATACCCTTCTCATCTCATCTTAAGTATTCCTTGTGTCCGGAACCTGATAAAGCCTTATTAATTGTTAAACACAATTCTAACGAATAACAAAATGTTGCACTAATATTTGCACAGTAGGAACCTCGCACTAAAGGAACTGACGCTGTATTAATATCGAGTTTAATTTTTAACAGAGATTGGAATGAATAAGTTTTTAATACCAATTAACATTAATATTATTTTTTTAGGTATGTTTTTTCTTCGAGCTAATAACCTCCCCGTCGCATACTAACAGTGCCCTGTTAAAAAACCATTTGGCTTTTACTAAATTTATAATAGAAATTATACAAATTACTTATCTCGGATTAGAAATTTTATACCCAAATAAAAAAATTCAAAACCTCTAGTCATTTTGTATTTTGTAGAAATTTATTTTTTAAGTTTCAATCATATTCTATTAAACGTTTATTCTACATGTACATTAGCTGTTTACAAATAAATGTTTATAATAAAAACCAGTTTTTTATATAATTAGAGGAATACCGTACGAAAAAACAATATTTGTCTACACTTTACAACTCCCCTATTAAAATTTATCAACTAAATTCAAAATGTGCTGCTGTTCTTGGTCCCTCCACTCTTTATCGCCTTCTTCGCCCAAGTTCCCGGCGTATTCCCTCATAATGTGCTTGATAGTTTTCAGAGAAGCCCCTCGTAGGTTTAACATATGCATAACTCGCTGTTTTACAGCCGCTGGCCCAGCGGCGCAAACTTCCACGATGATATAATCCACTAATTGCAACGTAAATAAACCACCTAAAAAAATTTTAATGTAACCATATAACAGCGAAAGAACCTTGTATAAAAGTACCTTCGAGTCTCCTTAAATACGAAGAATCCTCCTCCTCCTCTTGACCGTCTTGTACGCTTTCCAGCGCGGCAACTTTCTCCAGATACTTAAAATGCAGCTCTAACAGTCTGTCTACCTTTTCGTTGTCATTTTCGGTGAATTTACTTATTAATCTCTGTCGCTGGGATCCACGGCAGTTTCTCAACATGGAGGCTATTATAGAGCACACGTGTTCTTCGTGTTCTTCTGTCGAGAGCACCTTCCTTCTGTTCTTCTTCGGCGTTTTCATGAACAGTGGGAAGATCGTACGCAGTCCGAGTATATCGACGAATTTATTGCAGTTGTCTTTACCGTGGGGACCGGACATGGCGTAGTCCAGGACTTTCAAAGAACCGTTTCGGGACGTTTTCTTTTCTCGCAGCATGAGGTTCATTAATTGAAGACCTGGAATTTTCGATAAATTAATCAACAAATTTGCGATTATGATAGAGAACCGACCTTCTCCTTTCAAAAATCTATCTCTGTTCGGTACAATCATTAACGAACTGCACAAGCAGTTGAAGAGGTTTTCCATGTATTCGTGTTCTTCGACGCTATTCGGGTCGTGTCTTTTGTAAAAAGCCAATTGTTGGAGTAAAGTATCGATACCGTCCATTTCTCCTAACGTTAATCTAAAAAAAACATTCAACTAAACATCGAACAACCACATATCTAAAATAAACTACCTGTTTTTCTCGTTATCTTGAAGGAGTATGGACAGGATTTCGCTAACGTAAAGCTTATTGGCATCAAAGGGAGCCTTCAATTTCAGTCTTTTAAGTAGCCATGCCAGTAAACCTTGCTTGTTAGCCTCATTCACTATTTCGCTACTCAACTCCGTTAAATTTTCTATGATCGATAAAGTGTTGTGGACTCCATCTGCTTCTTCTTTTACGCTTTCATCGAGCCTATCTAAATTTTGAACGAGCAAAGCAATAACTTGGTGTTCTAAGAGGGACTCTATTAGCGCTTCTGTTCCTTCTTCTGATTCATTAAGTATGTCTACATCTGTTAATTCTTGTAGTAATTCAACTGTAGCAACCTTAAATAATAAACATTTAAATATGTTATTTTTACGGTAACAATTAATAAACTTACAGCTACGTCAGTATTATCGTGAGATAGTAATTCCAATAAACTGGGAATAACTTGTAGTTTCACTAATAAGGGATAATAATCGGGAGCTGTTGCCAATACTCTCATTTCTTGTAAAATTTCGTGTAATTCTACTTCACTGTCCATAAATTTTTCAGGCGAATCGGGGAATTTAATGCGCATTTCCCTGTTCTTCAAGCTCCGTTTTTCAAAATTTAGAATGATTTTTTTCAAAGCAGTCTCGTCAATAACCTCTCCCTAAAAATATAAAGAAGTTACGAGGGAATTTAAACGCGGAAATTGATGATTTACTTGTGTCTGTTCGGTTTCCACAAATTTCAGAATTTCGGCTCGTTCCTCCTCACTTATGTAATCCAAGGGTTGCGCTGAAGGTGTAGATGCAGATCTAGCCATTTTATTGGCTTTGGCTCTGGCTATTCGCCTCATTTTTCGAGTTTTCTCCACCTCATCTATCTCCTCTTCGCCTTCCAAAGGCCTTTTTAAAGCTTGGGGAGGCTAAGAATGAAAAATAACATTTGAATTTTAAATACATATGTCTAATTGAAGTTACCTTATAATCAAGAAGTTCGCCAACATCCATTTGAAACGATTATTTATTATTTCAGATAAATAATAAAAATATTGACAGAAAAATCAAGAATGAAAATAACTTAATTTTCAGGTTAATATCTACTTCTTTCTTCTTACTGTAGAAAATAGAAAGCGTCTGGTATATAGTTCCTCAGTAATAATGATATAATTAATCAATTAATATGTAATTATTATTATTAGTGAATACATCGTTGTCAAATATACAACAAATATTAAATACTTAATATTTTCTTTTAGATTTACACAATTGAAGTGACTAAATTACACCATAGTTAAAGGTCAATGTGACAATTGACTGAATCAACTTGACATTGACATTACAAAGATTTGAATATTTTACCGTTTGGGCAGTTAAAAGTTTTTTACGTTACTTATTTTTAATATCAAAGTGTAGTTATTTAGTTAGATAAAGCAAAAAATGGATGTCATTACATTTGATAAAAGTTTCCAACAACGTTATACCGAATTCACCGATGTATTATCTGACTCAGACGTATTGCCCGCTTCGAAACTGCAGAAGCAATGGGGCTTCTTCTTGGAGTTAACTCTAGATAAAATCGGTTGGCAAGCGATTTGGAAAATTCCGAGATTAACTTGCGAATCTTTGAATGTGCCTTTTCCATCTGTCGCTTTGGTCATCGTTTTAACCATAAATACTAAGGAGTTATCGGCCTACGTGAGAATACTAGCCACTAAAAACGATTTGATTATTCCAGAGAAAAATTGGGTGTCTTTAACGCAACTATGGCCTACTAAAGAACAAGATAAAGCCGTACTGCTGAATTTGTGGGAAACTGCTAATTCACTGGACATGTTTCGTTTCTTTTATTTCTATGTTTACATGCCTTGGGATCGAGATGATGATGATGGTTATGATTGGAAAGAGAAGCATTTAGAAAGCAGGTAAGATTAATTTTTCGATGATTTACTCTTAATGAATATAATCAACTAAATTCTACATTGATTTCTATTTAGGTTGAGATTTTATTACGATCTTAAAAATGGAAGTATTCCTAAAGCAGTGGCTGAACATTACCACCAGTTGTTGACGGAGGCCAGAAGATTACACCATAGAAGGGAGTATTTGGAAGAACAGTTTCATAAACAGGAAGATTTCGAAGAAGGTATAATTCTTTCATATTATCATTGTAAATTTTTCTTTTAATTAAATAATTTTTAGATATGAAAGATGATAAATTCAAAACTCTAATGAAAATTCACGTGAGGCTGCAGGAGATTCGTGCAGAGATCGAAATCGGCGAAAATCCAATATTAAGAAACGTTATTATAGAAAGAATTTCACAGTTAAATTTGGTTACCAATCCTTCGCAATCTGTACATCAAGTTTGGTTAATTTCTAACACGGGAACTGCAGATCAGCATATTGATTTCCTATCAAAGGTTAAACAGCAATATTCTAAGGAAAATCTTAATCTAAGCACGAATCTAGCATCGGTATTAAAAGCTGGCAACTACAATGACACTTACCTGCTGAATGAAAGCACCCATACTATTGTGAATACAGGTGCATTAGAGAAAGGGGGAGTGCTAAAAGGAATCGGATCTATGGAAAAAGTTGTATTAACAACAGAAATCGAAGATGTAATGTTCAATTTCATAGGAGAAAATGTTGTTATCGAAAACCTAACGATCGATGTGGCCTCTGCACAATGTGGGATACTAGTTAAAGCCGGTAAAATATTGTGTTAAATTGCAAATTTATGTGTTTACTTTAACTTGATTTGCTTTTAGGTAAATGCACCATAAGAAACTGCAAAATATTCACGGAATCCCACTCTTCAGTGCATCAGGGGATATTAGTTTTGAAAGGAGCGCAATTGGTTTTGGAGAAGTGCGAAATTTTCGGATTTCCCACGGCGATTGTTGGAAATTCCGGATCTGTTATAACGCTGGCAAATTGCAATATTTATAACGTCGGTAGTGGTTTGAAAATTTTTGATAATACCGCTGTTACGCTTGAATCTGTGGTATTGAAAGATTGCTCTGAATTCGCCATTGATTTAGAAACAGCCACGAAAGATGAGGCTGTAGGAGATTTTCAGTGCCTTGAAAAGTAACAATTTTCATATTGTTTGGTTTATATCTAGTCTAACTAATAATTTTTGTAGGGTTCCCGAAGTTAAGTTTAAAAATGTAACAGGAGTTAATAACGGAAGAGGAAATGTGGCGATTCTACCACCGCCTAAATTACAACCTTTTGAGGATTTATTTTCCGATCCCAACAAAGACCCAACTATTATAGAATCTGATAATGATGAAGGCGATGATTCTGGGATTTGAATGAAGCTGGCTCAGGGTTCAGTATTTTTTTTGTACTTTTTATATATGCAATATTTAGTGTTACTAACGCCTTTTAAATGAATCTGTTTGTTTTATTTTATGTCTATGTATATTTGTGTACTTGTTTTTGCATTATTAGAGTTATGAGATTTTTATGTACAAATTTACTAACTTTTTCCACGATGTTTTAAATTTATTTCAATAAAGCGTCTTATAATGTTCACATTTGCAATATGTAAACCAAATTAAAGGATTACAAACTAAATTCAGTACTTTCTACATGCATTACTTTGAAACAAATCCTATATAGATTATTTTATTGTATACACACAACTAAATTTGTTTTAGATATATTCCGCAAATAGTATCCAATACGTGCAATTTAGCAGCGCGAATAACAAGGGAAACCCTACCCTCGAACACCTGTCTATATTTATCGCTCTATTTCTCTGTTTCTGCGCCTGCGGGATGCCAGCCGGCGCTCCTTTATTGGCGTTCAGCAACAAAGAGTTATCTTTAGTTCTATCCAAATTAATCGGTGGGTTTTTTGGAGGCGGTTTCGGTGCATCCGAATCGCCCAGTACGATGTTCACCAAGCAATATTCCATCAAAGCCATGAACACGAAGCTTTAATGAAGCAAAACATAGCGAATGAAGTCGAAATTTTATGATTATACTGCTGTATAATACTTACATGGTACAAACCGACATGAAGGCATCTACAGCTTTCAGATATGATACAGGTGGTAAGGCTGCTTGGCTTTTCGCGTGCTGCGTGGAGAGCGTGAGCAACGAAGTCACTCCTAAAGTAACCCGAGCCGGAGCCGCTTCTGGTTTAATCCAGAAAGACACCCACTGGAAATTTTTACAATAACACACCTGTTTAAAATAAACTTTACATCAACGCTCACCGACATAATTACAATCAAACACGTGGGTATGTAAGTATGAAACAGGTAGTATCCCAGCCTTCTTTTCAGCACGAATACGACTTCCAAGCACGTGAAATTGCCTGCATTAAAACTTGTAATTGTTACAATTATAATTTTAATGGGTGTATAATTTACCGGTAGAATACACTTGGGTACAATCAGCTGTATTGTTTTTAACCAAGGCCAGTTGGGGAAGTTGGATATTTTCATCGACTACTAAAGGTACATCGGGGTCCCATTGGAAGATCATGTCGTCTGTAGTGTGTGATACTGCAAGAATGAATATTATCTATATTAAGATTGAATTTATGTGGATATATGGTACTTACGGCTTTCCATTTGCAATTTGCATTCTTGCGTATCGTGAGGATATATCATGAAATTCATTGAGCACGATAATCGTAAGGTTAATCTAAAAATATATAATCACAACTTACAATTAGAATAGAGCAATAATCACTTGAAAGATTTTTGACTCGTATGCATTTGGGGGATAATAAGAATTTATTCATTTACTGGCTTTCTCCTGTAATGGGCCCCTTTAAACCCCCTTTCATCAAATGTTAAACCGGCTAAATTGAGAATTAGTAAGTAAATGTTGTTTCAGTTGAGTAATTAGTAATAAATTAAAGTATACTTAAAGAAATTTTCAAAAAAATCGCACGTGTACTTTCCGAGAAAATTGGGAAATGCCCAAGAAATCCGGATTCATTATTTGCATTTGGTTCATTTTGAATACATATAAATTACCTACTTACTTTACCATGTATAATATAGTCTTATCTTTGTACAACCACATGTAATGATTCGGTATTGTCATCGTCTGGAATGTTACTGATTTGGCGTTTTTGAAGAACGAATCCGGTCGCCACATGCTCTTCAGCCATTCAACTTCCAAAAGTCTGTACTCTGTCGTCATGTTCTCGGGCAGCCTTAATCTGTGGTC
The DNA here is from genome assembly GCA_918026865.1 of Phyllotreta striolata. NCBI lineage: Eukaryota > Metazoa > Arthropoda > Insecta > Coleoptera > Chrysomelidae > Phyllotreta > Phyllotreta striolata. Next base: position 14,430,905 of record OU900094.1, on the reverse strand, counting down.
CTTCCAAGTTTGCGCGAAGAATATATCTGCAGTAAAAGTCTACACACCAAAATAATAACTTCAAATTAATAATCACACTATTCTAAATACGTTTCTCCATTGAAAACCTTGATTGATCAATCACTATCTGGTTCTGCTGGAAGCTCGGTTGATCAATGAAGGCTTCTAATGGGTGAGACTTTAAGTACTCCTATTTGTTATGTGAGTTTTTTTTGGTGTAGGTACCATTGAATTTTCATCGATACTGTCGAGACCCATGACTGTAACGTGAAAATGAACGATCGTGGGGTTTCCGTCGCGTTTCGGCGGTCTCATTTTGTCGTATTTGCTGGGATCTGTGGGCAAGATGTCGCGTATGGTCAATCCGGTTCTAAAAAATACCTCGCTTAAGGATAAAAACCTAAAAAATGTTTGTCGGAGATTTACGGGATCTCATCTTTATCGGTTTCCACTCTCTCCTGCAGTTTCTCGTGGTAGAAATCCAAAGGGCATAGTCTGTATGAAAAAGAAATGATGATCAGTAGAAATATATTATATTGTTTGTTGTGCAGGATTAGAAATTAATTGCTTTGTCAAAGTCGGTACTTACGATATATCCGCAAGATATTGGTCTTGTTCAAGAAGAAATAAAATTATCGTCAAAATATCGCAAATTTTCATTTTATTGGCACCATTCTCTTTTATAATCTGCAATGAATATTAGTGAAGACATTATGAGAGAATGTTGGAATGTTGGAAGAATTTTAATTTCTAATTTATTTTTGAAAATTGAAATACTTATATTTCTAAATTGATGCCAGAGTTTTAAAAGGTGATGTTTTAAAGCTGTACAGCAACAGATTTTAATCTTCCCTTTCTAAAACCCTAACTGCAAGATCTCTACCTTTCCTCTCTAGTAAACTTTTTATTAACATTATTTTGATTTTTTCATTTTAACCAGAGATGTAAAAAATAAATTAAAGCATGCGTGTACTCACAGAAATTCATTTTATCCGAAATATTTTCTACGATGTTGAAACGAAAAACAATAAACTCCAATGCTACACTACTTCAACGAATAACTCCTACCTAACGGTATAAATATCTATACTGGAAGGGTATAAGTTTTTTGCTCCTATTTATACCTTCTTCGCAATCAGGGCTGGAATCATCCCCTGCGCGCTAATGACAAATCGACGCTAAAATTCAAATTCAAAGTGCAAAGAACTCAACAAACAAAATTAAAGGTGATTAATTATTTTTATAAACCAAATAAATTAATAATAATTATACACTTGTCTTCTTCCCTCAATAATCAGTACATACTATAGCTTCTTCTCTCCCTCTTCTAAACCCGAAACAAATCTTCAGGACATACTACTATAATTTATATTGATATACTCTCCATTAGAGCCTCATATTATACAAATCATCGCGCATTGTTCACTCGTCTCCAGCTACTCACATCGCATTGTACCTCTACAAACTTTCATCATACGAATCTGAATAATGTACCTAGTCATTAAAAAAGTGTATAGGTATATTTTTAAATCCCTCATCCCCAGAGCGACCGTTTCAGTTAAACCCTGTAATTACTCGGTCTTTTGATAACTTCGCTTTTCCAGATTCCACAATTCCACTCGGAAAACGCGGATAAGTGCAGGTCATAAGCATAATTTAAAATGTAGGTCGCAGTTAGAAAATTACGTTTCATCGAGGCTCGCATAAGGGTAGTTCGCGCCCTTAATGGAGGCGGAATGCGCCGCAGGCGCTACACCTTTGATTAGAAGGCATGAATGGCACTTTAACTTGAAGGGCGCAGCGCTGGAAAAAAGAGAGAAAAGGAGCCAGGCTGGATGAGTCGGCGATTTTTACTGTAAGTCTTAAATATTGCTTGAGCTATTTACCACTTAATCTATGCAAATGATGCTTACTATAACCTACAGTGCGATAGAAATAACTGAGGACGTAACCTGCGCGACTTTACAATTATAATTGAATCCAATGCGCATCGTACATATAACTTTACTGGATTTATTAAATAAAAATTCTCTTGTAATTTATAAATGACTACCTATATCCCAAAGATTACTATTACAGAGAAATTTTTTCCATATTTTTTTTTCAGTCCACTCTGTACGTTTCATTTAATAGCTGACAAGCGATTCTTTGAGAAATAAATCTCCTTGAGTTCGTGGGATCATTTCTTCGATTTGCAATTCGCTGCATTCGAAGTCATTATGGAGTGATTAAGTTACCGGCACGTCATTGAAACAATGGGAGCAGGATTTGAACTATTTTTGAGTTAAAAATAGTCGATGAAAAGTACCACTGCAGGGCATTTTAATGATGGTAATTAGGCCTAAAATAGAGCGCCGAGTTCTCAAATATATAGAGGCGCTTATACGGGGAATTATACTGGGTAAAGAAAGTAATATGAAGCAGCAGCGCTTTCGATAAAATTATGCCAGCACGTCGTTTTTCACTTATTAAAGGCCACTCGAGCACGTTTTTCGTTCGCCAGCATTTTTTAAGTATTTTCAATTGGATTTTCACTAACTCCTTCGCTCTTTGACCGCGTCTATTCATAATTTATTTTATGTAGTTAGTGGATGAATTTAAAACAAAAAAAAACAAGCATGCGTAATTATGAGATTTTCAAGAAATTATTCCCAGTAAAAATAAACCTCTAGGATAACTTCTGGATCAGTAATTATATTGCATATAAAAACATTGTTTCATCTAGATTTTTTTGATATTTTTATAAATAAATTTAAACATTAAACAGTAAACATGTATTCTCAAATTCCAAATGTTTATATGATCTAAAAATAATTGTTTGGAAAAATTTCTGTTTGTTTTTATATTTTATATAAATTTACCGTATATTCAAAATTTACAATAAACACAAGTTTCCTCTTCTATTTTTTATTACATTATTTTTTTAATTAGTTGGCTGCATACTACATAAGCTAAGGCCATTAATTACTTAACGTACTTTCGCTGCGAAGCCAAGCCAAGCCAAGCCATCACGAGCGTCATCCTTTAATCAATAAAGTCATTTCCCGCTTTGTTTCGCGCCCGCCATTGGCCGGAGTAAGTCACGTGCGCGAACGTTAATTTCTGATTGGCGGCGATATTTCATTGGCGCCATTATTATTGTTGCGTCGGGAATAGTTGTATCCACTAGCTGTGTTGAAGTCGGGAGTTGTCGGATTTTATAATTTTTTTAAGAAATTTAGTAGAAAATGGTAAGGCGATAGTTTATTTCGTAGTTTTTACTAATTTATCCAGTTCGACGCGTAGTAATTACGCGTTTATTGGCTAGTTTAGTCGGAACAACATTCGATAAGGTAAACAACAATACTGTTTTAGGCTGGTGGCAAGGCTGGTAAAGATAGTGGAAAAGCTAAGGCGAAAGCAGTTTCTCGTTCAGCGCGTGCTGGACTTCAGGTAAGATAGCGAAATTCACTTCTAAATTATTTATTCATTTGGGTTAATGTTGAGGTTATTATTTCATAACCCTTTTCGAAAACCGTTGAAGTTCAAAACTTGTTCTACTCGGTGTAATGATTCAGCTTAAATGTAACACGTAGTTTTGCGATGTTTTAGCGCGTTGAGTAGTTCCTCGTCAGAGCTACTTTTAAATATTTGGAATTGATAAGATTGTATTTTTTTCCAAGCTATTTATTTATATTTTAAACTGGATTAGTTTCTGTACAATACATTATTTCATTCGAATTGTTTTTTAGTTCCCTGTGGGCAGAATTCATAGACATTTAAAAAATAGAACAACGAGCCACGGACGTGTTGGAGCCACCGCAGCCGTATACTCTGCGGCTATATTGGAATATTTGACCGCCGAAGTAAGTATAAAACAGCCCTTAGCAGGTAACAATTCTTATTTAAAACGTTTTGTTTTAGGTCCTGGAATTGGCTGGAAACGCCAGTAAAGATTTAAAAGTAAAGAGAATCACCCCGAGACATTTACAGCTCGCCATCAGAGGAGACGAAGAGTTAGATAGCTTAATTAAGGCTACTATCGCCGGCGGTGGAGTTATCCCTCACATTCACAAATCACTTATTGGAAAGAAAGGAGCACATTCTCAACCCGCTTAAGAAATACATTATATATAAATCTAATAATTTAGTAATATTAATTAACAAGACTTAAGAAAAAATGTGTCAATGATGTGTTTTAATATTGTTGGGCACGTGTTCACCGTATGCAAGGCAATGCAATACTATGTAAAAATAGAGGAAACTTACGTCGTCTGACTAACCTGCCGCAACGGCTATATTTTTATTTCGATTTTTTATATCAAATTTCCGTTAATGTGCCTTGTAATTAAATTTTTTTTCTCGGTTCTTTTTGTGTAGTTTTAGCGTATAGTTGACAAAAGTAAAAATGTATTTGTGTTCATTTAATAAAACATTTTCTTACAAATTAATACTGAATGATATATCTTGCTATACAGTAGGATTACTTAAATAAGTCTACTCTTGCAGTTTTATGTAATTTTATTATTACTTAACAGGTATCTTTAGTAACATTTATAAATTTAACCAATCCTCTATGTAATTTTTGATTTGAACTCTAGCTGCCTTTAATTGAGGTGTGTCACTAGGGGATGGGTTGTACATGTTAGCACAATGCGCAGCTCCTAAAAAAATGAAAAATATTCAATTACACACTTACAAATACTACCTAATAACTGTAAAGTCCGCGTAGAAGTTACCTCATACAGTTAACACAAATATTTGGTCCTAATTACCTTTAATCAAAATAGCAGGCGCTTTATTATCTCGCGTTTTCGTTATACCGAGCACGTGCCAGGGGTCCAAAGAGCCGTGTACGAACACAACATTAGTTACTTCGATATCCAAACCACCGTAGAGCGTGTTGCTTCTCTCGATCGCCTTGTCTAAGAACTTCCTGTCGTACCCCTTTCCGAATATGTCTTCGCACATGCTAATGAAGAAATCCAACTGGAAACCGTCACCGAATATTTGCGGCTTGTAACTGGACGTTTGGAAGAAACCAAACTCTGTGCACGTTTGGTACGTCCACTGTCGACCTGCAAAAACATTCCAATACAGACCTCTTATTAGAAGAGGGATGTGTTTGAAGTGTACCTCCTTCGGAAGCCTCGGCGTCCCAACTGACGTTCCTCATCTCCGATATCATTTTATCGTACTTGTAATCCAAGCAAGTTTCGTTCGACCCGTTCAGTAACAGATTATTCACGGCCGCTAATCGATCGACCTCGATGCCCAGGTCCTTGTTGGTCATGACATCGCACAGTTTCTCGACGGTAAGATTCAATTTCAGGTTCGATTCGCGATTGTCGTGGTTGTACTGGACCACACCGGCGAAATTGTTGGCCAGACTTTGGTAGAAATTCGACACGTCCATCGGATTGTCGATGGTCTCCTCCAGCTTGTCGCACAATTTGAACTGCTCGTCGAGCCTCTTCTGGCCGTCTTTGGTGAGTATAAGTTTATCTACTTGGGCCGTGCCGGTTTTTACTGCTGCTACGCACTCGTCGCTCACTGATCTCAAGGCGTCTTGGACTACCCCGAAATATTCTAAAACAATATATGGGTAGGAGCAAATTTGTTTGCAATATGGTCAATTCTGTGAGTTGAACAAAGAAAGATTAAAACAACAGTGGTTAGAGTGGGATAGTTGCAATTCTACAATATCACTCTTTGTATACATAGGGATATTATTGTGTATTACCTGGGAAGTCTAATTGTGCTTCTAAAGGACCGCTAGCTGACATGGCCCCGTGTACTAGATGAGGATATTTTTGTCTGACCCAGGCGGCTAAACATCCTGGGTAAGAACCGCCGAATACAATCCATTTTACGTCTGGAGAAAGTTCATATTTCTCATTCATGGATTCTATACCCACACAGCATCAAATCTCTCAGTACCATCTCAATCAGATCACATATTGATCACAATATCTCAGAAATTTCTGAAATGTCTCCGAGACATTTAAAAAAATTGAAAGCTTGGTAACATATATATTGGTGAATAGTGATATGTCTGAGATGTATCTGAGATAGTTACAGCTTTATCAATTGCTTGATGGTAATATTTTCACATATTTTTTTTCTTAATTTTTTGGGATGATCTGCTAAGCTATTGTACTATTTAGCTATTGTACACGAGCCCACAGCCAACGTGGCACGTTCTGATTGGTTCTTGGTTCTTATAACACTTTACGGTGCTGTATATATCATTGCTTAAAGGGCATTCCATATACTTGCGAATTACGAATTGCGAATTGCGAATAGTTTTCTGATTGGTCAGTTTAGAAAAAGACATAAATGCAGATGCCTGCATTTTGTTTTTGTTTCCCTGCTTTCCGCGGTACCAAAATTATATCGATTAATCGATTATAAGAATTAAATCGGTAATATGTAGATTCGAAATAATTAATACTTGTATAATAACAGAGTATTCTCTAGAACAAATAATAAAAGCAAATATGACAAAAATCCTAATGTAAAGTTGATTTTAGGCATTCTTTTTATAATTTAAACGTACTAAAATCGAATTCTGTCACTTATCGAATCGAATGATTAACAATCGAAAATGTCACAATCGTTAAAATAAAGAATTAGAGCGAAAACGATCAACTAACCTCACTTTTTGGTTTGCAATGTGCAATGTCTTTCGGTTACACGGTTTTTTTTGAGTAAGCATCTTTTAAATTTAATACTTAATAGTTGGATTATTAATTTCCTTTATTTTATATTTATTATTTATTCCTTTCTTTATGAATTAAACATGCCTAAATCTAAATCAGTTAGTACAGTAAGTAAGAGGCATTTGCGGCGCCTTGTCCAAAGAAATTTAATTGAAGTTAATAAGAATAAGCCTGAAAAACAAATAACCAACACTTTTCAAGAAGTTAATAACTTTGAAACACAGAAACCTGTTCCTGTTAATAATTTTATTGAATCAAGTGATGATGAATGTAATTCTCAAGAAAGTATCGAAGTGACACATTTTTCTCCTCCTAAGCCCAGTTTATTAACACTAAGTGAATCTTCAGAACCTTCAGAAAATTGTGATCATAATATTGTGATGACCAACTCCAGTATTACTACAGATTTCAGGTTAGAAGCTGAAAATATAAGATCTAGTTTAGCTAACTGGGCAATCTCACATAATATTTCTCATGTTTCACTTAATAGTTTATTGAATATTTTACATAATCACAATTGTTTTTCTAACCTTCCACTGGATAGTAGAACACTACTTCATACAGCAAAAACGTGTGTGCTTAAAACTGTATGTCCAGGAGAATATGTTCATTTTGGCTTGAAAAGAATTTTACAAATAATGATAAATGAAAACATTGAAATAGTTGAATTATTGATAAATATCGACGGTTTGCCTATTGGTAAATCGTCTACCAATTCTTTATGGCCAATATTAGGAAATATTTCAGGGTTTTCAAATGTTTTTATAATAGGTGTTTATTTTGGTCCTCAAAAACCACAAGATGTCAATGAATTTTTATCAAATTTTGTCGAAGATTGTACAGATTTAATAAATAATGGTTTATGCATAAATAATAAAATAATTCCTTTTATTCTAAAAGGTATAGTATGTGATGCACCAGCAAAGTCTTTTGTATTAGGCGTTAAAGGGCATTCTGGCTATTCAAGCTGCACAAAATGTTTGATAAATGGTGATTTTTTAAATAACCGAGTTTGTTTTCCTGGCAGTACATGTGGTAAAAGAACAGATGAAAGCTTTAGAGCCCAAAGTGACGAAGAATACCATATTCGTGAAACAATTTTAAAACAAATTCCTAATTTTGACTTAGTAAAAGGAGTTCCACTGGATTATATGCACCTTTTATGTCTTGGTATAACTAAAAGACTTCTGCTCCTATGGACCGGGGGTGATTTATCTGTCAGATTACCCAGTTCTAAAATTAAATCTATATCACAAAGAATTACAAGCTTAAAGCATTATATACCCAAAGAATTTGTTAGAAGACCCCGTTCATTGGATTACTTAAAATTATTTAAAGCAACAGAGTTTCGAATGTTACTGCTTTATATAGGGCCAATTTGTTTTTCCGGCATTTTAAGAAGAAAAGTTTATGAAAATTTTCTTACACTACATGTTGCAATTAGAATGCTTTGTATTCAAAATGAATGTGAAACCATTGAATATGCTAATAAATTACTGCACATCTTTGTTTCGACATATGAAAAAATTTACAAAAAATACAATGTTTCCCATAATGTTCATAACCTGTTACATCTTGCTGAAGATGTAAAACAATTTGGAGTATTGGATAATTTCAGCGCTTTCAAATTTGAAAACTATATGTCATCGATAAAGAAATTACTGAGAAAATCTGAAAGACCACTTCAACAATTATTTTTTAGAACTACTGAAATAGAAGCCTTAGGTACACAAACATGGAAGCTTTTGCCAAAAAACAAAAATCTAAAATTTTTCATGGTTGATAAAACATTGCATACTCGTGGTCCCCTCATTGAAGGATGTTCAAATCCTCAATATCATTCAATACAAAATGATCAATTCATATTAAAAGCTTTTTCTGTTTCTGATAATTGTTTTTTGGGCAAAAATGGCAATATTGTAGTGTTAGAAAACATTGCCTATTCGTTTGAAGCACAGTCTATGTTACTAATAGGTAGAGAATTCGTAAAGAAAGAAAATTTATTTCACAAACCCTGTGATTCATCTAAACTTGATATTTATGTAGTTTCACACTTATCCGCGCTCAAAACTTGGCCGTTAACTGAAGTTAGGTGCAAATATATGAAATTGCCCTTTGAAGCTAATACATTTGTTGTTATTCCCTTACTCCATAGTGAGGTAAGTATTTTTTTAAATTATGGCAACAATAGAAAATAATAATTTTGTTCCATTTTAAACACTTAGAGTTCAAAATGAATAAGAAGTACTGCGTAGTTGAGTTTGATGATGGCCTGCAACTTATTCCAAGACTTTGGATCAACAGCGACAATGAAGCTTTCTGGCCGAATTTTAAAACTACAGCTAAATACAACGCTGCCGTTAAAAATTCAATAAAACCTGGCATAGATTGGCAAAAATGTCAAATTTTAAGAATTTTATATTCTACAGGTGAGAAAATGATTACTTTCCCTAAAGATGTTAGACTATATTTATTCTAAAATGTTATATATTTCCAGATAATTATGAGTATGGATTAAAAAAAGTGAAAGAAGCTGAAGATGAGAGTGACATTTGTACAACAGATCCAGAAGAAGAAAAGAAAAAAAGAAAGTACAAGGCGACAAAAAAATTATCCAGCTCCGAAGATGAAATGGATACAACAATTGTACAAAAAAGGCAAATAAAACATCGCGAAACAAGATATTCTTTATCAGACGATGAAGATGAAGATACTGCATATCCAACGTTTCCAACTGACAAAACAGGTGAGTGCTTTTCGTACTTTTTGAGTACTGTACTTTTCTTAACTACGTTTTAATAGAAAACTTAATTTCAAATGGATCAATTATTTTAGTTAATTGTACGCCTGCAAAAGATACACGAATGGAAGTTCCCTCCCAACTAACAATAAGTAAGTAAATTTGTAAATAAGAGTATTTACATAAATCAATTTTTGTGTAATTTTTAGCCTTCCAGGAGGACTGCATGAAATTATTACAAAACGTCCAGAGAAAAGTAGTGGCAGTGTCCCTGATGCAACAGGAAATATTGGATAGGTTGAATTCGCTCGAACTAGGAGTTGTTGAAAGGGAAAAAGATTTACCAAATGATGATCCGTGCAGAGAAATTTTTGAAAGTGTGTTCCCTGTAAACACCATTGAAGAAATGGAACGTATCAACAACATGTTAAAAACTAATGATAATTTACGAAAATATGTTGTAAGTATAAAAATTACTTATCTAAAGATTTTATAATGATTTATATATTCATTTTAGTTTCAACGAAGTCGTCTTCTGTTGGGGAAGGATACAAAAACTTCAATTGTAAATATTCTTCGAGCTTTCTTAACAAATTCTTGTGCGGCATGTTACAGTTGGGTTGGAGCAAAGAAGAAGAATATGTTTTGTGAATTAGAGCTGGTCAAAATTATAAAAGGTAGTTACTCAAGTGAAACAAAAGTTGTTTAAGAAAAAAATAATAGAATACAATTTTCGTTACATCGAGTTTTCATTCACAATTTCACTGTAAAATGTTTTTCTAATACTTGAATTTTATTTTTCAGATTCAATTCGCAGTCAAAAAGGTAAAGAACTAACTTCAGACTATGAAATATCGGAAGTTATAAAGAACTGGCTAAGACTGGCAACATTAAGGAAGGACCGGGAAAGAGAAAAACAAGAGCGAGCAAGAACAGAATGATGTAATTTAATAAGATTTGAAAAAATAAAGTACTTTCTTAGTATTCTGGTTATGTCTCAATAATATTTAAAATAATATCTCAGATGCACTAAGTATATAAGCTGCGAGATATCTTTGAGATATTTTTAAACGGTTCTGAGATATCTCAATAACACGTCTTTGAGATGTTTACAAGGCGGACATAAAGATATCTCAAAGATATCCCGATTATATCTCAAAAATATTTCTGAAGATCTCAGAGATATACTATGTCTCATTATTGACGTCCCTGATATATCCTAGAGTCGTAAATTTGCTGTGTGGGTAAAGAAGGCCAAGTCGGCTAGAGCTTGTTGGCTGGTCAAGTAGACCAGATTTTCTGTACGTAGATCTCTGAAAATAAAAAAAATAGTAAGGGATTTTGTGTTTAATGTACAATCAAATTCGTTGATTGTTTTTTTAGAAAAAAGCGCAATAGATTAAATTAATAATATAGTTGAGATTAAACCATTCAATAGATATGCAAACACTTGATAAAAACAGTACAATACCTACATCCTGTATCTTATCAATAGACTCTGATTTACTTTGAAATACTATGTAGATATACTTAATCAATGCCTCTATAGTTTCTATTATAAGCAAATACGTAATAAAACAAAGATGAATAATTTTTTGGACCATTTATGTCTCTTTGAGCACCAGTTACAATGATATACTTACTCAGTAGGATGACTCTTCCCGTAATATCTGTGTTCCAATTGGAATAGAATCGGTTTAAATTCTTTTGCGTAAATGTACCAAGAACCGTTCGTCATCCAGCTGGCTGTGGCTTCTCCTTCTCCACCGATTTGTAGGAAAGCTGTCTTTCGGGTGGCATTGTCGAAGAATTCGTCGTTTACGTAGTAACGCTTAAAAATACAATTTATGAAAAGTAAATATAATAGTTTATTGAATATGCATTAATAATAAGAAGTGCGCTCCTCTTATTGTGCATTTTTATTGGCTGTTTGAACTACAAAACAAGACCACTTTTCTATATATAAAATTTTTAGTTGTATAAATAACAAATCAAGTTAATAAACTTTTGAGTAAATTAAATTGACCTCAACTAGATAAAAATTTGTAAAATAACATGGACTTTGAAAAACAATAGCCAAATTTAACATCACAATTTTATTATACTTGCCATATAGTAAAGTAACAAAATAATTTAGTTAGCCATGGAAAAACAAACGAACAAATGAAATATTCATCTTTATGCCTGTCAAATTCAAGCATTTTGTAGATTTTTAATTTGATTCGAAAAAGACTTACTTGCTGCCAAGTTTTTTGATTGTTGGGATTGAAGTGGTCCAGATTTTGTGTAAACCAACGTTCGAATTTGCTTGGTTTGGAATCGTCGACTTTTTTACCTAAACGTCCTTGTCGAAAATACCGGTAACCCTCGACCGGGAAATCGAAAATCACCGTGAGAATTAAACATATCGAAAAAAGCAGGAGCAGCTTATCCATTTTGAACGAAGTTCGTTAATCGAATAAAAAGCAAGTGCTCGAGTACATAAAAAATTCGATACGTTCAATACGTTGTATCTACGAATAATTGTGACTGAACAAGATTACGACGGACAGAATGATAACTAGCGTGGCGATATTAAAATTAAAACGAAATCAAAACCACTTTATTCGTTTTTCATTCCACTCAACGTTTTTTTTTATTTTGAATTGAATAAAGTACTCTGTATTTTGTTTCCATATACTTGTCTCTGTCTCATATCTCATAGGCAATATTCTAATGATTCTTTTAATCTGTGTTATTTATTTCCTTCTCTATTATCTCTAATCTCTAAAAGAAAGGCGGCGTTGTCAGTTTTAGGAATTTGTTTAAAATTATAATAAAAAAAAAGATAGAATTGATAAAAATCGAGATCAATTGACAATTGACATTTGATATATATTTTTTTCAACTGTTATTATTTCATTAACAGTTAAAATCTCAAGCTTTTGCTAATAATAACAATATTGAGAGGAACTTGTGCTGTTGCATAATATATTATTCTGTTCAAGTTAATTTTCTCTTCTTTTTATGTAATATGTCTAGTCTATTACATGAGTGGGCTACTGACATGGCCTTTACCTGCTCCTTACTTCAGTTTCTACTTGTATAAATAAATGCAATTATTACAAAAACTACTCTATTTCAATTTTAAGTAGTTATTCAATTTCATTTAGCAGTTACAAATATCGTTGAAGCTACAACGCATTTACAAATTTAACCAAACCGCAATATAATCTCTGATTTCAACTCTAGCCGCCCGTAATTCAGGAGAATCTATGCGCATTGAATTGTAAACGTTAGCACAATGCGCTGCTCCTGAAAAATTAAAAATAATTCATAAGAAATTCCATGCAAAGTTACCCCTTACAGTTAACATAAATATTTTATGTATGAGTAGGATATTCCTCATTACCTTTAATTAAAATGGCAGGCGCGTCTTTATCGCGGGTTTGCGTTATACCGAGTTTGTGCCAGGGATCCAAAGAACCGTGTACGAACACCACATTAGACACTTTAATATCCAAACCTCCATAGATTGTGTTTGTCCTATCGATTGCATCGTTCATGAACTTCTCAGTATATTGCTTTCCAAACAAGTCTTTGCACACGTTTACATAAAGATCAATTCTGAAATTGTTACCGAATATGTTGTAATCGGATGTTTGGAAGAAACCGAATTCAGTACACGATTGATACGTCCACTGTCGACCTACGAAAAATTTTTACCCTTTAAATCTCATGCTAAGAGACGCTCAAAACATGCAAATACTTGTTTCAGCTTCCCAACTGACGTTTTTCATCGGACCAACGTACGACTCGTACGTGTACTCGTTGCACGTTTCTCCGTAGATGTTCATCATTATATCGTTGATGGCCGCCAATCTGTCGATTTCGGCTCCCAAAGTCTTGTTGGTCATGATGCCGCAGAATTGCTCGGTGGTGAGATTGTACTCCTCGTTGAAACCGGTGTTGTCGTGGTTGAATTGGACGACGCTGCCGAACATGGTGGCCAGGTTCGAGTAGAAATTGGACACGTCCAGGGCGCTGCTCTCCTCTATCTTGTCGCACAGCTTGAACTTCTTGTCGACGGTCCTCTTCCCGTCTTTGCTGAGCATCAGTTTTTCGATTTGAGCTGTGGCGTTGCCCACGGCCGCTACGCATTCTTCGCTGATGGACCTCAAGGCGTCCTGGACTACCCCGAAATATCCTAAAATGTACAATTACATAAAACTTCTACTGCGGTATTGAGTGTAGGAAAAGTATATTTTGCACACTCCCTGTAATCCATCCCTCCCTTCTACCTATAGTGAATATTTTTAGAGGATTAGTTACAAAGTGTATTTGTACCTGTGTAATCAACTTTTGCCATTAAAGGACTACTAGATGACACGGCCCCGTGTACTAGATGAGGATATTTTTGTCTCAACCAGGCGGCTAGGTTTCCTGGATATGAACCGCCGAATGCGATCCATTTTACATCTGGAGCCAGTTCATACTGCTTGTTCATAGATTCTATAAAGAAGGCCAAATCGGCTAGAGCCTGTTGGCTCGTCAAATAAGCCAGGTTTTTCAGACTTAGATCTCTGGAAAGTAAAAGGAGATTAACGAAATTGGTGTATTATATTTTTGGATTATAGATATAGATATTTAAACTGAATTAAAATTTTTAACAAATGGGACCAAAGTACTTAAAGTTGCGTAAATAGCAAGATTCCGAACAGATGATAAAAGAGATAATACAGAGGTACTTTTATTACTTGAATATCCTTAAAAAACATTCCAAAATTACACTCAAATACTTATTATTGTTTAAATTGATATCTAACACTGCTTTAGTTGAATTTAGGTGCCTCTTTTGGGGCAAGACTGAAAGTGTTACTTACCCAGTAGGATGACTCTGTCCGTAATATCTGTGCTCCAATTGGAATAAAATCGGTTTAAATTCTTTGGCGTATACGTACCAAGCACCATTCGTCATCCAGCTATCATACGCTTCCTCTTCTCCTCCGATTAATAGGAAAGCTATATTTCTGGTTTTATTGTCGAAGAATTCTTCGTTTACGAAATAACGCTATAATAATAAAGAAATTCTTATAATTTAGAGCATTATCTTTGAATGTAACTTGCTCAATGTTGAGGATTTAAGTTGAGATATGCATAATGCTATGAGAGTCTGTAAACTTATTCACATAATAGGTAAAAGTTTCAAAGGAATAAGACTTAAATCATTAAGACTTAAATATTTAATCAGTACGTGCATTTGCACTTATATTCGGTTAATTTTTAGGTAAATTTAACATGATTTTTCTAATAATATTGTTTATGAATCCTTTATGTAGGTAGTCATACTTTTTTTTTGACGAAGTAACATACTTTTTAAACCTGACCCTAAATTAAAAACAAATAAAGTTGTTTACAATAAACTCGCGACATTTGATCTACTTAAACTGACCTGAACGTGATAGCAAAAGTCGTAAAATAACATGGAAGTTAAATTAATGTAACTCGTGAAATAAAGTACAAAATTTTACAAAGTGGAAAAAACCGAAAGAAATATTCATCTCTCAAAAAATCGATTCGAATTACTTACTTGTTTCCATGTTTTATCGTTGTTGAGACTAAAATGGTCTAGGCGTTGAACAAACCATCTTTCTAAGTTTTCAGATAATGAATTGTTTAATTTTTCACCTCCTGAACGTCCGATTCGATGATTCCGCCGGAAACCCTCTACTTGGACGCCCAAAATCGCCGTGAAAATTAAAACTAACGAAAAAAACAGGATAAATTTATCCATGTTTAATGAAAATTATTAATGAAATAAAAAATAAAGTACTCGAGTACATGGAAATTCGGTTTATATAGCGTAGAGTATCCATAAATTACCTCTTCACAATAAGCTGATGATAATTATTGATATGAAATCAGATTTTCATCTTTTAAAATACTGTCAGGAATAAAGTTTAACAAAAAATGTAAAATTCGTATTAATGTAGAATTTATTTGGAATTTATTGTTATGCGTATTTAACGTTTTTTTCAGAATGAAAGTCATGTTTGATAAAAAAATAATCTTGATTTTGTTTTAATTTTACTATCAATAATTAACATTTGGTTAATTATTATAATCTTGTAGTGAAGTGGTAAAAGATACTCGGAATACAGGGGATTTTTTATACTCGAGTATTTCATTATTTTAAAATATTTTAAAAAGGATTTTTAATTTCCCTGTAGTCCCTCATCGATTTTTTTAATAATAATCTCTGGAAATTAATTAAAAATTGTAAAAATAGTATCAACATGTAATTTGCAATGCATGTAGATGTTACTGAATTTTTATCTATCGAAAACCGATTTATCGGAAAAGAAAGGGAAATCTGAATTGGCCAAATAATGTCTACATCGTAGGCAGGTAAGCAGATTACCATGAAGTAAGAGCTGAATAAACGCAATGTTGTCAATTCTACTAATTTAATTAAAATTAATAAATAAGCGTAAATTATCGTATTCTTTATTTTGAATCTTTTTGTTTTATTAATTTTTAGTTGAGTTGAACTATGAGCAAAGAGCATACACAACATTAATAATTCTACAATAGATTGGATATGTAGTTTTCGAGCAATATCGATTCGAAAATCGATTGCTTCGATTACGCTGCGAAGAGCGATATCGATATTGTGTTTAGTTCAAAATTCAAAAACATCATTTGCCTTGGTCATTTTGGCCTTTTAGTGCAGTGCATTGCATTTCACCTTTCTTTTAAATTCGCCGTCCGTTTGAACATTAGCATTTAGCACAACAATTTTATATTTTCTTACTAATACTCTCAATAACTAAATATTCAAACCCGTTTAAACTAATTGAGTAACTTGTAAAGTACCCAAAAAATATCGGTTATTTTCGTTAATTTTATCATTGTTGTTAATCGGACGCCATTTTCTTATTCCGTTTGTTGTGATAGTGACTCGTTGGCTTGGTTTACAATTCGCAAATTAGACCTGTAAGTATAATTTTAGAATTTCACATGTTTTATTCTCACACATGCGTGTGTTAATAGATCATAAGTCATAAGTGGCCCAATAAAAATCGATTAATATACGATTTTGAATTAATGAACATGGAACACATGTTTTTTATGGAACAATTTGATAATGTCGAATACGCTAACTCTAGTCTAGTTCACAGTTTTAATTAAATTCTCCGATAAAAAATATAAAAGTACACCGCTGATAAATTAAAATGTATGTATTTGTTTTGTAAATGCAGGTTTACATATTGCTCGAACCGTTTTATGAATTAGTGTCTGCTCAATGCAGCTGTCATCTGTCAATTGAATTCGCCATCTAACGTCGCATTTTGCATTTGTAACTACATCATTCAAGTCATTCAGACAGTTTCAGTAGTTTTTTTTTTTAAATTAACAAAATAGCCACTTCCTAGTCAGCTGATAATGAACCTTTCGAACTAGAATATCTAATTATAGCCCAATTAGTTAACTAGGACAAAATGAAGTGAATTTAGTGTGGTTTAGTGTAATAATTAAAGTGGATAAAATGGTATTTACAAATAGCCTATGATTTCTAAATATGCCAATAAGCTGTCAATAACAATGTTTGAGAAAAACTAGAAATTCTTTGTGAACGGCGTAGCCACCACATTTTAGGTGCGTTTTATCTCAAATCCTCGCTCCTGTAATCATTTTGCGATGCTAGTAATAAATTGGCATATTGCCTCACCTTGTACAAAAAAATACGTTCTTTGTTTACTAGGATTGTGCAAAACATTGTTTATTTCTCGAAATATTGCAATTAACATATGATTTTTATTGAACTTATTTACGCAGTTATTTACATACACACAATAATTTTCCCCTATTTATGTGTTACTTTATTTTGAAACTAACACAACTTCATTATCACGATGTAAATAAGCCTTACGTTTTAGGTATGTCAAGAAAAAACTTATTCGCTTAAAAGTTAAATTTTGTTAGTTAAAAATGCTGCACGTATTCCACGTGGATTCTGGACGGATGATGACTTTCGATATGAGTCTTGCTCTAGAGAGGTCAGTATTCTATTTAACACAGTTAATTCCCTTGTGGTGAAATTTGTAATGCTGATTATTTATTTTTTTAGCGTTGACAATTTAAAAAAACACGTCCAAGAAGAATTCAAAATAGCAGCAGATAAGCAGGTGTTGCTTATAAGCGGCGGGGAA
Organism: Phyllotreta striolata; assembly: GCA_918026865.1. Lineage (NCBI taxonomy): Eukaryota > Metazoa > Arthropoda > Insecta > Coleoptera > Chrysomelidae > Phyllotreta > Phyllotreta striolata. The sequence continues at coordinate 14,413,272 of OU900094.1, read as the reverse complement.
TGTTTAGATCCCAACAAAAGAGTTTGTTCATTTTCCGCTGGTACTGATACCAATCCGATTTTTTTGTTCAGTAAATCCATTATCGAGTCCCCAAATCCTCCGTTGCCCATTGCGGACTATGGATCGGAAAGTGGTAAGTAAAACAAACAAGATTTATGAACAATTCGTGTACTAACATAGACTGTATTTTGTAGATATAGATCTCAAAGTTAAAGAACACTGTGATATGCCTGTAACATTTGGGACTTTAGCCAAAAGGGCCCAATTGGCACAACATTTGCTAGAACTGTCCAGGAAACAATTATCCGTATGCGAGAATCTCGTTCACGATCAACATCTCCAGCAGCAAGGATGGTCAGCGGTGGTGGCGAATTTAGAAGATATTAGTTTGGAATTTAGCAAAAGATCTGAAATTTTCGAGAAAAGTTTTACCGATTACATGGAAGAAAGGGAGACCTATATGACTTTCTTGAATCAGTAAATACGCGAAAATGCAAATAACTCCATCACAATTTCATCGTTTTTCTTTCAGTTTCAGTAGCGATTTACAAATTCTACAGAAGATACCTGTTCTACCAGCTCTGTTGGAAACGAAACCCCTAGCAATAGAAGAATGCAAACCAACGGAACTGGAGGAAGACGAAGAAGAATGCATAACATCACCTACGACCAGTACCGGAAAGGACATTACCCTTTACGAATGGATATCCGCCGCTGATAATAAGAGCACCATGGACCAACTTTACGACCACTGCTCAAGGGGTTTAGATCAGGTAAACATTGCAATCGAGCTGCTAATACTGATTAATAAAGTTTTATAATTTTTTTTTAGTTCAATAGCGAAATCTTCAGAACGTTGTCGAGGGACATTCAAGAGATGTTACAGAACGCCGATAACGTGCAAATGAAGGAAGTTAAAGGCCTAGGTGAGCGGCTGTTCGGTCTCGAAGAATTAATGAGAGAAGCGCGGAAGAAAGTTAAACAACAAGCGGAACTTGCGCAATCATTTGCAAACGTAAGCGTAAATGATAACGATAAGGTTGATGATCTCGAGGAGATGGATCGACTCGAATATCGTGAATATCTTTGTATAATATTTGTTGTTTTTGGATTTAGAACCAAAGCAGGGCGAGCAATACGAAAGACCCGTCCGTGCTACCCGATCTGTGCATGTCCCACAAGCAACAGCTTCAAATGATGGCCGCAAATCACCAACAACTTTGTGATATTCGCCGAAGGTGCGCCAAGGCGAAGGAAGAATTGAGCATAAATTTGTACCATAGATTAAAGTAAGTAATCAATATATTTGCAAATGTCCTTATCGGTTATTGTATCTTTTGATGCTAGATGGGTGATGTACGTGGAGGATCGAATACAGGAAATAGATCAAAAATTAGTTATTTATCATGAGAATTTGAAGAGATTACGACGACATTTGGAGATTTTGCAACAAATTCATTTGGCACCGGCCACTTATTTATGCGCGGTTGCCGAGGTTGTTAGAAGAAGGGCTTTTTCTCAATCATTTTTATTGGTAAGAGTTTAACCGATACGTGATTGCACGCTTTGTATTAAAAAAAATTTAATTTTCAGTGGGCGTCTGAATTGGCGTGTCACCTTTTGACCATACACAACGACGAAGTCACGCGAAGGAAAGAATTCCAAATTCAATTCGAAGGGCATTTTTTGAATTCACTATTTCCCGGTATGAATGACATGCCCCCATCCTTTGCTACGCAAGCTCCTGCCATGTTCGATGTTATTTTACCTAAAATTACTTTAGAAGATATAAATAGGTACCGATGCATTGATATATTATTTATTTCATTATGTAACAATGTTTGTTTCCTTTAAAGGTTAAAGGTGGAATTGCCAGATTTGGCGGATAATTTAAATATCCCCGATACCTCTTCGATTGAGAACTTCTTCCTTTTACGATCGCTTACTAGAAAGGACGATGAAGAGATTAGGGATAAACCGGAGGAAACTAAGGCTGTGGAGGATAAATTAATACAGGCTGTCAGTAATGTAGGGTTGGCTAGTGATTTGGATAGGGATTTACTTAGGGGCACAGGTAACGAACCCTGTTTGACAACTGCGCATGGTTTAGTACATCTTAAGGATTTCGATAAGTGAGTAAATTGATATTGCTTGATAGTGCAATGTGTAAGTGTTCATTTATTGTTTCTAGGGGCTGCGAATCTGAAACGGACACGGAAGAATTCGAGAAAGTTAGTCAGAGTCCGCTAGAAATGAATTTTGACAAGAACATTACGACGTTGCAACCTCGCATGCAAGACGCTTCCACTTTCACAGAGGTCAGTGAGAAATTAAACGTCCCTCCCAAAAAACCCGTACGCATCTTTTATCGTTCCCAAGACTACCAACACGCCTCTTTACAATACCAGCGCACTTTAAGCATCTGCAGTAACACCGAATCGATCACTAACCATAAAAACCATCACTCCTCGGACGAGTTCTCTAATTCCAAATCCACCGACAATTGCCACATCTCCCACGAGAAAACATTGTACGGAACTAACCTGCTAACGGCCAAATCCGTTTCGCCTCACACCCCGCAGAGTTCTCGGAACAGTCCGAATAGTCCGTGTTTGGGCCACCAAATGTCGAACGTGAGCGGCGCTAGCGCGAGCGGCGGTTCAGATTTCGCTAACGACGAGTTTTTCATCGACGAGAGCCTACCGTCGAGCCTCAGTATCGAAACTGGTCACAGTCAATGTTCAGAATTTAATAAGCAGCTCGATACCGCGCACAATGTCGTGGCTTTGTTACAGGTATAGAGCCGACAGGCTATTCTTGAATGTTGCTAATTCCACGTTGGTTATCAGTTTGCGCTTTGTTTTTTTTTTTGGTAGAAGTTTTTTTGCTTGATTTTCTCGAAAATTATGCGATTATCTTCGAACGTAATACAATGTAAAACAGTGCATATACTTTGCTTTAATTGTTGATATATTTGATTGAATTTTCATTATATTTTGCCTCTGAAACACGGCTTTTTTACAACGAACCGACTTGATTTCAAACACACTATACACACTATAAATAAGCTTTTGATTAATTTTCGCATCGTACAAACCTTTTGTGATTGGTGGCCCAAAATACTACATACTCCCCATATTAGATACCGCATGTACACACAAAATTACACGTTCGTATAATCTACAAAGCTCTTTTTATCCAAATAAAAACTTATTTTAGGACAACCTTCAAATAACAAGAAGCGAATACGATAAGCTGAAAAGCTGCTTGGTGAAGCTGCACGAATTAGCGCAGGAAGCCATGGTTCAATTGCGCCTCGAAATGTCCGATTTGAGGGCTCAAGTCGAATCCAACCGGAACGATTTGGCCTTGAATTTGAAGGAGTTTTGCAGCTCGTGGAACAATCTGATAGTGATGAGAGATAACGAAGAGAAAGCGACCATACGAGAGATCAACGGCAACTTCGAGGGGATTATTAAAGACTTGGAGGAGCAGAAGCGGGCGAAAGATCAAAAAATCGAGGAACTGTTGATGGAGAAATCGACGTTGGAAGGCGAAATTCTCAAATCCTGCGAAAGCCTAAACGAACTGCAGGAGAATTTCAACAAAACGACGGAGGAGAATTCGAAAACGATAGACGATCTGCGCAAGCGACTGGAAGAAAAGGAAATTGAGAAAGAGAAGAGCGTGAAGGAAGCATCGGATAATCTCAGAAAGACCCACAAGGCCGAGCTGGAGAACATCAGGGCGCGATTTAAATTGATGACGATGGAGCGCAGTCCTTCCGACAACAGCCTGGAGAAATCCTCGGATTTCAGCAGTTTGCCCAATCACTCGATTTTCATTCAACAAATGGCCGAGAATTTCGAACTGGACAAGGAGAGGGCCGTCAACGAGGCCATCGCCGGCGAACGCCAGAAATGGGAGAAACTTCTTTCCATCAGAATCAAGGAACTGGAGAACAAATTCGGGGAGGAAAAGGACGCTCTGATGACGAACTTGGCGAAGCAGATAACGGAAGAAAAGGATAAGCAAATCGATATTTTGATGCAGCGCGAGAAGAACCTCAATCTCGAGTGCATCAAATACAAGAACACCATACAGCAATTGACAGAAAACGAAACTGAATACAGCGAAACTGAATTATTAAAAAAAATCGCCACTCTACAAGAAGAAAAGGGTACGTTGGAGGACGAATTGGTGAAAATCAAAAGGGAAAAGAGCATCGATTTGACTACTTCGTTAGCTGTATGTGATGGTAAGATCAATTGTATCAAACTATACTTAGTAAACAGCCCCAAATGATCGCCACTTCCTATCTATTAATAATTTTGTGGACAGATGCCATAACTTGAAAATTTGCGCAAATTATCTTTATTAAGTAGCTGCTTCACACTTTTAAGAGAAACCCGGTGGTACTGATAACACAATTATTATAAAAAACAGAGGCATCAATTTATGGCATCTATTTACAAATTTATCAATGCAAGTTTGTTGAGAAATTATGTGAATACGGGTGCATATTTGCAGGAAAAGTGGACGCGGCCGGTAGTTCGCCGAAGCAAAAAGACTCGTCCAAAGGCGATTGCTCCAAAGGCAAAATCAGCATCGACAGCTGCAAACCGGGCGATTTAGTATTAGTCATGTGGGACGAGCAACACGAGAATTTCAAAATTTTACAAGAGAACAAACACATGTTCTTTTTGCATTCCGAATACATGGCAGGCCTGGGCTTGGAAATAACCACCGGCAGGCCTAATAGGATGTTTTGCCTAGGCGAAGTGCTCGACAAGGAATATTGCTACGCTAGAAAGGTAATTTTATGACAAATTTATACATAAAAAGCCGCTGGCGTATTGTCCTATGTCCCGGTGCACCTCACCGCATTTACCTGAATTTTTATCGAATACCGAAATCTTCGTGGAACTTTTAAGATGCGTTCGATGATACATGAACAAAAACTTTCAAAATTGACATGTAATTGACATTTCGTATGACAGAAGTTTAATAGAGGTGGGAATCATTTTTTTGCTATAGAGGTGTAGTAACGACTGTTACAAAATAAGCGTTATTTTTTCAAATATCGCCCTCCTGATTACTCTATTCCATACTCCAGTCGCGCTAACGGAATATTTTTCGATTTCAGTCTGAAAATAGATACAAAGTGCCGAAACGAACGAAATTCTTCCGCGTCAAAGTGAAAGGTTTGAATCCCCCGTTGCTGGCGCGCGACTCCATCTCCAGCCAGAGCTTCTACCAAGCGAAGGCGTCGTCGGACGGTGCTCGCATGACGCAAAGTCAATCGGGCGTCTCTTCGACGGGCAAGGAGTCGATGGGGGAGGAGAAGAGCGGCCCGCAGTCGCTGCCGTCGTCGCCGACGAGGCCGGCGCCGCCGGAGAGGAGCGAGCTGGAGCCGCTGGAGGAAAAGGAGTCGGAGGACAGCGCGGACGGGACGAGGGAGAGAAGGGCCGGGCAATGGTCGGAGAAGCACTTTGCCGAAGATAGCGGCATCGTCGATATCGTGGAGAGCGTTTCGGCAGCTGCGGATGATACTCTGACTTCGGATAGTCACAGTAGAAACGAGAGTGAGAGTAGTGATAGGTAGGTGTGATATTTTTTTTAATTCATTGTGTTTATTGAAAATTTTAGATAAGGTAAATGTCAAAGTTTATACAATATATAAAATATAAATAGTGTATTGAATTATATTTTTAAGTTACCTATAAAGTTTTGTGTTTTTGTTTTATTTTTTATTTATTTATTTAGGATCAGTGTATTTATGTTTTTTCGTGATTTTTATTGGAAACGATTTATTTTTTACTTTCGTGATTTTTTTGAATAGGTTATATACTAATTTAATGCATTATGTTTTTAAAAATAATCATTATTTTACAGTGTGTTTGTAAGAAAAATGCGAACACGCTTAATTAATTGTTCATTGTTATTTTCCTTCTTTAATTTTATACATATACTTAATTTTTTTTGAATTCAATACCAATATATGACGAGTACTTATTAAAATATTAATAGCGATTTTCTCAAAAATCAAAATATTTTTTTGTATCTATTCACTAGTAAACTTGAAAATGCATTATTTTTGGATGTTTTTCGAAGTTGTTATTTGGTTCAATCCCGTTTTCAAAATAAATTCGAGTAGCAACATTTTGCATTAGCACTCCTTAGAAATGTTGCAGATAATAAATTAGTCTTCAATATAAACATGCACTGTAAACGAAGTACCTATATTTGACTTTTATACTTTTTTCTGATTAAAATAAAAAAAAATCCAACTACGTTCATTTTTTATATCGACAGTTGCAACACACACATGTGGCTTACACCTTTTTTAGTAGTTACTTAATTGTAAGTATTCGGAACTATTCGTTTACATCTTAACGGCATTTTGCAATCGATATTTTAAAATTTTCACTCTGGAAATGTTGTATTAAGATTTTTATAAAATTTTATAACGCCGCTTTATTTTTATTTATCTGTTCCTTAAATTTCACACAATTTTCTTTTACATAATCCTTGCCGAAACTATTTTCCTGCGTGTATTTAGTGCGACAGGAATAACTAAACAGAAAAAAATCCTTTACTATCCTTTTATAAATAGTATAAATATTTTTTGGTAGAGGACTAACATTGCACACGAAATGCCAGGTATGAGAAATCTTAATGAGACGAATTCTACGTAGCTGGACTCGTTTTCCTTTATGGGGAAACCAAAACGCTTGACTAATTTTTTTCCTGAAATTAGCATCGAGCGAATAAACAAAAACACGCGAATATAACCCACACTGTTGGGAAACACACTCTTCCGTAACTGCGTCACATCACATCGAGTCTTTTTTTAATTTTATACAATACGATAGCCGCGTGTGCGAAGTCGAGTTCAGTATAGTTATTTCAAGGCAATCGTGCGTGCTTGACTTGCCCGGCGCGAAACCCGCTCAGCGCTTTGTCCGGTTTTTATTCAAATCAGTCCGCTTTCGTCGCAAAATATGAGTGTCCAGAGCGTCTCGTACTCGGCTTTAAGTCAGGGGCAAGGTGACAACCATTCCAACGCGGTCAATCCCTCCGGTACAGCACCCATGGCGACCACCGAAAGCACCGAATTGAATCCGGAGAACGACTTTGCGCACCCGCAGGAGGAAAAAGGGGCGCACCACAACCACCTCGCGGTGGATGATTACGAGGGGCACGTGAAACTCGGGGATTTCGGGGAGCTGGAGGTGCCGCACGCGCCCCATTCGACCAACGGGTTGAGTTACGACCCCGAAATGCGCAGCGTCTTCAACGAGACGATACCAGACGTAAACGTTTACCAGCACAAGAAGACTTTGGCTCAGGGGATGATGGACTTGGCGTTGTTTTCCGCCAACGCCAATCAGCTTAGGTACGTTTTGGACAGTTCCTCGAGGCATCCGTACTATTGGCCCAGCGTGATTTGCATCTGCTTGAGCTTGGGGTTACAAGTGAGTAGTTACACCTCTTTTTATTATGTAAATTCGCCTCATTTAATAACATTAAAATTTATCTGGTTGTGACAAAGAAAGAGGTAAAGGTCTGCTTTTTAATGAATGTAAATATTCTATTTATATTAAAGTTTCAATAACCTTTGCCACTTGGGATGACTGGTCTGTTAGTTTTATAATTGTTTAATCTGAATTATATATGAATAATCCTATTAATTGTTCTACGTTAATTGCAAAATTAATCAAAATTTATTACAGACGGTCTAAATTTTAGGCAAATAAAAATTGGAAGATTCGCCAAAAACATTTAGGCAGTTACAGTACTTTGATAAAAATAATCTTTCTCGGTAATTATGTATTTTTATTATTAGGAGAAGCGTTTTATTTAGATAGCAAACGATTATTCAACTTAATGAACCTGTGATGGTTTGTTAAATATTTAAAAAACCGGCATGTTTTATATCGAATTAATTGCGACTACGTTTAAATTTAAAATGTAAATATATAAGTATACAAGGTGGTTCAATAAATACGCTTCATTCAGTATTAAAATTTTTGTAATTATTGCAGGGCTTATATCATGGAGTCGCGTCAACTTTATATTTTTTTTGATGGGACACTCTGTACTAAAAGTGTACATTTTTTATACTCGTTCAATTTGCCTCTTTTAGAACAATTTATATTTAGAGAAAGTTATAAACTTTTTATCAAAAAAAGTCACAAATTTTTAGATTAGGAAATCATTAATTGAGCGACTGCAAATATAGATAGCACCTCACTCAATTCCGTTAAACACTAATCACTTATCAGTGGTCAGAATTAAATGGAAACAATGATTGCTAAATTTCCGTTGTAATATTATGTACATAGTGATTCACCAAATGTACCTTGAATATACCTTACCAAAAGTAGTGCAATCCCGAGATAATAAAAACATCCTGTGGCTTCTAAGAAAGTATCACAAATATTGCGTATTTCCTTACCATTATAACTATTTGAAATACTCTTATTCCCAAAATATTTTCCTTCACAATTACATAAAAAACCTTTTCAATTTCAGACGGCTATCGGCATAGGTCTCATTTGGAATGCCCTGTACAACGTTAAAGACGAGAAGGAGATTTGCATCGCCAATAAAATCAACAATTGGTGCGTCATCGGAATTTTCTTAGTGGTGGTTGTAAACGTTTTCGTTTCCTCCTTCGGGATCCCAAACTCCCCGGCGTTACCCCCTCCACCACCAGTACTCCCTTCACCAGTCCAAGAACTACCGACGGGACTCCTCTAACCGCTATGAAATTACAAGTAGTACTTAATTTTTTACCTAAATAATATTGATAATGTACATACAATCCGAGACTGATGGAAATACTTGTTAATGTTTGCTGTATTTGTTGTACTTTCATTTTAAACTCTACAACGTTTTTATAAGTCATATACCGGTGATTATTTAGAGTTTTAATTGCCATTCGCAATGTTATACGTAATAAGTTTTTTTTTGTAATAAAAATACCTATTTAATAAGATCTTATTTTTCTTAAAAACATTTCTTTCCTGCTTTCGAATCATTCGCAATAGTGGGTTAGAGTCAATCTAGCGGTGATATTCATCGACTGCAGTTCTGTGAGCAATAATTTACAGGCGTAGGGCATCGTTATGCTCGAAACTTGCGCTGAACTTTTGCAGCTGTTGCACCAGCCGCAGTAGCCTAAAAGGCCGCATTTATTGCAAACGTCCACGTCGCAAATGTCGCTCGATACCATCAGGCGCTCCACTAGCATCATGCTAAAAACGAATCGATGTAGTAAACGGTGATTTAAAAGAGTATTTATGGTACCTTGCGCCGTATCCTATGAGGCAATCACGCTCCATTTCGCCCAATCTCAAACCCCCGTCTCTGCTTCTGCCTTCGGTGGGTTGCCTAGTTAGCACAGCTCTTGGACCTCGACCTCTAAAATGCACATGAATTAAATTTTATGCAAAAGTTTCGTGTATTTCATTTTACCTTCCGTGGATTTTATCTTGCACCATGTGCTTCAATTTTTGATAATAAACCGGACCGGAATAAATGTACATTTCCAAAGGTTCTCCAGTGATACCCGAATAAAATAAATCCTTCCCCTGGTAGTTGAAGCCGTTTCTCACCAACTCTTCGCTCACGTCCTTCACTTTGGATCCCCCGAAGGCGGTGCCGTAATGGAATTTCCCTTCGACCAATCCGGCTTTTCCCGCCAGCAATTCTATTAATTTCCCCACGGTCATTCTCGATGGAAACCCGTGCGGGTTCATGATAATATCCGGACAGATACCGTACTCGTTAAAGGGCATGTCCTCTTGTTCCACTATCAGTCCCACGACGCCTTTCTGTCCGTGCCTCGAGCTGAACTTATCGCCGATTTCGGGCTTCCTCGTTTGCCTGAGCAGGATTTTCAACAAAGTCGTGTCCTCCTCGTTGGTGCTTATCAGCACCTTTTCGATGTAACTCGGCTCGTCGTTTCTGTAAGTAATGGGAGTTTCCTTGTACTCTACCGATGTATTCGTAGTACCGTGCACGGTTGATACGGTAGGAACCGATTTGTTGATCAGTACCTAAAACAACGAAAATTATTATTATTTATTGTATTAAATCAGTCGCTTGTGAGAGTTTACTTGTCTATTTTGCACCAATTCCCCTGGACCGATGATCCCATCGTTATCCAAGCAAGAATGCTTCCACATGGGTTTGCCCGTTACCACGTCCACCATGGGTCCCTGGATCCTATCGTACGTTTGATTGGTGTACCTCTTCATGATGCATTTGGAATTCTTATAGACCAAACAACGTCCGAATCCCCTATCGATGGAGGCCTTGTTCAATATCAAAGCGTCCTCTATGTCGTAACCGCTGTAACTCATCACGGCTATCGTGGCGTTCTGGCCGGCCGGCAGTTTATCGAAATTCGTCAGCTCGATGGTTTTCGTCTTGACCATCGGAGCCTGCGGATAGACGAGATTGTACAGCAACGTGTCCATGCGGTTCTTTTGATTGTAGCCGATGGTGCCCATGGCCTGTTTGCCCATGGCGCACTGGTAGGTGTTCCGCGGCGATTGGTTGTGATGGGGGTACGGCACTAACCCGGCGCAAACGCCCAACAAAGTGAACGGTTCGATTTCCAGGTGAGTGGTCCTGACGGACACGTCGTGCTCGTAGCAGGCTATGAAGCTGTCGTTTTCTTCGTTTACGTCCAGGAATTCGATCAAACCTAAGCACAAACGAATTAACTCGCTACAATCTATGTTATTCGAGTATTAGTACCGTCTTGCAGGAAATCCTCGAACCCTCTTATTCCCTTTTCCAGCTCCCTGATGTGTTTGTCGGTGACTAAAGGAATCCCGTTGCGCACTATTATGTAAGGTCTGCACAACCTGCCGTTATCCGAACTGATGTAAATGCTTTTGTGCGAATGATTGGGGTAGATGGAAACGTAGCCCGATATGTAGCCCTTTCTGCGGGTCATTCGGAATATGTCGATCAGTTTTTTGAAATTTTTAGTGATTCCCAATATGTTTCCGTTGAGGAAAACGATGTAAGTCGAAGGCGAGTGAATGGCAAAACTGGCCACCATGTTGATGTCTTGTACGCCAGAGTTTCGGGCCAATCTAATCAACGGGTATTCGTCGACTTCCGTAGTTATGTGCGTCATAAGGGCTAAATTCTTCACCAAACCACAAGCCTAGAATGTACAAAATTGTACAAAATGGATAAAAATTAATGTATTAACAACAGCCGTATATTTCTAAGGTCTGGAAACAGCCTATGCTTATACCATCGCTGATTTAAGTATATTTTTATATTTTGTACCGACAATTTTTCGACCTATGTTTCCAGAACTTAGAAATATACAGCCGTGGTATTTATAAATTAACCTCTAATAATATAAAAAGAAATACCTCTCCTTCTGGCGTATCACTGGGACACAACATACCCCATTGGCTGGGTTGCAGCGATCGAGGACCAGACACTTTCCTGGTTTTTTCGAACTGCGAATTCACCCTAGTCATCATTCCCAATGCTGAAATATAACTGAGCCTCGACAGCACCTGCGTAACCCCTAATCTCTCCATTCTGAAACGTTTGATCGTCCAATTCCCCTGGAATATAATCGTTTACAGGAATCTCCCCAGAGTGTTTGGATTGTCGTAATGAAACTTACAGTCGATATGGCGAATACCAAACAACTGGTGATCAAATCCGATCGCATATATTTCACGACATCGAATTGAGTTGCCCTAATTTTCGGAATGGTTTTCTCAGCGATGGCTTTCAATTCCCAATTGAACCTTTTGAAGACGTCCTCGAACATTAGAGAAATCAGCGAGCCGGCTAGTTCCAATCTTTTATTACCGTAGTAATCTCTATCGTCTAATAAATTGCTGTCCGTTTGGGCTTCTATTACTTTTTTAACCTGCGAGTTAAATAATGTAACGCGAAATAACGATATCGAGAAAACTTACCATTAAACCTACGTAAATGGCTTTAAGTCTAAAGTTGTATTCTTCAACGGGAACATGTGCAAGTACAGTCGTCGCTAATAAATCTCTAGCTTCATCGGCAGGGGTTTTGATTTTGTATGCAGAAGTAACGAAGCGTTTCGCAACTAATTTCGAGCCTAAATACATCAGAGCGGATTCCTGCGTGTAAATTTTTAAATTGTGGCATTCCTCTAGAGTGGGTATTAACTTGTGCACATCCGAAATCCCTATTAACTCGCATATCTCCTGATCGTTTATCACGTTCAACGCTTTGAAGACTATAGAAATTGGAATTGGCTGTAAATAAAAAGCAAGTATAATATTTCAGAAACGCTACATCGTCAAACATACATCAGCGAACGTATTGTGACCCATGAAATATTTATTCCCTTTGACGAAAACGTTGGTTCGGGATTTTTTCTCTTGCGTAGAACTGGTTACTTGACACTGGATACCGTATTTGCCTTCTTCTACGATCATTCTATTTTTGGTTAATTGCTCTTGAATTAATATAACCCTTTCTTGGCCTTTGACAACGAAGTAGCCGCCCGGATCTAACGGGCATTCGTTCATTTTGGCTAATTCGTACTCGGATTTGCCGTTAAGTACGCAATTAGAAGATTTCAGCATAATAGGCATTCTAAAAAAGTTGGTTTTAGTGAGGTAAACTTGAATTTTATAAGGGAATCTCACCTTCCTATTAAAAGACCTGTTTTCGAAACCCTTTGTGTTCCTCTCGTGTACTCAATATCAACTGTAATCGGAGCCGAGTAGGTCATGTCTCTTAATCTACATTCGTGTGGTGTAGTTGATTTACTTATGTTGAAACCTTCGTCTACATCGGGAGTTCCCACTTGTACATTCGTGTATCTGTTGAATATATTCGATTAAATGTGTATTTCGTGGAATCATCTATACTTACTTAATGTAGAAAAGTGGATCAGCATCACAAACGACTTTATTATTCGCTTCGACGATTTTTTTAATGTCTACCGATATAAAATAATTAAAAGAATCGATGTGCTGCTTCACTAAGCCTCTGATTTTTAAAAATGCGGGCACGAGTTTCCATTTCTCCTGCAAATTGAGATCAGTTAGTTTAAGATTTTCGATTTTATAAGCAGATAAGTAGGGAGTACGCACCTGTATTTCTTTGATAGGCTTTTGATAGAAACTAGGATCCCCAAAGGTGCTATAATCGTCACATTTTTCCATAACGATTTAATTAAGTTAATAAAGTAATATTTTGAAAACCGATATAGGTAACGAATAAGTTAGGTTAACTTTTCTTCTGGGTAGTCTTTTAAAATGGTCTAAACGTTTCATGTATGCAGCAATAAAGTGGCAAATTTACAACAAATAATGACATAACTGATGAATTCAATATAATCGCAAACACACAGAATTTTTACCAAATGCACATGGTGTCTAATCAATTTATCATTATCATTATCTGATGAATATGAATATATTTTTTCAGGGAAAGATTGCTGCACATCCTAGGACCAAAAATATCAAATATCAAATAAATAGGTATAGAACAGGTCTTGGGCTTTTTGGATTAGTAAATATTGTACGTACATTACTGTGGAAAAAATGTAGATAATTTCTTTGCTTTACAAAATTCAAAAGTTAATATGAAAGTCAAATTTCAGTTTTTAATATGCTTTAATTTAATTTTAAAATGCTATAATATGCTTTATAAGTGAATATTGTTTTTTATTAAAAAATACATTTTAAAGCGGTGACGTTTGATTGAATATATCTCTATTGAAAGAAAAAATTTCTTTTCAACACGTGTCATAGAAATGTATCTTATCAAGTGCATGTGTTTTATCCTTTTCAGCTTCATTCGATTTTAATAGTTTCTCAGCACAGCAAGTAGTGAGTACGATCGTTTCACAATCTAAAAAAATACATTTTTCGGTACAATTAAAGATTAAAGAAAAATTATTGTTTTAAGTCTCTATTTCTGTAGGGTGGTAATTCAACTTACGAGAACGAATGTTTCCAATGATAATTCCACTATTTTTCCAGCTGAAAAATTAATAGGTTTTTTAGATCTTTCGATTAAAATCATCAGTAATCTTTTTGATTTCATGTCATAATTATACCATGGACTTTTAATTATAGCGTCTCCAATTGTTAAACTCTAAAAAAATAAAGTCATTAAATATTCTAATATTATTCCGAGGTATTTTTTTTACTTCTTCAATCACAAGAGTTCCTTGATTACAGTATAAATATAATGAATAAGTCATGGGTAGAAGAAAACTCAATGCGTATATTAATTCCAAATCCAACGATTGTGTCTGAAAAATAAAGGACTTTATGTAAACTATGTTTCAAAAAATGCATTGAACTTTTGTTCTGAACTTTGCCTTAAAAGCTGTATTTTCTGTTCAATAACTTTTCGAAAAATTTAAAAAAATCGGAATGGTTCAGATGGTCCACCTTTATTGGAACAAAATCTCTAATTGTCCCCAACATAGGTTTGTTACCATCTAATAGGTTCATCATACTTAATACATGTATATACTCTATATAACTCAATAGTAACAGTTAGTAATCGCGTACCTTTGAAATATTATATAGACAAATAGAAAGAACCATTGATCCGACCAAAAATTGAGAAAATACTCCGCCTGAATAAATTTCTTCCAATTCTTGAACATACCTAAAATTACAAATTAGATAAAATTAAATTTCACGGTGGATAACTAATTGGGGAGCTCCAGAAACTAAAAAAAGTGTAGGAAGACTGCGAAATAAAACGATGTAAAGGGTATAGCAGGAAAAAAATGGTCAAAATTTTAAAGAATAATAAAAAACAGGCGTATCTATATGGAATAATTTGGAAGAGGCCCAATTTCAGCAGTGGACAATTTCTGCCGGCTGAAAAGAAGAAGAATGTTATGTACTTACGAATAAATAGAATCATAAACTTTGGCGCATTGCGTAATTTTATCATACACTTTCTTTTGAAGCAACTTATCATTAAAAATTTCATCGGAAATGCACAATAGATCTTCTTCAAAATATTTTTCCATATTTTCCAGTTTGTACTTAATAAGTCTAAGCTGACTAGCACAATACAACATTAAACTTGATAGAAGAAAATCTATAGCAAAATGCCCAAAAACTCCATGTGTATAACCTAAAGAATAAAAACAAATTATTAGTTTTAGAATCATTAAAGATGCAATTCTAATTCCCATTTGTATAAACATCACGTATAGTCGACAAAAAAGTAATAACTTACCGATAATAATATACACATTAACGAGAGTATATCGCAAGGTATTATTATAAATATCCATGGGCAGCCAAATTGGTAATTGCAATTTATCGTGAGCAGAAAATATAATGTTTAACAGTAGAGAAGCGGGTGCTGAAGCGGTCAAGATGAAATATAAGATATACTTTATACGATGATCTCGAACAGCTTCATCGATGATGTGCTTGTCTTCATCCACTTGAGTGTTAAAAATGTCATCGTTCCATCGGTTAAGCATTTTTTTGGTTAAATCCGGTGTAACTATTAACGACCAATTTTTGAACACCAAAATAAACAATTCCATGTAGATAAAACTGTTACTCAGCAGAGTAAATCTTTCTTCTGGATCAGCTTTAAAAAGATTAATGTAACCCAGAACGGGCAACAAAATATTGAAGCCTATCATAAGTGCATACGCGAAAAACGTATACAAACTTTTGAAACTTTCCCCGGGTAACAGGCCGTTCACGTGCATGACTAATTCAGAATGTGCGAATGATTTTCTTATAGCGAATTCTTGGTCGGTCATTGTTTAAATGAGCTGGCACAATAGAAATGTTAAGATCTTCGAAATGATGCGACATACAAGTACATTTGTCGACAAGGTCTAGCTAAATGTGGTGTAAATAAAAATTCAGCCGATGTCATCTGCATATTATAACGAATTTTTAATCTACCTATTGGATTATTCCTTAAAATATTCCGACAAACTATCATTTTATACGACTACTAATACGATGTTTCCTTTGATTTTTTCTTTAACCATCAATTTAAAATGCTTCAGAATTTTCAAGTCCTCTAGTAATTGCTACGTAAGCGATGAAAACATTTAGAATATTATTATTTGTGTTCGATTATTCACTTAAATTTGCTTGGCGAGAAAAAAAATGACGACTTATGCACACGTACACTGTTATTTCTATTGTAACAAAAAATGTTCAGGTGCAGTTGGGTAAAATTAAAGAAAATGCCCACATATACTCAAATGAAAGTAGTATTGGATTATTAATGTGGAAAACTGCAGTAGGAATATAAGGTGTACTTTGGGCTCAATTACCACACTTTACGAGTAGTAGGTATTGAATTTTTTTTAATGCGCAATCACTAATGACTATTTGGTACCCACGAAATACAAACTGGGATCGAACGGGTGGAAGCAAACGAAAAACGCCGACGCGTATCTGGACACCGGAATCGACAAGCTCGTGCATTTCTTCATCGCCTCGTACCCTTTGAGCTTCCCGTCCGCCTTACCCACCCTCATCAACTGGCTCATCTAAAATCTTCCGCGAGTAAAACAATGCGATCTATCGGCAAGCGAGTACCTGTAATTTTCTCTGTATGGAATACGCGCCGATTTTGTTAATTGTTAATAATTAAAGGTGTTTTAGGTAGAACTGAATTCTAATATGGTTTCAATTAAGATAATACTAGCATATATGCACCTGCTTAGAGTATTTGTTTAATCGATATTAAAGGGACGATTCGTAGTCTAGTTTTTAAAATACAAAAGTTGTCAGTGTGACATTTAAAAATGATACACTATAAAGGAATAATAGTAAATAGTTCTTAATATTGATCCAATATTTATAATTATCATTATAAAGGTTAAAATTCTATTTTTTCTATTTCAAATCTTGCTATTTATTGAATGATGTTTAAATGCAGACAGAATACAAAAAAAACAATAAAAATAAAATTAAATATGACAAATAAAGGGGATTATAAAAAGTCTTCTTCTTTTTAATTAGAATGAAAATGGTTTATTCTAAAGCCAAGTTTAGATTAGTACTCGAACAATTTTTGCGTTTAATGAATGTCAAATGTCAAACATTCATAAAGAGAAGAAGAAAATAAATAATCTGTAACCTAAAAAGTAAATAAACTTTATTAGTAAATATGGTATTTAAACTTTAGTGTTATTATTATTTATAACGAATAATTGGTAAATTAATATAAGAACAATCGAAAATATGTCTCAGAATTTAGCTACTGTCGTGCGCACGGCGCCCCAACACGACTTGATGAACGAACTGAATTTTTTCCTCAAAGGCGCAACGAAAAAAGAAACTTGCAACCCAATAGACCTCGCAAAATCGTCTTTAATCCTCTTGAAAAGTTTGCCCCCGACGAAAACGGCCGTTTTCGAGTACTTCTGCGAAGTTTTCGATAACGCAGTCAAATGCTACATTCAAGGAATAGAGGTACATAATGCCAGCAGTACAATCATTTTATAAACTTATAATAACATTTTAGACAGAAATCAAAACCGGTAAATTACCACCACCCTCCGAAACGGACGAACTAATTGTATCAGACATTCATACAGTATTATCGAGTTTAATCGCTGACAACCCCGTTGCTTGGGCACCTACTATAAGCACATGGTCTCTGGAATTATTAGGAGAAATTTCATCGAAATACTCGGGAAGAGCCCACTTTTCAACAAGTATGTTAACTCCACTTACTTCCAATTAATTACTTATACGATTTGTTGTAGACTTAAACGAAACTCTTCAATTATGGATGGCTTGCAGATCCACAAGAACTCTAGTTGATATAAACACCAAATGTCTATCAAGTCTGATATACTCCGATACAGAGGCATGTATTAGCGCACTTTTAGGTAACTATTCTAATCAAACACATTTTATATTCCTCATAAAAAACATAAATATTTTCCAGATACATCTATTAAGCATTCGCCTCATTTCGATTGGGTGGTTGCTCACGTGGGAAGCTGTTTTCCTAATACTGTCATAACTAGAGTATTGTCTTGTGGTTTAAAAGATTTTTCTCAGAACAAATCGTACGAACAATGTTGCAATTCTCCTAAACTTAAATCGGTAGTGGGCATACTCGGACACTTGGCTGGCAGCCATGCAGAAGACATCCGGAAAGCTGTTCTAGATATTTATGTTGTTAGTATTCTTCGATTTTTAGTGTAATATGAGTTTGACGATGGTGTTTTTTTAGTGGAGTCTTAGGGAAACTTTAGAAGATACAGATTTGCAAAGGTTACAAAAGAAAGCTACCGTTCCGTATATTTTGCAGTTGGTTTTTTTATCCCCGAAATTGTTGTCTTCGCTTTGCAAGGACATTAAGAGTTTCCGTAAGTATTTCTGTATAAATTATAAATGATTATAAAAACCATTTTTTGTTATTTTAGTTACAATAGATGCCGTTTGTAGATTATATTACTATGTAGGGGATTGGTACAAATATTTTGGAACACCTGAAGCTTTAGAGGTAATTGTTGCATCAAATTATAAAGCATTTTTTAATTAAAATACGTTATTTAGGAACAAGTAACCACTTTAATCTTGCACTGCGACATCGGCGGATTTGAAATTATAAACATACTACTCGAATGTATTTTAACAGACAAGATTAAAGGTAGCAATGAAGTAAAGAACGACATAAAAGAGAAAGCCAAAGATCTACTCAGTAAGTATAAATATATTCTAATTATTTACTGATTTATCCAAATTTTGTATTACTTCAGTGCAAGTTCTCCAAGAAATGGAAGAGTCAATAAGACACGGCAGTGCAGTGAGTCTCATTAACTCGTTCCCGAAGGAACTACCGGAATTGATTAAGATGCTTCTGAGACCGGAAAGTATCGTGCAAAAAACGGCTTTTCAAATCGTCCTATTTCTCGGTGAGCTACTAGTTAAAACTCATAAAAACTATTCAATTACGCTCGACTTTCAGGTAACATCAATACAGCGACATTGGTAACAGTTGTACAAAATTTGTTGAAAACTAGCACGAACGATAGCCATTTGGTTTTGCTGTTGAGAATCCTAACGAGCGACCTCGTCGATAAGACTGTGTACTCGGAGAAAGGAGGCCATTTATCTTTAGCTCTCGAACAGATATTGAATCGGAACATTCAGAAGTTTTGTACGAGCAACGAAGAGAATTCGGATCTTTCGCAAATGTGGAATAATCTTTACAAATTATTACAGTTAGTGCTAATAACTTAACATTTTCAGGGGTGATAAGGTTTTTTTTTTGTTTTAGATGGGAAAAAAGCGGAAAGGTGGCTTTGTTGAATTCCAAAATTATTACACGATCATTGGAAGCGAACCTTCCGAATTTAACTTCACTATTATCCAACGAAGTATTGCATATGCATATTATAGCTGATATATTGGATAGTATGGAAATACCGCAGCCTATTTCATCATATAATCCACCTGTTGGTGTCATATTGAACTTAACACAATCTACTGTAAATTACTTTTTCGCCTGTTGTAAAGACGAAGGTTTGTATCGAATTTATCAAGTAGATAATGTAAATGATTAATTTGTTTTTACAGGAACTGCTATGAAGTTGAAAGGTTTGATGAAAGCTAATAAAATATTGAAGAGATTATGCACGTATTCCAAATTTGCTAAAGTATTGGCTTTGAGGGAATTCCTCGAAAGGGCTTTATTCCAAAGCGACAACGTTTTGTTTGGCGCCAGAAAAAACGACATGAACAACGAAATTGAGAAAATGCTTCTGAAGCAGAACAAAAAAATTGTAAGTTCACAAACGATAACTATTAACTTGTATTAACACAATTTATTTTTTTATTAGAACAAAACCATCCCCCTCACCAAGCATTCTACTGTATTCAACGGAGGAATCATCGGTACTGGTAAACGAAAATCACTTTGTTTCGACGAACTACCGTTTAATACTATCGCCGAAAACACTTCGCATCTTTTGAATGCCATCAAATCCTGTTGCGTCCTTCCCGAAGAAAGTAAATACAACGACATATCATTGGATAGCATGACGTTATTATCGCTATTATTGGTCCAATTCGTCAGTCCTGATCTTATGTACAACGGTCTCCCTTGGCCCGACGAGGACTTCTCGAAGGTACTTTGAGTTCCAATTCTGTACAATTTGTACAATTATTTTTGTTAAAGGTAACAATGGAAAGAGATCTATTCATTAGAAGGATGTTCTCGAACACGCCATTACTTTGGGAATTGTTAAGCTTCGTAGCCGTTTATCGACCAGCTATTTGTTATTGTTCGGTTTTAATCAGAGCTTTAACAGCGACGCTGATCCATCAGTGGAAGAGCATGGGCGAACAAAGCAAGGACGACGATTCCGAAAACTACAAAAATCTAATGGAAACCACCATCAAAGTAATAGACGTCATGGCGTTGGGACAGCTGCTGCCCCCGCCTTTGTCCAGCATCAGGGACATCATACCGGTGCTGAAATGCTACGAGGTAAGATTAGAATTTCGTTTTGTTGAATGATACTTTATTATGAAATCGACCCTAACTTCATATAAGATCCTAGAGTATACAGGGTGTTGTCAATTGGAAATGCACAATTTTAGATCGTGGCGATTTTGAAAGAATGCATTTGGTGCTACATGAGAGACCACATTCCATCTCCGGCTTTATTTGGATGCGATACAAACGGTGTGCATTGGAGGGATCCTATCAACGCCCGACCGTCCGAAATATACACCAATACATTAAGGATAATAATGCAGAGGAACGTCAAGATGCTCGGGCATATGTACGCCCAAATGTTCATTAATATCCCCCAGCACGACTCGTGAGAAATGATTTACACTACGTTTTGATTATTGTATTTAATCAATATTGGTAGTATAAGAAATAATAATTTGTCTAAGTATTTACTATGAACATTTTTTGCTTTTTTCGGCAATACTGATTAAGTGCTTCGCTGTAGCTTTACCCGTTTGCTTTACTAAGGAATAAAATACGCCATCGTGGTTTTGCAATAGCGAGTAAGGCTGGTCGAATTCGACGATTTCGCCGGCGTCCATCACGATGACTTTATCCGAATCCATAATGGTGTGCAGCCTGTGGGCTATGGTGAGTACGGTGCAATTGTGGAACTTTCTCCTGATGGTTTTCTGTATCAAATCGTCGGTGTGCGGATCGACGTTGGCCGTGGCCTCGTCTAATACTAGAATTTTGTTGTTTCTTACTATGGCTCGGGCTAGGCAGAGCAGCTGCCTTTGACCGACGCTGAAGTTCGATCCGCCTTCGGCCATTTTGCTGTCCAGCCCGGACGGTAACTCCTTCACGGCGTGTTTGAGTTCTACTTCCTTTAAGGCGTTCCATAGACTCTATAAATACATAAAATGCAACTTTAAGGTACATTAACATCGAATTACGCGCGTACTTAAGTTTAAAATTTGTCCGCTTGACAAATGACATTGACATTTGATTTCTAATGTAAATAGACACATGACAATGTCATTTGTCAAGCGGAACAAAATTTAAACTTAAGCACGCGCGTAATTGAATGAAAATGCGCCTTAAATATCAATTATATCTAAAATAATCCGGCTTACATCGTCTTGGTACTCGTCGAAGGGATCCAGGTTCTTCCTGAGCGTTCCCGAGAATAATACTGGTTCTTGAGGGATGATCGAAATCGACGATCTGAGTTTATTTAAAGCTATAGTTTTCGTATCGACATCGTCTATGAGAATTTCACCGTCTATAGGCGCTAGTCTAAACAGAGCTTGAATCAAGGACGACTTTCCAGCGCCCGTTCTACCAACTATTCCGATCTTCTCCATTGGTCTTATGATGACGTCCAAATTTTTCAGTACGTACGGATCGTTCGGGGAGTACCTTAAGCTCGTATCGCGGAATTCAATTTGGCCTCTCTCCGGCCAGGCCTCCGCAGGTTCGAAGGTCTTCTCGTCCGTTTCCGGCTTCAAATCGGCGTATTCCTGGACTCGTTCCACCGACGTCATTTGGTTCTCGAACTCGCTCCATTGGCGCATGCCCCACTGGAACATGCCTGTCAGGGCCATCGCTTGGGTCAGAGCCAGTCCCATGTTTCCACCGTAAGTTTCTGCAAAGCAAGAGCTTTATAACAGCTCGAATACATCGGAAATAAACTTACCGCTTTTGACAAACAACAGAGCTAAAATGACCATAGCAACGTAAACTACGCACAAAAAATCCAACCAGAATCCGAACGTCCTGTTGGCTCCGACATAGAGAAAATACGCGGCGCTGTTCAGGTTTTGGTAATTATCAAACTCGCTCTTCAGTATGCTTTGGGCTTTGAAAGCTCTGACGGTGGTGAGGCCTTGCAGGGATGCCGATAGATGAGTGAAAATCGGACTTCTCGCTGAAATTGATCGTGTAGTTTCAGCGAGTGGAAACTGGTAAAATACTTACTAACAGATTCGATCCTCTTTATGTCTCGTGTGGTGTGCACGAAGACTACTTTCATTAAATAAAACAAAACTGCTATTACCAAAGTGGGAATCATAATCCAAACAGTCAAACTACCGATTACCACGCTTATAGATGCAACGTACAAACCAATCTGTAACATTTATTTTAAAATCCACAATTTTATTTGTAATATATACTTACTTGAATAGTGTCCAACATGCACATCGGTAAAGTTTCGTCCAAGGCTCCGATATCCTTGGAAAATCGGTTCAGAATTCTTCCTGATGGGTTTGTATTGAAAAATCTCATCGGGCTGTTGACGATATTAACGAACATTTGGTTATGAAGCTTTGTCG
Source organism: Phyllotreta striolata (assembly GCA_918026865.1). NCBI lineage: Eukaryota > Metazoa > Arthropoda > Insecta > Coleoptera > Chrysomelidae > Phyllotreta > Phyllotreta striolata. The sequence goes on along the minus strand of OU900094.1, from coordinate 14,390,461 downwards.
AAGCGTCCAAGCACCATTTGTAGAACGCCAGCGATCTGGACAGTATCAGAATTACTAAAATCACGATTAAAAGCGCGTAATACAGAGCTGTTAAATCGCCGATGAAAATCGGAGTGAACAACCAATCTTCAAATGGATTTTCCGTTTGTGACGTTGCGTTAGATTCTTCAGTGTTATTAGAGTAATTGTTTTGGTTGTTTGTTTGTTGGATATTTACCCTGTAAAATGATGTTTTAAAAATTTTTAACGTTAATTAGTAAAACCTTACCAGAACGTTACGAAATACTCAGACAAACTGTCCAATACTTGGCAAATTATAAAGGCACTTGCTATGACAATTCCTGTGATTTTGTTACCGCCGGCTTTCGCGTAATTCAAATACACCCTACCGGCTATTTTACCAACTCCTTTTTCTTCCTCGTGCAATTCCTGCGCCTCGTAATTCTCGTCGAGTTTTTCCTGACTGGCGAGCTTGACCGATTTCCTCTTAGTCGCCTCCTCTTCCTCTTCTATATCCGCCACAATCTTACTATAATCACTGTTAGAATTTTTCAAATTCGCGTAAGAACCGGACACCTCCACTTTACCGTCTTTGAGCAGATAAATATTTTTTATATTCTTCAAATACTGCAACTGGTGCGTTATCAGTATAACGCATTTTTTGTTGAGATACCCGCAAATGCAGTCTTCGAATAACTGCTTGCCTACGTGAGTATCGACCGCCGATAAGGGATCGTCCAGCAGGTAAATATCGGCTTCTTTGTATACAGCTCTGGCTAGATTCACTCTAGCTTTCTGGCCGCCGCTCAAAGCGACGCCTCGCTCCCCTACCAGCGTCCTGTCTCCGTAGGGCAGCAGCGCGAGGTCCCTCCGAAGGGCGCACACCCTAATCACCTCGTCGTATTTCTTTTGATTGAATTTCTGGCCGAAGAGAATGTTCTGTCTGACCGTTCCGCCGAACAACCAAGCCTCCTGCGAGGCGTACGAGACTATCCCCTCGACTCTAACCGAACCGGACACCAGCTCCAGTTCGTTCATTATGATATGCAGAAGGGTGGTTTTCCCGCTACCCACTGCTCCTACCACAGCCGCGAGTTTTCCCGATGTTACCTCCATGGTTATATCTTGCAGGCTGTTTTCTTGCGAAGTTTTCAACCATTTCGCCGAAGCGTTTTTGATGAAAACGCCCGAATGATTGCCGGTGTTTGTCATTTCTATGTAAGGCGATTTCCCGTTTTCGGTGGATTTTTTTCGGGTGTTTTCGTAATGCACTTCATCGTACATCAGGAAAGTTTTTAATCGCTTCGTCGATATGTACATTTCCGCTGCTTGGGATATAGCGGTAGGGAAGAAATTGGTGATGGTGTAGAGCAACCTGTAGTAGGATGTTACCGTATAAGCGTAGGTAGCAGTTAGCGAATTGCCGGTTAGAACGTACACCAAAATGCTAGCTGCTATGGCGCAACGATTCAACATCAGGATGCAGGACATTAATATAGCTCGTATTACTGAGGTGTATCGAATATATTTCATTTCTTTCCTGAAAAATAGCTACTGTAGTGAGTTTTAGACGCATGGTGCAATTGGTACTTACATTCTAACAAACTCCACTAATTTAGCGAAAGGGTATTCCCAGGTATACATCTTGATTACTTGTATTCCAGCTATGATTTCGTTCATGAGTCTTACTCTTTCGTCAGTTCTTATAGCTGTTCCTAACCTGTACTGGGAGGTCTTCTTCCCTAGCCAAGCTGAAATCGGTTGAAATTCAATTGAACAAAATCGATTTTATTGATTAAATACTTACATTGGAAGGGGATGAATAAAAGCAGTAGTATAGCTCCGGATAATGCCGTCCAACCGACGTTTCTATAGAGCAAGTACATAACAACAAGAGTTTCCGTTGGAGCTATGTAAATGTTGTGGAAAAATAATATACCGATGTCGAACCTGCCCACGTCGTTTGATAATAAATTCACCATCTGTCCGATGGTCGTTTCCACCAAAGCTGATTTGCTGAGCCTTAAAAGATAAATTAACTATAATTTTTGATGTTAAGTACCAAATAGATTTGTTTACCTTAGAGATTTTCGGTATACTAATGAGCTGCAGGACAATCTCAATTTCATACCTAGTTGTAAGAGCATTAAACTGAAATTGTGGCCTAAATTGCAAGCGATGAATGATGTTAGAATGATTAAAGCTGCGTAAAAGTAAACTTCGTTTTTGTCTTCATTGGCTCGATTGGCTTCGTAAACTTTTATCAGGCTGGTGATAAGGAAGGGCTGCGAAATCCTGCAAGAGATGTGTTCCAGGTAAAAATATAAATATTTATAAATTCGTTTTACTCTATTCAATAAATAATATTTTTAGTTTTACGATGCATTCGTAATTTAATAATAATTTACTATTTATAAACATTTTCCTAAAACCAATTTATTTTATCTAATTTATTTTCATGTGAATTTTATGAAAAGTGCTCATTCAATAAATTTGTTTTGTTATTCTAATATTCTGCATTTCAGAATAAAATAATGAATCAATATAACTTATTTATTGTTAGTTATGTACAAACAATGTTAGGTAAACACGTTATCATGCAATTATGTAAGGATTGCATTTCCATTTAAAACATAAAAAAATGTATAAAACCGATAGCGTATTCACCTTATAATATTTAAACACTCTTATTTTATACAAAATAAAATAAATGCAAATTTAATAACTCTTACACACGTTTATCTACCTTATAACTTCCGCCATTATTACCACAATATTGATTAACACAACTTCTGTAAAAAATACGTTCACTATCGCTTTTATTAAGGAAGGATTTTTGGATTTTTTCGTCTGTTTTATCCATTGTTGTTCCAATTTATCGCCTAGTACATTGGAATCGTGGGAGCGTCGATGCTCGTAGAGATCGTTTTCCGTTAAATTTTTTCTAAAACCTTTCACGAATAAAGGTAACAACCAGCTGGAAAATTGTATTAATTATCATATAGTGCAAGCATTTAATTGTGATAATGATTTAATCTTACCAAAATAGTACTGAAGAAAAAATATTACTGTTATCTAGAGGGTTCTTCTTTCTTTTTGTCTTATTTGCTTTGTAGTCGTCCATTGTGCTTTGATCTGAAAATTAATGATAAAATTAAACCAAGGAAAATATATTTTAACTCATCATTACACGAATTAACTGTATTTGAAGCAGCAGGATAAGGACCTCTAAGTGTACCTACTTATTCCTCGATACTTACTGAGTGCTGCAAAGTATCTGAAATACCAAAAGACAGAGGTTCATATACACGTTCTAACAGTAAATGTATGTTTAAATAAATTTACATAATTTATTAGATGATGCAGAAAAAATGTTTTGTTACTATTTTTTTCCACTTGCTTTGTTAACTGAAAATACAATAATAAATATGAATATTTTCAAGCGTCTCAAGTACCCTTTTTTTGGACTAAGTACACACTTGTATAGATATATATTATAAAATATATCTTATCTATTAATTAATTAGAATTAAATTACTTTTTATATGAACACGATAAGGTGTTAGACGAAGGTCTTAGACAGGATTCGGCGATATTAGCAAATTTAAATAAAAATAATGTAACAATTACTATTTTACAAATAAAATATCGAACCTGAAAATGTGAGTGAGAATGTAATCACAATGGAAATTTACACTATAAATTATACAAAGCAAATTCTGCTAACAAGCGAACCAACTCTTCACAGAATCAGCTGATACTAACGCAAAACAATCAAGAAAACCCACATTTTAAAATTGTACATAATTGGCTTGAGTACAACGCACATTATCTCGATGTTCTGTAAAAAGTCTGCTATTAGCAAGTGCTGATTAACGAACATATATTGTTCAATGGCTTCCAGTGACGGCTCCATTTATCGATATCAGATCCAATGAGTTTATTACAACAATATCAAAAGGAAGTAAATCCGGACCTGTTTCAATTCACTTTCACGGAGATTAAAAACGAATGTATTCAAGTTCAATTCGCTTGAAGCATATCAATTATTTACACTATTTACAGTAACACAGCAACAATATTTGCATACATATGCGCGTCTGATATGGGAGTATAATGGAAATTAATGAGTTATTTCATTAATCTTGATCTTTCTGATCATCACGAGCCAGAGAACCAGAGTACAAGTACCAGAGAACAATAGAAACGTGCAGGCTAGAGTTTAGTACTCGCAAAATATTTTTTCGGTAATAGGAACCACCGTTGCAAAATCTGCCACTTTATTTGAGCAAATTTTCAGGTAGTAAGCTCACAACGGCATCCCAAAATTTTCTCTCTACTTTTATACACATAAATTTCTCCCTACTTTTATGAACAAAATTTTCTCCCTACTTTTATAGACAAAATTTTCTCTCTACTTTTATACACAATATTTTCTCCCTACTTTTATGTGCGAAATTTTCTCTCTATTAGCAAAATTTTCTCTCTACTTTTATGAACAGTATTTTCTTGGCCTTACCTTAGAATGTTGTTACATGTTTACAAACAAAATATTTTAATTTTTATTAATAAACATTGAAAATCGCGTATATCGATTAATTATTATCACTGTTTAAAATTATCATAAATGGAAACATTAGGTATTAGAAATAGCAAAATCTGAAATAAAATCGATTACATGACATTCAGATTGGATACAAATAACTGTAAACTGTTGGCAGAAAGTAGAACAATAGGTAATTTACCAGCAGGAGTGGACTTTTCAGATTTAGCATTGAATTCAATTTTGAAATAGAAATTAGGAAAATTTTTGTAATTTAGTTTAAATACAAATTCATTCATCTGCATCCTCTCTTGCTAGGGTATAAATCTTTTTGTTACTCAATCTTTTGGTGTATTTTCCTATTACTGTGTTGCTTGGATCTTAGCTATATTTAACTACCATTTTTGAAAATTCCAAGTATTCCACCTATTTAAAATATTAGACCCGAGTGCCAACGGAACAGAACAATCTTCAATCCGCTAACGCAAAGTTTCACGTTTGTGCGCATCGCGGCGCTATCAGTTCCAAATCTAAATGCCCAATATATTGCGCAAGACCTAACACTTTATAATAAGCTATTATCTGCGTATATGAGCAATTTCCCATTCATGCAAAAAAATCATGATAATCAAAAACTCTATAACAAACATTGCATCATACATCCTTGTAATCGAGTGATCGAAAACTGGGATTTTCTCGATTCCGCGTGACTGATAGAAATCAATAAGTTGATTTTCGTCTGGACTCAGTCTCACAATGCTGTGATAACAGCAGGACATAGACTCTTATAATAGCGAGGTGAGTCAAGTCAAACGTGTTACGTATTTGTTACTCAACAAGAAACCGACGTTGTCACGCTGTGAGTAAATAACGGGAAAACGTTTTGTTTCGCCATGGCTTTTCCGGTAGCCTTCGCCAATTTGGATTTAAATTGACAACATTGCCAGGAGTTAATCTGCGTACTCCAATGCTTGAACCTCGCACGCACACCTATCGGGCTGTCCTGTCCTATTGAATAGCCAATTCAATTTGAATGAACAGTGGTATAGTGGAGCACGTGAAAAGTGCGCATTCGGCCCGCCTAAATTCGATAGTGTCGCAAATAAAATTTTTCGAATTGGAAATGAATTAAATTGGTGAGTTTCGATTTCGATTATTTTTTAGTTTGCGATCTTTTCGTTGTAAATAACTGTGTAGGTTAATATAGATATTATTATCGATTTGTTCGGTTTTAAATTTATCCGCAGAGTGAACTTGAACACTTATTAGAAAAATTCTCTTATCTGAAAGGCTAATTCTATTTTAATTCGAGAAGGGAAAATTGGGAAACACTAGCCAAGTTCGTGGTTTTATTTGGTGCCATGGTCGCTGCTATAAATGCTTTAAAACTCTACTTTTATGTAACAAAATGTTAGTTTAGGTAACTAATTTTATACCACGTGCAAACTTTGCTACTAAATATTTTATAAAAATTTGGTAGTATTGAAAAATTAATATTCTATGATTAATTAATTAAAAAAGTTCTAGGATTTTTAGGATATGAAAATCTGACAGCTCCAATTAATTTTATTAATTATTTCAATTATAATAAATTTTAAATTAATATTCATGAAATTAGAATGTATTTCTATATCTACTACTATTTAGTAATCTATAATATTTGAAGGTTCCTGTTAATATAGTAATTTATTTTAACCTTGTGTTTGTGTGTGTGTATGATTCTCTGAAATTCGGCTATACAGGCTGTCCCAGAAAAAATCACCGCAAAGAATCTGTTTTGGAAAAAATTATTAATTTTCATAAACAATATTTGATCAAAGATCTTGTGACATTTTTTTTACTTTTTCCTTGGGACACTCTGTATTATCGAAAGATCATTATCTGCGTTAATTATGTATAGGTATAGATTTACGAAGATAATAGATTTAAATAGTGGTTTTAGGATTAGGTAAGCGTGATGCATAATTTAAAAGTGGTAATTTTTTCCATTAAATGGTTCTGTTTTATATGAATATTAAATATCGCATAAACTTTTATTGATTGTAAAAATTTTTTACTCAGCAAAGATAAAGGCGAGTGATAAAATACCTACGTGGAGATAATTTAAGTAGTCTATTGTATCTACATATCTATTATATTTTAAAAATTACATTATTATGTTATATTGTGCCAAAAAACCATCAAATTAGTTATTTATAGAAATTTCCAATATTTAGAATTTTTCGAGTAAGTAAATTAAGGAAAATTTATTATTTACGGATTAAATATATATTATAGAAATTAGATTTACATCATCTGCATGCACATAAATGGAAATATAAACGAAAATGTTATCAGTAGATACATTAGGCTATTGTTACAAATAAGTGATTATTAGTAAAACTCAAAATACAAATAGCTGTGGATCAGGTTATTTTATCTCTTTAATAACAAATTGATAGACATAAAATTACCATTGCAGAAAGAAGAATAAATTTACATTTCAAATGCTGTGCTTGTCATTCTAATATTTACCATTATGTTTACGATTGTATGAAATTTTTCTGTGCTAAATTCATTAATGTTTAAGATAGGTTAAGATGACGTCCAAATTCAAGAAAATCGCCACCGCCGGATTGGCAGGCACTATAGGAGCAGGAATAGCAGCATATCTTCTAATGAAAAACGATGGAAAGCAAAACGTAAGTACAAAAATTCTATCTACACATATTCACAATTCTAACGTAGATAATAAAATTCTGTAACCGCATGAAAAATGTGATAATAGTTTATAATATCTAAAAATATTTTTTTCAGTGGCCAACGACAGTTAACGCAAAGGAACTCTCCCAGAAGCTAAAAAAAGGTTTGCCCAGCAGAGACGATCAAATTAAATCCCTTCAAACCGAAGACTTCGATATCCTTATCATCGGCGGTGGTGCCACAGGAGCAGGATGCGCCTTAGACGCCGCCACGCGAGGTACCAATCACCCTAAATCCTACAATTTACCATCCCATTTTCCACATAAATTTTCACATTTAAATCGAATTTTCAGGCTTGAAAACTGCACTCATCGAGTCCGACGACTTCGCCAGCGGCACCTCCAGCCGCAGCACCAAGTTAATCCACGGAGGCGTCCGGTACCTTCAAAAGGCCATCATGCAGTTCGATTACGAACAATATCGGATGGTACAAGAGGCTCTGTATGAACGAGCTGTAATGTTGAACCAAGCACCCCACTTGGCGCATGCTTTACCCATCATGCTACCAGTCTACAAGTAAGAATTTAGTCAATGGAGAAGACCACACTTCAAAATAGTGTGTCCTAAGAGGGCGATTGATGAAATTTTTATTTTTTTCTGCGCCCAAATAAGACCGCAATGATTTTTTAAAGTTTAACCAAGCGTTGTATTTATCGGAAAATCTGACAAATGACAGTTTGATTTTTGTTCGTTTGTTGTATTCTTCATTAGGTGTGTTCGAAGCGACTGATTTATGATTGGTCAACAAGCATTTACGTCATACTCGGAAATTTTAAATTTCGAAGGGCTATATCTTTTTAATTATAACACATTTTGAGCAACTGAAAACGGTTTTGAGCTCTAATAAATCATTTCTAATCGTATCTTTTGCCGAAATCCGCATATCTCACATCGTGGTCTTCTCCATTGGTAATAATTGTATCAAGTTAGTAGTGCCCAATCAGTATAATTTTTGTAAGAACAGTACTAGTAATATCAAAGGTAAATATGTTAATTTTTTTTAGATGGTGGCAAGTGCCATATTATTGGGCAGGTATCAAAGCTTACGATCTTATAGCCGGTAGACAGACGGTAAAAACCTCATATTTCCTATCGAAAAACAACGCATTAGAACTCTTCCCTATGCTAAGAGGCGACAAACTAGTAGGCGGAATAGTATATTACGATGGCAAGTACTACTTCTCGAACATTCCGCGAGTTGGAATTTAAATCGAAAATTTCAGGACAACAGGACGACGCCAGAATGAACCTGGCTATAGCGTTAACGGCCACTTTACACGGTGCTACAATCGCCAATCACGTAACGGTAACGGGTCTGCTGAAGGATAAAAATGACGACGGAGAGCAAATATGCGGCGTTTGCGTTAAGGACGAATTGACGGGAAAGACGTGGAATATTCCAGCGAAGTGTGTTATCAACGCCACCGGGCCATTTACGGATAGCATCAGGAAAATGGACGATCCGAACGTGAAGGAAATTTGCGCTCCAAGCAGCGGTGTACATATCACATTACCTGGTACTTATGATATTTAATTTTATAATAGATCTCACGTGTAGATTTAATGTGATAATTTATCATTTACACGGATTATTTATGCGACGATTTAAAAACTAGGAGCATTTTGAAAAGCCAGATTCACACCCAAAAAAGTTACTAGAAAATTTGCAAGGCTGCAAATTTAAATACACATCTTTTATTTAAATAACATTGAATGTATACTCACAATAATTATATTAAAAGAAGGACCTAATTAACAAATCACCTAAATACGACAAATTAAATACTTCACATTTCTAAAACATAACCTCAAAAAGGTGGTAAAAAAGAATAATGAACTTGAACAGCGTGAACTTGACTGCTAGTCATTAACCAATAAACAAACGCGAGTGTTGCCAACTTAAATTCAAATCGCTCCTCCTAGTTTTTAAATAGAGTATAGAACAGTGTACGATTCAGCTTAATTATTTTATGTATAGGTTACTATAGTCCGGAGCAAATGGGTCTTTTGGATCCGGACACCAGCGATGGTAGAGTTATATTCTTTTTGCCATGGCAACGACACACGATTGCCGGAACGACTGATTTACCTTGTAAAGTAACGCATAATCCCAAACCGACTGAGGATGAAATCATGTTCATTTTGGAAGAGGTCAAAAACTATCTAAATCCAGACGTTGAAGGTAATCGCCTCGCCAGCACATTCTTCATTTATAAATTCCACGTATTTTTCCAGTTCGTAGAGGCGACGTTTTATCCGCCTGGAGCGGAATAAGACCGTTAGTATCCGACCCGAACAAACCCGATACGCAATCGTTAGCCAGAAATCACATAGTGCACGTCAGCAAGTCCGGCTTAGTGACGATAGCGGGCGGGAAATGGACCACCTACCGGCACATGGCCAGCGAAACAATAGACGCGGCCGTTAAAAGTAACCACCCGCAACCGCGAACCAGCTAAAAATTACCAATACACCAATTTACAGGCGCCAATTTGAAGCCGTTCGTCAACCGGTCTCAAACGGATAAATTGAAGCTGATCGGCGCGCAGGGCTGGACGCCCACCATGTACATTCGACTAGTGCAGGATTTCGGTTTGGAATGCGAAGTCGCCCAACACCTAGCCAAATCTTACGGCGACAAAGCCTTCGCCGTCGCCAAAATGGCATCTCTAACAGGTATGTTAGAGGAACCAGGAACCTCTATCCAAAATCCCACATGTTGACTAAAAATTCGGAAATACTTTCTCCTCATCATCATCTTCCTCATCGTCATCTTCATCCTCAAATATCCTCATTCCTCCGAAATTTAATTAGAATGATTCTGTAGGGAAACGATGGCCGATCATCGGTAAAAAAATCCACCCGGAATTCCCCTACATCGACGCCGAAATCAGATACGGCGTCAAAGAATACGCGATGACGGCCATCGATATGATAGCCAGAAGAGTTCGCTTGGCGTTCCTCAACGTCCAGGCCGCTCAGGAGGCGCTGCCCGAGATAGTGAACATCATGGCGGAGGAATTGAATTGGTCGGCGGGTAAAGAACGCGATCGAGAAGTGAAATTTCACGATGCTATTAAATGTGGTTGTTTCAGCGGAGAAAACTAAGCAGTTGAATTTGGCGATGGAGTTCCTGCAAAACGAAATGGGCCAGAACGTGAACAGGGCCAGCAGGGATAAGATACCGATCAATTTGACGAAGGAGGAGATACAATTGTACATAAAACGATTCCAATATATCGACAAAGATAGGAAAGGTTATGTCTCGATAAACGATATTAGAAGAAGTCTTAAGGTACCTTTAAAACTGCATTTCATGAGATATAAGTTAAGATATAAATTCGCATTTTCTCTAGATTATTCTCTACATTATTCTCAAAGGACCAGAATTTGTTTTTTATTATATTCCAGCTAGGTATATCATTTATACGTTGAATTATCCGCATTGCAATTTCAGACTTTAGGTATTAAATTGACCGATGACGAAATCCATTCCCTTCTCTCGGACATCAACGCATCGTTTAACGGCGTGCTCGATATGGCGGATTATTTGCAAGTAAGTGCAGTCGGACATGTTTAAAGGTGTGATCGTTTTTACAGGATTCGGGCGAAAAGGAGGTTAGCGGCGAAGAACTGCACGATATTCTAAAAGAAATCGATACGAATATGAACGGACAAGTCGAACTTGACGAATATTTACAGGTTTGACTTTTGTGTTTGGCGCCTGTGATTTTTTTTTATTTTTTTTTTTGCCTTGACCGCATGCTTAAGCACGTACAAGATGTTTATTAGTGTAGTTCCCTCGGAATCAGTATGTAGAGTACTTCTTATTTGTTTGCTTATAAGCACTTTCTTCTATTTTTGCGAGTAGGATTTAGCACAAATTTATAATCGACTCGAACAGTTGCATTGTGATATGTAAAAATTTGAGCTTTTTAAGTTACTCAATAATGGTCAAGTATTCCTCGAAAACTTTGGTGTTTTTTACTTGTTAATAGTCTTCTGTTTTGTTAATCTTATACGTGTTTTTTTGCTGTATTCTTCGCTTTGTTTTTTTTTGTTTGTACTAATTTGCATATGTTACTTAACCCATTAATTCCAAGGTGATGGAAGATTTAATTAACGTTTAATTCCAATAAGCCTTTGACTCGTACTCAAACTAGTCAGTAACGGAATAATTTCAATTACTGCGCCTTTATTGATTAGCACACGAACAGATCAAGTCCTTATTGGAATCGAAATTTAATTAAACGTAATTGTTACTAAAGAGCAACACCCTAAATTGAATGTTTGTGATTTAATTTATTCATCTGTGTCCTAAATGATCGAATTGAATTTCAAATTAATCGATGCATTGGTGACAGTCGAAACTAGTTCATTCGTCTTCGGAAAACGACAAAATTTCGTCATGTATAAATAATCCCCTATCGATCAAACATCGTTAAAATTGGGCCAAACATTTACGTGTAAAATTAACTAAGGCGATTGTTTTAACTCGGTGTTGACGAGAACAAGTTTATGTAGTGTAGAAAATTGATGAGAAATTTCGGTTCTACCGCCATCGGTATAACTGAAAAAAAAAAAATTGTGAGTGCGTTCGTTGTAATAGTATCGATCAAACTTAGTTGTAAAACGGCGTCAAAACCGCGAAGAAAGTGACACAAACAATGTGCTGTGTGATTTTTAACAAAGCAACAAACACTGTTTAGTGAACGAATTATTAAACAAAATAAGTCAACGGCATAAATGACGAGAAAAAGACGAAAACTCGCTCGTTTGGTTACGTGAAGCTAGTTACAAGCCCGTTTCGCGTTAAAACATTGTCAAACATGTGACGTATGTACCCGATTTAATTCGAACAGTGTCACGAAAAATCGAGCGAAACGCACCACCGCAAAGATGACTCTCGAAGACATGCCGTCGGTGCGCAAAAACATCCAGCCGAAGTCCTCCTCCAAAGACAACATAGCGCTGGACGTGCAGAAGAACTTCTCGGGCAGCATGTCGAAGCTGAACAAGAACGAATACACGTTCGTCAGCAGCCCCAGGGCCATGTACCAAAACAGGAAGATGATGAAAGGCGGCGAGGCCCCCTACGCGAACGTCATGTTCGAACGGCGCGTGTTCAGAGGCACGAACTTCGGCGCCACCAGGGACCACGAGGGCGACGGCGAATCGGCCGCCGCCAAGGCGGCCGAGGCCCAGCGCAGGGCCCGAGTGAGAGCCAAAGCGGCCAAGAATTTGGCTAGGTTGAGGCTCGGCTCTCCGCCGGCCGTCGCCGACAGGAAGCACGAGCGCGTCCAAACCGAGAACTACCTGGAGGAGATCTTCGTCAGTCCGCCGGTGAGCGATATTTGCACCCAGACGGATTTGTTCCTGGACAGGCCGGTGTCGCCTTTCTATGTCCCTGCGAAGACGGGAGCGGACGTCGAAACGCAGATCTACCCCGGCGATTTGTTCGACTTCGACATGGAAGTGCAACCGATCCTGGAGATATTGGTCGGGAAGACCATCGAGCAAAGCCTGCTGGAGGTGCTGGAAGAGGAGGAACTGGCCGCGCTCAGGGAACAACAGCGCAAGTTCTTGGAGAAGCGGGCCGTCGAAACAGCCGAAGCCATACGATTGGAGGAGCGCGAGAAGCGCTTGGTGCTGGAGAAGGAGCGACGCATCGAGCAATTGGAGGAGGGTCTGAAGTCGCAGAAGGAGATGGAGGAGAGAATCGCGGCCGCTGTGTTGATGCAAGGCTACATGGCGGACCTTCTGCCTTCGGTGCTCGAAGGATTGGAATCCGACGGGTATCTGATGAACAACATAAAGCAAGACCTCGAGGGCGCGTTCATGCCTTGGTTGGTCAAAGAGGTCACCACGGAATTGCAGGAAATGGTTAGCAGTCGCGACATTCTGTGCGATATTGTGAGGGAGATACTCGAACAACGTTCGGAGATTTACGAAACGTACAACAAGGACATCGAAGTTGTGTCGACCACCGTCGGAGGCAGCGAGGACGGTTACGATATGATATTGCAGGATCATTTGCGATTGAGGCAGGAAATCGACGATCTGGCCAAGTCCAAAGTGTCCGAACCGAATACAGAACCGTACGTTTAGTAGTTTGTGATGTAAATATGCATATTTTAAACACTCCTGATGAAATTTCTGTACAAATTTGGAAGCGGAAAGAAATTTAATTTGTAGTTGGATATCTACATTTTGAATTGTTTATGGGACATTAGGTATTAAATTTATCAGTATTATATGCAGTTGAATCAGTAAATTTGGTAGTGAATGTAGTTATCAATGATGTATACTTTTAAATTTTAGTAGATATATTTTTCCTATATAATAAGATTAAATTTTAATTCGTAAAATAATTACAAATACAGATCCCGATTAACGTATTATTTGATAATATTTTTAAATTTTCTTTAAATTGTATTAAAGTATCAAAAAGTAGATATCTTATATCGGTTATTTGTACATAATGTAACAATTGTTTGTAAAAATTTATACGTGTTGGGCAAATAAAATATTTTATCCAGTTTCATTTTTCCTATTTTATTTTCTCGAAATGTAATTATTTTTTTCTTATGAATTTATCTACGTTTTCAGATGATGTCGGCTATTAAATCGGGCCACGTAACTTATTCGAGATTCGCCAGGATGGCCGAATTGGAAGAAATCAAGCAAGAGAAGGAAATGCTGAAGAAGAAAGTATCAGTAGAGCGCAGCGGAGGAGGTTTATAAAACGAAATAACGGTGCTAATAAAAGTACAATTTTCTCTTACATAATTTACGGATAACCTCGATATTATATGATTTGATCCCGGCATTTCGCCGTCCTACAATAATTGACGTAGATAATTATTTTATTTTTAAGCGAATAGGATATTTTGTATATAAAGTTAATAATTCGCTCCTCCGCTCCGTGGCGAATTATCATTTGTGGATAAATTGTTATTTAAAATCAAAACATTGTAAATTTCACTGTGGATATATTTTTGTTGAAATGTTATGTTTTAAATAAAATAGTAATGTTTTAATTCCCGATTTTTATTTTTCCCCAACGGAACAGCTGTTTCTGAAATATTGTTTTTAGTCAAACAACTGCCTGTTTTAAATTTCTTAAGAGAGAAGAAGTCAAATTTGATATGTCTATTTGAAGTCTATTCGTATGTAACGAATAAATGTTTGTGATGTTTTAAAAATTGTATAGTCTCTCTGAAACGTGCAATATGTGCATTGTGTGTACATAATTTTTTTAAAATGTTTGTTAAAATATGAATTCGAAATTTAAGAAAATCACCGCCGCCGGATTGGCGGGCGTGGTAGGAGCAGCAACAACTACTTATTTTCTACTAAGAAACAATGAGAGACCAAATGTAAGTTACTACCCCTTTCTTTAATCAATTTACAGTACCTTAATTAATGATTTTTGGACTTAATATCGTTGATATTTCATCAGTGGCCGGTTAGTGTCAAAGCGCAGAACCCTCCAGTAAATCTTAAAAAGGAGCTCCCCAGCCGAAGCGAGCAAATAAAATCGCTTAAATCTGACCAATTCGACATAATTGTAATAGGAGGAGGCGCTACGGGCGCTGGATGCGCATTAGATGCTGCTACAAGGGGTATACAAAAACCGCAAAACATTCTATACATCGAATTAATTCCGTATTATTCGAAGGTTTGAAAACAGCCCTCATCGAAGCCAACGATTTTTCCAGCGGTACTTCCAGTCGCAGTACCAAACTAATACACGGAGGGCTCTTTTACCTTAAAGCAGCTGTGCAAGGTTTAGACAGAGAATGCTTTGAAATGCTTCAGATAAGTTTGAACGAACGAACAGTCATGCTAAATCAAGCCCCGTATTTAGCGGGCCCCTTGGCTGTCATGTTACCCCTATATAGGTAACAATTAACGCTCTATATTACGCATTTATTACTAAATGTTTAAAAGTATCGTTTTTATAGGTGGTGGCAAGTTTTTTACTATTGGTTTGGCATGAAAATGTTTGATATTATGTCCGGCAAACATAGCATCGAATCATCATACTATGTATCGAAGAGTAACGCTTTAAAACTCTTCCCTATGTTAAAATCAGATAATTTAGTCGGAGGAATAGTATACTACGACGGTAATTATCCTATAATCTTCCCGTTTCTTCCAATCCATTCGCTCGGATTTTCAGGTCAGCACGACGATTCCAGAATGAACTTGGCGATCGTGATGACCGCCACTTTATCGGGCGCCACGATCGCGAATCACATCACCATGACCGGTCTCGTGAAGAGCAACGACGCGGTGAGCGGCGTCAGCGTCAGAGACGAATTGACCGGGGAAACGTGGGACATTCGCGGGAAGTGCGTCGTCAACGCCACGGGAGCTTTCATCGATACCATTCGAAAAATGGACGATCCGAAGGCGAAGGATCTCGGCGTCGTCAATTGCGGCGTGCACCTCACGTTGCCAGGTACGTTGCGGACGAGTAAAATCGTCGTTGGTATAAAATACGAGTGGTTGTAAGGGTACTACGGTTCCGAGCAAATGGGGCTCCTCGATCCGAACATCACCGCTGGAATCGCCATCCTCGTACCGTGGCAGGGCCACACTATAGTCGGATCGGCTGATTCACCGTGCGATGTGAGCTACAGCCCCATGCCGACTGATAACGACATCGATGTATTGTTGAAATACGTGAACCATTACTTCAGCTCTTCTATCAAAGGTGACAACCCAAGATTTTCGCATTTGCTTCCCGCCTAGCTTCTTCTTAGGTTGCTTTTATCTATTAACTAGTTTTAAGTTCGCAAGGCTGACGTATTATCTGCGTGGAACGGAGTCAGGGGGCTGGTGTGGAATCCGAAGAAACCGGGGAATATAGCGTGGAAACACGTGATAGAGATCAGCAAATCCGGTTTATTGACGATAGGAGGCGGTAGTTGGACAACCTACAGGGTTAGCGCTTGCGATACAATAGATACTGCGATTAAATGTAAGCGAAAGAATTGTATTTGATAAATTGTTAGAAGAGTAATTACGCTTTTAAAGGTATGCATTTGAAACCATCCTGCAATCAATGCATAACGGACAAACTTAAGCTGGTCGGCTCCGAGAAATGGGAACCTACTACTTACCTGCGATTGGTACAAGAATTCGGCATGGAAGTTGATGTTGCAAAACATTTATCAAATACTTATGGAGACAAAGCTTTTGTCATTGCAAACATGGCAAGCCCTACAGGTATTGAATTCCTCACCAAATTCTGCAAACGTCCCTTGTTCCTAAAACTACAAGGTTTTTTCTAGGCAAGCGATGGCCGGTTGTGGGTAGGAGAATTCATCCCGAATATCCATACATAGAAGCCGAAGTAAAATACGGAATTAAAGAATACGCGGTAACTGCTGTGGATATGATAGCCAGAAGAACGCGACTGGCCTTTCTTAACGCGCACGCAGCCCAGGAGGCTTTGTCCCTAATAGTTGATATCATGGGGCAGGAGTTGTCTTGGTCGAATGGTAAGCTTGCTAGTAAGATTTCCCCCCGATCGGTCGAAAATATTTCGTTTGATTATGTTCTAGCTGAAAAAGAAAAACAATGCAATATAGCAGCGGAGTTCCTTCAAACCGAAATGGGCAAAAAATTAAACGACACTACTAAGACATAAAAAACCAATACCTGTCAATTTATAGAATTCTCGTCCACATTTGTCATAACAATTTGTCTTATATTGATGAAATAAAGTCTTTTGAGTATACTCGGCACAGTTTACTACCTGTTTTCAGCATGC
Organism: Phyllotreta striolata; assembly: GCA_918026865.1. NCBI lineage: Eukaryota > Metazoa > Arthropoda > Insecta > Coleoptera > Chrysomelidae > Phyllotreta > Phyllotreta striolata. The sequence goes on along the minus strand of OU900094.1, from coordinate 14,373,392 downwards.
ATTAACTTGTCACTTGACAATAATTCCAAAATGTTCATTACAATACATTTATTGGAAACAATTAACAAATTCTAATTAGTTTTTAGTGTCTTAAATTTCTAAAATTCACTATTCAACTAAGACCTCAATCGGACCTTTAGTCTTTCCACTTTCCGCTATGTCCTTTAGAAATCTCGCGGTGGCCTTTCCGGTTTGCATTACCAAAGAACTGAACAGTCCGGTTTCGTTTTCTAACAACTTCCAGGGCCGATCGAATTCGACCGCTCTACCGGCTTCCATCACCAAAACCTTATCCGAATCCATGATCGTATGGAGTCTGTGGGCTATAGTCAGGACGGTACAATTGGCGAATTTCTTCCTTATAGTGTGCTGTATCAAACTGTCGGTGTGAGGATCCACGTTGGCGGTGGCTTCGTCTAGGATGAGTATTTTATTGTTTCTTATTATAGCCCTGGCAAGGCAAACAAGCTGTCGCTGTCCTACGCTAAAATTGGAACCGCCTTCGGCCATTTTACTGTCCAGACCCGATTGGAGTTCGTCCACGGTGTGTTTGAGTTCAACTTCTTTGAGCGCGTTCCAAAGTACCTTGTTTAGATTAATGATTAATTAGTAAATAAATCGGTGAAGTAAGACAAGGTTACCTCGTCGGTATACTCGTCGAAAGGATCCAAATTCTTCCTCAACGTCCCGGAAAAAAGCACCGGCTCTTGAGGTATAATCGAGATATTCGACCTGACTCTATTCAACGGCATAGTCTTCGTATCGATGCCGTCTATGAGAATAGCGCCTTCGATGGGAGCCAACCGGAATAGAGCTTGGATCAGCGACGATTTCCCGGCGCCCGTTCTACCGACGATTCCCACCTTCTCGTTCGGCTCCGCCGTGAAATTGACATCCTTGAGCACCCGGGGCTCCTCCGGTGAATATCGCAGCGTCACGTTTCTGAACTCCACTCGACCTTTCTCCGGCCACGTTTCCTCCGGCTCCTTCGCCTCGTCGTCCACCTCCCGCTTCATATTGGCGTACTCCTCGACCCTTTCCACCGACGTCATTTGGTTCTCGAATTCGCTCCACTGGCGCATCCCCCATTGGAACATCCCCGTGAGGGCGGTGGTTTGCGTCAACGCCAAGCCAATATTGCCACCGAAGGTTTCTGAAAATTAACGAAGTTCTTCTAGTTTGGGTGGAAGAGGAACGGTTTCGACGTACCGCTTTTGATGAAGATTAACGTGATGAACACCAGTGCTATGTAGATGATGCAAACAAAATCCAACCAAAAGCCGAAGGTTCTGTTAGCGGCGACGTAGAGGAAAAAAGCGGCGCTGTTGATGTTTTGGTAGTTGTCGAATTCTTTTTTCACTATTTCTTGAGCCTTGAAAGCCCTTATGGTGGTTAGGCCTTGCAGGGAAGCGGCGATGTGAGTAAAAATTGGACTTCTCGCTGAAAACGAATAGGCGAACGTACAGCAAATAGTAATTCTTGATTCCCACAAAGTCCCAATCTTACTTACTCACAGATTCAATTCTTTTGATATCCCTGCTGGTACGAACAAATACGATTTTCATCAAATAAAATAAAATCGCGATAAAAACCGTTGGGACAATTATCCATATGGTTAAACTTCCAATAACCAAAGTTATAGCCGCCACGTAAATACCTATCTAAAACGATGAAAAAACAAATCATCATTTTCCTACTTTTCTAGAAATATCCTCATTAATCCAGCTTTTACCTGTATTGTATCTAACAGAGCCATAGGCAAACTTTCATCCAAAGTTCCAATATCTTTGGAGAACCTGTTTAGAATTCTACCGGAGGGATTCGTGTGAAAAAACCTCATCGGTCCGTAAATGATGTTATTAAACATTCTGCTGTGAAGCTTTGTGGACGCTTCCAAGCACCAGCTAAAGAAAGCTAATGATCTACAAAGGACGATAACGACCAGCATAAACACTAAAATACCATAATACAACGAGACTAAATCACTATTGAATATAGAAGAGAACCACCGGTCTTTGTAGGGTACTGATTGCGATTTCCAATTGGTCGGTTGACTTTTTTGTGAATTGTTCGCTCGCGCTTCCATTTGTTGGATGTTTACCCTAAACAATAACTAAAACTAGTTACAAGAACCAGTAAAAGGTGTAAAAAACGTACCAAATTGTTACATAATATTCCGAGCAACTTTCCAAAATCTGGCTCAAGATGAAGGCAAAAATCAAACCGATACCGGTGAACGCGCTACCGCCCGCTCTAATGTAGTTCCCGTAGACTTTCCTGCTAATTTTACCCGTCCGCATCTCTTCTTTCCGCATCTCCTGCATGGTGAAGTTGCTCGTCGGCTCGTCCCTGGCGACGGAAATGCGCGACCGTTGCCTGACCACCTCCTCCTCCTCGTCGACGTCCGTCAACAATTTACAGTAGTCGGTGTTCGCCCGCCTGAGGTCCGAATACGAACCGGCCGCTTGGATTTTCCCGTCGTTCAGCAACAGTATGCGCTTCACCTTCTTCAGATACTGCAACTGGTGCGTGATGAGCACCACGCACTTCGAACCGAGGTAATCGCAAATGCAATCGTCGAACAGCTGCTTGCCCACGTGAGCGTCGACCGCCGACAGCGGATCGTCCAGCAGGTAGATGTCCGCCTCCTTGTAGACGGCCCTCGCCAGGTTGATGCGCGCCCGCTGGCCGCCGCTCAGCGCGTCGCCGCGCTCTCCCACCGACGTCCTGTCGCCGTGCGGGAACAGCGCGAAGTCCCGTTGCAGGGCGCACACGCGCACCACCTCGTCGTACTTCGTCTGATCGAACTTCTGTCCGAACAGGATGTTCTGTCTGACGCTGCCGCCGAACAGCCAAGGTTCCTGCGAAGCGTAGGACACCACGCCGTCGACGCTGACGGAGCCGTCGACCAATTCCAGTTCCTTCATGATGATGTAGAGCAAGGTGGTCTTGCCGCTGCCGACCGGTCCCACCACCGCTATCATATTACCGGCCTTTACGTCGACGGTGATGTTGTCGAGATTGTTGTCCGGCACGCACTTCAGCCATTTGGCGGAGGCGTTTTTGATGCGGATGCTCGAGATCATTTCTTTGATGTTCATCTCGGCGAAGGGGGAATTGGCCGACGGGACGTTGTTGGCGTCGGGCAAGTTCGGCGAGCCGGGCAGCAAGTACATGTGCTCGCTGAGCAGGCTGGTGGTTATCTTCGGCTCGAGCTGGATCTCGTCGTAGCAGAGGAACGTTTGGATTCTCTTGATGGAGATGTAGATTTCGGCCGCTTGGGATACGGCGGTGGGGAAGAAGTTGGTGACGTTGTTCAGCAGGCGGTAGTAGGAGGTGACGGTGTAAGCGTAGGCGGCTGTTAGGGGGTGATTGGTGAGGACGAAGACCAGGATGCATATGGCTATAGCGCATCGATTGAGCGTCAGGATGCACGACATTAAAATCGCTCGTATTAGGGATATGTAATGGATGTATTCCATTTCTTTCCTTGAATACAAAAAAACTGGTGAACGTTGGAAACGAAAGTGAAAAGGAACTTACGTTCTTACAAATTCCACTAACTTTGCGAAAGGGTATTCCCAGGTGTACATTTTAATCACCTGTATTCCTGCTATGATTTCGTTCATGAGCCGTATTCTTTCGTCGGTTCTCAATGCAGTTTGCAGTCTATATTGAGATGTTTTTTTACCCAACCATGCTAAAAATTGAGAAAGATTTCAAAGTTAACACTGGTCCAGACTTCATTGCTATCTTTTCTAATATCATAATCGTCATATTGAACACAGTTTCCACGATTTTTCAGGAGCATATATAAAGATAATAGGATCTTTTTAATACATACATTGAACAGGTATAGACAATAACAACAGAACAGCTCCAGAAAGTGCAGTCCAACCAACTCCTGTATAGAGTAAATACATGACTAACGTGGTCTCGATTGGGCCGATATACAAATTATGAGCGAAATAAACGGCGTAATCGAATCTACCGACGTCGTTCGACAGCAAATTCACCATTTGCCCAATCGTCGTTTCGGCTACAGCTGATTTGCTTAATCTTCAAATAACTTTAGTTAAAATAATCCGAAACTTGGGCGAATTAAAAATACCTTACCTTAAGGCTTTTCTATAAATTAACGAGCAAGAAGCCACCCTGAGTTTCATGCCTAATTGCATGAGACCCAAGTTAAAGTTGTGGCTCGTGCACGAATTTAGAAATGACGTCAAAACTATTATGCAAGCGTAGAGATAGATCTCGTTTTTATCTTCTTCGATCTTGTTCCTTTCGTATACTCTTATTAATTTCGTTATGAGGAACGGTTGTGACATCCTGCAATCAGAAGCTTGTAGACTGTATAGTAAAATCCATAGTTGGATGATCTACCTAATAATTTCGTGGATTATCACTACTAAATTGAACAACACCAATTCGAGAATGAACACGTTCGCAATGGCTTTTATTAGCGATGGATTGTCGCCTTTGGCCACCTGTTTTTCCCATTCGGCTTCTAGTTTTCGGCCGAGCATTTCAGAATCGTGACTACGTCTGTGCTCGTAAATGTCCTCTTCGCTCAGATCGGTTTTGTAACCTTTCACAAAAAACGGCAATAACCAACTGTAAACCAATTTTATCCATGAGATTTTGAGATTTTGAAAATACTACAGGCTTGTTTGCTGTGATAAGAATTTTAGAATGGAGCAGGAGATTATACAACAAATGGTACGAGATAATTATTTGGTTATGAAACAAAACTTGTGGATACCAGAAATATGTCAAAGTGTAAGAGAATTCATAGGATAGGACTTAAAAATTCATATTTTTTATGTTGAATAAAGGTATTTTAATATTTGAAAAACGTTTTTATATCTATATCTATACATTGATACAGATAGGTAAATTTCTACCAAATAAACAAGCCTATAAAAACCTCTAAGCAGCTTACGATTAACGAACAATTAAATTACATAATTCCAACGATTTGCAATTAAAAACGATTACGTACCAAAAAAATATCGAGGAAAGCAAATTCGCGTTGTCTAGTGGGTTTTTCTTTCGTTCGGGATAATCCTCTTTAAATTCGTCCATTTCAACTGGCGTAAATTGAAACAAATAATTTAACAACCACATGCATGTTGTGATGAGCGAACATTTCTTTCCCAAATGAAGCATCGAACGGATCGGTAGAACTTTCATTAACGTCTCTGTCATCTCTTGTCAAACTTTTTGTAAGCTCCATTGTTATTGTTCCATTTCCCTTGCAAGGGAACTTTTCTGAGCTAATTTTTCAGCGCTGAAGCAGTTGATGGAAAAGAGGAAAGAACCAGTTTTAAGACTGAATTTTAAGAACTGATTTCCTTCGGAATAATTATCTGTAAAATACTGTAGAATTGTTTAGTGTTATAGAGCATCAGCAAATTTCGGGAGTCCTAGCTGGTATCTGGATGAAAAATAAGGCTATGCAAATAGTGTCTTTATTTTCTTAAAATTTATATCAATGGATTCGTAACAAAAATATTATAAAAAAAAACACTACAAAAAGTGTATTAAGCTCATAACAGTCATATAGACAGTGATACCGAAACCGGTGACCCAGCTTATTCCTCTAGCGGGTTGTGGTAGAGGAACCACAGCGTATACAATGGTGTGCGCTACTCTGGCTACAGTGTATACCAAAAACAGCATTTTCGCCAAATAGACTGATGGATTGGTGATGGTATACAAAACACCGGCGACGAAAAATAGAGGAATGTTTTCGATGTCGTTCAAATGGGCTCTTCTTACACGCTCAACGTTGTCGTCCAATTTGGGTTTAACGTTGAATCCTTTGGCGTCTTCGACATTGGCGAAGGCCTGAAATAGTAACGAAAATGCACAATTAGAAGTAAATTGTAACGCAAATTTGCTCATTATTAGTACAAAGTTCAGATAATGAAGGTAAAAATGCTCTAATTATCGCAATAATTGCATCCTAATGATGTCTATTTGAACAGTAAAAAATAGGAGAGGAAGAAGAAAACTTGTAAACTCGTATACCAATCCTTGAAAATTAAGTACTTCCAATTTTTAGAATAAGTAAACTAACCTTGTGCTTCATCCTTTTAGATCCAGTTAGGGGCGACATAAACAGCATTTTCAACACCAAAATGCAGGAGTAAAATAAAAACGAACGGAAAACTTCATTTTCCAATGATAAAACCGATGGTATTGCTTGCGCCATTTTAACTAGATAACGTTTTCACTCGATAAACTCCGGCGTTAAATGAAAACAAAATGACTTGCTACTCTACCTACACCTTATTATATATTTATTATTAACCTTCAAACTTATCGTAGTATTTAGTCAATTAACAAAACGCAACCTTCGTACGTTCAAGACCAAAGTATAAGTATAGAACCGAAATACCAAGTCATCACGCAACTCATCAATATTTTCAGGTTATATTTAAACTAGTATGTAACGGGATCTTCTCCATTGAAATGATAATTTAATTACATAATAGCTTGATATGTATGGTGTGTGGTGTATATAGTAGTTTCGGTGAATAAAAAATCCACAAATTTTATGGAATTAAGTCTATACAAAATACACCAATTTGGAGAATTGTTAATAGAATCGATGAAACTAAAACAAATCGCTGCAAAAGTAGCTCTTTTTTATGCACAAAGATACACTTTTAATTCTTATATAAATAAAAATTTTTAATCAAAATTTTAATCACAATGCTAAAATCACCTATATCGTTAATAATACAACTAAGCAGTTTGGCTTCTTTTGTTAAAGTTGTCTTCGGCCATGGCGTACAAATTGGCCGCCATCGTGCTGCCTGTTTTCCTAACCAAACCGTGGAAAACGCCTTTCTTCTCCAACAGATTGAACGGGTGATCGAACTCCACGGCTTGGCCGGCGTCCATCACCAGCACTCTGTCGGAATCCATTATCGTCTGTAGCCTGTGGGCTATGGTCAGTACCGTGCAACCGGCGAATTTCTCCCTGATGGTGTTCTGGATGATCGAGTCAGTCATAGGGTCGATGTTGGCCGTCGCCTCGTCCATCACTAGAATTTTATTTTTCCTAATTATAGCTCTGGCCAAGCAGACCAGCTGTCTTTGACCGACGCTGAAGTTCGAACCGCCTTCGGCCATTTTGCTGTCCAATCCGGCCGGTAGCTCTTCTACTGCGTGTTTCAGTTCCACTTCGTCCAAAGCGTTCCACAGGACCTGTTCAAATCAACTCTTTAATAAAACACCTAGGAGAATGTTAGATAGTACGTACGTCGTCTTTATGTTCATCGAAAGGATCCAAATTCTTTCGAAGAGTACCGGAGAACAAAACGGGTTCTTGGGGTATAATCGATAACCTCGATCTGAGTACGTCCAATTTAACGTTTTTAGTATCGATCCCGTCTATTAGTATCCCGCCATCGGTGTTAGCTAACCTGAACAGCGCCTGAATCAAGGAACTTTTCCCCGCGCCAGTTCTACCTACGATTCCTATCTTCTCTTTAGAATTAATCGTGAAATTCAGGTTTTTAAGTACGTGAGGATCGTCGGAGGAATACTTCAAGAACAATTTTCTGAATTCGATTTTGCCCAAACTCGGCCAGTTCGGCCGGAGGTCTTTATTGTCGGCGTCTTTTTCCGTGGGTAAGTCCGAGTACTCTTGCACTCTTTCCACGGACGTCATTTGGTTCTCCAGCTCGCTCCATTGCCGCATGCCCCACTGGAACATTCCGGATAAGGTGATGGCTTGGGTTAAAGACAGTCCTACGTTGCCTCCAAAAGATTCTACAAACATTTAAAAGTAAATTTACAAGAACACAATTGGTTATTTTGCGCACCATTTTGAATGAATAGTATGCTGACGACGACTAAACCTATCAATCCCACGCAATGGAGATCCAACCAAAAACCGAACGCTCTGTTTGCTGTTAAAAACATGAAATACGCCGAAGTGTAGGCGTTTTGGAAATGATCGAATTCTTTGGTCAATATTCGCTCAGCGTTGAAAGCTCTGATAGTCGTCAGACCTTGCAAAGATGCCGCCAAGTGAGTAAAAATTGGACTGCGAGCTGGAAAAAATTGGTATAATAACCTCGTTTAAGTAGAATTGGTTTAAGAATTCAGTTATTTCGTCTACTTACTTACAGCTTCGACTCGCTTGATTTGTCGACTGGAGGCCAAGAAGGCTTTCCTGATGAAATAGAATATCACAATAACCACGGCAGCAGGTAGCAGAATCCAAGGATTCACCGTTGCTATTACGAATATTGTTCCCGTTGCTATCAGCCCAATCTAAAACAATATTGCAATTAGCAATTTGTAATTTACCACACGTTATATAAAACTCTTACCCCGACGGTATCGATCATACAATTGGGCAACGTTTCGTCCAAAGCCCCTATATCTTTGGAAAATCTATTCAACACCCTGCCGATGGGGTTCGTGTTGAAGAACAACATCGGCGAATAGACGATCTTGTTGAACATCGCGTTGTGCAACTTCGTCGAAGCCGTCAGGCAGTACCTGAAGTACCACACCGATCTGGTGACGGCCAGAATCGTGGTGCCCACGATGAGTACGCTGAAAATGAGCAGAGCGTTGTTGTCGCTCAGAATGTCGCTCCAAAAAACCATGTCAGCATCGATGGATTCGGACGTGCTGTTCGAAATCGATCCGTTTAACGTTTCATTAGAGGCGATAATCGACGATTGGTTGTTCTCGACTCTCCATTGTTCTATGTTAACCCTGGAAAGATTAAATTGTACAATTATCCATCATAGAATTAAGTACAAGCTCTTCATTGAAGAGTAGTATTGTAGGCATTTTTGGCAATGGAATATAGGACAGAAAGATATATTGGAGAGAAATTGTAACAAATAAAAAATAACTTACCATTTTGTGAGGAAAATATCCGACACACTCCCGAAAATTTGCGCAGCGGTAAACGTACAAAACAACGCCGTGGTCTTGAGAATACCACCACCGTATTTGAAATATTTCTTATACACTTTCCCGTCAATCTTCCCGGTGAATCGATCTTCCCTCTTCATTTCCACCACCTCCTCTTCGGCGAGCTCCTCCATGTCGGACTGGACGGATTCGGTCCTGGAGAACTTCCTGTTGTCCTGCTTCTTGAACTCCTCCTCGGAGGAGGCGAGCAGCTTGGTGAAGGCGCTGTCCGATTTCTTCAGCGCTTGATACGTGCCGGACTCCTTGATAACGCCGTCTTCGAGCAGGTAAATGCAATTCGCCGGCCGCAGGTACTGCAATTGGTGCGTCACCAGCACCACGCACTTGTCCTTCAGGTAGCCGGTGATGCAATCTTTGAAGAGCTGCTTGCCGACGTGCGTGTCCACGGCGGATAGGGGATCGTCTAATAGATAAATATCCGATTCTTTGTACACGGCTCTGGCCAGGTTGACTCTGGCTCGTTGGCCCCCGCTCAGCGCTACTCCTCTTTCTCCGACTAACGTCCGATCGCCGTGCGGCAAAAGCGAGAGATCTCTTTCCAGGGCGCAGACTTTGATGGTTTCCGCGTAGCGGTTTTCGTCGTAGGGGTTGCCGAACAGGATGTTTTGTCTGACGCTGCCGCCGAATAGCCAGGGTTCCTGGGAAGCGTACGACACGGATCCGGTGACTTGTACGTCGCCTTCGAGCGGAAGCAGTTCCTTTAAAATGACGTGCAAAAGGCTGCTTTTCCCGCCGCCGACGGGGCCCACGATGGCTATCAATTGGTTGGATTCGGCGTCGAAATTCACGCCTTGCAGGGTGTTTTCCGGCAGGGATCGTATCCATTTCACCGACACGTTCTTGAGTTTGATTTTGGCGTCCTCTTTTTTGGGTTTTTCGCTGCTTCCGTTGATCAATTTAGGCGTGATCTTGGCGGGGTCCTTGTCCAATTCCTCGTACGAAAGGAACTTCTGTACTCTGGATATCGATACTCTGGTCTCCGCTAATTGAGTTATGCCTTGGGGGAATTGCTGCGTAACGGATACCCTGAGGAAGCCGTAGAACGAAGCTACTGTGTAAGCGAAGGAAGCGGTGAGTTGGTTGCCTGTCAGGACGTAGGCCAGGACGCATAAAAATACCGCGTTTCGGCTCATCGTCAGATTACAGGAAAGCATTATGGATCTGATTGTAGACGTGTGGTATATTTCATACATTTCTTTTCTAAAATAATGAAATAACAAGTAAGAGGCAAGTCGGTGTTATATGCACTAAGTACTTACTGTCTAACATATTCTACTAATTTAGCGAAGGGTTTTTCCCAGGTGTACATTTTGATAACTTGTATGCCGGATATAATCTCGTTCATTAATCTAACTCGCTCGTCCGTTCGCAGTGCAGTTTTCAATCTATATTGCGATGTTAGTTTTGCCATGTACACTAAAATGTAATAATTTACCACCTTGGACCAGGAAGATATAACTGAATACTTACTCTGGAATGGTATAAATGATAGGAAGAAGAAGCAGCCGACTAGACCACAAGGTCCGACGTACCAATATAAAACGATCATAACTATAACAGTTTCAGTCGGTGCCAGCCACAAAGTGTGTATATGCTGGGCTGTAAAATCGAATCTCCCTACATCGTTGGACAGTAAATTCACCATTTGTCCAACCGTCGTTTCTGCTAAGGAACTTTTGCCTAATAATATAATATTTAAATAAAATAAATGTGTGCTATACAGGAAATATCTTACTTAATTTTAAAGCTTTTCTGTATATCAAAGCGCATACACCCACTCTAATTTTCATTCCTAGAGTCAACACTCTCATTTGATAATTGTGAACAGATGTAACTTGAGTAAGAGCCACTATGACTATGAGAAAGGCACTAACGTATATATCTGTTTTATTAACATCTTTAGAGTCTTTTTCGAAGAAAGTTACCAGCCTGGAGATGAGTAGTGGTTGTATTATCCTGTAAATATGTAGGGAGTAAATATGGAATTGATTAAAGAGAATATATCTTACTTTATTATATCGGTAAAAGCGTTGTATACGCCGTACACGAGAATTTCGTATTTGAAAACGCTAAAAATGGCTTTCATCAAAGAAGGTTTCGATTTTTTCTGTTCTTTTTCCCAGGATTCCTGCAGGACGTCGGCCAGATATTCGGATTTTTGGGGATTGCTCGTTTGGTACATGTCATCTTCGGTCAATTCGCGTTTTAGTCCTTTGGAGAGATAACCCGGGAACCAGCTGGAATTAGGAAAACATTATAAATTTGAATAACAAAATAGTTAACTTACCAAAAGAATATTTGAGAAAAAATATTAATCCTCTCCAACGGATGGGGTTTCCTTGAGAGTTCTGCTTTGACTTCTTCCATGTTCTATATCATTCTATGTTCCTGAAAATAAATCTCTTCACTTTTAATTATTGAAAAATCAAATTACAATTGTAAACGTGTTAATATTAAACGATTAAATTCGACTTTTAATCAACTCTCTAGTACTAATAAGTGGGTTCATTTGCAATCATTCAATCATTATTTAATAATCTTGTGATTAAAATATTTATCCAAATTTCCCACAAGTGTCTTGTGATACTTAAATCCTAAAATACCTATTAAAGTGAAGGCAGCAAAAATAAGAAATTTATTTTAATAAAAGAAAACTAATGACAAGAGAAGAATCTAAAAATAAGAAGAAGAATGCCAAATATTTACAAGCTGAAGTTAAATATTAATGTGGCCAACTAAATGATCATTATTTAACTTACTGATCTTTGATTAATTCACGTTATAGTGTTTGAACTCAATTCGTATCCATTTGTTCGTAAGTTTCAGCGATTTGTTCTGAAAAATCCGGTGTCATTTGATGTGAAAAATTTGAAAAAACTGAAATTTTTGACAACGATGTATTCATAACCTTCGAAAAACTGTCTTAGTTATAATTATTGTCATGACAACATTAATTCACCACACAACTTTTCACCAGTTCTCGAACTAGTCAATGCTGTTCTATTTTTGTGCAATGATAACAATAATTTTCTATTATCTAGTTACTAGTTTATGTAATGATCGAACGTTCATTAGTTCCAAATACCTTACAAATTATTGAAGATAAAGTTAATAAAAATATCAGCTGTTAATCAAATCATTTTGGATTGCATGCAGGAGGTTAACAAACAACGTTCTTTCGAATAACAATTAAATTTATTTCGTAATTATTATAATACAAATAATAATAAAATAGCATTAGTTTGGACCTTATTTAAACTATACTATTAAGGAAACTTATTAATATTTCAAAAAATAATTTGTTCAAAGATAAAACATTTTAGCACTAATTGTTTGAAAAATAAAAATAGCATTTTTTAATTTGTACTTACATTTCTTAAGTCCACGTTCAACACAAATGCACCTGCTTACCTTATAGTCATTTGCTTTATATTTTAAAAGTATTTGATGATTGAATGACCTTCCTGAAACTCTTTTGTGTCACTTACATGCGTTTTCACGCGTATCTACCTAAGTAAAGTAATGTTCGATTTGATTTAACAAAAAAAATAAAGATAAACTTTCGCTATTGTTTAGCTCATTAAATAGCAGCAGATAAATTTGTATAGCATTATTTAAAAATGTTTGTAGAATGTGCTCGCTAATTTATCATATCATCGAGGATTGAATCGAGGATGTGTAATAATAATATCAAGGACACGTTGGATTGGAAATTAACATTTTGATTTCAACTGTTTGGATCAAAATATGCTACTTACTTATGTAATATGTAATATTATGTAATAATTTTGTATTTGTTAATAATTGAATTTTAGTTTTATACCATACCCAACAGAAAATACTCCTTAAAGACCAAAGAGCTTGAATATTTAAAAAAAGATTTGAAATTCAACTTCAGGATGCACTTAAATTGCTTTACTCGCTAAAGTTTTTAAAGTTTATATTATTGGTAAAAATAACAGTATGTAAATTGTGATAAATTTGTTATTTGCTAAATTTTGAACAAAAGAATAAAACGCAAATATGTATTTTGCAATCAGTGTGTATTTTTTGAAACATTGTTAAAAAATGTTGTTTAATTAATCTCGTATTAATTTCATTATATTCAAAATGTAGGAATGTACTATGTAATCTTTTCTATATACAGAAAGATAAAAATTTCCATTCAATTTGAATATTTCCTATCTTTCAATATCAAATGAGCTGATTAAATGGAGAATATTCGTGTTCTTTCAAGCACAGGGCGTCTCGTAGAATACTGATACATATTTTACCAGCACATTTACATTACAAATGCTCCTCTAATATCTAAATTTTTGTAAAAATCTGGAAATATGTTTCTTAACATATTCATTCATCCTAAAATATCTGCGCTTTGATTCATCTATTTAACAGAAAGAATGGACATTATATGATGATATTTTCACCAATACTACTGATGACTTTCCTCAAATCTAGGACACCACAAAAAAGATCCCTATCTGATTCAATCAAGATAAACTTCAAAACATTTCTTCTACATTTGGGAGAAAATTAGAAAGTACCTACTCGTGTAAAAAATAAAAACACATGTACCTACATGAAATTAATATCTTTATTTTAACAAATATAATGTTTACAAGCAGCGCATTAGCAAGCAACGTGCATTGGGCAACGTGTCCGCGTTCATCGCCACCGAGTTGCGATAATCCAAATGAGATATCGAATCGAAAATATTTTTAAACGCTGCGAGTATGCGTAGAAACATTGATAAAATACTCACATGCAGGAAAGCAGGAATTTCCTAACCTCTTCGGACCGAATTCGTCGTGGAAAAACAGTCGGAACTTGATCGCGAATTCGTGACAGAAACGCGATTAAACATGGATAGAACCGTTCGGTATCTCGGCTACCTGAGTACCTTTATCGTACTGGAGTAGCTGCTGATTTAAAGCCACTCGAGTTGCTCGTTCAGGATGCTAAAATTTACTGGATACGTATTTTTGTATGTAGGTTCGCAAATAATTCTAGTCCGAGCCTTGCATTTCACTCATTGACGTCACTTGTACATTTTTTTGTTGATAAAGAGACAATCGTTCGAGTCTGGTTCTATAGGCAAAAGCCTCTTGTAGATTTCACGTAGATAGGACGTGTTACTATTAAAATCATACAGTAAATATGCAGTGTTGGCTTATAATTACTTTCAATTAAGCTGATGTAGCGGTTCCAAAGTTAATTGAATGTAGCAAGAAAATGTGAGGATAATAAAAAAAACAATTTGGCGTTTAATTAAGGGTTTATTCAGTGTGATTTTTTTAATATAATAAGATAAAAAATGTTTGCTTAAGAGATCAATTTTATTTGGTTAAATTATAAATATGGGTGACCAGACAAAAGACAAGAGGATAGGCCAGCTCAAAGTTTCAAGTCTCTATAGCTTCTGTTAATGAGCTTTTTTCCTGAGAATAATACAGCAAATTTGTAGCACTTTAGTAGAGACAAATATTGCACCTTATCCATTTAAGAATATAAAATATCAGTGATAAATATAAGCAAAATAAAACATTACTAAAATAATACAGAAGTCATAAATTAGGTAATATATTTGTCCCTACCGAACTACTAGCGTTGCTGGTAAAAAAATTTTTCGAACTTAAAAAAAGGGCTCACATCTTGCAACGCTATTTAAACACAATTTACATTCAAAAATTCTCCCCAACGGACGTTGTAATGGACAATTTCTTCATGTTCAGATCGTAGGTCTGCACTGAAGGACAGGCCTGCCATTCATTCGTCGCCGCTGCTTCAGCTAAACTCATCCGTTTCGCGGATGGTTCGTTGTCCTGTTGCTCATCGACGGCACAAAAGTGCGGGAGATTGACCCTCAACAAGAATCTGCAAACCAATTATGAACCAAACGAACCGAAATTCGTAGGTTTCTACTTACATGATGGCAAGACCGGAGATCACGTTAAAACCGAAGGATACGAAATTGAACAAACCGATAAAGGAATCGATGGTTGCGTTGTAAACGAGCGGGTAAAGGACGTTTGATAGCATATTCACGAGACTGCTTATTACGCTTATTAGTGCTAATATTTTGCCCATTTCTTCTGGGGAAACCATCTTCGCTAGAACCATTGTTAACATGAGCATCGGGAAACTGTCGAAGAAATTTGCCACGTAAGCTGGTAATAAAAGATAGTTTCTTATTAATATGGCATCAAAATAGAGTTAATTAAGAAAGCGAATCCTTACCGGCGTAAATATAATAGTCGTTGGTGGCGAATCCTCGCAGAAGATTCCCAACCAAGCGCATAATAATCCCCAAGATGACCAACCACATGTCCTTGATATGTAGAAATTTGTGCAGAACATAGGTCACGAATAAATTGCCGAATATTCCTCCGAAACTGACTGCGCTTTGTACCAGAGTGATTTTCGTCAAGGTCCATTGTAACTTTGAGGCTCTCAGGTATAGAGTGAATACAGACATTTCGCCCATAGCCAAGCCGTTGAGTACATGAATGCATATCAACCAAAATAGGTAGAATCTCGCGTTGTTTTTCCGTTTTCTGATAGTGTATTTTATAATATCTTTTACGTTTATGGAATTCATAATCTCTTCTATCGAAAATGACTGCAAAATTTAATTTAAAGTTTGGTTGGCAGTTTTTGGGACACAACTAGATTTTTTATACTAACCTTCTTTTCTTCCTTCAAAGATTCTGGTATAAAAAAAAACACATACACAGAGGCTAGTGTGTTTAAAGTTAAGCCTATGAGATAAATAGTTTGATAGCTGGTAGCATAGAATATGTACGATGATACTAGATTAGCTATAGCTGACGACACGCTACTTACTGCTCCAAATACTGTTAATCTGAAATTATTGGGTAAATTACATACATTTGAATTTTAAATGAGACATGATCTTTTATAATTTGGGAGCTTCCTTAATGGGATAAAAATATTTGAATTAAAATGCGTACCAAAATATCTTATCTATGACATTATTGCAACTGAACCAACGTAAATAATACTCCACTTGTAACAAGTAAAAAAATAGATGTACTTAAGGCTTCTACTAATCATTCAAAGTTGTTCATTTTAAGTGAAATTGGGATCTGAGATAAAATGATTAAATTTTTTAGAAGTTCGAAATTGAAAGATCTGATTTAATAGAAAATTAATTAGATATACGTAAATTATTTGAGGAGAAAAATGTTTACCTGTTAGGGGCCTCAAAATTCGAATAATTCCACATTTTTTTTAATATTCCTTTCATATTCTAGCGCTAATAACTTAAGGAAACTTTCTCACCTAACTATTCTGTTTTTTTCTGTAGTCACGTCGATGAGATGAGCATTATTAATGATCATTAAAGCCCCAAATCCTCCAGTCAACATCGACGGTATGGAACCCATAGTGAACCACCATGGCGACAAATCTTTGAAATGTATTATTATCACATTAACTGCTTGGTTCATCAACGCACCTGCATGAAAATAATAGAAATTTCAATTAAAGGACAATCCGGAGGTGAGTAATACAAGAGTAAGAAATATCTTCAGTAACAGGTTTACCTACAAAACAGGCAATCATAAAAGGTCTTCGTCCGAACTTATCAGACCAAGTTCCTAAGAACAAGCAAAATATCATAGGCAAGAAGGTATTAATAACGTTGTTAGCCATATTAATTTGATTAACAGTCGGTTGTACTTTCGGTTCCAGCACTTTGGTAATATTGTTGATGTTCTTTCCGAGTTGTGCACAATCTGATTTGTTGTACTGAAGTATAACGTAGCATGTTCGATAAACGAAGAGATTCGTCATGATTGGAGCTGAAAATAATACTTAATTAATTGTCTTGTTGGGAGAAAAATTGGTAATTTTACCTTGCAATATGAAGCTAAACAGCATCAGCATCATCGGTATTTCGATGGTGAAATAATTGTACCAAGCCATAATTAATTATTTTCGATACTAACAGCCTCGAATACGACTGGGAATATACACGAGTATATGAGAATATGAGAGTAGACAGTAGGAATTTTAGATAAACTGATAGAAAAATAATAGTATTGGTCCCCTATCAGATTTTTTAAGATTCGTTGATTACTAATTATCTGCATAAATGCCTGCATATTTGAGATTAGCGTAATTAAAATGCTGGCCTAATTAAATTTATTCATAGGGACTACTTGCAGTGAGGCCCCTACCCAGTGTGCCCTACCTTAGTTTTTAGTTTTTTTTTTTTGGTAGTGAGTAGAGAAAAAAGAACGATATTGGGTGGAAATTCAAACAATATTTCAAATTACAATTGCGTGTAATTTTACATTAATAGTATACAATAAATAAATTAATATCAGTCAAAAATCACATTTAATAGAAAACGAGATACAAACTCAAGAGATCAATAATAAACAGCAAAGTCCACAGCCAAAACTTGTTCTAAAATTATATGTTAATTCTAGTAAATTATTGTAGCCTAGCGCAATTTATTTTAGCAAGTTTCATTGTATCAAAATACAATCAAATTAATTGCAAAATCCGAACTCAATAAAGGAATTAGGAATAACATGATTTTTTATTACCTATATAAATAATTTAATAGAATTATAGAAAGCCTATATTCAAAACCTAGGAATTATTTAAAACTCTAATAAATAAGTTATAAAAAAGTGTTGGCTGTACATTAACTATAATTTAAAAATGTTATAGGCATTAGAAGTCGTCGAATTGTAGAGATCTTATTCCTAAATTATTCTACCATTAATTCATATAAAGAGTTACATTTAAAAAGTACATATTTAACAAAAAAAATATTTATAAATCACAATATTTGGGCTTATTCGATTAAACAGTCCCGTTGTAAAAAGGTTTAGATAGTTATTAGAGATTCAAATTTAAAAGGGTGAATACCAATACACACTTAACAGCAACAATATTGTTATGTACAGCCTTCTTTGTTACACCCTGTATAGTTTAATCAGGAACTCTACTACTAGCAATTTGTAAATGTATACATTTAGTGATAGGCATTTCACATAGCAACATTAAGAATTTTTTAAATAAGCTAAATGTATATTAATAGGTAAAGTACTAAAAATATACATCTTTAGATATACTGAGAACAAATATTTGATGAAGATTAGGAAAAGTTATGAAATTGGTAATTACTCTGCTCTATAACATTTAAAATTCGATTAGATTACTAATAATTGTACAAACTAGCTACAAGTGAATAAAATAGATTTTTCAATGTAACATCTTCGATATTTTTATGTTATGCTTAGATCGTACTGCATTACCAATTGATTGTATTTTCCCCTGTTTTCGTTTTTGTGAGTTCCATTTGCTAGCGGAGACCGAGCTTCTTTCGGAGGAAGAGGAAAACAGCACCACAATATGAAGGCTACAAAAGCCACTAAAGTTCCTACGAGCAACAGCAAATCTTCTACAGTCTAAAAACATAATAAATAAATTTTTATGAATTAGTAATTCGGGAAATACATACAGATTCGCCTCCTACGGCATTATTAAGAAGGTAAAGAAAATCCTCGATAGGACTGAACATCACGTAAGTAGGCTGATTCGTATCCATTATAAGCAATTTAGATTATTTAAGGCAAATTTAAGCAAATTATTTATGTCTAACTAAAATTAATTTATTGAACATGTAAAACATTTTATTTAATATTGACATTTGCTGACATTGACAGTTAAACTTAAATCTCCTTCTTATTCTTCTTCTTATTTTTAAGTTGACATGTTACATAAAGTACGCTTCACAATAACGAATTTTTTGACGTAAGACTCTGTATACTGCCGTGTTATTGGTGGATATTTATTACACGCGACATATTATTAAAATTTGCCTGACTCTTAACATCCCCACTTGACTCTGTTAATTTCATTTTATTCCGTTGTTTATCCGTCCGAGCTGCTTTTGCTTCGAGTTATAGCGGTTATTTGTGTGCTTGGTTTTACGGAGTAGTGATCGTGGTTGTGAATTTTATTCAGTTGGTTAACCTGGGGGGTTGTGATTATTTTTTTGCGTGGTGAATTGTATTGGTAATATTGGTGTGAGTGATAAACATTAAAGATGGCGAAATGTCACATTGTAAACGAAACTCTCGTGTTTTTACTTGTTATTTTTGGAATATCCACTAGTCTCGGAACAAAATGTAAGTATTTTAAGTCGTTTCTACTAACGTAACGTGTTCTATATTTCGAAAGTGGTCTAAAAATAGCCGGATGTTCTCGGATACTGTATTCGCAGGTTTTACTACCTGTTGCTTTATTTTTGTTTTCATTTTTAAAACGACTTTGTTAAGGTCGACTGCTTTTGAGTTGAAAACGTGGGAGAAAATGTATTTCTTTGGACGTTATTTGGATGCATATGAGGTTGAGATAATCATTTATTTCCAACTTGCAAAAAAATATGTAAAATGTGACATATCAAATCCTGTAAAGTACCCATATTTTATGTATATTTTGTAAAAGTATACGTACAATTCGATCGGTATACGTATTAAATTTCCTACGCAATACTCAATAGGTAGTTTACATATTACATTATTACGCAAATAAAATATATGTATAGGTAATGAATTCTTTGTCATTAAATGTATTTAATCGAACGTTTTTTATAGATTTTTTGCTTCATTCTACAACATGTAAACGACTAATGAGTATATTGTTATTATACATTTATAATATTAACCCTATACTAACTTATCTCATTAAACTTTGTAATGCTATATCCCGAATTCGAATAAACAATACCAATAAGTACCTACATATTAAAATTACCTGCTATTAATATAGATATTGTAATAAGTTCATCGACCTTATTCCATGTAGGTACTCACCACAGAAGCGAATCATATATCTACCTATTGCCATTTATCTTGTTGTAAATTTGTGTATAGACATTGCACACCTACATGCTTGGGTAATTCCTAGAAAAATCAGTGAGAGAATAGCCAGAGTCGAATTAGAAATTATTTACGCTAGCACATTGCTTAAATAATTTTTGCCGAAATTATTAGAGTAGGCACCGTTGGTAATTAGAATAAAATTCATCAAAGAGGAAACAAACAATTTTATTTTTAATAGACGTCTGTCGCATAAAAATGTGTAGGTGGAAGTAAGAAAATACACTATCATATACACAGTGGGATAGTAATTGGCAAATTGCTTGGTAAAATTGTATCACAGAACGATCCTGATTTATATTTAAACTGTTGATATGCAGAGTAATCTAAAGACTAGGTAATATCGTGATGCAAGGATTTTATACACTACCCATTTTATTATCCTCTATTTTTTTGTCTAAATATTACACTTTTAATATAAGTAATGATTATTGCAATATTTTTAAACGTCGAACACAAATTGATATAAACAACTTTCCCAATAATGCAACACTTAATTTATAGCTAAACATTAGCGTGAAAAGTATCACATTCATTTACCGACAGTAGAAACTTAATAAACAAATTTCAGGTTACTTTAAATAATAACAAAGTTGCTAGAAAGCTAAGTATTATTTTCAGTAGATAAAATGAAGCGTGAATCAGAAAAATTATTAAACTACGTTGTAAACGAAATAATATTATTAAAACTGTGCCATCGACTCGTGTGAATCGGATTTATTCTTTTTTTGTATAATTTGAAACAAAGCAAAGAGAAAAATGGACAACCGGAGCGGATAATGACACAACATAAACCGATTCTGTTAAATAAAAAGTGAAATTCAAAGTCGTTCTAGCGTAAAAATTAACGCAGGGAAAACGTAGGTACTACATGAAGGACTTTTACCATCAGTCCGTCAGATTGAGATGCACTTCTTGTTCAATAATAAGTGAATTATCAAGAATATTGAAACGCTACAATTAATTTTAATGGACCATTAAGATAGTTTCTTTAACTGTACAATGGATATTTCAATTTGAATAAAGTTCAAATAAGTTTATTAAGTACAACTGCATCTTTATATTAATCCTTAACACACGAGCCCATTGTTATTCGACACTCCATCATCGCTTCAGACTGGCATCGAATTGCCGGGTAATTTGCATAATTTCCTGCGGATTGAACGCGAACAAAAAAATTGTCCCTTTATGGCCTTTTGTCCTCCGATCGTTTCGGCTCTGTGATTAATAATATTAATAGAACTTTATGCGACAGCGTTGAATGAAACTTCAAGAAGGAAGTTTATCTCATCGTAATTCCGTTCTTCCATTTCCGGCCTTTCGCACCGGTAGCTGTAAAGCTACAGACGCACTCTCCTCATTGAATTCAACGAATGATTTACAGCCGTGTAATAAAATGCTCTGGCATTCACAAAGTGCGAGACAAAGTCGAAATTTTAATGGCTCGTTTCACGTGTAGGTTAAGTAGGTTAAGAAGACCTAAGTGCAAGACGTTGATAAAAGTGAAATATGCTTATAAGTATGTGGAACAAACATGATAAATGTTAAATAACTTGTATGAAAAGGGTGATTCCTTGGTTGATTCTACAAATAAAGTTTCTATTCAAATGTTGTCACACAATTTTTGAACAAATTCATCGTTATTAGTACTTAATTAATGGTTTTATTGTACTGTATTTTTATGTAATTTCACAACTCTACCTTGTACCTAGCTACGTTTCGAATGTGTATAAATAAAATAGATTCAAACGAAATAAGGAAACGTTGAAGTTTCAATTACAGCGTCAATTAATTTGTGCCTTTGCAAGTTTTTTACAAGGTCGCGAACTAATGCTAAATAGTCGTTTTGTTTTGCACATTAACTCTGTACAATTTGTTAATTTTCCAATCGCAATTACGCTTATAAAATTTGGACTGTAATTTTTATCGTTCGCACCAAACTTGCATAATCCGAAAACAAACGTCTCTCATTGAATCTAGATTCGATAAAATGCAATGTGACATCTATTAATATTAATTGATAACACACGTGAAGCCAGAGTGCTTCGAAACGGCCATTATCGATCATCAATGAATCGAATTACGGATTTATTAGAGACGCCATGAACTTACAACTTATAAGGAGGCTTCGTCTTGACATTCGCATCGGTTTGTTTTTTATCGGTCCGGTTCTCTTCGATATTAATGTTCACTTGACCCAAATCTCCAATAATTCGCGAGACGTTGTTTTGGCAGAGTTTTTATCTGGGTCGATCAATTAGAATTCCTCGTTTTATGCTCAACTAACGAGAGCAAATTAAACAAACAACAGGGATTTTAATTGGTTGCGATAGGTAATCAATTCGCGCCTCATATTCGAATGCTTTTATTGTGCTATTTGTTTATGTTTTTATTGGGTTGTTTTCCAGATTCGGGTCGGTACGTTGTTGATGAATTGTCTGATATTTCTGACGACTCTCTAGATTTTCGTTTATTGGATAAACACGAAATCGAAAAAAGAGAATTACCAATATCACCAACTGTTGTCCCACCTAACAATGCGACTTCGACAACTAGCAGCGGGTTATTGTCGACACAACCACCTAAGAAGGTAGAAATGTATAAATGTTGTTACATTTCCAAGAAGATACATTTTTCTTGGTTTCTTTTAGGTTGTATCGCAGTCCCTCGGCGACGCGGCGATACCGAAGTTACTGGGCGAGAACGGTACGGGTATCAGAAAAGACATTTTTACAACGAAAATGCCGCCTCTATTACGCGACGTTAATATTACCTTGCCCACCAATAATACGAGCGTAAATAAAAGCGTGAACCCTTCCAACGACGGCTATCACGATTTTATTATACCTAGTGATATAGATACACCTGATGGAAACAAGAAGTTCAACGAATCATTGACTGAACAAAATATTACTTCGATGAAAACGGCAAGTTGATCTTTTTTTTACATTAATTTTATATTATAACGTTTTTATTTTTTCAGGATCCAAATTTATTCTACAACACATCGATTTACAATAATCCTAGCATCGGTCACTCTTATTGGGTAAACCTGACTAATCGTCTGGATGTTAAAATCAACGACCTTTTGTCTCAATCTCATCGTAGAGCTGCGGTAAATATGATTTTTCAGAATTGTGATTAACAATTCGTAAACAAATAGCGAACATGAGCAGCCTTAAACTTATCTAATGATTCGTTGGCGAAAAAAAAAGATTATTTAAGTGAATTATAATTGGTTGATAAAAAAAACATACGGTCATAATTAACGATTTAATCCGGTGGATATGGTGAAATTATTGTACATTTTCTTATCAAGCTAGAATTTTATAAATTCTAAAACCACAGTCAAGGCCACTCACAGATTAGATATATGTACGTAATGAAAAACAATTTATTTACACCCAACTTATCGCACTAAGAAATGCCTGTTAAGTACAGTTTTGGTTATTTAATTATGCCAGTGACCTTTTTGATAAACTCGCATTTAGTTTGACACATTCACCTAGTATATTTATTCCACACTTTCCACATGTCTTTAGTGGATTTTGCATTTGCCAAGAAATGTTTCCTGATAAGATAACTTAATGGAAAATTAGGAATGTAGGGTTACTGCCTAATCGTGTGAATTATTGGGACCAATGTAAATAGGATCTCTACTTTCTGCTGTACTCTTTACGCTCTACTCTACTCTCTGCTGTACTCTCTACCCTACTATCTGTTGTACTCTTTGTAGGATAGTAGAGAGAGACCTCTACTCTCTGTAGGACTGTCTATTCTACTCTCTGCTGTCTCTCTATGCTCTTCTTTCTACTCTACCTTAGATTGTAAATGTGTTCATTGCACTGCTTTTTAAAACAACCACAAAAATTTTCAATTTTCAAAGTTTGAAATGTAGTATTTCGCCCAATTTACCACCGCCGGATTATTCGCACCATTTAAAACAACTAACCCGATCACGTTTTTTTTCTTCTAGACCGTAAAATTATCATTCGACTTCCCATTCTACGGCCACTTGATCAAAAACGTGACGATAGCCACCGGTGGATTTTTGTACACGGGCGATTACGTGCACTCCTGGCTGGCGGCCACGCAATACATAGCCCCTTTGATGGCCAACTTCGACACCAGCATATCGAACGACAGCTTCATCAAGTACGTGGATAACGGCACGGCGTTTACCGTCCTATGGGAGAACGTCATGCTCCAAGACAAGCCCGAAGACGGGAAGTTTACGTTTCAAGTGACGTTGTTCAAAAACGGCGATATCGTGTTCGTTTACCAGAGTATTCCGTTGGCCGTCGATCAAATTCAGGAGTTAAATCATCCCGTCAAAGTCGGGCTGTCTGATGCTTATATAATGGATCACTTGGTTTTCTGTAAGCTTTGTATATCCTAAATTCGTCAATAAGTTTGTATGAATTTTGTTCTTTTTCGCAGTGGTTCGACGAAAGACAATCTACGAATACGACAGAGTGAATTTCAACAAAACTTTCATTAAAGACTGGAGTACGATAGTATTAAAAGCGCTTCCTACATGCTTAGATGCTACCGATTGCAATTCGTGTTTATCCAGAGATTTAAAATTCCAAGTATGCATAAAATTAATTTCTTTAAAACGTAAATAACCCAACAATAATTTTGTTCATAGTGTTTGTGGTGTCCGGCGCTGAACAAATGCTCTCAAGGCTTCGACAGGCACCGTCAGACTTGGCTGGCGCACGGTTGTGATAAGGCCAATGTCTCCAACACGTCGATGTGCTCGGCGTCTTCTTACCACATGGAGGACGAATCCAATATGCTGGATCACAGCATGGTCGAAGACCAACCGAGGGCTTTGAAGGGTAGCGTGAACGCTACGAGCATGAAGGAAGCGGGAAACTTTTCGGGATTGCTTGCCATTTTGTTCCTAGTGGGGATGATGTGCGGTCTGTCGCTGTGGGTGTTTTACGCGTATAGAAATCCCCATACGACCAGCGGCCAGATTTTAATTAGGGTAAACCGGTGAAACATTAATCGTGTATAGTTTTAACATATTTTTTTTTGTATTTTTAGTACCGTCCTAGCCAATGGAGATGGAGAAGAGGCGAGGCGAGATATACCGCGGCTACTATACACATGTAAGGTAGTGGCGAGTTGTGTTAGTATTTTAACATATCAAACGATTGTAAGGCAACTAGCGGTTCTCTAAAAACAACGAAATTTTTCAAGTGGTATCCGATTGTCTGGTTAGTTTTATATTTGATTTTTTGGAGAACCGAAATTTTTATCTGAAGTTGTGCAACAATATTTCTGTGATAATTAAGAAAATATGAACGATAGTAAGTGTTTAAAAGATGGTTGATTTGCCGTTTGAATAGCTAGTGAAGTAACAACTTTGAACAAATATTTTGGGACATCTGATAAACATTTTCTATGAATCTAAATGATACTCTTCTAAACTAATAATTCTTCTGGGCCTTAGGTAGTGCCTTCCAAGACAATATTTCTATATACATATTTGTTATTTTATATGTATATATTATACAAACGACTGTTTTATTTTGTATATTCTTTTTATCACTTCGAAAATATAGCTGATTAAGATGTTACGTAATTATATAAAATGGAAAAAACGTGTTTCATTTTTCATGAATGTATTGCAATTTTGAATTATAAAATCGAACGGTTTTAACCATGTTGTGATGTTATGTAATTTGATGTACAGGTTGCTCCATTTTTGATCTCAACATATAGGTTATATAGGCCATGGGTGCGATAAAGACAACTTCCATTAGACACTTATAAAGGAAAAGGAAAGAGTGACATTTGTGTCATTGCAACTTTTCACTCTGACAACTGTCATTTTAATAATCTTTCTTTGTTCCACTGATAGAAATGACCATGTTGCAATCGGAAATGGAGCAAGGTGTATAATAAATTGCAGGCCATTATTTGCTCATACATAAAGACAAAAAAATGTTTCCTAATTTTAACTGAAAACCTTTTATAATTCACAATTAATGTACGTCTAAAATAATCTTTTTAGTCTTTATAAAATGATATTGTATCCTTAAACGATCGAAAAGCGCTTCATGGAACTGTTATGGTTTTTATTATGATAATTAGTAGTTTGTAAACAAACATTTGTGTGTCTTCTGTATCAATTCCATATCTGAAGCACTGTGTAAAAAAACAACTAATAAATACTGATTTAAATTATGGCTTTAAATTTATATTCAATCCAAAATATTTGAGTTGATTAAATAAATAAATGTTATAACCTATTAATATACAGATAAGTGCAAATAAGTATGCAATATTTTGTATTGTTTATTTCGATAAAATCGATATTGGTTATTTACAAAATACATTCAAATATTGGATTCACCCGACTTACAAGTGGTCGTATAGTCCATTCATTAAAGCCACCTTTATTCAAGTTTGACAGAGAAAAGAAGAATCTTATGTCACTTGTCAACTTCAACGGTTGGTAAGATTTCTATTTGAATTTTCAGTCAATTATCAAAAAAAGTTGATCACTTCTATTCACAAATTACTAATTTTTTGTGAGAAACGTTTTTATTTCAAAGTTTTAAAGAAGCAAAAATGAACGACTCTATAGCGTTACAAAGCACTATGTCGCCAAAAATAGTAGGCAAATTAAAACCCGGTCAGAAGCAATTTCGAAAAGGTAAGTTTTTAATTGTTAAAATATCTTCTATTAATTTATTATTCTTGAACCAAATTTCGATATAACCGTTGTCTTTAGTTTCAGGAGCTTCCATTTTGGCTTTAAGAAAAAGTATACGAAGAAGTTTAATTTTGGACCAATCTTTGGAAAACAGGAAACCCGAAAAATTGCTAACAATTGATAGTTCGAGTACCTCAAGTTTAGAGACTCTACCATCTCTTCAAATTAAAGCAACACAAGAAGACACCGTAGTTATATCAGCAACAGAAAGCAGCATATGTTCAAACAAGTCTAGAGAATCCAAACATTCTTCCGCCAAAGCCAAACAACACCTTGAATGTGATGAATTGAATCAGTTATTAACAAAATATAAATTCGACGATATCTCAAAATGGGTAAGAGAAGTTAACGAAAATAACAGCAATTCCTCATTGTACACAGAATTGTCTACCATACAAGGTAGTGACGATGGTAAAGACTTCAAGCCAAAGTCAACTAAACCCACATGTGCAATAAACTCGACTTTCGAAAAAGGACACGATAGGAAATTCGATAAAATGTTCAGTCAAAAAGAGAATAGGGTACTTGCAAATAATACCCCTACGACTGAAGAATCGCTATGCAATTCATCGCAAAATTTAACTATCGAAGATTCTTTTGAAATTATGAACGAAAGTTTAACAACCCGGATTAAAAACAGGATAAAAGAAGAGAAAAAAGACACTCCACCGAGCACACCTGTGAATTCTAGTGAAAAATGGTCCTATATACAATTTTCAGGTAGAAATTTAATCAAACTTGTAAATTGAATTTCTTAAGCCTATATTTTGCAGAGGATTCGACAAATTCAAATAAAGAGAACAATAATGGCTTAGAAAACGTCAGCAAGACGCCTGCAAACGATTTTTTGCCAAAATGGAGGGAGATTGAAATATCAGGTACAGGTAATTATTTTATTAACAATATTAATTCCTTTGCTTCATTTTATTTATATCTACATTAATATCTCAATTTTAGACGACTCGGGAGAGGATAACAGTTACACCAACATTCTAGACTCTCTTTATGGAAAATCGTGGCGTTTACAGAAAGAGTTAACAGAATCGGTTAAAAAAATAAAAAACACACCTCGAATCACCTCAGACAGGTAAATAGTTCTTTAAATGAAACTTATCGGATACTACGAATTATAATTTTAGAAAAGTGCAATCTTCTCGGCTCGATTCAGACGACCTTTCGACTAATAAATCTCCTCTTCGTGAAATTTCTAATGGAAATGAGCCAAAAAAAATGGGTAGGAAATTATGGTTCGGTGATAAAGACCTCATGCCAGCTGATATTAGTAGAAAACAGAATAGGATTCCTAAATTTGATTCAAAACCAACGGCGCAAAATAAGCATTCGTTAAAAAAATTTGACGACAGTGTTTCTAATAATTTACCGATAGTTAAGAAAAATCAAACCAATCGTACCAGCAGCGACAGCAGCTCGGACAGTTTAGTAGCAACTAAAATAACTCGGGCTAATCGAAAACCTATATTTAGTAGTTCAGATAGCAGTGGTTCTAATAAACCTGCACCATTGACTGATGGAATTAGTACAAAAAAGAATTGGGGCCGAAAACCTCCTAAAATTGATGCAATAACGCGAAATTTAACGAAAGATTCCGACGACAGCGACAGCTCTTGTAATTTACCAACCGTTAAGAAAAAAAACCGTTCCGACATTAAAAATAAAAATAATTATAGGGATAATAGCGGCTCGGATTGTTTGGAAAGCGGGGTAAAGCAGCTTAATAGAAATACCAGTAGCGATGATAGTTCAAGTAGAGAACGTGGTACAAAAATCAGGCCTCAACCTTCTGAATGTAAAGGTACAAACGATCATAAAGTATTCACAAAGAAGGCTAATTTTAAACTACCTACGCAAACGATAAATATATCGGACGAATCGGAATCCTCCAGTGACGAAGAATGGAATAAAACAATTAACAAAGCAAAAAAAACTAGAAGACTAACTGTTAACAACGATGGCTTCTACAGTTTCCTTTCATCTTTATCAGGTAGCAATCATTTTACATCTAGAAAATCAATTTCAAGTATTTATCGAAATATTGTTTCAGCGGAAGTACCGATATCGAAATGTTCCTTCTCTGCTCGAATATACCGGACCGCCTTCAAACATCACAAGGACGAATTGGTGAAGAAATTGTTCAAACTGTTCAACGAGACCGTGTTCAATAAGCTCCTGCCAGAAGAATTCCAATTCGAGTGGAAGGATAAACTGCGCAAAACGGCGGGCACGTGTCGATCGATAAAAGTCACAAAGAGGTCGGGCGTTATCGAAAGGAAATCCATCATACACTTATCCACCAAGGTTTTGGACAGAGCGGAAAGGTTAAGGGACACTTTGATACACGAATTATGCCATGCGGCTACTTGGCTCATCAATGGGGTCATTGACGGTCATGGGGATATGTGGAAAGCTTGGTATGTTTAATATCTTATGGGTAAAGTTAGATTATAAACGACTAAACCTAGGTTTACCCGGGTACAGTCGAGTAGGTTTCTGATGGCACAACGGGAACCCAATAAACCTACTCTACTCATGTTTCTTGGGTATTTCGCAGTTTACCTGGGTCCACCTAGGTTTAGTCATTTATCTAGCTTTATCCGTAATAAACATATTTAAATTAAAATAATATAATGTTTACTTCTTATTGATGTAACGAATTTTGTATTTTTAGGGCACGAAAAGCAATGATCACTCATCCAGATTTACCGCCGATAAGAAGATGCCACAATTACATTATTACTACAAAGTATACATATAAGTGTACGCAATGCGGTTACAGGTAAATAAATACTAAATAGGTTTCTGTTTTTTAAATATACTGCTCCACAAAAGTTAAGGAAGTTTATAAATATTGAGATTAATTTAAAAGTTGCAGGTTTTTTGATCGCCAAATTTAGTATGAATTATAGAGGTAGGGGCAAAAAATCCACTCAGATATGAGAAAAAAACATTTAATTTCGCAAATTTGGTGATCAAAAAGTCAGTAACTTTTAAAATAATCGCTAAATTTGCGCACTTCCTTAACTTTTGTGGAGCAGTTTTTATAGAGTCCAAATTAAAGAAACGTAACTTTTTTAACTTTTTTTAATTAAAAATGTTGTTTCTTTCAGTATCGGACGGCACTCGAAGTCCTTAAACACCGAAACGAAGCGATGCGGCTATTGTTACGGAAAATTCGAGCTGTTGGTAAATAAGACGAATAAGAAAGGGGAAACGAAAGCGGTGGCTGCGACACCTAAGAAGGAGGCCACAGGGTTCGCGAGGTTCGTTAAAGAGAATTACGGCGCGCACAAAACCCCTTCGCGAACGCACGGCGATGTCATGAAAGTGCTGGGACAAAAATTCAAGGAATTACAAATCGATAAGACATCCCGTATGTGATTTTATTTTTTTTTTATATGAAATGTACCTTTTAATGTACTTAGTTTTAAGTAATACTTCCATGTTTTTATGCGTCGTTTTATTAAATAGCAATTCAAAATTGATAACAATAAACTCTGTGCAAAATAACAATCCTGATAGTTTAAAAAAATCGCACAGCTTTTCCTCTAGCGAAAAATCTTATTCGAAACAGGCTAAATATCTAAAAGAGCGGGTTTCGTTTCTTTCAAGCATTTCATGATCGAATGCATGAATTTAACGAATCCCGTATCCTTGGGCTTTTCCAGTCCTCTAAGCAATCGATTCTTCATTACCGATATGAATTCTTTGTTGCTAAGCTGGCCGTCCTCTGGAAAAATGTTTTTATTTTACTCGTAGACGACTTTCGCTCCAATTTACTTACGGTTTTCGTCGAATATGGTAAACACGACGTTTATTACGTGATCGCTGAGATCCACGTGCGCTACAGTTTTGGCCACGTGCTTTAAAGTTTGCTGATCAATCGAAGCGCCGGCGATATGGTAAAACGTCAAAGCGGTATCGACGTCGTTTATGTTATTCAAAAAATGAAAGAAATTCAAATAGTCCTCTTTGGAAATACCTTGCCCGTGGTCGCGGAAACTAAAAAGGTTATATTAGGACTAAAGGAGCAATAACGCGGAGCGTTTCTTACGTTTTCTTCACTCTCTTCAACATTCTGGCCTTCTTTTTCTGCGGATAGCCGGCGTAAGCTAACAGGAGCTCGGTGAAATCCGCTTCGGAAATGTTCCCGTTCTCGTTGGGCGTCTTCCTCTGGAACTCCAAGCCCAATATCTCCTTTTGCAGCTTCTCTTGGAAATCCAAAAACTTTTCGATCGTCAGCTTCTGCTTCAAATTCGGCCCGAAGAAGTAGGTCGTCAAAGCCGAATTGACGCCCTAAAATAACAAAAATTTACTTTGATACAAGCCTTATGAACTAAAACAACTGTAAATTCTGTGGATAGATTGTATGTCGTAACCAGGTTCTCCTCAAATTGGTAGAATGTAACAGTAAAAGTTTGCCATTAAAGCTACTTACTGAAGAAATTTGGGTAATCAAGGGCATCTATCCACAAAATTAGTACAAGTTATTGTAACATATTTTTACTTTGAAAGTGTTCCCGGTGTTGGCGTGATCCCTGTGCCTCGAGCCGATGCTGGTTTGTTGCCTGATGAGCGTCGCCACTTTCTCGAATTCCTCGCAATCGACGTCGCCGTCGCCGTTCAAATCGAACATGCGAAAGGCTATTTCGAAGTGACGTCTCGAAGCTGAACAGAGAATCCCGGTCTAGTGTGTTAAAGTCGATCGAAGAGAACAATACTCACTCGATAGAACGGTCAGGAGAAATATGTAATCGGAAAAGGTGATCAAGCCGGCGCTGCCTAATCTGAAGAAAATGCTGTCCTCGTCCAAAGACAACTCCAGCTTTTGGTGCACCGTCTGGTAATTCGAAAAATTATGAGAATTTATTGAGTATTATTTTTTTCAAATGTTGCATTTGAACTACTGTAAGCTCTCTTGTTAACTTTAGCGCGAATCGCTTTCTAACAATTCTCAATATTAGTTGTTTTATGAATGCCAATTCGAGACTTTTAAAATAATCTAATATTTATTTATTTTTTAGTTCAAAAATTACTAACTTGGAATGAATTAATGAGATTCTATCATAGAGTATACAAATTTTAGAAGGAGACAATGCTTAATTTAATAACTAAAAAGCATTTTTTTTTTTTCAAAAATTCCCTTTTAAATAATCGAACAACGAATAGAATCCATAGAATACAAAACAACACACCTTACTATCTACAATAAATAATCTAACATTTTCTATCACCTTACCTACTACATCAATGACCATTATGACCAAAAATACACTAACTACATTTCAATATGTATTCAATTTTGAAAAAAAAAATAATTTCCACTAAATTTTGACAAAAAAGTATCAAATCGCCAATTACCAAACCAATTATCAATTCTAATTAAATCGACTCTCGCCAACATTTAATTAAACAGATTTTTCTTTTATAATACACACATAAATTTATAATTATAACTATAATAATTATAAAAAAAATTAATCTGCCGTAAGTAACAATGGCGAGGCGGTAAAAATAATTGCATGCCATTAAAAAATGTATGGAAAAAAGGTAACATGCACAAAAAATCCGACAGATAATAATTACCTGTATACCGTGCTGAAATAAATAAGAACAAACATTTATTTTACAAGTTAGGTAGACAAAAGGTAAAAGGGATATAAGTTAAATGTGATATAAGAAGTATAAATTTGTATTTACAAAAGAGGGTGTATTATCTCTGTTGAAAATACCTGGTAAAATAATTAGTGTATGTTGTTGCAAGACTTACTTTGGGATCGTATCTTCTGTATTGGTCTAATCCTAAACCTAAAAAATTTGTTCGATTAATGACTCGAATATTTTAAATTTGAGTAATTTGGAACAAATAAAACATTTACATATGTATATAAAATTTTGTTAAGGTATATAAGCCATGCCAAAAAGGTACATACATGCAACAATTTACTAATTTAGTTACTAATAAAGTGCTACTTATTGATGCAAAACTTTCTGTTTTAAAAGTTCATTGCATCACAAAAATGGATTCGTACACATTTATATTTGAACCAAATTACATTAAAAAGCTAATAAAATAATAAAAAGATAAATAAAAAAACGAAACAAAAACAACTAAAAGCAAAGCAAAGGCTACTCAAACTATTCAAACAAGAAATTACTTATTAATGCAAACCTACACTGTGAATTTAGCATCTCAAATAATCTAATATTTCAAAAATATATCCAAATTAACAAAATAAAATTTAACAATAATGCAACAAAACTAACCGTCAGGTTGTTTTAAACCCGGCGTCATGGAACGCAAGAAATCATCGGGCGTCATAAAGATTTCGTGTTGATCGACCGCTGGACCTTGTAGTTGTAGAGTTGCGAAATAACGGAAAACCTTATCCGGTGTTGAATAGTGCCTTATGCGATTCTCATACTCAATTATCTGGTACATGCGTATTAAAACAAGCCGGCTGTTAATAAATCTTAATAAAATGGTAACGATAAATTCAAAACAATTTCTCATCGATTAACCGATTTCGAGTTTCTACGGATTATATTTTTACAACACCTCAATCATGCAATTTTTTTTTAATTGCGTTAGTACTGAATTAATATTGCATTAATAAATCTACGAGATAGTTCCACGACAAATATGTAAAATACATCCAACACCAAGCTGCCGGTCATAGTAAAAGCGATTAAGGAATTACGTGAAGTTACCGTCGGGTTGTTTCATTCCGGGGGTAATTGCTCTAAGGAAATCATCGGGTGTCATGAACACTTCTGTTACGTCTAGTTGGATAATTTTTACAGTCGCAAAGTATCTAAATATCTTATCGGGTGTTGAATACGCTCTCATACGGTTTTCGTACTCTATTATCTAACGTTTTCATTTGGAATAGAACCAGAATTATTAATAAACATTGAAAAAGGGTTCGTGATATTTGAAAGAAATTACGTACTTTTCTGTCCCTGAAGCCGATCTTTTCGCGCCGGTGTTTTTTCTTCTTCGATTCTTCTTCGATATTTTCATCTAGATCTTCCTTTTGCAGTTCAATTCCTTCCCTGATATCACTGTCCGCCTTTACAGACCAAACTTTTCTTACCCTTCAACAATAACAATTTATTTTCAAAAAAAAGTACCATAGAATATTTCAAATCAATCATCACTTACCAGTCCCAATCGACTACAGGGATTATAAACATTATTAGTAGAAATGAATACCATAATTTAGAAGCCATCGGTTCTTTTTCTCGCTTATGACCAAAGTCTTTGTAATATCTTTTTTGGTCATATTTAAAATCGTTAATTGGAACTATAATTAATTTATTATGAAATCTATGTGGTTGTAAATGTTGTGGTTTACAGGCAACCGATCCTAGGCGGCTAAGTAGTCTCAAGTAACTCATGTTCTTTATGCACACACTATTACATTATTCTTATTATTATTACTGCAATAAAAAGATTTGAGCCAGGTTCTAAAAATATTTATAAAAGCAATATATTTCAAAAGCGATATATCTTACAAAAACAAAATATTAGTGCCAGTGAGACGTCAAACGTCAATGTCAAAATTTTGACAGGTCACCTTTTTTTTATAGACTCCAATCTTATCAGTATTTGGCCACAGTTACCTTCCTTCGTATTGAAAGAGAGTAACAAATATAATAGCAAAAAAGAAGAAGTAGGTCAAATGACGTGGTGGAAGATTTTAGGTTATGAATAAATTTATTTAAAATTTTAAAATATTAATGTTTTAAATTAATTATAATAATTTAGGAATTTTAAATATATTTTCTTTTGTGCATTTTTAATAACTTATAATGTGTTCTATAGGTATAAGGTAAGTGAAAATCGACCATTTTCATATAATTAATTTGTTTTAATGACTATTAGAAAAAAAAGTTTTCAATTTCTGTATTACTTGGACTTACTAAATGTTCCATTCGCCTTTATTACTTAGAAATAATTATTTTAGTATAATTCTCTATAATTTCAATTTTTTATTAGATCTTTTAACCATATTAATATATAACACCCACGCATGTTCTCTCTATTCTTTCTATTGAATATAATTATAGATACGTTTTATTACAATAGGAAAGTTTTCTTAAAATAAATTGTATTGTATTTATATCCTTGATTTTCAGGTTCTGCTTAATTTCCCTGTTTCTAATATTCATCATTCAATTAAAAGCACAAGAAACAGATTACTATAAACTACTTGGAGTAACTAGAGATGCAACTGTTAAGGAAATTAGAAAAGCCTTTAAAAATTTGGCAGTTAAATTGCATCCAGATAAAAATAAAGTGAGTTATTACTTTATATTGCAATGAATAAAACTGCATATTAACTTACTACTTTTCCAGGAAGACAAATCAGCAGATGAAAATTTTATCAAACTAACACGAGCCTACGAAGTGCTTAAAGATCCAGAAAGCCGGAAAATGTACGATATTCACGGAGAGCAAGTCGACTCTAACAAATTTAGAAAACAATACCACAGCTATACCTATTATAGAGACCAATTTGGAATATACGATGATGATCCAATTATTGTAACACTCAGCAAGAACGACTATGGTAACTCAATCATCATTCACATATAAAACCACTTAATTTGTCCTTTTGCTTTAATTAAATTTTTAGAAGTAAATATTTTGGACACCAATCAAGCTTGGTTCGTGAATTTCTATTCGCCCAATTGCCATCACTGCCACGAACTGGCTCCCATTTGGCGAAAATTGGCTCAAGAATTAGAAGGTGTAATTAGAATCGGTGCTGTTAACTGCGAAGAAGATTTCCGTCTGTGCCATCAACTGCAAATAGAAGCTTATCCCACGTTGCTATATTACGAAAAAGAGGTTGCTATAATAATTCGTTTTATTTAAGTGTAGCGGTCCAATAATAATTAATTTTCAGTTCCATTTGTATGAGGGTATAAAATACACAGGCGATAGAACTGTGGAAGCTTTAGAAGAATTTGTACTAGCTAGCCTTAAAGTTAATATCATAGAAGTGACTTCTTTTAATTGGGAAATTGTACAATCCGAGAGTGATAAATGGTTGCTGTTTTTATGTAGTGATGATAGTGTAAATTGCCCGGAAGAAAAAACTATATTGAAGCTTGGTGCATCTTTGGTAATTTATTATATTCCAAAACAAATTTAGATTATATTAACGCTTTAAATATGATTTTAGGAAGGGTTATTGTCAGTTGGAAAAGTAACTGATAAGTCTCTCTGTGAAAAATTATCTGATAACAAGGAACAATCGATTATTTTGCTACAAGGAACGAAATCAACGTCGAGTTCTCCTATCTCGATGAGCACAATTAGTGGTTCTGATGCCAAAGAAATTTTAGAAAATATTTTAGCTAATTTACCAAACCCTATAGAAATCAACGAAGAAAAATTCAAGGTATATACACATGTTGTAGTAAACGATTAAATTTAGTACATTATTTCTTTAATAGATGATCAGATCGGAATTGAAAAACGAATCGGAGAAACCTTGGCTGCTTTGTTTCTATTTAGGCACTGCAACAGAACTAAATCTGCAGCTAAAAAGGCTACCTGCGATCATCACAGATATAAATATTGGTAAGTAATTACATTGTTACAATTAATTCTCGTTTATTACGCTTTTGTACTCATAGGTCTGGTCCACTGTGGTAAAAATTCAATGTTGTGTTCGAGTTTACACGTAGCAAGATATCCAACATGGGGAGTATTAAAAGTCGGTGGGGCATTTGAAGTACATCACGGCAGAGATATCTTATACGAAATAGCGAATTTTGCCAAAGACAGCACAAAATCTACGAATTTACACGCTTTATCTCCTGCTGATTTCCACAACATACTCAGAGAAGGTTTAATACGACTAGAATGTTAATGGAATAACTATTAATTAATTAATATTCTAGGTACCCCGTGGTTTGTCGATTGGTACGCCCCTTGGTGTCCACCTTGCCGGAAGCTTTTACCGGAGTTGAGGAAAGCTAGCCAGAATTTCGATCCGGTGAAATTGCAATTCGGCACAATCGATTGCACGTTGCACCGGGAACTTTGCAGAGCGCAAGGCGTCAATTCCTATCCGACTACAATTTTATACAACAATTCCAACACGCATATATTCCACGGCATGCCTGAAGCTAATAGCATTACGGATTATTTGTACGATCTGTTGAATCCCATTGTTATAACTTTGGACGATAGCAATTTTGTGCAACTAATGAGGAAGCCGAAAAATGAAATTTGGGTAGTGGATTTCTTTGCTCCGTGGTGTGGACCTTGTCAGAAACTGGCCCCGCAATGGAGACAGCTGGCTAAGCAGGTGGGTGTTTTGTGGAATATAATTACAAGCTTCATTAAATTGATATTATTTTCTAGGTATCTCAATTAACTGAAGTCAAAATTGCACAAGTAGATTGCGTTAGCAACTCTGCTTTATGCGATGCTCAAAATGTCAGAAGCTATCCCACTATTCGACTATATCCTTTGGGTAGTAAAGGATTAAGCAGTATTGCGTAAGTAAATTTGTTAGTCCTGGGAAAAAATAATTATCTAATATTCGTTATTGTAGAATTTACAATGGAAATCGGGATGCAATTTCTTTGAAACGTTGGATCGTTAGTTTCTTGCCTAATACAATCGAGCATTTCTCAGCCGACGAATTTGAAAAGCAGGTTCTAACGAAAAAGTACGTTTTACCGTGGATTGTTGATTTCTATGCGCCTTGGTGCGGACACTGCATTCACTTTGAACCTGATTTTATAACAGTAGCTCAAGTAAGTTATACGCAAAGTTTCCTAATTACTTATGCAAAAATTCCGATCCTTTCTTGCCATTTTAGAAGCTGGAAGGAAAAGTTAGAAGCGGTAAAGTCGACTGTGAGCAGAACAGAATATTTTGCGGGCGTTTAGGAATAACGGCTTATCCTACAGTAAGACTTTACGTGGCTCCTAAGAAATTTTACACTATAGATGTGGAAGAACCCTCGCGTATAATCAGTGGAGTAAAGGAAATTTTGAAACAAATAAAGCATAGTCAAGAACACGATGAGCTATAAAACGAATTTAGCTACCTAAAACTCATATTTTTTCGCTTTACTGACCTAGTTTAAGTTGCCAATGAAAACGTAAGATTTGTAGGTTTTAATCTTAATGTTTTGTGGTAAGTGTTCCTTCTACTACCAGTGCCATTACTAGTATTAAATACCAGTGTTGATACATATTTTGCAATAGTTCAATTATATTTAATGTTTACTTAATTTGAACCAAACATCTACGTTAGTGATAATTTTAGATCTGATTGTATTTCTTACTCAAATCGAATATTTTTATATATTTACTTTAATATCTAAGTATAGATTTTTACGTTATACTGTGAAGCTAATACCAAAATAATTTTTTGTGTAATAAAAATGATGCATTTTTAGTTGTGTATACAAAAAAGCGAGTTTTCATCTAAATAATGTATTATTTTAAAGACGTTAACAAAACATTAAAAACCAAAACTGAAAAAAAAAACGTGGTAAAAATTCAAATCAACAACCACTCGTAAAAATAATAACAAAACACTAATTGAACCTTCGTCTTTTAAACGTCCCTTTCTTGGAGAATTTTCTTTTGCGTTTATTGGACTTCTGAGATTGGTTTCCAAAATCAGTTATTTCGTCACCTAAACTACCTAAAGTTGTTAATTTACGCCTGTTATGTTTTTCCGATTTAGTAACAGGCAAACGTGTCATATATTCCTCCTCGTAGTCTTGCCGTTCTTGTTGCTGCTTACTCAACATCTTTAAAAAATCCAAAATTAAGGTATTTATCGTTATTAAAAATATATAATAAGTACCTGTTGAGCTCGACTGCTTTGAGAAATTTCCACAGGAACATCCAGATATTCCTCGCGTAGGTCCTGCATAATAGAATTTGATAGGGCTAGTTTCTTCGAGCGGTCTTGAAGATGTTTTGATTTTTCTTTAACAGTTTCATCACCTAAAGAATATTGACCAAATAAAAAAATCCAGATACTTTGTAACCTTTTTACCTGTATAATGTAAAGCTGATAATTTAGGAGCAACATAAATATCGCTCTTCTTCTTCTCCGGTTTAGTTGCTTCACCATCATCGCTTTCGCTGCTATCGCTCTGGATATCTTTTTGAAGGAGGTTTTCCGGATTGGCTTTGAAAGACGTGGGATCGTCCACGGATGATTCCGCAACGGCACTTTTCACCAACTTATCGATCTGATATTTAAGCTTTTGGTCGATCGGTTTGATTTTCTCTAATACAGTTCTTAACTCAACTAATCTGTCTATACAAGGGTCTTCAGTGATTTTTTCTCCTGAACACTTTCGCAGCACCACGTAGGTTAAATTTATTAGATAACTTAGAAGCGTGTTGTATTTCATTTCCAGGAAGCTCAAACCCTGATCTGTAGTCAATTCCCCTTTTCTTACTTTTTGTATCATATTGTCTACTAGTGAAGCTACGTGTTGAGCGCTTAAGTTCATTTCGCTTAGTAGAATTAAAGCTTGGGGCAAGTCTTTATGCTTCATTTTTGATATATCTGGCGCCTAAAAACGAAAATTATTTAATTTTATATCGTATAAAGATTTTTTTTGTTTCTATTACTGTTTAATTAAACTGAACTTACACCCAGTTTATTCATTGATAAATTTTATTTTATTTATAATTAAAACAAAACGAATACAACAATTGCAACACGTGACGATTATAAATTGCGTGAAATAAAATTTAAAGGAACTTTATTCGTGTTCTTCAGTCGCAGAAATAAAAACACACTCAATCGCCATTTTTACTCTACTGTATAAAAAAAACAAACTTTTAAAATCAATGTTTAGAAAAAATAAAAGAGTCCCATTTTAAAATGCTAACCTGTACCATATCGGCTCGATTACATCTACAGCTAATTCAGGAAAACTAAAAACTTTAAATAAACAAAACGCACGTGTGAATTTTCGCATAAAAACGCGTTTTATATTTATTCAAACTCCAAATCGGAATAAAATCAAAGCAAAGCATGGACGAAGGAAAATAAAATATATTGACAATTGACATTAATTGATTCTTCTTTTCTTTTAAATAAAAAAATGTATTGTCATCACTGTTTCGCATTAGTGCAAAATATACCCGTCCTTTAAAAATTAGTATTGGATTCACATGGTGCACCAATAAAAAAATACATCATATTTGACACAGTTGACATTGACACATACGTCACAGTAATTTGACGTTTAAAAATATTTATATTTATAGAAATTTTCAATCAAAAACTAATTAATAGTGTCGTAATTGTTGTATTAAATGTGCCAAAGAGATAACGGAAAGTCGTAGTGCTTTTTAGTTAATTAATGATTAAT
The DNA here is from genome assembly GCA_918026865.1 of Phyllotreta striolata. NCBI lineage: Eukaryota > Metazoa > Arthropoda > Insecta > Coleoptera > Chrysomelidae > Phyllotreta > Phyllotreta striolata. The sequence continues at coordinate 14,333,370 of OU900094.1, read as the reverse complement.
ATGTATCTAATAATAAATGATGTTTTGTCGAGTATCATTGTAAATATGAGCGGAAAATCGGAAATTTGTGATCAAAGAACTATTATTAGCAATGTTTATCTGTGACATAAGTTTCTAGCAACCAGTAAATGTAAATGGCAAATTCATTAAAACGTTGTAGTTCGCGAAGGAGAATTGCCGCTCTTTCGTTCTTGTCAAATATAACCCTCGATGGCAGCTACAAGGATACGAAATTATCTATTCTATCTAAAAATGGTTCTGTTGGAAAGACGTCGCTCACGTGTACCGAAGAAGTCCTTCAAGAGGAAGAAGCAGAAAACGCGGAAGGGACATATTCGTTAGACGTGCAAGTTAATAAAGAAAAATTAACACCGAATTCCAATTACGAGAAAAAGCCTTGCATGAAATATAAAGCCAACAATAGCGATTCTGAAACGGAGAGTGTCATTACACCAATCAAAACGCACGTGGAAGAATTTACTATCAAGTGTAGAACAACTAAAGACAAGTACGTTATGTAATTGTGTATTTTATCTCGATAAACAATGTTGCGTACTTGATATACACAAATCCATTTACATTATCTAATTTTCAGGTTCGACGAACCAAAAATAATTCCAAAGATCCTGAAAAAATTGCCCCATCAAGTATCCATATGCAGCGATTTCGTCGAGAGAAGAAACACCAGCAGTTCGGAGAGTCTGGGATCCGTCACGTTTCGAAATAAAAATGTACTGGAAGAAGATGTCAGGAAAATATCCATTTTCAAGCCCACGAAAGACCACAAATTTCGCGGAGAAAGACTCGTCTTTGTCACTGCAAAGCATTCGCCTTTTATGGTTTGCTCTTTCATACCTTACAAGAAAAATTTCAGGTAAAAAATCGTTATTTCACCATAACCGATTGTCTTATAAGAGCCACTTTTATTGTTTTAGGTCTGATCTAAAGCGTGAAGGTCAGAGGAAAAGGACAGCTTCTGGTAACAGACCTCTATCGACCAGCGGAGATGGATTCGATCCCTTCGATTCCCTCGGAATAGAACGAGGTAGAGATGGGCAGGAACACTCTTATGGTTACCTGTTGGAGCCTTCGAAACATAACAAAGACGTTCCCAAAAGGAACACAATCGATGATCCAAGCGAGCAGCCAGATTCACACAGAAGAAACGTTCGTCACTTTGTCACAAGGTAAAATCAAGTTTGGTAATTTCCTATTAATTATACTACTAAGAAAAATAACTCTCGTAGATGTTCATCGTACGATCCTCCGTCTCAAAGACCCTTGTCGCATTTGCTGACTCCCCCGATTATCCAGAGCGAAATAAAAGAGGAGATTTCTTTGAAATGTTACGCTTATCATCCAGATCTTCTGGATGATCCCGAATTGATTGTGGGAAAACATAGGACTGTGTTGACTTTCACTTCCTACATGACGTCCGTAATTGATTATGTTAAACCGTCGGATTTGAAAAGGGAAATTAACGAGAAATTTAAAGACAAATTTCCGCATATCGATCTAACCCTGAGTAAATTACGGAGGTAAGGATATATCGAGAGTAATTAATCGTTTTATTAAATGAGTTTTTTTTAGTTTGAAACGAGAAATGCGCAAAATAGCTAAACAAGAATGCAACATCGATCTACTGACTGTAGCACAGGCGTTTGTGTACTTTGAAAAATTAATACTCAGAGGTGTTATTCACAAGCAGAATCGCAAGTTATGCGCCGGGGCCAGTTTGATACTGTCGGCGAAATTGAACGACGTTAAAGGGGATACTTTGAAGTTGTTAATGGAAAAAACGGAAACCACGTTTAGATTGAATCGCAAAGAAATGGTCGCTTCGGAATTTGCTGTTCTTGTTGCTTTGGAATTCGGCTTGCACCTGCCTACTTACGAGGTGTACCCGCATTATCAAAGATTATTGTATGAGTCCTAAATCGTAATGCAACGAGTAATGAAATGCTTCATGTTAGTAAATTGATTTTTTCTCTGCAAAACAGCATCAGTTAAAGGAAGTTAATGTAATAAATAATATAATCGTTTCATTATTTGGTGGCAGAATTTTGTAATATTTGCAGATTGTCGAGGGGCATATTTTATGACAGTTTTACTGCAACATGACGAGGAGACTCTCTTAACATTTGTTCCTTTTATTTTTGTTTTTTCTTAGTGTTTAATTTGGCCATTGTGCTTTCTCTTGTTGAAAAAAATAACTAGTTAATTTATTGCTAGGAAAAATTTCTCTATAACAATTTAGCTAATGAATAAAACTGTAATTTCTTAGCCAAATTGTGTGATTTTTAGCACTGTATTTATCTATTGACAGAAAATGACTCGAGGTACTTAATAATTACGTGTTTTTTCACTTTTTTATATGGACTGTTTATAAATTTGTCATTTCTATAATGGTATATGTATATGACATTAGACCATTGTTGTTAAGTTTGCGTTATTATCAAACTATAAAACTAATTTTAAATTATAACAAATCCTAGTCAATTTGTGAGGATTTCTTATTACGACTTTTTATTGATAAGTATTCTTAATTAGAACTAATGTACTCCAAAATATAGGTACAAAATGTATAAATAAAAATGTTACTTTGAAATGTTCAATATTTTTGTTAATTAAATCAATTATCCGTGAGGACTATTTTCTTATTCAAGCTCATTTTTACAATCACTTCACTTCTTATCATTTTTTCGTAATGGGGAAAGAAAGTAAGCTCTTTAGTATTTCTCTTGTAGTGGAATTAATACAAACTAATTATATTTTAATTGATTTATGGAGAGTAATTATACAATAATTATATATACCAAAAGAACCATTGAGTTGCTTATGTATTTGTTATTTGTATCACTTTATAATTAGACACCAACCACAAATACTTGCTTTCTCAAAAAATAAACAGTTCAACAAAATAATGAATAAAATTCGGCTCCCAATAATGGCATACTCGTAATAACTTAATGACTAAAATATTTATCACAATTACATAAATGAAGTTCCAATTCAGCTACAGTATAATAAAATTCACAGATGTAAAGCAAAATAAGCAATTAACCCCATGCTTGGGTTTTACAATAATGTAGCACTAATTTTCCTTCTGTACTATAACAATCGTACAGATTTTTTACTAGTTGGTCGGGAGCTGGTGCGAACGTTTGATTTACATACAGAAATAATTTTTCATTAGATTCGAGCTTCAAGTATTTCCTAATGAATTCTATAATCCAACCGATTTTTTTGTCACTATCAACCGTCCACTTTTTCTTCTTCATAATCGGTGCATTGCCAGTCGGCTTCAATAATATGTCGATTTTGAGTTTTTCCGGAGATGCATCGTGTGCAATGTTCATAGATTGTAGGGAATCACCCACTTCGTGCACTTCCTGATCCGCCGGGCTCTCTTCACTCATCTCTACTTAATATTAAACTCGACAATTCCAAATTATTTAAAATATTTTGATAAAAGGACACTCAACTCGTTCACAAAATAAAACTCAAGACAAATATCAAATATTTCTTTTTGACAGATGACAAATGGATGACAACGAAGTTCTACAATTTTTTTATGTGGTCTCGTTTTAATGAGATTTCGGTAAAATCGTATATACGAAGCGGCAAGTTAAAAATTTGAATTAAAAAAAGGTTTTGTATTAGAGTTATAAGTACAAGGTGTCTCAAAAAGAACATAGAAAAGTTTCAACGTCTTATAGCAAACGATTTATTTTCAAAGTAGATTTAAATATACCTACCAATACACAAACTAGTAATTAGTGACTAGGAAATAGAAAACTTATACGAATATACCCTTATATCGCAGCTCCAGATTTCCACATTAATATTCCAACACTTGATTTTGATTCCTAAGGGCGTTTCTTAATTTTTTACCTAATTCCACCTCAAATTAGGTCACCATTTTTTGTAACAATGAAAATCACAGCGAGTGTAATTACAGGGTGTAATTACAGGGTGACTATTATAAATGTTTACTTATACATGAATCGTCATTCGTTCTCCTACTTGACACCTTCAAATGTAGAGTCGAACGGAATTAATAATTATATTTGTAAATAATCCCGAATATTATCCTCCCTTATATAACCAGCAATTATACTAGAAGTAATTGATAATTTTGAAACGTTTTAAATTGATGGTTAGAGGAAAAAATCATAAAAAACATAGCGTTAGTAATAAATACATAAATATGGACGATTTTGTATGGAGAAGGCACATTGAACAAACATTTGTCGACAATTGTACATCGCATCATTTTAAAATTAGTAACATTTCTATTGTACTAGCCCAATTAAACAATGCCGGACCAACAATGTGCTATAAGAAAATCATTTGCACAGTCTGAATTGATCATGAAATTGAACGGCCTGTTACCCGGAGAAAATTTCAAAATTTTGTATACGTTTTTCGCGTATGCCCTTATGATAGGCTTTAATATTTTAATGCCTGTTCTGGGATACGTTAATCTGTTTACGGCCGATCCAGAAGAAAGAATGGATCTGGTGGGCAACAGTTTCATTTACATGGAAATGTTAATTTTGGTGTTCAAAAATTGGTCCTTAGTAGTTACACCGGATTTAACCAAAAAAATGCTTAACCGATGGAACGAAGATATTTTTAACACTGAAGTGGACATCGATAGGCACATTATCAATGAAGCTATCCGAGAACGTCGTCAAGGATATATTTTGTATTTCATGTTTGCCGTCTCAGCTCCGTCGTTTCTACTGTTAAACATTATATTTTCTGCTCACGATGATTTGAAATTACCAATTTGGCTGCCCATGGATATTTATAATAGCACCCTGCGATATACCCTCGCTAATGTGTATATTGTACTATGTAAGTTATCACTTTTTCGCTAACTCACATTTTTTTTGATTTAAAAACTAATAATTTGTTTTAATTCTTTAGGTTATACACATGCAGTTTTTTCGCATTTTTCTATAGATATTCTTCTATCAAGTTTCATGTTGTATTGTGCTAGTCAGCTTAGACTTATTAAGTACAAACTGGAAAATATGGATAAATATTTTGAAAAAGATCTATGGGTCGTTACCGATGAAATAATTAACGATAAATTGATTCAAAAAAAAGTGCATGATCAAATTACGCTATGCGCCAAAGTGTACGATGCTGTTTATTCGTAAGTATCTATACATTCTTGTTTTTTTCAGCTTGCATTGCATCAGGTACACTCTGTTGAACATAGGGGCTTCTTCCAAATCTTTCCATCTTACCTCTGTTTTTTGCTATTCTTGACCATCCTATTCCTGCTGTACCCTTCACATCATCTTATTTCGCAGTCTTCCTACATTTCTTTTAGTTTCTGGTGTTCTCCAATTAGTTATCCTCCGTGTTATTTAATTTTATCTAATTTGTTATTTCAGATATGTTCAAGAATTAGAAGAAATTTATTCAGGCGGAGTATTTGCACAATTTTTGGTTGGATCAATCGTTCTTTCTATTTGTCTGTATAATGTATCACAGGTGTGTATGTGTTTACAATCTGTAAGTTATAGAGTATGATAGCCTTAAGGTAACAAACCTAATTTATGTTTACGTTTATCTTGTTCCAATAAAGAGATTGTTCTGAATTGTACAAATTTTCCCCGAAGTTACTGGACATAAAATACAGCTTTTGAAGCAAATTTCAGAACAAGTTCCAGTGCATTTTGTTGGAACAAAATTTTTACATATACATATCTGCTTTTATTTGTTTCTTCAGGCAAAAACATTGGATTTTGAATTAATATACGTATTGTCTTTTTATATACCCATGATTTATTTAATTTATGTATACTGTTATCCTGGAACTCTTGTAATTGAAGAAGTAAGAAAATACATCGAAACAATATTAGGTAGAATTTTGATTAACTTTATTTTTTAGAGTATAACTCTTGGAGAAGCTATAATCCAAAGCCCATGGTATAATTATGACATGAAATCAAAAAGATCACTGATGATTTTAATAGAAAAATCTAGAAAACCTATTAAATTTACAGCTGGCAAAATAGTGGATATATCATTGGAAACATTCGATCTCGTAAGTTGAAGTACCACCCTACAGAATTAGAGACCAAAAAAATAATTTCCTATAATCTTTAATAATAATATAAATGGAAAATACTAAAGAAAAAGAAGTACCTATGATAGCTACTTGATTTTACAGAAAAAATTAATACTGAAAAACATATTCTTTTAGATTTTGAAAAGATCGTACTCACTACTGGCAGTGCTTAGAAACTATTAAGTTCAAATGAAGCTCAAAAGGAAAGGAAGAAGGAAAGGAGCTCAAAAGGTCAAGTGACCAGCACGTGCACCTAATATAAGATATATTAACTATTAATTAGTAAAATATTTTCTATCACAAATCCTGAAAAGGAAAATTATTCTTTTAACAGAATATACTCGATCTAACAATCACCACACGACCTTTGTAATTTTCAATCAATAAAGCATATTAAAATCTGAAATTTGACTTTCACATTGACTTTTGAATTTTTTAAAACAAAGAAATTGTATATTTCCACAGTAATGTACAATATTTACTAATCCAAGGAGCCCAAGACCTGTTCCATATCTATTTATTTGATATTTGATCCTAGGATGTGCAGCAATCTCTCCCTGTAAAAATATATTTATACCTTAATAATAAATTGATTAGACACCAATTAAAATATAAAATCATTAAAATGGCCAAAATTTAATGTAAGAAATCTTATTAATTTTTCGTTGAACATTGAGTAGTTTCCACTCCTCATATAGCAAATGATTTGATCTCAGTGTAAACCCACGTATCTTCCAATAGATAATCTATTGTCATTAGTGATTGCGCATTAAAAAAATTCAATACCTACTACTCGTAAAGTGTGGTAATTGAGCCCAAAGTATACCTTATATTCCTACTGCAGTTTTCCACATTAATAATCCAACACTACTTTCTTTGAGTATATGTGGGCATTTTCTTTAATTTTACCCAACTGCACCTGAACATTTTTCGTTACAATAGAAATAACAGTGTACGTGTGCATAAGTCGTCATTTTTTTTTCTCGCCAAGCAAATTTAAGTGAATAATCGAACACAAATAATAATATTTTAAATGTTTTCATCGCTTACGTAGCAATTACTAGAGGACTTGAAAATTCTGAAGCATTTTAAATTGATGGTTAAAGAAAAAATCAAAGGAAACATCGTATTAGTAGTCGTATAAAATGATAGTTTGTCGGAATATTTTAAGGAATAATCCAATAGGTAGATTAAAAATTCGTTATAATATGCAGATGACATCGGCTGAATTTTTATTTACACCACATTTAGCCAGACCTTGTCGACAAATGTACTTGTATGTCGCATCATTTCGAAGATCTTAACATTTCTATTGTGCCAGCTCATTTAAACAATGACCGACCAAGAATTCGCTATAAGAAAATCATTCGCACATTCTGAATTAGTCATGCAAGTGAACGGCCTGTTACCCGGGGAAAATTTCAAAAGTTTGTATACGTTTTTCGCGTATGCACTTATGATAGGCTTCAATATTTTGTTGCCCGTTCTGGGTTACATTAATCTTTTTAAAGCTGATCCAGACGAAAGATTTACTCTGCTGAGTAACAGTTTCATCTATGTGGAAATGTTTATTTTGGTGTTCAAAAATTGGTCCTTAGTAGTTACACCGGATTTGACTAAAAAAATGTTTAACCGATGGAACGATGACATTTTTAACACTCAAGTGGACGAAGACAAACACATCATCGATGAAGCTGTTCGAGATCATCGTATAAAGTATATCTTATATTTCATCTTGACCGGTATAGCACCCACGTTTCTACTGATAAACATTATATTTTCTGCTCACGATGATTTGAAATTACCAATTTGGCTGCCCGTGGATATTTATAATAGTACCTTGCGATATACTCTCGCTAATGTGTATATTATAGTCGGTAATTATAAGTTATTATTTTTTTGTCAACTATACGTGTTTATATCTTAACACAATCAGTTAATTGTGAAATTTCGAATGGGAATTCGAATTGCATCTTTGATGATTTAAAAACTAATAATTTGTTTTTATTATTTAGGTTATACACATGCAGTTTTTGCGCATTTCGCTATAGATGTATATTTATCAAGTTTCATGTTGTATTGTGGTAGTCAGCTTAGACTTATTAAATACAAACTGGAAAATATGGAAAAATATTTTGAAGAAGATCTATTGTGCATTTCCGATGAAATTTTTAATGATAAGTTGCTTCAAAAGAAAGTGTATGATAAAATTACGCAATGCGCCAAAGTTTATGATGCCGTTTATTCGTAAGTACATAATATTCTTCTTCTTTTCAGCCTGCATTAATTGTCCACTGCTGAAATTAGGCCTCTTCCAAATTATTCCATGTAGATACCCAGGTTTTTTATTATTCTTGACAATCTTGACCATTTTTTTCCTGCTACATCCTTCACATCATCTTATTTTGCAGTCTTCCTACACTTCTTTTAGTTGCTGGTGTTTTCCAATTAGTTATCCACCATGATATATCTAATTTGTAATTTCAGGTATATTCAAGAATTGGAAGAAATTTATTCAGGTGGAGTATTTTCTCAATTTTTGGTCGGATCAATGGTTGTTTCTATTTGTCTATATAATATGTCAAAGGTACCTACGCGATTACTAACTGTTACTATTAAGTTATAGAGTATATATTAAGTATGATGAACCTAGATGGTAACAAACCTATAGCCATTCTGGACCATTCTGAATTTTTCAAATTTTCCGAAAAGTTATTGGACAGAAAATATAGCTTTTAAGGCAAAATTCAGAACCAAAGTTCGGTGCACTTTTTTGGAACATAGATTACATAAGTCCTTTATTTTTCAGGCACAATCGTTGAATTTAGAATTAATATACGCAATGGGTTTTCTTATGCCCATGACTTATTTATTATATTTATACTGTAATCATGGAACTCTTGTGATTGAAGAAGTAAAAAAAAATACCTCGGAATAATATTAGAATTTTTAATGACTTTATTTTTTAGAGTTTAACAATTGGAGACGCTATAATCAAAAGTCCATGGTATAATTATGACATGAAATCAAAAAGATTACTGATGATTTTAATCGAAAGATCTAAAAAACCTATTAATTTTTCAGCTGGAAAAATAGTGGAATTATCATTGGAAACATTCGTTCTCGTAAGTTGAATTACCACCCTACAGAAATAGAGACTTAAAACAATAATTTTTCTTTAATCTTTAATTGTACCGAAAAATGTATTTTTTTAGATTGTGAAACGATCGTACTCACTACTTGCTGTGCTGAGAAACTATTAAAATCGAATAAAGCTGAAAAGGATGAAACACATGCACTTGATAAGATACATTTCTATGACACGTGTTGAAAAAAAAATTTTCCTTTTATAGAGATATATTCAATCAAACGTCACCGCTTTAAAATGTATTTTTTAATAAAAAGCAATATTCACTTATAAAGCATATTAAAGCACATTTTTAGGACACATCCTGAGAAGGAAAATTATTCTTTTAACAAAATACTCGAAAAACAATCACGACACTAGCTTTGTATTTTTCAATCAATAAAGCATATTAAAAACTGAAATTAGATTTTCATATTTACTTTTGAATTTTGTAAAACAAAGAAATTATATATTTCCACAGTAATGTACGTACAATATTTACTAATCCAAAAAGCCCAAGACCTGTTTACCTATTTATTTGATATTTGATATTTTTGGTCCTAGGATGTGCAGCAATCTTTCCCTGAAAAAATATATTCATATTCATCACATAATGATAAATTGATTAGACACCATATGCATTTGGTAAAAATTCTGTATGTTTGCGATTATATTGAATTCATCAGTTATTTCATTATTTGTTGTAAATTTGACACTTTATTGTTGAAATTGGATTAATATTAAGAACTATTTATTATTTTTCCTTATAGTGTATCATTTTTAATTGTCACACTGACAACTTTTGTATTTTAAAAACTAGCCTACGAATCATCCCTTTAATATCGATCAAACAAATACTCTGAGCAGTTGCATACGTGCTAGTGTTATCTTAATTGAAACCATATTAGAATTCAGTTCTACCTAAAACACCTTTAATTATTAACAATGGAAAAGCACCACAGAGTGTCTATGGTAAGCACCCAGCATTCCAGGAAACCCATTTTAGTCGGCAAAAAGAAACCCATAAAGGTGATCATCGTGTACAACGAACTAGGCGAAAACGTCACACCGAAACCGCTAAACCCCGACATCTTCTTGAGCAGAGACAGGCAAAGCAGCGTACACGAAATAGTCGATTACGGCATGTCGGAGAGCTCAACAACGCAACTATCCAAATCGTCCCAATCTGCGGTACGTTTCAAGCAAGAGATGGAGAAGCAGGGCATCGGCCATTCGACCGTCCAATACAGAGGCAGCATGCAGGCATTAGTGTGCGATGCTTACCTGGACGCTTTCCTACCCGAAGAAGAACGCTTCGACGACACCGAGGTACTTCCCGCCACCGTTGGCACCGTCAAACCCATCTTCAAAGAACGAAAAATCCCAACGTCGGTGAGTTTAATCCTAAACGAAACCTCCACGTTCTTCCTACTGGACATCACCAGTACCACAGAGATAAAAGAAACCGACGAAGGTTCGTACGTAAAGCATTCATTACTCGGCGATATCAGACAGGACTCTTTAATCTAGGAATCCTAGTCGAACAGGACAACGAGCTGTACGATTTCCTAACGATCGGCAAGGGAAAACACCGGAAGGTCGTTCAAACCGAAGCCCAAACCATGGCGATGGTGCTCAAAACGAGAAACACCTCGTACGAGAAGGTCAAAACGCAGCCGGGCTCCGCCTTCGCCTCCGTCTACGACATGTACGATACGTTGCTAGAAACTAAGGTGAGACGCTACAACGAACAACAAAACACGTTGATCAACGAGTTTCCTTCAAGGAAGAACACGAAGAGGAGGACGTGGAGGAAGACGAAGAAGAAGTCGAGGAAGGTAACGTGAAACTGGAGGAATCCGGATCGGTAGATAGCATCAAGTTATCCGCTGACGAAAAATGCATGTCGAAATTAATCAAAAATCCGAAATTTCTGGACGCTTGCATCGTCATGGAGAGATTACTGGCCAATAATTGTTTCAACGAACAGCAAAAAGTCTTTATGGGTCTATCAGAACCGGATCCGTTTAGAGAAAACATCCAATACAAATACAGATTGAATTTGTTATGGACCTTCGCCAATAACGATACCATCGGTAAATACATCAATATTAATAGTATTTAAACAATTACTTAAGGAGTTAACAGGTAAATCGGTAAATTGCTGCGATTGGAACCCAGCCAACAAAGGTATACTGGCCGTGGGATACGGAAAGTTCTACTTCCACGACAACGTGACAGGACTGATTCTCATTTGGAACATAAAGAACCCCGTGCAGCCCGAGCGGAAGTACAGCTTCCAGCAGCCGGTGACGACGTTGCAATTCTCGAAAGGTACTCCGGCCCTACTGGCGGTCGGCTTCTACAACGGCTCCGTCAAGATATTGAACATCTGCAGCAGGGAGACGATGATCATCGGCGAGAACGTGCCGACGTTCGAGCCCTGCTGGGACATCAGCTGGCAGTACGGCAGGAACGAGCGAAGGAACGAGGAATTGGTGATGGTGACATTCGACGACGGCAAAATCGGCGCGTATTCCATACAGAGAAAATTACAGGTACTCGCTTGCCGATAGATCGCATTGTTTTACTCGCGGAAGATTTTAGATGAGCCAGTTGATGAGGGTGGGTAAGGCGGACGGGAAGCTCAAAGGGTACGAGGCGATGAAGAAATGCACGAGCTTGTCGATTCCCGTGTCCAGATACGCGTCGGCGTTTTTCGTTTGCTTCCACCCGTTCGATCCCAGTTTGTATTTCGTGGGTACCAACGAAGGCACCATACACAAGTGCTCCTTGAACTACCTCAGTCAGCACTTGGACGTGTTCCTGGCCCACGAGGGATCCGTGCACGAAATGAAATTCTCGCCGTTTTTCAAGCAAATTTTCGCCACGTGCGGCGACGATTGGCACACGAGAATTTGGGCTGAAGGTAAATGCGCAGCTCTACGGCAACGTTTGAGAGGCTCCTCGCTGCGAAAAATGTCTAAAATAGTTTGTTATTTGATAATGCAGGAATTCCAGAGCCGATTTTGACTATTGGTGGGATGCAAAGTGTCGAAGGGTTGGATTGGAGCCCGACGCATTCGACGATGGTGGTGGTAATTCGATCTTCAAATATAGAAATTTGGGATGTACAGAGAAAAGTTTACGAAGCCCAATCTATCACTGCCTCGCCTACGGGTAGCAGGAATACTGTTGTTCAATTTACAGAGTCCGGAAGATGTTTAATTGTTGGTAAGTATAATATTAGACTATACGAAATATCATTATTTAGCTTACCTGTTACCACGAGTCCTATGGAAACTTTTACCTAATTTTAATGTAATTTTAGGAGACACTGATGGAAATGTGCATTTTTTCTCTTTGGAGGATATGCCTTTCGTGCCGTTTTTTCAAGAAAATTTACTCAGCGACTCTTTGGCTAGAGTTTTAATTACGAATCCACAAGTATTGGCTAGTTTAAAAAAACTTCGACGAGCCGCCAAGCAAAGTAAACTTACGTAATACACGAGAGTATTGTTGATTTTTAATATATCTCTTTATATTTTTAAAATATACGTTTACATTAGTATCTCTAAGATTTTTATATTTTGATTTAGCAGATTGATCCTTAATTCCAAACCAGCAATTTCTGCATTTTGTGCAGTACTGTTTTTATGTAAAGTTTTCATATTTATCTACAAGTAGAAACAATAAATAAACTTCGTTGACTACAAATGTTTGAATCTTTGTATGAATTTCATTTCAACATTCAAGTAATTGAATTACCACAAAAAATACTGAAGAAAAATTTAAAATTACATATATTAAGATATAGACGTAAATTAAGAAATACAAAGTTCTCAATATAATGTATATGTATAATATATATAGCACTGCATACACATCACAGCAACAGCTGCTCAATTCTAATAATAAACGGATCAAATAATATATAGGGTGGCGGCAAAAATGGAAGATTTTCCATCGAGAAACAAATCAAAAGTTAAAATTCCATGAAATCGACGCGGAAGATTTTCCGGATTTTTGCCGCAACCGATAGAAAAAATAAATTATTCGAATCAAATATTTCGTTTATTTGTCAAATATTTGATACTGATTAAGTTAGTATATACTTTGGGCAAATACTTTATTTTTACACATTAAATAAACTCCAACCAAATAATAATATAGAAAATAAAAGCTCTTTATTACGATTTTTTTTCCTTTGCGTTTTGTCCACTTTCCACGCAATTTCAACAGTTACTTAAAATAGAAACGAAATTGAGCTTAAAAATCTAAAGGCAATAAAGAGCGTTTACTACTAATAATAAAATAAACTGTACACTTCAAAAATTTATAAAATAAATAAATAAATATTTCGGGATAGAAATAATGAAAGTAAGTACTTGATAAAAAGCACTTCAATTAAAAAAAAACAGGAAGGTTGCAAAAAAGTAAACTAGGTCTCAACAATTTGAAATCTTCGATACTATGTTAAACAAAGCGGCAAATAAACAGTGCCAAAATTATCCTCAGAATCCGTGATTAGTTAGAACGTCGTTATAGAAACACATTTTATTCTTTTTAATGCTTGGCAAAAAGGAGAAATAAAAAATAAAGCTGAATTTGTTAATTTCGCCGAGTTCGATTATCGACTTGATTTCCATCAAGCGTCGTTTAGCTGGCAAGCCTGTTTTTCGCTCACTAAAACCGGTTAAAAATCGCCGCGATATGTATGCAACATGATCGAAACTATCCGGTACAAATTGGAATTCGGCTATCCATGCCAAATCAACCCACTGGCGTAGCCTTTGCGTGCATCAAGAGAAAATTTCTTTATCCCAACGCACAAAGAAACGTCTAATTGAATGATTTTTCCATCGATTTTATTCAGGGTAGCTACGCCACTGAATCGATCAACACTCTACTAGAGTTGCATAAACATCAGAGCAATGCGACCGAATCCAGCAAGCCGCGACCAAGTTACGTGATATGTGTAGATTTGGCATTACAAACCGACATTTCAACAAGAAAAATAGATTTTCGCAATTAGAATTCGCATCCGACAACCCCTAAAAATATATTTATATGGCTTTTGATAATATCACCACGAGTAAATAGTTTTCATTATGTGTTTGACTGTTTATCTCCCCCTCTTTAATCTGTCATCTGTCACTATTAGTAACTGTTAACTGGTCAATCGAACGTATTGAAATTATTGAAGTTTTTTTTACCATTTATAAGTTCGTTTCGTCAGAATACAGGTATTTAATATACCAAATGTAGCAGACAAAAGCGAAAACTTCATCAAATTCAAACGGAATAATTAACCGAACCTAACTGATAATGATCTGAAACAACTAGCACAAAACACAAAACTAAATTTAAACATAAAACTTCGCGAAATGTGATGATTTACGTCACGTCGTACAGAGAGGGGGACGTTTCTGCTTTTGTTTCGTTATTATGTTTAAAATTTATTGATTTAAAAAAAGAGTGATTTTAAAGATCTGATTCCCCGTAGAGAGCCGTCGAGAATGACATGTAGTCGAGAGCTCCGGGCACGCTACCAGGTCCCTTGAACGGGGGCATGCGTTGGATGCAATACTCGGCCTGATCGGGCGGTAACTCTCTTCTCAATTCATCGGGAAGGATATAAGGCTGAAAATAACAAAATATTGTCGTTTCAATAAACAGTACATAAATAAATTGAATAAAAACTGTTTATATTTGAGCTTATAATTCAAAAGAAAACTAAACGTCAACTGTCAATGTCAAATTATCTTTTATATTAAAATTTGTTTGATCGCAGGAGGCTGTTTTTCCGGAGATTTTATTAAATGTTGACAGAAATGACATATACTCCGCAATTTTCGAAACAAATGTCACATCTGTCAACCTACATATGCGATCTTTAATAATCAGCCTACTTCGATGTTGACTATTTAAATAAACGCATCAAGTTAGGTAGTTTTACCTTATCTCCAGCTAAAATGCGGAAACTGTCAATAACTTGTTCAGCAGTATCCGTGTCTGTGCTTTCTCTCGTCATGAAATCTAAGAAGGCGTCAAAGTGAACGTAACCAGTGCTGTTCGGATCGACGACGGCCAATATTCTCTGGAAGTCTATTTCCCCTTGCCTGTCTTTACCTAAAAGCAAACGAAGAACATTCAAGAAACTTCATAAAAACAATCGAACAGCTAATTGTCAATAAATGAAGCGTGTAATTCTTACCGATCGAGTAACCCAATGACACGAGGCAAGATTTGAACTCTTCCGGCGTCAATCGACCCGTCCTGTTCTTGTCGAAGTGATTGAACGACGATCTGAATTCGTTGAGTTGATCCTGGGTGATGCCCTTCGAGTCGCGCGTCAATATCTGGTTCTCCACTTCGTTGATGTTGCGGTTAATCGAGGTCAACAGTTGCTCCCAACCGACGCGCAGAGTTTCCATGGTGTATTGAGTATATCTGCAAGAAGCAGAAACGTTAGATTAACAGAAACGCAATCAGTACGCCATTTTCGCCACCAACCTTTCGTCCTGGCTGATGAGTGCAAAAAAACGCAAATAAAACATTATTCGTAAGTAAATAGTTAATTGTTGCGAACATATAATATTCTAAATTGTTAGTGACGTCACTTAGTCTAGCCAATCGCAGAACTCGATTTTCACTCAATCATACTACCAGCCAATCAGAAATCAAGCTGAGTAGTGACGTCACCGAGAATGACAGCCGCTTGGTATATTTCGAAGCAAGCTTTATCAAACACACTCATCCGCATTCAGCGCTTTTTTAACTTGACAGTTTTACATTGTTGTTATGGAGTAACTAAGGACATTGTTTACTTGACTAAACGATTGACTAGCGTTAAAAAGGAGCGCTGAATACGTTTACTAACTATTGTACAAAGTATTTACCTGTTTTCGAAGATCATACTTTCTTGTACGGCTTGGTGAATCTTCTCCAATTCTTCGATGTGCGGTTTGTAGGCGTACACGCCCTGTTCGTATTCCTCGAGTCTGTGCAATTGGTCCTCTAGGGTGCCGTGCAATCCCATGCCGATGGCCGTCACGGCGTCCAATTGGCGCTCGATCCACGGACCCACGGCGTTGGCCTTCTCGGCGAATTGACGTCTGAGCATTTCGTTGTCTGTTTTGGAACAATATTAAGGAAACTTACCCGCGATACGTATCGAACTAAACATATAAATTAATTATCAAAAGGATACTCTGTTGTTTTCTGAGCTCGGCTTGCAAAGTGGCGTCCCGTTGAGGTATCAACTGCCTGACCTCGCCCCATTTCCTCGTCAAGTCCTGCACAAATGGAACGGTTATAGTTAGAAAGTAATTGTTTGTCGTGAATTCGAAATTAACCAGCATTTTTACCTCCAAGTCACAACCGAATCCTTCCTTATTTAGCACGAAAATCAAGAAAGTTACAGTTAAAAAAGACTCGTAACTCGAAGATGAATCGATGACGGATGATTTGCGAGGTGAAAATGAAATACAACACCAACAAGATGATTTTTGGATGCGTTGTTAAACGCGAAGAAAAAATCGCACTTACGTGAGCGGTTAAAGTAGTGTAAGGATTCTCCAAACCTCCGGGTACTTGGTGTTGCTTAACAATAGACTCGACCTCTCTAACGAGCCCGACGATACTTTGATATTCCTTGTCAGCTTCGCCCAAAGTCGCCTAAACAGAAACCAATAAATTCATTTACGTACACCAAGCCAACGATAAATCACCTTAAAGTGATGGTGAGCGTCGATGAGACCTTGAATCTCTTCCACCGTATGCACGATGAATATATCGACCAAGTCCTCTCTGGTG
Organism: Phyllotreta striolata; assembly: GCA_918026865.1. Taxonomy (NCBI): domain Eukaryota; kingdom Metazoa; phylum Arthropoda; class Insecta; order Coleoptera; family Chrysomelidae; genus Phyllotreta; species Phyllotreta striolata. Next base: position 14,316,334 of record OU900094.1, on the reverse strand, counting down.
CCGTCCAACCAGTTATTGAACGGCGCCGCCCGCTTGGCGAACTCCAAGTGCAAGATGTCGATCTTCTCCAATATCCTCTCGGCCTCGTCGAGCGCCTGGCGCCTGCGCTGCGTCAGAGCGCCCAGCCTGTCCCATTGGTCGCAGATGCGCTGACATCTGGCGTTCACGCTAGCGCTGTCGTGGTACTCTAACGTGCTAAAAGAGATCAAAATGGCTGATTATCAAGCGAGATGAAGACAGGAAGAGATGGTATGAAACCAAGTTGATTGGAAGAGACCTGGAGTGGTATACAAGATGAGGAAAGGAAGAGAAATGCGGAGAAGGCAATGAGATCAGTAAATGAATTACTTTAGCTCCTGGGCAATGGCGGCGATCTGTTCGACGCGATCTTGATGGGCGGCCAGGTCGGATTCGAAGGCCTCGTGCTTCTTCTTCAAGGCCTTCAATTCGTTGAGGCGGCATTGGCGGAAGTCCTGGCTCTGCAGCATCTCCTCCTTGCCGCGCGTCCAGTCCTCGTGCGCGTCGGCTTTGTGCTTGAACTTTTGGGCGAGATGCTCCAGGCGTTCGAGGCGCATCATCTCCGACAGCAGCCATTCTTCGAACGATTTCTCGGCGTGCTCGAGGCCCTTCCAGGCGTTGGCGATGTCCTAAAGAAGGGGTTACGATAATCGGGCGTTTTCGGGCGAAGTGTCCGGTACTTACAGACACCATTTTGCCTTCGGTGGGCATGTAGGCCGGTCGGTTGGATAGTCTGAGCTTGGTCTGGAGAGTGTTGAAATTCGTCTCGAGCTTCGCCTTCTGTTCGACGCGCGGTGGTTTGTGCTTGCGACGGTACGTACGGTACTCCTCTAGCTTTCTTTGGACTCCGGCTAGAGAGTTGTCGGTTTGGCGGGAGTTCAGCCAAGGCATGGTGCGGCGGATCCATTCCAACAGCTAGAAAATCGCGCGTATGAATTGGGCTGAATATAATCGAAGAAATAAAGTACGTACGTCGCTGGCCAAACGTTCGTATTCCTCCATCAAACGTTCGTTTTCTTGGTTGACTTTGAGAACTTTGCAGATTCTATTAGCGGCAGTTTCGGCCTAACAACATGGGAATTGTATTAGTTCCTTCGCTGTAAGTCTATCGTTAAAAATTCAATCATACGAAGCTAACGTAATTAGGGTGATTGAAATTTTTTTTGTACAAAAGCAAAATTTACAGTTATTTCGATGATACTTGAATGGTTATTAATAAAATGGAGAATAAATCACCTTCTGCGCGCCAGAGAAGCGATGGTAATAAGACGACACGTACGTCATGACTGCTCTTTCGTCTGGCATAGCCGTCTGTAAGTCTGCATGCAAACAATCATTCGGTAAGTACACAGCAAAAATGATGATAAAAAAATTCGAAAAATAAAAAACAAACCATCTCGCATTGCTTTGTCTTTGCGGCAACTGAGATTTGTTAAGAAAAAAACTCTGAGCAAAAAGCGTGTGATGGTATTAAAAAAAATGAACGCATTAAGTACAAAATTATTCGCAAATTTTGTACTTATTACGAACGCACAAGTCGGTTATCGGTTAATTTTTTGGGCGGGGTTCAATTCACACGTTGGATACCTGTTGGGCCCCTTGGAAAGCGTGGTAATAACATGACACGTAAGTCATGATTGCACGCTCATCGGGCTTTGGAGTGTTGACTAAATCTGTAAGGATAATTGTCGAAAAAAAAAACAAATTGTATAAGTAAATCTAATAAAAAATATATCGGAATAATATTGCAATGGAAATTAAAAATGCGTTGGTCTAACCAAAAAAAAAAGGTGTTTGAGAGTAATGATAATGATGAGAAGATAAAACTCACCATCAGGATCCAACATCCGTGGTATATCCAGGTATTTTTCGGCGACGTCGAAGGCCGTGTTGAGATTCTCGTAGGGGTTGTCTTTGGACAATTTGTTGTAATCGATGAGATCCGGACGATGGCGATGGATGAGGGCGCAGAACGCCAAACCGTCCTTGAATGACAAATGGAAGTTTTGAACGTTGACGTTCTTGTAGGGGGCAGTTTTGCGCTGGCACCACAACAGCAGACCTTCTTTGGCCGTCATCTCCTCCACGGAGATGTCCTGAATGGCGAAACGAAGGATGATGGTCCATATCATACCGAGCGTCATTTTTAGGTTGCCATCGACGATTTCTGTGCGACGATATTAAACCAAACATGTTAGTTCTATACTGTTTACTCCCCGGGGATTTGAGCGTAAACCTTTCGGACGAAGCGAAAGGATTTTTTAATAATTTTTACCTTCGGCTCCGATGGATACGAGTTTGACTCCTTTGCTGGCGATGAAGTCGAGCGCCTTGTTGACGTTAGCGATTTTGTGGAATCTCATTTTGCCGCGGTCGGGCTTGGGCAGCGTCTCGCCGGATATCACCTCCAGCAGCAACATCAATTTTAAACCGTTGCGGAAGTCTTCTTCTATGTTTTCTATGCCGGTGCCGGCTTTTCTCAAGTGGCTGTTGCACCATGCCGTAAATGTCTGCAAACGAATTATAACTTCAATAAAAGCTACATAAGCTCTAGTAGAATATTACAGAAGCAGTAAGAAATACGGTAGTTATGTATGAAATTATTTGGCTGCATCAAAATTTATTGAGTCATTACGTGAAGGTAAGTTCTATAAAATTTGAAAATGTTCCATGGCAAACAACTGTTTTTGTTACCGATGATTACATCATTTGAATGTTCTATTTCGTACAAGTGAAAACGAATTGTATATCTCCCGAAAGATACTCCTGCCAATTAGTTTTCCTAAACAACAACCTAAACGAATAAAAAAATATGTAAAGTTATATTGAATCCATCATTTTTTGCCAATATCCACCTCGACGAGGTTTCATTCATTAGCGTACGCTGGCGAGTACGATTTGTAAGCTGTATGTGTACCTTTTCGCCCATAAATTCGTGGATGAAAATTGTGGGACGATGTGCCGATATGTATTTTTAAATTTTGGCATCGAGCCCGATCCGTTGCATATTTCAATCGTGATTCAGAAACGACCATTGCAATTAATGATGATCATAATACGCGAAAACTATTTCATATTAAGCGCGGGATGAACTGCAAACTTCAAATGCACAGCATTTTTGAAATTGATGACATCGTATTGTGCACACATTTCTCTTAAAACATTCAATGTACCAACGCAAACATTTCTAGAATAAATTAAAATTTAATTAAACTGTTCAGGTGAGATTATGTTTGGGTTTTTCGAATTCACGAATATCCTGTCGATTTAATCGAAACTCGATGAGGCGAAGCGAATTAGCGGGTCGAAAAATTTCCGGTTTAGGTAATCTTGAAAGAATAGAATGGTTGTTCGGTAATAAATTCGCGAATTTCTTGAATGAACGATCCTTTGGGCGTGTAATGTGCTCATAGTGGTATGCGTTAAAGCGATTGCCTAATCCTAACAAAACGAGTTTATTTAGACCCGGCCCAGTTACATTTATAGAACCGAGTCTCTGGTTTTGTGCGCTAAAATCAACGAGAAATGCCACATTTTTTTCTCATTGAAAAGTAAGCACATAAGTCCACCCAAAACCTATTCTCTCAAGTCTTCATACAAGTTTATACCAAATTATTTCGAGTAATTTTATTGTCGCCAAAGTTGGGAAATAGGAATTATGTAAATCACATTTGCAATAAAAAATAGTAGAGTAATAGAGTTTGTTAATGAAATAAATTTTCCTCGACATCTCCACTGTAGCTTTGATGTTACATTTTCGCAAAATTTCGAAAGTGAAGCGAAAAGCTGTGATGTAACCCACTGCTTATCAATCGCAAGGCGATCGCAGATTTAAATTTAGATTTTAGGCGCGTCACAAACCGCATACACTTTGCGAATTTAAATATTAGCTCGGGAATGTTCTAAGATAAATATTGAAGAAGTCAACAGTGATGGTATCAACGTAAATAAATGGTCAAATTGAAGGCCCTTTGGGACAAGGGCTTACCCAATTATAATACCTTTATATTGATTTTTTCTCTGTCGTCCATTTCCAAGACATTGTTTAATTTATAATGGAAGACAAAAGAGTCACCGTCAGCGCAGAAATCCTCCAACATTTCGAATTTCCCTCACCCAGAGGAACTAATTAGACAAAATAAAATCACTTTTTTTAAAGACTTTTACGCGTACAATGTACTTTTTTCATTTTGACAAAACGAGTGAATTATATGCCACGGAAATGAGTTACAAATTTAAATAGAAAGAAGAAATCTTAGCTAGACAGAACTCGAACAATTGCTAAACAATTGGTTTAGAATAAAAAGTAGATTTAAAATTATTACAGAAATTATAAAAAATTATAAAAAACTAATTAATGTTTTATTGTTGCATATAAACATATGGAATGCGGTCAGTCGGAAACCTAATTTCAAAATATTTTACTGTATAAAATGAAATAACGGAAAACCGGCTGCTATTACAATATCATTACAAAGATAAAAATAAATAAAAAAACAACGGCCTTATTTTAAATTCGACCTTGAGGAACGTCTTACGAACAAATTATTATATCTACTAATGAGAGGCATTTTAAATATGTATCGTTTCCAATGAGTGGTACCGACAATTTGTACATTAAACGGAAACAAAGCGTTACGGAATGTAAAAAACTATAAAAAAATTAATTATTTATGGAAAACGTTTAACGAAACAACAGGAATTTAATATTGTAAAATGTTGCGTGCTTAATTCATTTATCTACGAATATTTTCCTAATAGTTGAGCGTAAAATATATTAATTGCTGCTCATGTGGAATGTTGTGAATAAACGAATTTGAATGTTTATGCTAACACTAAAATTAAAAAAAAGTATTTTCGAAATAATTTAAATTTTAAATTAAATTAACATCGAATGTCTACCTCAATGGAAACCAGGACATTCGTTTGTTAAAATTTTTGTGAGCAATTTGTTGGAATTATCGTACGTTTGAAATGTGCCAATTAACGATAAAAAAAAGTACAATTTACGGGAAAATATTTTCAAGTAATAATGTTCCGTTTGCGGCAAAACCCAACTGTTTCATTGTTAATAAGTCTTAAGGCATGTGTTAGACATTACGAGTACGAGAAATGATAAATAAATTCGTACTGACCGTATGGCGTTTCACCTATAACAACCACGGAGTATCCGAACTCTGCCACAAAATGCAGGTAGTCATTATGGGTTGTTCGAACTCTGCCAGGTTTTAAAATTTTAGGGATTAAGTATTTAACCCGTAGGGGTCTAATTGTTTAATCCGATTTAACAATTTCATAATATATTTTCAACGTATATTTGTAACAAAAAATACATGTACATTTTAATAAAATATATAGGTTTAAATATACACATAAAAATAAAATAAAATTATATCTGAGGAAGATTTTTACATGTCACCGTTTTCACAAATATAAAGCGAGAAATAGTATTTTTCTTATAGTTTTCCGTATGATTATGAATAATTATATGTTTTTTTTTCCGATTTTAGTTCGCCGAACGAATTTTCGCGTATATATCCGTTTGAAAATCTAATAACACACTAATAAATTAGACAATATTTGGGTGTGCTTTATAAAGAGTTATTAAAATGGGAATGAAAACTCTCACAAGAATTAGTTGTCCTCTTAAAAAAGTCTGCAATGTTTGCCCAAATATGTGGTGGAAATATCGAATATTGTTTTTTATACGTTTTATTGACATAATTGCGAAATTATATAATTCTCTCATCGTTTGGAAGCAAAAAATGTAGTTCGTTATTAAAAAATTCAACAACTTCCTCAGGTCTAAGAAACATCATTCCAAAATGTACTTTTAAGTAGTCGCCAATTACTCAATCTTTCTGCATGTACTCTTGTACCCAATGAAACTCCAGAATCTTTCGAAACCAAGCTTGACAGAGATGAAATTTACAACCAAAAATAATTTGATCTCTACCAAAACATTCATATATAGCGTTATGAATGCTTAGTTCAAAATCTACTACGACTTCTTTGCGTTGAAATTTTAAGTTTTATTTAGGTAATATTATAATAAACCCTAATGACACTAATAGGATTAAACTTAATGGTCGTGGCAGAGTTCGAACCATTCAGTAATCCCCAAATTGATACAATTCAGGTAACATTTTATTTTGTGGCAGAGTTCGGATATGCCCAACAACCATACGTTCGCTGTAACTTCGAGCGAGAACACGTTACAATAAAATTAATTAACGCTGATACCGATCAATTTTAACTGTTTTACTTGAAAAGTTATTATGCTACTGTGTCATACTTACAAGGAATCGCCATTATGACGCCGCGATGTTTGTTAAAACACAACGAAATGAATCAATTACGCCCAACTCGCGCGTTCAATTCGCCTATTCAACTCCACCGTACATTTTTAATCGTCGAATAAATAAATAACGCCTTAAAAAATCCAAATGCGAGGCTGTAAAAAAGCACCCACGCTGCGATTGCCGGTTAATTACTAGAACAAATGGAAGATCAAAGCGGCCCTATTTGTACACCCGTTACATTCGGGCCCGCTTAAAAATGCCACACGTTAAAGCCCACGTGGAATTATTAGTGTTAGAGGATGGGCTAATAAATGTAAATAAATCAGGAGAAAATTCTTCACGGGATATCCTATGATAAAATGATCAATATTTTAGTTGTAGATTTGTTTAAAAAGTGCATTTGTTTATGCAAAATTAATGCTTTCTTTAGTGCAATAATTACCGAGTGAGTTGATGTTGTTTGTAATTGCAATGAACTAGAAATGTTTTTTTTATTTACATAACTAAAAAACAAGCACTTAAACTTATACCTAGATAAATTGAATTTAGTTAGAGATTTAAATAGCTGCTGAAAATCAAATCAAAACATTTTTTAGATAAATAACCAGGTTGCTCTCCACTCATTAGCATCGAATGAAGACCTCACCAGAAACCAGTCCGGTCAATAACACATTCGAAGTTTTAGTAAGTCACTAATCGATGACCGACTGGGAATGTTTTTTATATGGCATCTGACGAAAACATTCTCCTGTTGTGGTCAATAAATTTGCATGAGGTGATTCACATTTTGGTGAAATTGTTGTACGGTTCATCGAAATCGACTTTCTTCGATTTTATGTTATTCATTAGTTTCTTTTATAATTTCATTCGATAAAATCTTGGGTGTCGAAATTTGTGTTATTTCCTTTATAACCTGATTATTTCACAGTTTTTCAAAAACCTATCCTGTTATATGGGATTTCTATGAATAATACTGTGTGTCGGCGACAATAAACATCAATCAGTGAACTGTTGAGCACGTTTAGAGTTGGAAAGTTATTTCGAACGGTGACACCCACGTGCCGATACGTTGAATGTTATTTTCATCCTCCTAAAGTCAACTCCTCCGACACATTGCCACGGGTTAGGATTACCTTGTTACAAGCGATCTAATATCGAATTAAGATGTTCCACTAAAAACGATACCAAATGTAAAAAAAATCGTTATTTTGGGAAAACCTTGCGCACATGTTTCTCAGTTGGAGGTGCATCAGTCACGAATTTATTTATTTATTTAAATGTGAACAAGTGGGAATTTTATGGGGGTTACCAATATTTTCGAGAATTTTATTCACTATTTTACAAACGATAAGATTGTAAAATAGATTTTAATTGAATGTGTGTATGCGTAAAGAAGCATGTACTATAGAGATTCACCGAACCTATCTGTGTTTCTTTCGAAACTAATCTTAAATAAATATTGTAACACAAAAAAATCATAACTAAAATCAAACAAACCAGTAAAAACTTAGGATATTTATACAAACGTAAACAAATAATCGTGTGTTGAGATAAACTACATGTCAATATAATCAAAATAATCTAAATAAATATCCGACAACAGTCATAATTTCATGAAATGAATAATTTCACCATATAAAGTCATCCTGATTACAAATTTGGTGTAGTGGAATTCTCGAAATATTATAACGAAAATACGTATGTTTCAATGAATATTAAGTCAGCACGTTATTTATAAACAAACTAGATACCCTTTTAAAGGTTTTGTTCAAGCAACCTTTAGTATAATATTCTTTAATAGATTTTTCAAATATGCCTGAACACAAGAAAAATATCATCAGGAAATTTAAAAACTTACTCAAATTAACCCACTCTATAGGGATTAAACATCTCGTGAGAAATTAAATAAATTATGAAAATCTATTAAAAGGTTTCGTTTAAGTTCATTGTACAGATTAATATAAATCCCAAGCGGATACCTACACGAGTAAACCCCCGTAATTGAATTAAAGTTAGCATTTTTTTTCCTATTATTTCGTTTGGTTTCTATGCCTATCGACCGGCGTAATATTTATTTGGGCCAAGCGTATTTAGCGGGTTAAATATAGACCAAATTTATCTGTTAAAATTTTTGTAATCCATCTAAAAATAATCGCGATGTGAATAATATCGCGATATTTAGAATCGGTGCCGCAAAACGAACGCGGAGCGCCGGATTTTTCTGACCTTTCATTTTTGATCTCCTTTCTCCGGTATTATTACAACTTGGAACAATTCGAGGATAAATTCTATACGGAGCCGGTTCTAATACTTCCCACATTTATCACCAATTTATTCGTTTATTGTTTCAGTTTATTCCATTACCTACGTCAATTATTTCATAAAGAAAGAAGGGTTCGTATAAACAAGTTCATTATACTCTATTAGTAGTAGGTAACATTTAAAACCGAGCATAAAACTCATTCATAATGGAAATTAAAAATTTGTAAATCCTATACAGCAATTTCAACGATCAATGACCTAATAAACGGTGGTCTGTAAATATTATTCACAAACATTTCCGGGTAAAATGTCTTTAAAAGCTAATTAAACCATTGTTGTTGTTATTGGGGGCCGTTAAGAAAATCGCGATATCGCCGTAACGAATTCTTTAAAGACTTTTACGATGTTACGCAAAAATAATGTACTTGCAACCGACTGAGCGAACTTCATAAACAAACAATATCCCTGCTAAATAAACGAATTATTCAGTGCATGCTTAATGGCTGTTGCTGTAATCGGTGCAACAAAGGTTTTAAACTAGTCCCAATAAATTCACAAAAAAAAATCTATGATTCCAAATAGCGGATAAGAGTATTAGAGAATAATTCATTAATCAATTTTTATGCTTGCATATAAGTGGGAATTATTTATAGCGTGCACATCGTTGGTTCATTTTTTATTTGTGATATCGCGTGCGCTTCCTGTAAATTGACGAGTAGAAATAAATCAGATAATTAACGCTGAAATCTTTGAAAAATTAAACTCAATGTCAAACGAATTATTTTTAATTCGGCTGCATAAACGGTTCAATCTATAATGCAATAAAAGTGCAGTTAAATTAAAAATAACGTTGGTATTTCGTTTGGGTCTACATGGAAAATCTTTTAATCAACATAAATTTGTATCAAATGACTGTAGATATACGAGAATAATTTTCTTGAATTAGTTCGTTACACCTATTTTAGAACGTGCTGGAAACATTATATTCCTTTACATACATGGTAATTTCGGTAGATATCGCATATTCATATCGAACGTGTTTTAATCAAAAATATACTTAGCATAAATGTAGAAAATTAAAGGAAAAATTCCAAGTTCAAAAAGAAATTTGGACGCCTACACGTAGATATTATAACGGGTGTCCCTAAGAAGAAGGCGATTGAAGACATAATATAGTAACAATCATTATTTTTAATTCCTATTACTATAAAAACCGCAGAAGTAATTGCACTCGACTTTTTCGCTGGGACACCTGGTATAGAGAAGACGTTGCTGGAAAGTTAACTGACCCCAAGGGTGAGTGAACTTTTTTTAAACAATTCTATTTTGGACACTTCCTCAAACTCTTTAAATTCGAACTATCGAGCATCCGTAAAATGCATCCGAGCCGCTCGTCTCGAGCATTCCAAGAAAAATTACCACTCTAATTTATAACTTGTACGCAGTTTAAATACGAATCATTTTAACGACCTGGGGAAATTTCTTTCTCCATTTTACCAGGTTAATCGATCATTAACAAAACTATTGTGTATACAAAAATTAGCGCATATTATAAGCTATTTTAGAAGTTAGGAGCAAAATAAATCTTCAATGTAAAAATTTACATGGCATTCGACGTGTTAATGAATCATCCTGTGCAAATAAGTGCGGTGTAAATTCTGCGGACAACGACTAGTGTATTGACTTTATGCTAATTATCCAATCCAAAAAAATAAATAAATGCTTATTTCGAATCCACAGTTATATTGTTTACATGCCTATACATGGTCTAGAAACCTCGAGTTGTGTGAATATTTCCACAATGAAATCATAAAAAATATAAATAACACAGTTATTTATTACACCTATTAATTTAATGGGGATAAGCGAAAATTTAAAGCATTCCTTTATGAAAAAAATTTACTTATTTTTGCCTAACACTCTCCAAGTATACATATTGTAACATTTCATTATCTGCTTATATGTTAAACAATATTCATTATAAACTTATTTCGATTAATTTATCCTGTTTGAAAATTCAATTGCTCGTCTAATGGTTTAATTCCCATGATCTCCGCAGCATTCCTGAACGCGAATTTCGCATTTTGTAATTACTAATGTTGGTCATTTTCATCGCATTTCTCCAGTTTCTTGTAAGCTGAAATTATTTCTCGAAACTAGGAAACGCACGTAGCATTACAGGAGCTTCAATTACATTCGTTTCGTTTTCGAATTGCGATTTGCTGCGCCGCATTTATTCCGTAATCGTCAGTAATTTAAAAAACGAAAGCGATTTCGATTTCAGCGTTGCATTCTGATTGATAATTATTAAACTAATTGGCTAGATATATATCCATCAAGCTCAATCGCGCTTTTATGACTGAAATTTCAACTCGTTAACATGTAAAAATGTCAATAGGCGCAAATGTAAATATGTTTTTCTTAATAGATGTTGTTTTATATAATATCTCCCGAAAAATTAACGCACGTCTAACAAATATTTCGGCGCCTCGTATACTCAAAATATAAATAGAAGGCGTTCTACTAGCATGCGACTAGGAATAATTATACTTGAAAGTGTTGTGCATTCGTTCATAAGGTCGTTTTAAAATTCGCTATTAAATTAATTGGCTTGGCAAGGCGTCGTTATCTAATTGAATAATTTAGGCGTGAAATTTTCTTTCGCTCAAATTTTATATTTACTCGTAAAGTTGTATTGCATCCACTTCGAATTCCGAAAATAAAAGTCGTCATTTATTGACTGATAAAAATTCTGTAAGTTAAGTTCCAAACAATTTTAATATTACAGGTTTTGTATGATTGTAGTTACAAGTATAAGTACAATGATCTTTCTGGTAAAATCAGAAATTATATTTGGGATTTCAATAGAGAATATTATGTATTATCTTACTCTCAATGTGTACAATAAAATAAGGAATAATTCGCATTTCAAGCTAGAGATTACATTATAATCTTTGCTTTTAATTGTAGAGTTTAAAAACACTTATTGAAAGAAAACTTGACCTGATATACTAAAATCTTCTGAATTGTTAAATGGAGCATTTCAGATATATTTGTTATGCTACAATCTATTTTTGATCTTGACCGCATTTCTTTCCAAAGGGATTACGAAATTTTCAACGTAGGGAAAAAAGCTAAAATCATATTTGAAAATTTAACGATTTTATTCGAAATACGTCTAGCATGATTTCTTTGATCTAATATATGGATAATTTGTGTGCAAATTTTGTATTTGAGTGCTTTTTTTAGTTTATGTTGCATAAAATTACTCCATTGTTAGACAAAAATAATACACTTGGCAACGTTCATATTTTTACGTCGTCAAACTGTGAGCGATTGCTGACATAAAAAATTACATTCTCTACTATACGTACTTGTCATTCATTCAAATTTTCGAAATGTCTCAAAATCATCAGGATTATTATTCAGACTAATTGGATCAAACTTTTTTATCATTGCAATAATAAAAGACACTTGAGCACAAGAAATCGTGCATGGAAATATCTCTTCAAGTATGAAAAACAATCGGCCCAATTTCAACTTCCCTTGTTTTACATCATAGAAACGCCCTGTACAATTTTATTTAACAATCTCTTTTACATAACGCAAAGCAACGAGCTTCTCAGCGATCTTTCGATCCTCATTCCTCTTAAGGAAGTATGTTAATTAATATTAATTGGTATAGCCGACTAGCGAACGCATCCATCATGTTATTCATTACTAGAAATTACACGCCCCTCCGTGAAACAATACTCGACTGCTATAATTGGAACACCTCGAATGAGATAAAACGAAAGAAAAACAGAATGCAATTCGATAAAAAAAATTGTATTAACCGTGTGAGAACGCCGTACAAATTACTAACAATTCAGACCTTTGTTTAAGCAACCTTGAAATTATATAGTCTAAGCTCCGAGCATTCCGTAATGGAAATAAAATATGGAGAAATTGAATATATTGCGTTAATTTTCGTAATGGATCTCTTGTTACCGATATCTCGGCTTTCCTACACATTTTGCATGTGACAATTCTTGTATATCCAATCTCCTAGAACGAATTAACTGGTGAATTAGAACATTAAAATAGAATAAATATGCTTCCTCTTCCGTAACATTCCACCTACACGATGTATAATTTAAATGCGAGCTTCAAATTCATCAGGATTTTTTAGTTCATATTCTGATTAATGAAACGTCCTGCATTTATTCTAATTAAATTCGTACAGTTTATCTTTGTTTTGTCTTGAATGTATTTACAAGATCTTCAACAGCGATAGGAAAGTAAAGCGTTTGGTGCGATTTTCGAATTTACTGCACTCAGACACGGATCGTCCTTGAAAACGCCACTCGAAAGTTTAGCGTTTGTAAAACTGCTAAGGACAGTTTGCAGCCAAATGGCCCGTAAACACAAAGTTACAGAATTAGAACAAAACATGTGATTGTTTGTACCGAAACCAATGTCAGAACAGCAATTTATATTTTTCTCTATGTAGATATCTCTAGAGAGGATCTCGTATGTTTAGTACAAGTAAATGCCCTCGGTATAAATGCGCTTTAATTAGAGCCAACCCCAACAGTATGTCTGGCGAGCACCCTCTCTGCACGGTGCGAATTTACCCTATTTCGCGTATACTTTTCAACATCCGCCGCGAAATCGATCGATGTCGCTTGAAAATCATCCCCACATCCTTCCGCGATTGTCAACAAACATCCATTCACGCGCGATATTCAATTTACCGCAATCTTAATGCCTGTAATCTTCTGTACAAATTACCGAGTAGATAAGTGTATGGAATTAACTATTTTTCCATGCCGTCGACATGTTTACACTCCAACATACAATCCTCTAGTGAAGCCATTTTTGGGCACGACGCACCGAAATTCGACGCCTCGAATGCGTCGTTTCACTGTTAAGACGACGCTTCTCGCGCAGCTGCCGCTCATATCAAAATATCACCGCGGCTTGCCGGACCGCCACCGCGTTGTCAGATCGATGATAATTTCAGTAAAATAAATAGTACACAAATAGGCCTCTATTCCATGAAAAATAATTTGTCACAATCATATACAGCTGTAAGATACTTGGAGCTTTTCGCTTAGATGAATGTTTAAGATAAATTCCCACAAAAATATTTTTTTGAATCGATTTGTAATCAATTTGTACTAAGTTTTACCTAGTAATTTACTATATTAAAAACTGAAGTACCGATGAATCAATAATATTGCTTAATAATTGATGTTAATCTATCATAATGTTGTAGTTTAATTCAATAAAATCACCTACAATATTTATTTATAAATTATTCAAAATATTCAGTAAAGTAGTATTAAAAATGCGATTTATAAACTAAAGAAAACAATCGATTAACCAGCATTGACCTGATATAAACTCGATAAAAACCATAACAAAAAAAAAGAAAGATACCAATTAAGAAACGTTAACAGTAATTTAATAGTTTAAAAATCGAATGCGATAAGCGGGTCAACGAACATTTCGAAAACGCTATTTACTTGTATCACACATTACAGTATTCCATTTTTTTCGGGTTTTTTGGAATTCCGCGGTTTTGTCAGGGAACTCATCGTAAATTTCTCGGTTATCAATCAGCAGGCAACAATTAATTTACTTATTAATCTCTAATTCCACAACACCAATTCATATCCTCATCGGCGATTGTCGCAAAATTAAGATAACGAACTGCGAAATCATGCGTAAAATATTCTCGAGATTATTTCATATTAATCATCGAATTATCAGAATTTTTTTTGCATTTGGGCTAATTTAATATTTTCAAATTTACAATACAGCAGACGTACGAGCTCGTGCGAAAAGTAGGTTTTTCTGGAACGTTGACAAGATTAAAAATATTTCCAACGTTTATTAACCAGCCAAGGTCGATGAAATTTCGAAGCTTATTTTGATTTTTATCGATTACCGATAAAAAGACAATACAGGACTTGTTGGACTGTTTTTTTTTGCGAGTAAAAGTACGTTAAAAGGAAAACGTGGCAACGTTGACAATTATTTATGAAATTTTATGCTAATATCGTTATAAATTAATTACTTATGTACATTCAATTGTGGAGTAAAAATCGATGTAATTTATAACAATTAAAAAAGGAAAAATAACTTTAATTTGTTTATAAGAAATATGGTAATATTTGTTGATAACACGAGCTTTTTTACGTCGAACATTATCATTAGGTTGGCGTTTGTTAGTGTAATTAAAAGTTTTATTAAAAAAAATTCGGGTATTTATTATGAAACAGTTAAGATATTCTTGCCAAGCTGTGCCAAAAATAGTTTCACGATATAATGTTACACTCAAGGTTTTTAGTAAAATCTTTAATGAAAATGTGCAAACCAGAATATAATTAGATCGAATTCCGCCGATCGCCCGTTAGATTAATTCAACCTGAAACCTAACGGGGTAGACCGCACCAGAAGGATATATTAGGTTATGTAGCAGGTTTTTTTTTGTTTACATACGTAACAATGGCTGCAAGTTACAACAGTCGAAGAAGAAAAAAGCTCCTACCTTTTTCTGTTGCTTCTCCCAGGCCGGATCGAGGAGTCCTTCCCGTTCCCATTCTTCTTCTTGTTCCATGTAGCCTTGGTCGTAGCCTTGGTCGACGTTGTTGTAACCGTCGGTGATCATGTTCGACAATTAATAATTATAATCACGAAATGCTTGCTTATGCTAAGATGGTTCGTTTTATTCAAAAATTCGTTCGACAGATGTACAAAAAAAACGGTCGTGCCTAAGCACAAGCACACGGGCGATCTTACGCGCACTCTACCCCACTTGGCCCGAGCCCGACTGTACTAAAACCAACACTCGCGGACGGCGATTCGAGTGGAGTTGTTGTCGTGGGACCGCGGGCCCGTCCGTCGCACGGCCGCGTTGCCGAACCTTCCGTTCGAAACTTCCTCGATTCGTCGCCCTACGAACGATTCTTATCCGCGGCAAGCGGCCACCGGGTCGCCCCGATCTTACACCTATTGATTACAATTCCTCTATCTGAGATTCCTCCTCTTGAGACTTCTTCTTTGGTCTTCCTTGATTTATCAGTGTTCCGTAGAAGACGCTAAGATAATAAAAAGTCTACCTTGATGAGAAGTCATCGAGTCACCTATTTCTATACTCTGCATTGCGACTCTATTCAACTCTACGCTATTCTTCCCTACGTCTCTGACTGTTCTAATCTGAATCTACTATAATCTACTCAACTCTACGCGACTACTACTCTACTGTGAATATACGCTATACCCTACATTATTTTACTCTACTCTGCTCTACTCTGAATTAATCAACTCTAATCTGCTCTGAAACTATTCTAATCCACTCTACTTTATTTACTCTACTCTGCTACTTTACGGTACTCCCGAAATCTATTCTTATTTGCTCTGCAATATTCTGAATTAATCTACTCTACGTTATTTTAATCTACTCCCTTACTCTACTCTACGGTACTCTGAAATCTATTATAATTTCATGAATTAATCTATTCTACGTACTCTAATCTGAACTTATACTCTACTCTAAATGTACTCTACACTGAATCTACTGTACTCTACCTATGGGTTCCTAATTGTCTATAGGGTAAGAATAATTCTATCTCTTCTCATAAAAAATAATAGCTATTTATGCACGACAGAATTCTGCTCCATCTATTACTCATAATTTATCGAGTCTTTAGGAGTCTTCAGATCTGATGGAAATCTTGTATAAACTGGTAGATGTGGCAACGTGCAGCCGACTTGACCCCCGGTAAGCCTAGTAACGGCCGATAGGATGGGTTTGTGGGTTTTAATGGGTAGCAGGGAATCTATTTCGAGTTGCGGTAGTAATCGGCGTATACGGGGATCAGTCGAGTGGTAAGGAAACTCGGGCGAATGGCGAAAGAAATATTCTTTATAGAAAAATAGTGTATTCTGCTTTAGCTGTAATCACATTAATATTTTTTTCTTTAAAGGTTTTAATATACCTAAAGACCATTTGCTTTGCACGGGACATCTCTAATCCCTATAAGGTATTTGCTATAGTTTAGTAAAACATCTTTTGAGGCAACTGCTATATCAAATAGAAAACCAAGATGTGCTAATGTAAGAAACTGCGTTGTCTTTTAAAGATGCCCATACGCTCTTCTTCTTCACAGAAGAACCGAGTCTTCCGAAGCTGATCAAGTCCAGAGGGTAAATCGGTTGGGTATGATCGGTGCATCTGACTATAAACAAAGCGTGATGGCAAATGGGATCTCCTGCGTAAGCTAGGAAATGACCGCCGAATTTATGGCCCTGGGTGATATAATACCCTTTGTGCCATAAATCTGAGTATACGGCAGCTTTAAGATTACTGGTGAGGTTTATAACATCATCACGACTGCAGGTTTTTAAATCATCGTAAGTGTTCGAAGATGCTGGTAACGTTACAGGCCATATCAAATTATCTTTGGTAACGGGAGCGAGTTTTTTCAGTTCGTCGTTGATGAATTCTTCTTTGGATTTTTCGTTGTTTCTTTTAACTATCAGTTCATCGGCTAGGACCTCTAATTGTTCAGTTCGCATTCGCTTGTATTCAACAGTTTCGGCACTTATTAAACCATCTTCGTACTCTTCCAAGGCTCTTTTGTCACGAGCAGTTTTGGTAATAATTTTAGGGGACTCTAAAATTGTTACGATTTTCTTGTCTAACAGTAAACAAGCCTCTTCGGGTAATATTTTTATTGGTAGAGATGGCACGTGTAAAGAATTACCAACAATTTCGCCAATTATCCGATGTTCCTCGCGGAGTTTAATCCAGTCGGTGGCATCATATAGAAGAATTTCGCCGTTGGTTAAATATAATTTTATCATTTTGTTGTTTTGTTACTTTTAGAAGGCTAGAAGGCTATGTTTCAATTTAAGTTAGGTTAAATATGTCATTTTTTTTAGAAGTGGACTTTTACGTGCAATGACAACATTACCAAATCGTAAATGAAGCAAATAAAAATGTATATTTATTTTTATACTTTTGTGATAAATATTAGTTATTAGTATTTAATTGAATTGGGTATATGAATACTGTAGTAAATTATCAAAAAGAATGTTTTCAAAAAATACCCCTGCAGATAGGCAACCTATCCCACATACCAAATTTGACATGTTCGTCCATTCGGTACAAAACGGAAAATCTGTGGATTAAAAAACCGATTATAAATACCCTTTAATAAAATTTATTTTTCAATAATGAAACAATTATTTTTTGTCTACAAAAATTTACGATTAGATTAAATTTTCTTCCCAAACATACATACGTAAGTTCGGTTAGAACATTGGAATTTTGTAATTTTATCGAAAGAAAAATCTATTGCATATTTTATTTAGGCTTACAAATTTGAAACGTGTCGAATATTTGGCGAGAAAATTTTTCAAATAATTTCTCAACAAACGTACATTTTTCGAAATTATTATTTATTGATTTTTTACATCAACGTTGTAAATGGTAACATATCGATTGCGTGTAAACGAAAATATATTTACATGTATTATTTATTTTTTAATTTTCTAGTAAAATATTGTTTTCTTTCGTACAGTGATTGTTGACGCTCAGCATCACTCAAAAGTAAAGCCGCTCTTTTAAAGAAAATTAAAAACAATATTCACAAACTTGTACAAGTTCCTCTTACCAGTGCTTTTAAAAAAATACAACTTAAATGTTAAACGATTTCAATTAAATTAACGATAATTTTCTATTCTTCGGGCGTATTTTCTCTCGTTTTCCGGTCGAGCCCTCGATTTTTTCGATTTTTTTGAAATTAACGCACAATTTCACACTGGTTCAGGGCAACCATAAAATGAGATTATAAAAACTACGAGTATCATGCTTGATCTCCGATTTCCAGCTTTTGGACCACACTCTCCACTTCTGAAATATATTTTCATATACACTTTAATAAAAAAAAAATATAACTGAACGTAAATCTGCCACTAAATTATGATAAATAAATAAATAAACAAATTTCTTCCTTAGTAAAATTGAATAAGCTTACATCTAATAAACGAATACTACGGTGAAAAATATTGTTCAAATTTTGGAGTTTATCCATTCAAGATCGTCTCAATCACAGTTAGAAAAAATACGAGCGAAAATATTGAACGACTGGCGTTTGTTGAAAGAGGGTTAACGTATTTATATGGCAGTATGTTGATGAAGAAACTTCATTCAAATGTGAAAATACTTTTTAAACATACGCCACAAATTTTCTATTTTAATTTGAAATTTACATTTGCGCAGCTTTTTTAATAAATTTGATAAACACACCAATATCTATCCTGAAAATGTTGAAAACCATTATCACAATCCTCTCGACTTTTATTGCTTTGTTGAGCACAATCGTATACAATAAATTAAGATTTATTAAAAATATATGAATCAAATAAATAATTGAGCATAATTCTGTGGACTACATACATAGATGCTAATTCGAGTACATTTACGCAATAAAACTACAAAAATAGATCCAGTTTTCCAAAAAAAAAAAATACCTACAAGTGATAGAAAGCAAACCTACTCTACCTAAATATTATCCGCACTACACAAAATAAATTAACTGTGTAAATGTAAATTAACTTATGCAAACAACACATTTTTGCCATTTGCTCATAACAATTTCAACAGTTTATTATTATATTATCCAAACAAAAAATAGCCCAAGAAAACCCAAAAAAACGCATGAAACATAAACGAGCAAAGTTACAAATTCTTATTGTTACCTTGATTTGCAACTTCGCTCTTATCACCAATTTTATTCAGTACATCTTCGAATGCCGACAACGATGTAGTCAGAGATAATTTCAGTCCTTTACTAACGGGCAACAGCGGAAATTCCGGCTTCGACTGCTCGGATTCCTGGCAATAGCCGCGCAATCTCTCGCACAATTTGTGCCCGTTCTCCGCGAAATGCGAGTAAATTTCCTGCTTGAACGTCTCCGGCGGCGAATGCAACATCTCCTTCATCGATTGGATGAGCTTGAGTATCACCAATTCGTTGTACGTCCTCGAATTTTCGTAACCTAACAATTAAAATAACATAAAAATGTCTAATTTTTTTCGTATAATTTACCTTGTTGGGTGTCCGTTTGCTTCTCGTACCCAGCTTCGTTATAATAAGGTTCCGATACCAATATTAATCCTTGTATGGAGACTATCAGTTGCAAAAGTGTACTGTTGGGGCCCCATACTTCCGTGCCTCTACCCATCCAAGTACCCAGCAACGATACGCAAACTTTACCCTCTACGTATAAATTAGGATTCAATCGTTCCGAGCTGTAGCTTATGTAGTGTACTAGAGGCGGAGACCTTAAAGAATACGCATTTTTAATGAACACGTTACATCGATTCGATTTTTATATCCACCTGGGATAATCGTTACTGAGCTGAATGTCGAAGAGAAACAGGCCGTCTTCGTAGGGCGTTTTCGCCGGCCCTTTTATCATAACAGAGAGCAGATCTATTCGATTCCCGTACGATCTGACCCACACGCCCGGCGGTAACGAGTCCTTGAGAAGCTTATATTCCTTCTGAACCGCTTTAGCAAATCTACAAATACACATGAATCTTAGTTTAATCAATCAACATCGATGTAGCAATCACCTTTGCAGATCCGTTGGTTCGAATTTGCTCGAGTAATAATGATGAGTGGCCGGCACGTCGTCGAGCAACACGTACGGCTCGTTCTCCCCCGAACTTTTGCCGATCAACTTCGATTTCAACGGGCTGAGAGACGAAAACGAATCGTCCGGCGTCGTCGGGACGCTCGGCGCCGGCGTCGAACTGCACGGCGTCTGCACGTTCTCCGACGCTTTGGTCAGCACGGTGAACGCCTGACAACCGCCGATGCGACTGATTATCTCCGCGTACGCCAAATCCATGCGAACCTTCAACATCGACAACAGCTCCACGCAAAGATTGTCCGGGCACGGGACATCCGCGCTCTCCGCCGCCGATGGAGTCGTCGGTGCTGCTCGGAAAACAAATATACAGCGTGTTAATAAATTATTTTACTTTACAGCTACTCTACAGCTACTCTGAATTAATCTACCAGACTCGTAATTTCATTTTACTCCACTCTGAATCTAATCAACTTTACTCATCTTAGTCTACCCTACTCTAATCTACTCTACTTTATTTTAGAGTCCTCCTAAGGAAACGTTTTCGATTCATCGCTTCTCTACACTACTCTATGCTACACTACTCTATGCTACACTACTCTATGCTACACTACTCTAGTCTACACTACTCTGAAATTATGCAACTTCTTCGACTTCTGCAACTTCTGCGACTCGACGGACATTACTTAAAACACCCTGTATACGCACTTGTAGAACACTTGGCGCTTTCCTAATTTAGTACGTTTTTAAATGGCTCTAAACTTACCAGTCGGTTCTTTGCTATCTTTCTTCTCGATTTGCGCGTTGATTTTGTTCTCCAATTTGATCATTTTGTTGATGTTCTCTTTTTCGGCGACCTTGATTTTGGATATGGACGGACTGAAATTGTCGCTGGAAAACAGCCTACCTCGCAATTCGACGCCCAGCGACTTGGCCTTTTCCTTCGCTTGCAGCAGCAACACTTGAAAGTGCCTGCTCTTGAGGCTGAAGAACGACGTGCCCAAGAGTTTGTCCAAGTAACTCGAGTTTTCGTAGATCAACAAGAGATCCTTGACAAACTGAAAACGTTACAATGTATATATCGAAATACGTCCGAAACGGTTAATTTTCTTACCACAAATGTTTCCATGATGGTGTTCTGTTTGAAGGCGTCTTTCAGGTATATTATCCTGTTGCGAACGAAATCCAATCGGGCCGCTAAGTTTTGCAAAACGGTCTCGTCGGTTAGATCGCCCGCGTACGATTCGATGCTTTCCGTTTCCCATGACACGCAGGCTCCGTCGTCGTCCGATGACTCGTCATCGGAGAAATCGTAATCCGTCGTTTCGGGTATCAATTCGATGTCCTGCGGCCAACAGTTCTCTTCTGTGCCGTCCAACCATTGGACTTTCACGTAACCCTAAAATCCCACGCAAAAACGTACAACATCGCTCGAGCATTCTTCCACGACTTACTTCTATACAACTATCAATAACTTTTCCCATTTTATCTTCTTGAGCAGGTTTCGACTTAACTATACTACGAGGACGGAACACAAATTTCGAATGTTTCTTCAAATCGTAAACACTCATTTCGTTTATTGCTAATTCTGCCGGTTGTTCCACGTTTTCGAGGTGAGTGAACCATTTGACCTGAAACGAATTGAATAAGAGACGATCTATAATAATCTCAATTTACTTACGCTGGCGGTTCTTTCTAAATAATTGACGCTTTGAACGACACCGTAATTACCGTTGCCTGGATTGTTATCGTTAATAACCCACTCGCCAGGAAAGAACTCGTGATCGTCTAGAGATATTGAATAATACAATTGCGTGGATGGTATATCTTTCTCTTCGGTGCCATCTTGCCATACTACGTTCACTTTTGATTCGACGCAAATTACCTGTAACATTTCAGTTTTATGATAACCACGGCTTATGTAACGAAATTAAATTGTACTACCTCGACGGCTAGCGTATTGCCGGGTACCAAGTCTCTGGGTTTAGGAGGATAATGCCGAATTTTAGTTTTCGTAGAATAACTAATTTGCGATGTGGTACCATCCTCTTCAGATTCATCGGATTCTTCCGTCCACCATTCTTCCTCGTCGGTGTTGACTGTTACTTCCTCGTTGGGCGAGTAGACCAACGAAGATGGCCTAATTTTACTTATTCTAGACCTAATTGCAACAAAAAACCGAGCGTGAGAATGGTATTTTGAACGAATCATATTGGCACTTACATCTTTGTGTTGCAAGTAACAATATGCCTAACTTTTGGTATTTCTGGCCTATACATTAGAGATAATTTTTTGGTCCAATCTTTCTTCTTAAGAAGTACATCGCCCGTAGATAATTTCAATAACCTACGATCTGCCAATTCCAGAAATGTATCGCTCGGGTGTTCTAGAACTTTCAACCTGTAATGGAGATTATAAAAAATGAGAATGCACCCAATTTGGAAAGGATTTTGCATACTTTTTGATGTCGTTTTGGCATATTTCAGACACATGAGAGTATCCTGAAGTGTTGTTGTACCACGCAATTTCTATTAATACATCTTCAACTTCTTGTACGGTGAATCTTTGGCGAGTTTGTATGTTTCTCTTCATCGTTTTTGATTTCTTTACCCAGTGGGGTTGTTCAAAGGTACTTGGAACGCAAATCTACGAAAAGATACAATTTATATTTCTTATTTTGTGGTAAAGATAATATGAAAAACTGGAATTAGAAAGCAGATTATTTGTAAGTAAAAAAACTAGACTCTTTTGTTTAAAATATACGACTTTTGATGAATTTCATTTAGGAAGTAATCGAATGGAATTTTCCTAATTAAACATGTATCAATAGAAAATTAAGCAATTTCGTAAATATTTTGAAATATAGAATTCTAGGAAACGTGAAAATGTTTTTAAAATTACATGATAAAAGGTCATAATCGATAAAGTTATTAAAATACATTCCAATGTACTGACTACAAATGTTTACCACATTTCACTTAAGCTTTAATCACAACGAAATAAATTAGAATATTTCCGAAATCTGTACTTCAAATGATCTATTTATTATGTTAAATCAATACCAGTTCCTGTCCGGGATAGTAAGCATCGAATGAGATTCTGTTCCTCTTCGATAACCAATAATCGTCTAAATCGTGATTAATACTTGTTAAAACATCGACCACAGAACCACATTTTGACTGCATGGTTACCATTTGCTCAACAGTCTAGAAAGTATTTGATAAAATGAAAGGAAAATTAATGAATAAAAGTACCCGATTTACCTCGATTCTTCCGAATTTGCTGCCCAAACAGACGGCATCATCGACATCGAAAGGTCTGACACTGTGCAATCTTTCACTCGAAACATGTTCAATTACAATATCTGTGCCAACAATTTGTACAGTGGCAATTTGCTTGGCTTCTTTACAGTAACCCCTTTGGGTCTCTTTGCCTTTTTCTAATCTTCTAACTATATCACCAGGTATAATGCTCCTATTTATTAATCGAACCTTACTTTGTCTCCAAACCTGTTCCCTAGAATTATTATTCCACAATACTCTAATTTGCCCTTTTTGCAAGGAATGATATTCATCCACGTCTGATGAGGCTTCATAACTATCTACAACAACTCCAAAAATTATTTTCTTGTGCTTATCAAACCTAAAAACTACATCATTGGTATAGAATTCTTTAACTTTTTCAGAATTAGGATTGGACATTGTCTGATGTTAACACCGTTCTCTTGCACGTTTTTCGCTGATTTTCTATTAAACAGAACAAATGAAATTTCAAATTGGCTTTTTATATTTTTTTCTTACATTTCTTTCACTAGCGCATGGCAGACAAGACAACTGACATTTTGTAAACAAAAAAAAATCTAAAAAATCAGCAATGTCTTGGATGTGATTAACGTCCCGATGCAGAAATGCTAGCTATTTTAGTTATTAAAAATTTGAAGATAACAACGAATCGTAATAAATTTTCATATAAATATTAAGTCGTAGTTTATTATCTTGTCTTATTGAATACGTACTATTCAGTTACGTAATTTATATTTTGTTTTATTTTTAGATCTAAAATTACGGTAACGATGTTTTAGCCACAATCTACCTGAATAATTTTGTTGATGTTAAATGAGTTGCCTATACCTATATTGTATAATATCTGAATATCATTCATTGGTTAATTTATTTCATTTTGAGCATACGGATTTTGAATTAATGCACATTTAGCGATTGTTTATTACATATGTATGCACATATGCATATGTATGTATGTATGCATATGTATGTACATATTATTGAGAACGTATTTTGAGAAATGCGAAATAGATATCGCTTGTTTTTCATCATAAATTAAACCTTTCAGACTCCGTAGATTTTATCTGCAAAATTATATTTATAAACAGGAGGCCAAATGTCCTTAAACTTTGTATTATATTGTTTATATCGGTAACCGGGAGATCAATTATAATTTATAGATATGTATGTATACATCCTATAATCATCATCGTCAATCATCTTTTTTAATTAATTTAGCAAGATTAGCATTATGAAAGAATTGTTATTAGGATTTTATAGATTTTCATTTTCTGATAACATTGCTTTTATACGTTTGATGTAAAATAACCGTTTGTTAATAAATTTTAATAATTCAATAAAGAAAATATTATTGACCTATAGTATCGTGACCTAAGTGACCACAACAGTTTAAAATTGTTGATGTTATACATATGTTATCTCGCTCTTTCCAGGATTGGCATTGCTTATTTAATTAACGAATTATATCACAAAGATTAATAAAATCAGTTAATTGCACCAATTTTGCCATTAACACATGATCTTCACCCATAAATGAGAAAGGGAACTCAAATCAGCGAATAATTGTAATAATCTTTGAAATTAAATGTCGCTGTAAAATTTTTAAGTCATGAAAACAAAATATTAAAATCCATAACTTGGGCAATAAATAA
The DNA here is from genome assembly GCA_918026865.1 of Phyllotreta striolata. NCBI lineage: Eukaryota > Metazoa > Arthropoda > Insecta > Coleoptera > Chrysomelidae > Phyllotreta > Phyllotreta striolata. Next base: position 14,291,146 of record OU900094.1, on the reverse strand, counting down.
ATTGATAAAGTTGTGACAATTCTGACGATTTCTGGAAAATTTCGGAAATACCGAGGATTTAATAAAAAATAAACCGGTTCTGTTTAAAAATATCCTAACTTAGGAGATCCTCGATATATACCAGTTGGTCGTTTATTGATATCCATTTAAGCGCAGTAAGCTGCGATTCAAGCAGTGAAAGAAAACATAATAATTTAGAAAAATCGAACAATGAAGTGTTACAGTTCGCTGTTCATATTATTTTATTTAATCAGTATTATTGCAGCAAGACCTACAAATGACGCTGAAGGTAGCATAATAGTTGTGCCGCCCAATACGACGAAGTGCCCGGCTCATTACCACTACCTACATCGAAAATGCAGACTAATTCATTAAAATGGCCATTAGGTGAGTTTATACCCGAGAATATAGCGATCACAGAGAAGAGACAAATTTGAAAAAATAGTAGTATTTAAAAAAAAACTCATCACATTGATTACTCCTAAATTTTAAAATTCGTAACTTTTCAAGGACACGTTCTAAGGACCGTTAAAAAACCGTGAAAAACACTGTACTTGTGAAAGAATCATTATTAGAATTAGGATTTTATGGATGTTAATTTTATTTTCTGGTAACATTGCTTTTATGCCTTTGATGTAATATAACCGTTAATGTTAATAAATTTCAATAAATAATTCAACAAAGAAAATGTTATTCACGTGTATCGTGACCTAAGTGACCACAACAGTTCAATATAATATCGATGTTATATCGCTCTTTACAGGATTGGCATAGCTTATAATCAATGAATTATATCGTGATGTTTATTAAAATCTTTTAATTTCATCAATTTTACCATCAACACCATCAAATTTCTGAACGGTCGAGTTTGAATACACCTCTAAAACTACATGGTGCAAACTTATCAAAAAATTATAATCAATTATGTGATTTTATTCAATTGAACAAATACCGAGTATTTAAAAACAATAATCCGGTTCTGTTTAGAGAGTATCTGATTTGGAAGATTCTCGATGCAACTTTGCGTTTATTGCATCCATTTAAGCGTAGTAAACTGCGAGCGATTCAAGCAGTGAAAGAAAACATAATTTAGAAAAATCGAACAATGAAGTGTTACAGTTTGCTGTTCATATTATTTTATTTAATCAGTATTATTGTTGCAAGACCTACAAATGATGCTGGAAGTAATATAGTTGATGTGTGGCTCAATACGAATTGCACGGCTCCTTACCGCTACATACATAATAAATGCAGACTAATTCATAACTATGGCCATTAGGTGAGTTTATACCCGAGAATATAGCGATCACAGAGAAGAGACAAATTTGAAAAAATAGTAGTAATTTAAAAAAAACTCATCACATTGATTACTCCTTAATTTTAAAATTCGTAACTTTTCAAGGACACGTTCTAAGGACCGTTAAAAAACCGTGAAAAACACTGTACTTGTGAAAGAATCATTATTAGAATTAGGATTTTATGGATGTTAATTTTATTTTCTGGAAACATTGCTTTTATGCCTTTGATGTAAATTAACCGTTAATGTTAATAAATTTCAATAAATAATTCAACAAAGAAAATGTTATTCATGTGTATCGTGACCTAAGTGACCACAACAGTTCAATATAATATCGATGTTATATCGCTCTTTACAGGATTGGCATAGCTTATAATCAATGAATTATATCGTGATGTTTATTAAAATCTTTTAATTTCACCAATTTTACCATCAACACCATCAAATTTCTGAACGGTCGAGTTTGAATACACCTCTAAAACTACATGGTGCAAACTTATCAAAAAATTATAATCAATTATGTGATTTTATTCAATTTAACAAATACCGAGTATTTAAAAACAATAATCCGGTTCTGTTTAGAGAGTATCTGATTTGGAAGATTCTCGATGAACTTTGCGTTTATTGCATCCATTTAAGCGTAGTAAACTGCGAGCGATTCAAGCAGTGAAAGAAAACATAATAATTTAGAAAAATCGAACAATGAAGTGTTACAGTTTGCTGTTCATATTATTTTATTTAATCAGTATTATTGTTGCAAGACTTGAGACAAATGATGCTGAAAGTCACATATTCGATCCGCCGCTCAATACGAATTGCACGGCTCCTTACCACTACATACGTGGAAAATGCAGACGAGTTTATAGAAATGGCCATTAGGTGAGTTTATAACCGAGAATATAGCGATCACAGAGAAGAGGCAAATTTGAAAAATTAGTAGTACCTAAAGGTATAGTCAATGTTGTGTTTTTCTAAAATATTTTCAATCAGTGCCTTCCACTGAAGTTATTTCCAATGAAAAGTGCTATTTTTGATTTCATTTTTGAAATCTGCGAACCTTTTTAACTAGGCTTTGATATTAACACCATATGGCAAAAATGCACTTTTATGTTATTTAATTTTTGGAAAAATCCATCGACTGTATTTTCTGTATGATATCTCTATACACCTAATGTTTGAAGATGGTAATGTTAGATGTTTGAAATCTGGCATCGATAATCTCCAGACCCATTACTGGGTGTTCATGGTCCACTTATAGGGCGTTTAAATTTATCTGACTAACTTGGGCAACTTAAAGTGGCTATAACTTTATGTTATTTCAAATGGACCATCCCATATTTTATGGCATTGATCATTCGATATTTTTAAGTTATCTAGATAGCAATTCGATGCTTTTAATTCGACATAATTTTTTTTTTATTTTAATTCTTTGAAATATATTATTGTTTCTCTTGTTTCAGCGAAGAAAAAGAAGCATATCCAATATCTATCAAAATATATCTGTTATATATATGTTATTAATCTGGGCTAAGTGATTATTTTTATTTAAAAATTAAATTTCTAGCCATTAATCTACACTTTTTTTGATTTTAATTGTGAACATAAAATGAAAATGTAAAAAAAACTGTTTATATACATAATATAAACATGTAATAACATGTTTATGTTATTGAAATGAATATACATATTTAAACTGTGAGTATTTGATATCAAAAAATGAATGGCATAATTTTACTACTAAATTTAAACAAATAAATCTGGGGCAAAATACCCCTTTTCCGACCTTCCTAGTAATACACCTACTAGTAACCTACTAATAACTCATTTAATAAAAGATATTTTTAAAAAATAATATTTTTCCTCATTCTAGAAAAGTGTAATATAAGCCCGCTTCAATATGTACATTCATTTCAAAAACACCCTGTATAAAAATGGTGTATCTAATGAACAATAAACTAATTACATAAGCTTGTAACTAATTTATTAAGGTGCAATTCCATTAACTATATATATTAAATACATATTCGATTTTCTTAACGAGCTCCAACATCTGTAACTCCAGTTTCGTTAGAATCTCTGTAACAAAGAAAATTGTAAACATTTAGTAATATACAAAATATATCAATAAGTTTAAACAAATATCATTATGTTACAAATAGTTACAAGCAATGAAAAAAAAAATCAAGGCACAATAGGAAAACCGAAATTAGAAAATATTGTACTCACGCTCGTCAAATAAGTGTGATAAAAAAATAAATCCACAAACAATAAATTACATTCAGGCTGTTGATATTAGCACTGTTTGAATCTAACGGTTTGCTAACAGTCAAATTATATCTCTCGAAAAAGTCTTCGTATGTTATCCACTCGCAACTTGCACAACTCGCCATAATTAATAAAACCGTAATAATTAACAAAATCCACGCCTTTACCATTTTTTATAATTTATAATTACCTACGATTGTTCGTTAATAACACATGCTTTATGCAATAAGTACCTAAAGCAAAAGGAAGTAGCACTATTTATCATCTAAGCAGATTTGTCATTTGGTTGGAATTTCCTGATTCCATTGGGTTTTTAATTATTTATGTAAACGCTAGACGTTTTGTAACTTATTTATTAATTTATTTCTATAAAGTGTATGCCTGCGGCTTACATATCCCTACAAGTCAGTGCAACTATTCAATTCATTTTTATTGCTGATACAAACACATGTTGATTCAATAAATTACCTAACTTATAAACTTCCATATACACCTAATAATCTAGTGCCTAAATTCACTTACACTGATTCAAATTCACGAATTAATTCGACTGGTGATAGGGTTTCAAGCACCGGCCGGTTCCGAGCATCACGAAGCCCTGCTGGCAATTCTCCCTGGCCCAGATGATGTTCCCTTTCGCTATGTCTCCCCTTTCGCGAAACAACGCGAAAAACTCTTCGTACGTGAGCCACTTGCTCCGAATCGTAGGTGTGACGTTCAAAATGAGGAAAATGAACAGGATTCGATTCCACATTGCCATTTTGGTGCCATACGAGCGCGGTGAATGCGTTCGATTTTTGACGATATTGTGGATCGATTTTCTTATCTGTTTTTCTTATCACTTTACTCGACGAGATAAACGCGTGAATCAGGTATTTAAACTGATTGCAAGATCGCGTTAAGTCATCATCTGGCGACGATGGAGAATCCAATAATGAATATTAATTAAATCATTTAAGTAATACAGTATCAATTAATTAACAGTAATTGTGCTGGTCTTTCGAATGAGGATTTTCCACAATGGACTCGACAAAATCAACTATTGAACCTATTACAATTTAATTGAACCTATTAATAGGTAATCGTAATTACGATTCATTTATTACCTATACGTATCGCTAGAAAAATTGCAAAAGTGTAAATAATTAAAAATAAACAGTCAACGTTATCAGTTCAACAAACAGGCAGGTAGGAGCATCCCGTTATAATCTTATTCTGCTGGATTTAATTTCTTATCAATCATCAGCTAAAATTTCTGAATTCATCCATCAGAAAAAACAGCACTTGCGCCGTCTTGCAAAAATTTAAAGAAATTTTTAAGCATGATTAATTTAATAAACTAATTCCGGCACTAAAATATCAATGTACCTTAACTTTGGTTGAAATATCTTGAAGCACTTTCCTTTGACGAAAATATATCCATTTCTGCAAACTTTTGGAGTCAAAAATGACCGTCCTCTTTTAACGTGACCTGTGTAGCTTAAATTCTGTTGTTCCGCCGTTTGTATTTCGTACACACTGCAGGAGACGATCAGAAAGAGCACCAAAAACACCGCGATTTTCGCCATTTTTCGCAATTTCCAAATATTTAATCAAGCCGACGCGTGTTATTAAAGAATTATGAGGAACTTTATCTGATTTTATCACACGTTTTAATAAACCTTCTTAAATAAATATATCTGTTTTATCCAAAATTGTGGATGTGATTATGATTCATATACATACACTTGATATATTTATTTGATCGATATGATATCGATTTTGTTTCAAATTCATCTGATAACAATAGTAGGTTAATTAATGAAGAAATTGCAATAGCCTTATTTATTTATCAACATTATTTTTTATACACTAATCTTTATAATATATTTGGTAATTTTACAAAGAGAATTAAAGGTCTTAAATTATCGATGTTGCATATCTTACTGGCCTTATACAAACAATCTAAAATCATTATGGAATAACCTTTACATCTATAATTAGTACACTACATTTCAAATATGCGAGTAAAAACTGGCACCTATACCATTTAATGTCGAGTGCTTGGTCGAAAAGTTCTCGGTCGATAAGTGCTTGGTCGATGAGTGCTCGCTTTAGTACTTGCCTTAGTGTTTGTCTTAGTGTTGGTTTTAGTTTTGTTGAGGAACAATTTGAATGGTTCCAAACAACCCTCTCCTGTAACGGAGAAACCGCTTCCCTCTGGGCAACCCTCCGGCACGTCGATGAGCTTCCTGCCTTCTTTGATCACGCCAGTTCCTGGTGTAGGCTGATAAAGAAAAAGCGACAGCATCAGCAGGAGGGCCAACGAGACATTCATGTTTGCTCAAAATTTCAACAACACTAATACGTTTACTTCAAGTCTCGAATTCAAGTCAAAAGTTATCGTATGTTTGCATGATAATTCATTTTGTGATGTAATGATGAATATATTAAAAACGAAATATACTGTAAAATCGATACAGAAGAGAATCATTCACAATCAAATAACACATTTAAAAAAATCTGTAATTACACTATCGACACTTCTGCTTTGCTTATTGTTAATAAAAACGATCAAAACAAAGGTATTATATTTTCAATTAAATTCCTTACAAATATATTCCTAAACACGAATTGTCAAGCGATCGTTTAGAACCAACCGTCGACATCATCAGGCTCGTCGCTTTCAGTAGTCGTAGTAACAGGCTCTGTAGTGGTTACCTTGCGCTCATCCGATTCATCTTCTTTTTCATCTTCTTCTTCACCTTCTTCTTCACCTTCCTCCTTTTCCTCATCGACTTTCGCCGGCTGCTCGTCGACTTGCTCGCCGTTGACGAAATTCAAATTGATGACTTCCTTCTTGTTCTCGTTGGGGTGCAGCACGAAGGTCTTGTTGAAGCTGTACACTTTGTTGAAGACCTTCGTGGTGTTGACGAGTTCCGGGATGTACGAGTGGTTCGAATGCTTGACGTTCTTGATGACCTTGTAATGGGGCCGTCTGCGCTTGGCGTGCCTCACCCTCGTTTCGACGGAGACGATCTGCGGCCGGAGGTGCAGCATTTGCATCAGCCTGTTGAAGTGCTCCGGCTCCACGTCGATGAATTCGGTGGGCACGTTGGCGTAGGGATATTGGCGTTGGGGCTCTGGCTGCGCATTTGTGGGTTTGCTCGCATTTTGTCTTAATTGGTTGCCTTGAATTGGTTGTTGTAGATTAGGATAAACGTAGTTTGAAGGATAGGCTAGTTGTGGTGTCTGGATGTTGACGGAAGGGTAGTACATAGGTCGCTGGTTTTGATTAATGGAAGGGTAGTAGTAAAGGGGCTGGCCGGTTTGAACGTTGGAAGGATTATACGAAGGTTGCTGGTAGGTAACAGGATAGTAATTAGGGTAGTAGTTGGATTGAGGGTTTTGTTGGGGATAGTAATTAACGTAAGGCGAGTAGGAGTTTGTTGGTTTTTTGGCGGCGTTTGGATACCAATATTGAACACTTTCTGGTCGAATATATTGTTGCGAATTTACGCAGACGTTCGTTAGAAAAAACGAAAGTACAAATGCAGTGAGCATTTTGGAAAACTGCGCGGTTAAATCTACAAGTAAACGAAGAAACTTGCGAGATAACTAATACAGTTTTGTGTCTGTTGAATACATGACCCGAAAATAAATCGTCCGAAATTGATAAGGATAATATTGCTCAGTATATTATGCTTCTTGCGATACTTTTTTACAGGATAACGAAACATTACAGGGTGAGCCTAAGTATTATTAAATAGATATTTACAAAAATGTATCTAACACGTGTGTAATTTACAAAAAAAGTTAATCTATTTTGTTAAGTTTATTCATAAAACATATCGTACAAATTTTATTAGTATTTTCCGCAAGTGAACAAAGACTTTTTGCCAATCGTTACCGCCTTGAGGCTTTAGCTACAAAGAAGAATTAGGAAGGAAAATTTTCACTCACTGTACCTCGTACAGTAAAGGTCCATTTGATTTACAAACTTTAGTATTTTTACGAGTACACTTTCTTGCATTTTTTTCGTATCATCCTGTAGGGTGGATTACAAGGAATATCAACCAGAAATCGGTTAACTACAGTAACATTTTTCACTGAACTGCCCTCGTCTTCTGTACTGTTCTCATCATCTGTATCTAATTCTTCAGTGCTGGTTGATTCGTCAGTGCTGGGCTCAGAAGCTTTGTTCATCAAATTAGTTTTATCAGGTTGCCCTCCAAATCGACTTTCTACAAAAATAGTACAACTTTTATATACTTGAATAAAATAAATTAGATTTTACTATCTCGTAAAACAAGTGATGAGAATGTACGGGTAAAATTCTCAGCCAATAATAACTAATTGTAAGCGAATGTAAAAGGTTTTGATTTTATTCAAACACCCTGTGAATATAATTTGAAATGGGATCATAAGATATAATAATGAGTTTATTTTTGTTTTACTAAAATTTATGTTTGATTACACAATTTGTATTATATCTAATAACTGTTTTAATGTCGCATTAATTTATTCAGAAGTACATACAGGATGTCCCGTGCTTAAGGTATTTAATAACTATTTCATATTATCCATATGTCGTAGGTCGTAGTGTTAAAAATTTTATTTATTAATTATTCATGTTGAGATTTTATACGGCTCAAATTAAAATGTTTTTAATCTGAAACTGATTTATTTGTTTTTGTCGATAAATTATTTTAATTAATTTCCAGGAACTTTTGTATCTAAATACAAGAATTTATCATCATATTAGGAGCAAATTAATACACCAATTTTGCAATAGCAACTATTTACTCGTTTCTCTCGGTGCATTGTTCCGACCAGTGTCCATGTATGTAGTTATGAATTTATAAGGTCACAATAATAATTTACATATACCAACTACATACATGTGTATAATTAAAAACGCGCCGAATAGGTAATAATAGACTCTCACTTACTCAATTGATGATTTTCCAACAATTTCATGAATTCATCTGGGTTAAGCATTCTTTGTGTCGTTGCTGTTGAAATAAAATGAATTGACACAACACTTATGATCACAAACAAAATTAACCCTAACTTCTCCATCGCTATTTTTTCTGTAGTTCCAATGCTAAACAAACACTGTGCACAGCGTGCGATTCTCCGTCTTACTGATATATCCGTATTTATTTGTAAATGACGCTACCGAACCAACAATGATACCGAACAATATACGAGTATCGAAATAATCTTAAAATTAATAAAAAAGTTAAATGTTTCTTGTTGTGGAGGTAGCCCGTCGTCGGCAATAACCGGAATCGCTAAAAGCTTAAACACGGCAATAAAATCCTTCGAATGTACGATAGGATTTCCCACTATTTAACATTTACAGGTCAATTAGGTATTAGGCATGTGCGATAGATTCATTGGAAATGATTGTTTGATTTGTTCAAGTTGCTTTAATGTAATGTGAAATCAAGTCGAATTAATTTAATATTCGAGAATTACACTCGTCGTCAAAAGTAGTGACTCACTTTTCTGAGACACTAAAATTGGAAATAAACAAACCAGAACGTAAAATTTCAAGCATGATTAGCCCAAAATATCTTTTCTTCGTGGTCCTAATGTTACATCCAGGTTTTGCAGGATGTGTGCAAGAAGAAACTGACTATAAAAAAGTCTATAATTTTGGCTACTGTAGTAATTGACTATAAAGGTGCTGGTAAATTCGACAAATCATCATCCACAAAATCCTTAATAATTTATTAACAGATAAATCTAAACTTACAAAGGCATCTTATCTTTTACGTAGGTAACATGTTTATTCACTAATATTATAACATATCACAAAATACAACTCTATGTATACAAGTTTGAAAATTTACAAAGATCATCGTTAATATTCAACAACGAAAAGAAGCATTTACTTTTTTAACACAAATGCAACGTGTTTATTATTAGATTTATTTCTTCATTATTGTTAATTGATTTATACACATTTTTGTATAATATAGTTCTTAATAAGATTCAGACCTAAGATAAAGAGCAGTTATACAACGACGACGTGAAAGGAAATATTTCGAAATATCACATATTCGAGGAAAATCCATGAAATTAACGTTGCTTTTGATAAGTTTAGTTAATTTCGCATAATTCAAATTAATCACTAGCTAATTAGAACGGATATAAATAATTGTGAACAAAATTCTCGATAAAATTGAAGTTGTGATTTGCAATTCTACTAAAGCGAACCACATCCTTCAAAACTAATTTATTCTACACGCAAAGTATTTTTCTAAATATTAATATTGCAATAATGAAAATCATGTTTTTTGATTTTAGAGAACATTCGTAAGTCCCCCAAAATATTTAACAGGTGCTTGAGCAGAAATTTAGCGTTTTTAACCTCATGGACTGTATATTCATTCAAAACTCACCCGATAGGTACTCTAAACTTGGACAGACTTCTTTGACGGATTAACAATAACTTTACTACAAGTAGTCTAGCATCTAACAAACAAATCCCTCTTATGTGGAGTTTGAGATAAATTTATAAATACGGAAACCACAACAAAATTATTCAGGAGAAATATGAGATCTGGAACTGCTTAACGAAAATTTCGAAAAAGTGTCCAAAGCCGGCACATTTTCCAAACCAAAATTATTTATTTGCTTGTTCGTATCACAATCCTCGACCTTTTCCAACACAGAATCCTCTCGAGCAGTCAAGAAGTTATAACAATTAGAAGAATCTCCTGGTTTGCTAGACGGCGACTTCAAAAAGCTGTACGAAGTAGAAGAACAAGAAGAATCAGAAGGCAACTCGAACAAAAGCGATTTATTTACGGCGCCTTCGCGAGTAGCAGTTAAGTCGTAACAAGTTGAAGGACTAGTATAATCTAAGGAACTTCCTACTAAAAATTTAGAATTTTTTTCACTAGCGGTTGGGTAGTTAAAGGACGTTTCAGGCAGCAGGGAATCTAATTTTAAACCAGCACAATCTGTCCCGGAGTGCTCCAAAGAGAACTCATTGAAAACACTCAATGAACTGTTTTCTTTATCTTTATCCTCGAAATCGAAGAGCATCGAAGACTTCAAACCGATTTCTTTAGCAAAAATTGAATTACTGCTTGATTGAATTACTTGTTTGTCTTCTGGCGAATTCAGATACAATTTTTCAAAGCCAATCAATTCCCTGTTCTGCAGCGTTTCTATTTCCACGTTGTCGTCCTTTCTAGCATCGTCGAAATAGCATTTCCGACTAGCATCGTAGTTGATTTCACCGCTAGTTGAGTCAATACTAGATACTTTATTTACATTACCTACATTAATGTCAGTTCTGGATGAGTTATTCTCATCGGTGGCAACCAGTGTTTTAATTGGAGATATTTCAGATGCTTTGATGACATCAAAGTAATCTACAACAGAAAAAGTTGTTGTTAAAAAGTGTTAAATTGGTTTCAGAAAGAGTATACAATCACCTTTTTTCCAGTCGTTTATTTTTGATTGATCGAATTGTGGAGCGTATTCATTAGAAGTTCGTTCTCCTATGTCGAAATCGAAACTCATTAAACTTGCAGGAACAGTATCAGTTTCTTCACTAATTTCGGAAACGTCTACGAATTTTGATTTTCTGATCGAGTCCTTATCGAAGTTAAGATGTTCTTTGTTCAATTCGGTGAAAGTTTTAGAAACGGGCTTGTTTAGTATGAGGGTATTGTATTTCTCGTCTAAACTCTTGCTTTTCTCTAAAATGTTGCTGTACTTCGATCCGTATTCAAAACAATTCGAGTTTGTTTTGTCTGATGGTTGATTTATCGAAGCGCTATCTGCCCCGTCGGGGCTCAAAATAGTCCCCATTGTTTCTTGTAACGAGATATGTTTCGCTTCGAATTCCTCGCTGCTCGAATGTAACGCAGACTCTTCAGTTTCCAGCAAAGGCGGCGACGGAGACAATCGCGTCTGGCATTGCAAAATCCGGTGCAATATCAACGAATTTTCCTGGATAATCTGCATCGCCATGTCGCTGTTCCTGCGCCCTTGTTTCGCGTGTCCCGCCAGCAACTGATCGAAACGCAAATTGACGTTATCCGCTTCGAATTCGCTCGGATCCGGTTCGGGTTTCTCTACGACTACTGTGGCACTTGTATTGTCATGTATCATAAGGCTGGCGTCGCCATCAGCGGGCAGATTGTCGAATTGACAGGGTTTGCTCTCGTCCGACGACGAGGACTCGGTCTCCTCGTCGCAGAGCTCCGTGTCGCTGGAGCTCGAGCTCGACGACTGCTTCGGAGCGTCCTTCCAATGCAACGTGCTGGCGGCGGCCGGTCTCGGCGGCGGGACCGGACCGATGCTCTTCGCCGGCATCAGGGCGCTCTTGCCTATCAGCAGGTGGTTCATGGTCACCGGCGGCGCCGGCAGGGATTGTCTGGAAATGGCCGCGGAGAAGATGATGTGGGCCTGCCGTTGTCGTTGCTTCAACTTCACGTACTGCTTCTTCAATCCGCTGATGTCTAAGGCGATGTTTTGTTTGGGGTGCAACTTCAGTTGCTTGTCCATGGTTTGTGGTATGGTGGCTTCCCATGGCGTCATGTTGTACGAATAATGTTCCCTGAGTGTTTTTAATTCCGTTAAAGGTCGTATGGCGACCACCGTTTTGATTAGTACGTTTTCGTCCACCTGCAGATAACGATGTTAGATTTTTCTTCACAAATTATTGAATTAAAAACTAACCAACTCAGCTTCGAGAAGCTCTCTGGTTAATGCGCCCATCATACAATAGAATTCATCAGCACTGCGCACTTTCAATATCCGATCGCTCAGAACTTGCCAAATCGCCAGCGCTGTACGCAGAAGTATCTCGTTGCCTTCGAGAAGTATAAGATCCCAAACACGAAGCACCGTCTGCTGAGGTAAACAGTTGGAAAACAATGTAAGAAACCTAGAACAACACAACTTCTATAGGCAACTCCTGATGGAAACAATTTACCGCGTGTATACCATTGCATGGTGAATACATTCGTTAATGGCGGCTCGTAGCTCCTGCTGCCGTCCTTCGCGGCGCTCTGCAAGGCGTCCAGGTGCTTAGAGAGGCGCGGGAACCGAGTCCTGAGCAGTTCCCGAAATACCGCCATGTCCACCGACAAACCCTTCAAGCTACCGGCGAAGTAGGAATCCGGCAGGACGCCTTCTATGAGGTAAATCATCAGCTTCAAGGCGTCGCTTTCGTTCTTCTCGGTCACTTGGAGAATCAGCGCGGCGAGCATGTTGAAGCCTTGGCAATAACCTGGAAAGTAAAGTCGGTTGAAAGGGAATCGGGTGTGGGGAATTGTCGAAGGAAGGTAAGCTTACCGACGGTTTTGTTCCACCTGGCGTAGGCCAAGAGAACTCGTTTTAATAAAACCTGGTTTTCTTGGCCGTCCTTTCCGCAGAATAGACTGCAACCGGTCCTGTGCAGGTCTTTTACGATCTGCACGTCCAGTTCCGCGTCCGCGGGATGGGACCACTCGCTGAAGCATGTTCTTTCTGCTTTCGACCAATCCACTCCTGCGTTAACAGAAAAAATCGTAAAGTTGATATGAAAATACAAGACAAAAATATTGGTAGATTGAAGAGGAAAGTCCAGTAGCTTCCAGCAGTTATTAATCTGTTAATCTCTTGTTTGATATTTGCACTGTGAAGACTATACTGTACCTTTTGATGCTAAATGCCTTTCAGCCAATTGCAGCCACAGTCTTTTTCGAAATTCCGGGGGGATGCCGCCTTGTAATTGAGCTACCATTTTCATTGCGTTCACCCATTGGGTAAAGTCCGTATCGCCGGGAGCGGTTTGGTTTTTGAAACGCGAATTTTGAGAGGGTTCACCTTGAGGCACATCTGGAATTACGTGAAAATTTCCATGTAGTGTGCTATAAATATTTTATAAGTAAACAGCAGATAAAATTTTATCAGTTATTTTCCATCGATTTTCTGGTTTTGTCAATTATATTAGGTAGATGTATTGAATTATTTTCTATACCGATTGGTACTTTCTTGTACTAATGAAAAATGTTCCTACTCTAAATTTGATAAATACTTATGTACTACATCGATGCAACTTAAGTAAAGTAGCAATATTTACGCATAATATCTAATTTTTTAAAAGAATTGAAGTAATGATAAAATTCAGCAACTTAATGAATATTTAATCGGCAAAATGTCTAACAAGAACATATAAACTACAGCTCGATTTTACTACAGCAAACCAACTAATCTACTTATAGAAAATTAACTTACTAGTCCAGGTTTGAGCGTCAGTACTAGCACCTGCTTTTATGAAAGAATTGAGAAAATTGCTCATTGGTACATCTTTTGTACCAGGTCATATCTCGTCGATAACTAACTGATTTACTGTCCTCCGCGTATTTTATCAAAACATTTATTATAATGGAGTCTTGGTCGTATCCTTGTTTAGTCCTGGCTGATGTCTAAATGGGAATAAGGAAAGAGACGTTACGGGGATCGAAACGAACCTAAAACGAGGGAAATTTGTCATTATCCTTATTCCTCCGCTGCTGTTGGAGAGAGAATGCGAAGCGGCATCGATTTTTCCAGATGCGCAGAGAAATTAGGAGCCAGGATATATCAAATATACCTTCTCTATATTTAGCTTCACGACATAATGTGATGTGAGTAGGAGTTTCTTTTATGCATATCTTGATAAGGGCTATTATTCGGGCCGTCATTAAATTGTTAGCCTTTTAATATTAACCAGATTCATGAGAAAAATAAGTAATTTGCGTTAGTAATAATGTCATAAATGTTAGTTAATATACCAAATACAGTAATTTCACAAGTATTTATTTAGAAGAAGAAGCATTGTAAATAAATCAATCAATTTGAGTTATGATACCGGATGGATTCGATCCAATAAAAGACACTTGCGATCGATGTCCTTCCGAATGCGGCTCCTCATCTTTGCTCAAAGTCAATTTCGTCCTCTTCAATCTGGGCTTCCGCACTTTGAAGTCCTCGAACTTGAACCCTCCCCCGGTCTTCTTCAGTATGCCCAATTGCCATCCCTTGTTCAAATAACGAGGCACCATCGGCAGGACTTCGTGAGAGGGCCTTCGGCTTTTTTCGGCGATGCAGAGCCTGATGTTTTTGGGGTTGGCTATCAGCCCCAGGCGCTGCAAAGAGGCCACCGAGCCTATGATAGTCGTGGCCGCTCTCAGGTCGGATTTAAAATCGTTCCTGTACTTCTTCTTGGACTTTCTGTGGACCAGTTTCTTCGCTGCCAGCATCTCTGCGACACATTTATGCACCTTCGCGGGAAATAACCAGCGACAATGTCGAATGACTTTGGGAAGCTGTTGTCAAAATTAATCGAAATAGCCATTGGCGCACTTTGTAAAACCAATAAATATGGCGAGATTGGAGAGATGAGTGGAGAGGTGCAATGTGGTTATTTCTATGAGTTGAACAAAGAAAGATTATTAAAATAACAGTCGTTAGAGTGGGAAAGTTACAATCTAACAACACATCACTTTTTCATTTTCCTACCATTCATTCATACAAGAAGAATACCAAGTAAATTACCAATAGAAATAAAACAATTTACTAAACTTAAACGTGTACATTTATTTTTAAACTTATACTACATTAATCGCCTTCGTCGAATTTAATATGCTGAGCCATTATTTTCTCGGCCTTCTTCAACAATTTCTCGCGCCCCCTTTGTTTTTTAACGTTTTTGGAAAATTTGTGTTCCCTGTCCACTTGGATTTTCTCCCAATAAGTTTGCTCTTCGTCCCCTTCCAAGAGGGTCTTCTCTCCGGTGAAGTCTTTGGTGCAGAATTCCTTGGCGCCTTTGTTGTTATTGAATCTTATGAATATTTCGTTGGAGCATCCTGGAATTGGAACGTCTATGTACTTTATTTCGGAGGATACCAGCTTGGCGTCGTTCTGTAAAAGCGTGAAATGAGTGATAATTTACAAAGGGTGTTGGTAGAAAGTTACCTTGAATTTTTTAATGTCTATTACAGGTTCGGGTAACTTTAATTTAACTATAACTCCTGGTAGGAATTCCAATTTTGGCGCAGAATTCTCCTTGGGTTCTTCCTTGAATTGTGCCACATCAGTTTGTTGTTGTTTCCTGGATTTATCGTAATTTCTTTGGCTATATTTTTGTCTGTTTAAATACTGCTTGAATTCTTTCATTTTCTTTTTCTGCAAGTCTAAATATCTGTTCCTCATTTTCTTCCATTCTGGCCTATAAAACACAAATTTTACAATCATTAATATTTTAGAATTTTATTTTGCGTCCATATACTTACTTAGATAGAACCTGAATCCCTAATTCTTGGATCAAATTCTTTTTCTTATCTTTTTTATGTTTCTTCTTCTTTTTGTTTTCTGTATCTTCCATCTCAACAGCCTGAATTTCCTCTTCTACCAATTTTTCATCAATATTTTCTATTTTTTGCTTCTTACTCGCACTTTCTTCTGCCGTTTCTTCTAATTTTCTCTTGACTTGTACACTTTCATCAGTACTTTGCTCAACCATTTCACTGCCATTATTTTCTTCATTCTTAACTTCACTTAAAGTTTTCGACTCTTCTTCTAACTTTATTTCATTTGAATCAGCATTTTTGTTTGTATTTTTGTCAACCTCTTCATTTTGTTCGTTGCCATCCTCGAAAGTTTGTATGCTTTTTAAATTTTCCGGGCTAGTTTCGGAGGGCATTTTACAACCGATGGTTTCAAAATAAGTCAAAGCATTCTGGGCTCCTTCTTCATCTTGGAATTCAACAAAGGCGAAACCTTTGTTGGTTTTATTATGCTTGTATTTTGGAATTGATACATAAACTACTTTACCGAAATCTGAGAATAACTGAGAGATCCACTCGTGATCAGCGTCTGCTTTGATGTTTTCTACATATATCGTGCATTTGTCTACATTTTCGTTAAATTTAATAGGTAACTTTCGTTTCACCTTGTCTCTGTCTTCGGATAGTTCTATTAACTCTGATTTACCTATGGCTTTACGGATATCTTCAATATCGCAATTTAATTTTCGGATTTTGTTGAACTTTAAAAAAATGCTCAAATCAACATCTGAAAAATTACAAAATTTATTCTAAATGCTTTATGAATCAAAATATGTTACTTACAAGGAGACTCGTTGATCTGCTGAATTAAAAAACGATCCTTTGATAGGTTAGAATCGCTGAAGTAAAATTCCATTAACTTGAGAATAGAATTGTACAAATGTTTCTTTCTGTGTCGTCGTTTCTTAGGTATCTCCACGTTTTCATAATCGTCTTCGCCCATTTTGAAACAATATAATTTATAAATTACAAAATAACACCGCTTTTAATTTTCTTCAACACAACATCAACAATCAAAAACCGTGCGTTTATAATTTTTGACTTTTGATAGTGACATTGTTGACAGTTGACTTACATCTGACCTCCCCGTACAGCAATTACAACAAGGAAGAAAAAGAGGGAGTAATATAAATCAGTGTGATAAAAAGTAAAGGAAATATCTGTTAATTCGGAGTAATTCCTTACAAATGAATCGAACGTACTCCATGTCTGTCATTGTAAATAGTGTCAAAGTCAAAAACACAAACAAGTCGAGCGAAAAATACATAATTAATACGAAAACTAATTAAAAACTACAAAACAACAACAATTATAATGCATATTGGCTAACTGTTGCAATTTCAACAATTAACATGGAGAGCCTACCGGTAGAAGTCATCGAAGAAATATTAATAAACGAAAAAGTTTCCATACAAGATGTGGTTCATTTTTCCTTGACTTGCACTCATTTTTATCAAGTCGTTACGAATAGTAACAAGATTTGGAAGACCAAATTTCATCAAAAGTACGTACTTCATTTCTCTTTTACATCAATCCTAATCTATTCCTAACTCCAGGTGGCCACAACTAAAAACTCTGCTGGAAAATAAACAGATTATTTTTCAACATGAAGTCCGATATATTTACGAATTGAAGAAGAGAACCCGGAATTTACTCGAGAAAATGCCCGCCAAATTCTATAAGAGATACGAAATATCAGATTCGGACTTGTACGAATGGAACAACATATTACACGAAAGAGAAGAAGTTTACAACTACCTTGTTTTGGATTTGATGGAAATCGTAAATGCTGACGTACCGATTAACAGTATAGAAGTTGTTCCGTTAACGTAAGTTCTCGATTAATTTACTCGATTAAGAGTTACTAATTGTCTTTTCTTAGTACTCCTGGAAATAAAACATTCCAATACTACGCCGGAAAGGTCCTTAGATATATAAGACAACAGCACTTATCTAAAGTTTGGAAAGAATACATATCATTACCGGAGAACCAGCAAATTCTTGAAGTCGGAGCTGTTTTCGTGGCTCAATGGTGTCAGCCTAACGTCGAAGTAACAGTCGAGGATATCGGCAAAAAACTGGATGATATTGCTGAAAAAGTTAAAGAAACTCTAAAGGATTACTTTCCAGACCATCCGCTTTTTAAGGTAATCATAACAATCGTTCTATCCTAAGCATTAATGAGATTAATCTTTGAAGGCTACTGAAAAACAATTAAATTTATGGCGCTCGGTCAATCGCAGCCAACACGCATGGAGAGTAGTCGAATGCCGCCAACTCATAACAGTACTGAGAATCGTACTGTTCGAAGACATGAAATTCTGCGGAAACAATCACGCCTACTACATGCCGCAGAATTCCTTTATTAACGAAGTCCTGGAGAAGAGACAAGGCTTGCCCATAACGTTGGCGATAGTTTTCGAAGGAGTCGCCAGACGTTTGGGCTTGAGATGCGAGCCTATCAGTTTCCCCGCTCATTTTCTCCTAAGGTAATCATAACGAGCTAACATTCCGGTTTATTTTGATGGTATTCGTTGAAGGTTTTGCGAGAGTTTAGACCCCGAATCGGATTGGTATTACATCGATGTCTTTAACGGCGGGCAAATAGTTAGAAAGGGAGCCTGTCCTCACAGTAGATTTTCCGGTTCGAGAGATTTGTTCCCAGTAGCTACAGCTGTGCAGGTTTGTTGATACTGATAGTAGATGAATAGAGTAATTTAAATCATTTTATAGGTAATCGAACGCATGGCAAACAACTTGGAAGTATCGGCTAGACAACATAATCATCCCAACTGTAAAATAACAAGGCTCAGATCCAGTTTGGAATTGTTAAAGTTAGTTAACCCGCGAGATATATCAGCGTTGGTGAGTTTGGCGAGATTGTACATGCTGCACAACATGGACACCAAACCGCTCGAAAATTTCCTACTTTCGCAAGAATTCGAAGTACCCGAACAAGCCCAAAGGTTACTCACTATAATATATTCAATTTATTCGGTAGAATAATATATTTAATTCCAGAGTGGTTCACATGCTTCGCGACTACGAGGCCCATCACGCGCGCAACGATCTCGGTTTGTTCAGTCAAGTGGAAGCGGCGCCGCGCAGCCCGAATTTGTACTACGCCGTTGGAATGGTGATGAAACACCTGATACTGAACTACAAGTGCGTGATATACGATTGGGATCCCATTTGCCTGGCGGCGGCCGAATGGCAGGCGCAGAACAACATCGAGAAGCTCCAGCTCAAGCACGAGCAACCTTTCTACAACGTCCTGGTGGAGGACGGGTCTCATCGATACGTGGCTCAAGGTACGCTCTAATCTATCGAATATATTTTTGATGGTGTCCGTGGAATTTTTTAGAGAATTTGACGCCGACTTCGGATAGGGAAGACATCTATTTGAACGAGGACGTGGGCAGGCATTTTTCGCATTACTTCGAAACTCATTACGTTCCCAATGCCGAGAAGGAGAAGGAGTATCCGGCCGATAAGAAGATACGCCATTGGTTCCACCATCAAAGGAAACTCGAAAGTATTAACTTGTAATCGATGCATGGCGGGTTGTTTTTATTGTTGATTATTTATAAAGATGAGTTTTTTTTATTTTAACAGTCGATACAGATCTGTTTAGTGGAGGAGAGGCGGGTTAGTGGATTGTTTTTAAATCGATGTCTTGTATCTTTCGGGTTATAATTTATTTTTGTCTTGGCAGTTTTTATTTACTTGTTTTAATATGTTTATTTTATTGTATAGATTAGTTACATGCAAAAGATGTTTAGCTTGAGAATTTTCCTATAAAATGAACCTGCTTAACAATGAACTATAATTTTACTCGATTTATTTTGCGACATATTTCTTTCCAGTCATAATTGTTATATTTCTTAAGCTTCTCGATATTATTACGCACTGCTATTATTATTTCAATATTCCGGCAATACTTTTAAGTTTATTACCATACAATGCAGTTACTACATTGTCTTGATGTTAAAGATAAGATCAATGTTAGGTATTCTACATGTTTCCCTTTATTCGGAGTTGACATTTACAGCCAGTAATATTAACGAAGTGTTGAAATAATATAACTGACTGCTTCTTTGATATTGTCGAATTAGTGATAGAGTTTTGATAATTAATTTCAACATTAATGTAATTTGTAATGGATCCAAAAGGGGAAGTGCATTTCCATAAACACCGAGTGGTAATGGTAAAATATTGGGAAGTTAATACAAAGAGAACTGGATTTTTGAGTAACGTGAAGAATATTTTTATCTAGAAATATCTATCTTTTAAAGTTTGTTTCAATTAATATTCTGTATTAGTACATTCAAGAAAAAACCGTTTTTTCCTACTTTATAGGGAACTTTGAATCTCTGTTGGACGTCACGTGTAATAATTAATAAAATATCTCACCCTCTGTGTGCTCAATGTAGCTTACTTAAATGACTGGAAGGTGTTAAAATTGAATTAAGCCGGCCGGTTTATTTCGGTTAGCTTGGGTTTTCAATAAACTTTAATTTACTCTAATTGTGGCAGTAATTATTTACGTTTTCATTATTGTAAATGTATAAAATAAATGTGATGAATGAACGATGTTTTTTTCGCAACGACTATTTATTCTTTTAATTATTAAAGAAATTTCTTAAGCATCATTAATGAAAGGTGCCTTGGCCGATGGCATTGCCTTTGCTTAGTCACGGTTACCGAGAAACGAAAACAAAATCTTTTAAATGTGGAATCTTCGTGAATAATCCCCGTGAATCAGTAACTTACGGTAACTTTCGTTTCATCTGTAGATAAAACTGATTATCACAATTTCATCAATTTTGAAGTGCCATTAAAAACCAGTTTCGTTACCCAACGAGTTGGGAATGTATTGCAAGATTTCGTAGACAATTCTCCTCTTCGTTTGCTGGAAAGGTCATTTAATCGAAACATATTTAACACACTTTAGCGAATATGCTTGGAAAATATTTGTTTACCATTTTGATGGGTCTTGTTTTGTTGAATGCTGTTGTTAGTAGTGATAGTGACTCCAAAATATGGACACCTGATGAATTCGAAGCGCTTTTAAGTAAGTAAACACGTCTTAAAATTTAAAATGCATTTATTTTGAGGTGTGCGTAAATCTTTTTTAGAACGAATAGGAGAATTAAAAACGAGAAATTCTCATCCCGCACCAGAAACCACTACAGAATTCGAAATAAACATGAGGAATATCTTCAAAGTCGATTGTTTTGAAGGATACAAATTAGTGCATGGAAGATGTAGAAGAGTTCATCGAAATAAAAGTTTGTAATTTAATATGTGCAAATTGTGTTAAATCAAAAATTCCTATTATTATTTAGATGTATTAAACCTATTATGACCTATTATGAATTTTAAGAATTACAAAAAGAATTTGAAAAAAATATATTTTATAAAATAAACTTGTGCTATTCAAGTTTCCTATAGAAAGTGTATAAAAACCCAGCATACAATATTCATAAGATTAGCTTCATCTTTTATTGTTATCTAACTATATTTATTACTCTGACGCATTGTTTACGAAATAAATTATTAATTTATTCATCTTTTTGTAAGGCTTAAACATTACCAATTTGTAAATATTAGATACCTCGAAACGTAATTATTTATTATTTATTTATTGTATTTTAACATATTCAATATACAATACAGTAAGCATGATTTTTAGTATCTAATTACACAATTTTCTTTTTACAATATCATTATTCCCTAAACACAATTGCCACTTTCAAACGTCTCCAATTGATGTATTACCCGACACAATAAACACACTCCGCGTATTCCGCACGTATCATCAGTAATTGAAGTGCGGGTATCAGGGGGGTGGCACTTACTCTTGAAAATTTTGGAGAACGATTTGCAACGCCATCTATAGGGGCCCAACAACATTTTCTGTTGCCGAAGAGCATTGGCAGCTAAGTCAAATCTAAATAATGGAAAAGAAGAATTCCTAAACGAATTGTTATTGTTTACAGTACGCCATTACGCCATTATGACATTACGCGTAAACGTTTATTTTTATAAAGTAAGTAGTAAAATTGTTCTTAAATTAAAATGTATGTCATTTATGTATTATATATTATTATCCTTTATTTATTTTATTTTTATTATATATTTGAGTGTATTATTTAGTAACAGTTCAATATAAGTATACAGCAAATATATGTATTTTTAATTCCTAACTACAATCTCACCTGCTACATTTAAATGTGTGAGAATTCCCGCCAATAAATGCTAAAATCTCATAGGTTCCTGTAATAGGTTTTGTTGGACCCCAATGGATGGCAGCACATTCAGGCCAACCACTTTTTTGACAGAGTGTCCGGTCTATATGTGTATTTTGTCTATGGCGGGTATGTTAATCTCCCGGTTTCGTTAATTACGCCGCCGTATTCCGTTCGCCGAATTCCGGAAACTATCGAGGACTTGATTAATTAAATTAATTACAAGTCTTGACACTTCACCGCGTAATGCCTTATGACACATTCGATTTTGTTTCTACCAAACTTATCCGCAACGAACTTCTGTTTGTCATAATTTTCCCGCAACGCCGGAGAGTTTCGCTAATAAACTCCGGCTTACGAGGTTCGCTTTGTGTTGGTTACTACAGGGTAATACAATCCTAAAAAATATAATTTATTAGCTACAAAAATTGGGAGGAATGGAGGGTCAAGTTTTCTAAACCAAATAAATTTGTCCACCCTGTATAAAAGTTTCTTCCATAGTACATGTGCTATGGTATATCTTTAACAATCCTTTACACTGTAAGAAAATGTATACAGGGGTACCTAAAATTATGTTAATATTTATTATTATTTAACCAATCCTTTAATATTCCACTCTAATACCCTCATCACCATTCGTTTCTTTCGAATCATTTGTGAGTTATTTAACTATTATTTATGGACTATTTATAATTTTACTTCTGGTCGAATAGTTTTTATAGTGTAGGCACGTTTACTGCAGAAATTGTTTGAACTAAACTTGCGCAATTTGGAGCAAGCAACTTGTTAAATTTTATTACCTAATACCTGCTCGCCGTCCATCGCGCAATCGGAATTAAATTGAAATCGCCCGGAAGAGTTAGTTCTATACGGCAAAAGTAGACAAAATAATTAAAACAACGGGTTTACATTTTGTAATTTTCCCGATGGCAATTAATTCGACGTTAAAGCGTAAAAGTATTTGCGAACGAACGTTACAGTAAGAAGGAAGAAGTCCTTTTTCGACAATAGCACGTTCGCTGAAATCATTATAAATGTTTCGAGCATTCCCCGGCGAATTGAGACGAAAATATACAACAATGGTGGAAAGTACATTTTGGGTCGCGTTATCAAAGGCCTGCAGCTTCCTGATAACGCCAATACACACGGCATCCAGCCAGTACGGCGGGATGAATAATAAGAAAACGAGGTGGAGGTGGAGGTTGGAGGAGCCCATTTAATTCGGCCGCGTCTTTTGTTATACGTATAGCGCCGTCAGGAAGCTCTGATGTACTTGGGGGACGCTAAATTTATTACATCCGAAGCGGAGGTTTTCTTTTTTATGCCCGACGTTCGCCGATAATGAATAAACTATTTGGGAGTTTCGATTTCGCCACTCCTGCGAAATTTCCTTTGTTCCCCAGTATTGCATTTCGATGAGCTATGGAAATTCAACTTTTAACTGAGAACTGGAAATTAAAATTCCTACTAATTCCGACTAATTGCATCGAGTTTAAAAGCAAATAGTTTACATACTGAGTGTTCATCGGCGAAACATCCAAAGCGCTCCACCTCATACGAATCCTTCGAGCCTTTGATTTATGTTCGATGCAACTAACCAGCTCCCTTACTAAAAATTAATGAAACCAGTAGTTTATTAAGTAGAAGCTATGAAAACACGCAACCGGTATTAATTATTGATTAATGCTAATGGATCGCGCAAAATGTTATCTTTGAGTTATCTGTTGCTTTACCAATAAATATGATGCCTCTTACACGCCTCACGATGCACCGCGTAATATGTAATAAGAATCGAAGAATAATTGATACTAGAGGTTGGTTTTTTTTATAGTGCAGCCGGTTTATTTATTCCAACTGCAGGAAAAGGTGTCCTAAGGGTGAGTATATGCAGCAACTATATAAAATTGCAGCATTCAAACAATGTCGGGGAATATTTTTCAACACCTATTCTCACGGGGTGGAAATTGACAAAAAGCGCGGCCAAATTGGGAGTTATTTTTATGGAAGCGCCGAACTGAGACTCCAGTACACATCCGCCCCGCTAAAACAACAGGAAGTGCGCCCGTACGGGCGCCGAACGCCAATGCGACACAACGTTTGCATTTTCCCCAATAGAAAAATACCTTTGTATTTTATTTCGCGAATTTTCTCCATTGTCGTGTTCGCAGTCGACGAGCGAATTCTTAAACAAAACGGACGTTCCCTTTGGTATACTTGCTACAGTCGCTATGCAGGGTCTTCCAATGCTGCTCTATTATCCTGTTATTACTATAGAAACGAGAAATTATGAGACGCTAATATGCTTTATTACTTCGAGAGATTAATCTTCTTGATGGAAATGGCATATTTTTTAACTCGTAAATTTCTCTTAACAGAGAAAATTTTAGGAAGTAAACAAACGCCACTGGAAGTGATCGTTACGGTATGGTTCGGTGGCTCTCAGGCCCTTGTAAACAGTGAGTGTGAAGACCAGCAGTTTACCGGATTTACTGCTACATAAAACGCCCAGTTCATGCTCTCTTCCAAAACTCTTCGCCGCGCTCTTGTTTTTGGTATATGACTACAGAAAACAGAAAACTTTGCTTGTTGGGGTTATATTGCCTGTTTTTAGCGCACCATCGTGTTTATGTGAGAGCATGAAATATTACTTTCTCCGAGATTTTAGTGCTAGAGCTTGCGGTCAAGATAAAAAGTTGCCGCCAATGATGGTAGTTCTTCTTTGCGATAATCGAGTTTAGAAAAAGAGAAAATTTAAATCGCATTCTACTCTACGCCATTATTTACAAAGCGGAACTCCATTATAGAATTAATGTACCAATTAATTTATTATTACAATTTCGTTAACCAAAATTCCAACCTCTCCAGCACCTCTCAATTTAATAACTAAATCACATTACTAAAACTATTTAAAAAGTTTACCTACCAAAACATCCTCCAACGATCTAATAAACTCGCTAAAAAAATCAATTACCAGCGTTTTAACGATCGCGAAGTTGGTAAATTAATAAAGTTGAAACAGGAATTCATAGATCCTCATAACGTGGCATGAAGCGCCTTAAACTTTTGTAATACAAAAGAGTGATAGCAATAAATTACGCTTAAGTATCTTATATGTGTTTCGGAACGAGCTGTTGTTGGTTGTTGAGCCAAAGTGAAGGCCAGTCGATGGCCATTAGCGGAGGGTAGTTTTTTATTCCATCGATCGGTCATAAATATTCCTGTCGATAAGTCGATTATACATACAAGGTGATCAGAAATAAGCTGAATTTATTTCTAGCTGGATAATAAATTAATTATAATTACTAGTATCTACGTTTCCACTAATTAATAACTATAAAAATCCAGTTTTTTTACCATTTTACTGCTAAATCATTTGGCTTTTACGTTTTATGGATATTCAAATGGGCAGTAATATATAAAGTTTTAATTTTGAAGCGACATAAAAATAAAATAAAACGAGATTATGAACATATAAATGAACAGGAAAATAGCATATAACTGGTAACTTATTCAAATGGCGTTTTAAAACTTAATTCGTGTTTAACAGAAAATCCATTCGAATCCCAGAAATTCTTAAACTCTAAACTCTAATTAGTAGTAGTAATAGTAGGAGGAGAGCTTTGAAATTTGCGATGTTGGAGAGTTGGGAAGCAAAAGGGGAAACGGGACTGTAATGAACAGACTGTGGCAACTGAAGTGAAATCTAAAATCGGACTACAAAGGGACAATTAACAAAGAAGTAATATCCAACGAAAAAAGAACTTCCATTTTCTGAAAGTTTTACAATATTCGCGATTTTTTCATTTTTCGTTTTTTCCCGTTTTTTGCGTTCGATTCCGTAATGGGTTTTTTGTTTGTTTTACAAAATGCCCTAGGCGGGAGTAAGAAATATATTTTGAAGATTGATTAAAAAACGTGAATGCAGGATGGGAATGAAAACGTAAATTTTGTGAGCGCTTGTTTTTTATGCCTTTCACTCCGGGTAGGTAGATAATACTGAGCCTTTTTAAAAAAACCCACTTATTAAAAATTTTTCTATTTAATTTTCAATAAAAAAACTATTGTAATAAAATTCCTAATGATTTATTAAATTCAACAAAAAAATCTTACATAAGACAACGAACAATCTGTACAAGAAGAAACGTTCAAAAAGACTATCACAATTGTTAAATAACTAATTTAACGAGCAACATTTCTACTACAATTTTCTCGTGGCAAATAATTAATTAGAAGTGAACTGTAAATACATAACGTAATTTAGTTACTTACTGTATTAACCAAATTAACACCTCGAATCCATGAGTAATTTAATTAAACACCTCCTAATTGATTTGGTCTATGAAACCTAATCGATGTGTTAATTATTAATATACTTACAGTTCTATCTGGTTAATTTATTAGCCGCAATGAGAATAGAAAGATACCTATTAGAAATGATTGGATAATTTTTTGTGAAGCTGCCGACGATTTTTAAATAAATTTTAAAAACCCAAATAAACCTACTACTCAAAAAATTGTCCCAATCATTTATGTTGTAGTCGATAGGTGCTGGGAAACAGGTAGTAATAACGTAAAGAAGAGAAGTTAAGGGATAACAATTGCGAAAATTCTTCAGTGCCAATGGAAAGGAACTCCTCCGTGACTGTGGTGATCATCGCTTTTCTTATGGTGGTGAATAGTTTTGTACACTGTGTGCGTGTGTTTAACCGTATGAATGTGCTCGGGGATGATTATTTTCACGTGGTGACCACCGTGACTGAAAAAAAAAATTAACCATTATTACTGCGTTATCAGACATTATTTATACATTATAACAAATACATGGGGTTAAAGATGCGATTTCTAAATAAAATATAAACTCACCCTCCTGCGTTAACTCCACATATCGCTGCTAGGACGGAGAAGCACCACACAAACTAAAACATCAAATATAATCCAAATGTAATGCGAAATTTAAAATTATTCAATTAGTACCTACCCACAATTTGGCGTTCATTTTCGCGTTATGATCGAAATAAAGCAGACTTAATTGTGGCATGCTCATGATCGCGATAGGGTTTTTATACCAATAATAATCTGCTCAAGCAAGCGGTGAGGGGCTGGAGATAGTAGAGTAGGCATTAGATATTACCTGCTTCTTCGATAATGTGTGTATAATAAAAGAATGCGTGGATATTACTTTCTCCAGGCAAGCGGTATACATATACAGGTAAAAATATATTTTTTTTATTTAATAGCGTATTATTATGCATTTCTCCGCTAATTAATTGCAGGATGTTCGCTAGAATATAAGCGATACTGTAATAAATTAATTCTATTTCCTATTAATTATGATAACAAGTCACCTTGTAGATAATTTTTTAATAACGCGTTTCCAATCATACGAAGATAGACAAACAGTGGATTGAGACACCCTGTATATTGTTATAGCGCAGATTAAGGTCGGTGTTACACATAACGAGGAAGTTGGAAGTGGGTCCGATGAATATTAGATACAAATACCTATGGTGCTTTTTTTATTTATTTATTCTAGTCCATTTAATTATGTAATTGTTATATAACGAGGAAAGTTGCTGTAATTATTTAACTATGTATAACAAACGCGTATACTTTAGTCAAAGAGTTATTTTATTGTTGTATGGTATCCCCTTTGGCGTTCCTGAGGCAGTAGATGATGGTTTGTATAAAATGAATATTAAATAATTACGGTATATTGAGGTCATTAAATAATCAAGGAAGAACATAAATGAATAAAACATGTATTACAATGAAAGTAATTAAAGCAGTAGTCAATATTCTTAAATCTGAGGAAATTTGATACCCTGTGATATTGAATAAAAAAGGCATAAGTTTCAACACAAACCACAAACAGTAGAATGTACTCGTACAAACGTAAGCTTTGCCATATTCCGCTCTTTTTCAATATTTAAACACGGTAATGAAGTCGAAAGCAGCCAACCAATCCCATTTGCTTGAATAAACATTGATTTAAAGCTGCAAATATAGGTATCGTCGACCAGACTGATTTTATATTGATTGATCGTTCCCATTCCTCCCGATATATCAGATCGCTATATTTTTTCCCTTTTTAATTAAGCATGTTTCAAAGGATTTACCTCTGGAACATACCTCCATAGAGACACGCCAATTAGAGCCGTTTCTCTCATAAACACCTTTGCATTTTAATACTCTCCCGCTCCATCCCGAACATATATTCGGCGAAACATCCGCAGCGACAAGGCGGAATGGAGACCATCAGTTAACTTCCAGTTCCTTCGACGTGACGCCCGTCTAGTGGATTTTAGCCGGCACTTAATAACGTTACTCTTTCCACTACAGCCGTCATTAGTTCGAATCGACGCACGGGCGCCGGGGAAGGCAAGGAATCGAAGAAAAATAATGCCACTACAATAGCGAAATGAAATATATCGACGGCCATTCTAGTCGACACCAGCTTTATTATCTTTGACCCCACGCGCCATGTCATCCAGCTAGCAGACACCCCGAGTTCACAAACAGCTGGACGAAACCAGTAATAGAATTAGAATTCAATAGAAAATTTTCAGGAGAATTCATAATACTTTTTACTCATGCATTACCAGTTGTCATTGGATTATTATTCTCTAACAAAAACCAATAAAATTTCAGATAATCTATCATCTTCTTTGACATTGCTTCAACCAAATATATTTTTTAATTCTTCTTATTCGTGGCTGATTCATTTTTCTCTGTTCATTTTTAGTATCTTTTGCAGTATTTGTAGAAATTGCTAATTAAATTTCGTCCATCTAGAATACTAGTCAGTTTCACAATTCGTCAGTCTGGCATGCTATATGAAACTTCCTGATGGAACTAATTGGTTAGACTGGAGAGTTTATTCAGCTACATCTACAGGGTGTTGCAGAAGGCCTTCGACGCGTGTTCGTTGAATTATTAATTTAGTTTGATGGATGGTGCTTTTTTTGTTGTTGTAATAACCACTAAATTTTTGTTCTGTTCTTGTTGTGAACTATAAATTACCGTTGGTTTCACTACAATAAATCAAAATGATGTATGGAGATAAGAAATATAAAAATGGAGCTAGGCGTCTTGAAAAATACAAACATGGCGTGGCGTGAACAAATATATTGTGAAGACAAGTGCATATGTAAGTGCTAGAAATATTTAAATTTTAAAATTATAAAGGTTGCGATGAGTTGGGAAGAAAGGGAATAGCCCGTAAAAGTAATTATCCTGTTTAAATTAGCGACTAGATGGGTTTCGTAACATTTAGGAATATATGTTATTTAAAAAAAGAGCTCTAAAAACCTAGAGCGGTGGCCCCTGTGAGCATTTTACCGCTTCGCTGGATAGAAAGTCAATTTCGGTTTGATGTGACGTGAATAAAATTGAACGGCTGACTAGTCCCATCAAGTCTCATAACTACACTGATACTTCTCGACGACAAAAAATAGGGAGACTGAGCGAGAAGGAAAAGTTTTTTTTTATTAAAATTCCACCTTGGCGTTTTAGAAAATCGAAAGGGACCCCGCGGGTGATTGGGGGTTGATATCAGTCAAACCATTATAGGGTGGATTGTATTTATTTTTTTAATTTTCTACGTCTAGCGCGAGCGAATTCAATTGGCAGGGTACTGGAGTGTACATTGAAATGTCCATTTACCAAAAATTTGATGTCGTTGGTTTGGCAACGCTTTCGTCTGCATGCACTACAAATGAGTGTCGCTTTCAGCGTTTTCAATTATGGATAGAAATAATTCGAGAACGATCATCAATTTTACCCATTTGGGATGTTCAACCGCAACGGAAATGAAATTGGAAGTGGTCCATTAGATATTTTTGCTGGTTCGTTTTTAATTCACGTTACATGTAACAGTTTTTCCGTAAGTACCTATGTCGTGTAATAATTTAATGCGATACCATCAACCAAATAAATTATACTTAGAAAATAAAAAAAAGTAAACGTTCCTTTTGAACTTAAGCCGCGCACGGAACAGCCGTATTTCTTTCCATTCCAACTAATCCATAATTCTGGTACAAAATCTATATTGTTCGTTCTTTTTACGACGTATAATTTCGCAAGAAAATCTTAGCTTTCCAACAACTCGGATTAAGGATCTCTCGAGTCTGAAATATTGACGGTTGATATAACAGTTTCCGATCCTACTTTCTCGATTTCCTCGATGTATCATACAGAGTCTGCGGGATAAGTACGTCGCCCAGTCCCTTTGTGAATTTCTTTCCATTGAAATATCCTTTTTTGTTATTTATTACCGACCGAACCGGCAATGTAGTATTATCTTATTAATCTTTCTTGAATTGAAGTGGTGTAATAGGAGAATTTTCAAAGGTTCAATGATTTTAATGAATGTAAAAAATTATAAATGGGTACGTTAAGAAAGGTAAAAAATTATTTTCGGATTAACTAACGCAATTAATTATCTTGCGATCAGAGATATAAAATATTTTTGTATTCTGGGTTATCTACCTGTAGGTAGCTGAGTAGTTAGTTGCTTCTATAACGCAAAAATAAAAATTAGAATATTGAGGAAATTAGATTTTGATCATTGTTTCTTTCTGGTTGCGACGCTTATGGGCCATTTTTCGGCTAAAATACCTTTTTTTCCTTCCTTATTGCTTTAATCATAGGAACCATTTGGTACAATTCATCAGGGGCTTTTGATATATCGAGAAACGTAATCCCATTTTATCTCTAAGATGGCGATGAGAAAAAAAAAGTGTAAAGAAAATATTACTTTTTCCGCACATTCTTTGGGATGTATTGATGTCTTTTATATACTTTTTTTTGAAAGATGGATTGAATGGATTCATTTCTTTGGATTTTTAGGCCAACATATAAGGGAATAGACAAATTGGATCAAGAAAGAATCCTTTTACAAGTAGACTTTTGTAGGAACTATAAGAAGTTTACTATTGATAATTAAATATAAACCAACTCAAATCGCGAACAAAAAAAGTTACAAGGAAATCCGTAACAATGGAAAATAAAATTACGAAACTCATTTTCGGTGATTTCTTGACGCTCATCCGGTTGCCCTTCTATAGGCCCGTCCGCTTCCAATTTTGAGTATGGAAATTAAACTTTCATTGGCGAACAAATAAATACAACCGGTCGATTTAGACTTTAATCAAACTTCGTAAATTGCTCATTGTTAAATTTAAACAAACTTTTCCCTGTCCTCGAAAGTTAAATCGATGGAAGAAATAAAAGTGCTCGAAAAGGTGGGAGACTCCAGAAACGGCAAACATTAAAGTACAATTTATATCTGCTTAAAGTCGACGGCGTTCCTGAAAATTTACTTAGGATTATATACGCTGAAATATGATTTCAACTTGGAGTTTTTACCGTACACCAAACGATCGAGTATTTCGATATATAGGTCACATTGAAAATTGCACATTTACCTATAAATCTATTTAAAAAAACCTAATAAATGGTTTCTCATTTAGAAAGAAGTTTAACGAAAAAAACAACAACGTGAACTAAATACTTATCTGATGAAAAATCCTTTTGTCCTGGAAGAAAAACCCCGAGTCAGGTATCCCCGTACAAATCGAACTTCGAAACTAAAATCATAAATTCATCTCCGAGTTGGGACTTGTCTTTTCCACGGCTTATCTCTAAACCGGCTGCGATCGCGAATTATACAAGTCGAGGCAGTAGCCTTCAAACTGTCTAACAGTGAATTTATCGCCTTAATCGATTCGATCCAGATTTTAGTTTAACGATTTTAGAAGGATTTTAAATTTATAATAGATTGGTTTTTCACATTCTGCTGCAGCTATAAGGACGCCAATCTCTCTAGATTCAAATCTATTAGACTAGAAATTGAAAAATAAATTATTATATAAAGAATAAATCAGTCATTTTGGTAATGCTAGGGTAATAAGAGTAGACTTTTTAAATGAAATTGTTTCAATCTGCTGTATCAAACTGATCGATGGGCAGGCATTTTTCTGGGATTTACTCAAAAAAAAACATATTCATTGTTACCGATTACCGTTAATAGGGGGTAATAACGACTTTGCGCCGAAAATTTCTTCGAAGCCTTCGCGAACTAATCTTGAACTTTAACAAAAGTTCCCAAATTGAATTTGCTCCAACCTCCGCCGGGTGGACTCGTGAAACCTACTGCTGCGGAGCTAATATAATTTTTATCTCGAATGGAAAAGTTTTCGCAACGACGGTTCAAGGTAAAAGGCTCTAATTATTAATTGAACTTCCTTTTCTTTTTCTTTTCGGGCGGTTCTTTTCCGAGCGAGCCGCGTCGGAACTGATGGGATGCGCTCCACTGGCGGGGAAATCTACAAAGAAACAACAATACATTTTTCAATTACATTTAAACGCAAGTAACTCACTTCATTGATTTTCTTTAACTTTTTCAGTCATACCTCATATCTTACAATCAATCCAACATCAGAGATTTTTGATGAAACTAAATTGAGCAAAATATTTTGAACTTATTCTTCTACGTTTTCTTTTGTACGTGCAAGTAAGTTCTGTTACCAAACGGCACGTTTCTCATTTTATTTTCTTAGCACCAACTCTGCGCTGGAATAGAAAAAGCTCGGGGTCGTTTGTAATTAAATTGTTTAGTTAGGAATTAAGTGTACGTATACAAGGGAAGGGTCGAAGCTTTCGGTGCTCGAATTCAGTAGCGTGTCGGAATCAAGTTAAGCTGTTGAGAAACTTTTCGCCGGCTATCAGGGATCAACGATTAGAAAGGAGGAAAAGTAACGGGGTTTTACGGGTTCTTCTGTCGCCTGGGGATCGGAATGATATCAGATAAATGTCGGATATCGGCTAAGGCTTGGTGCTTCTTTTGATCAACTGTAAGTATTCCATAAATTCAATTTCTTTTTAAAATAGAGCAGATTAAGTATGAATATTTTAATTATGGGTTTGAATGGGTTTGAAATATTTCTGACGGTGCATGCTTTGACAATGCAATCAGCTCGGTAACCATTGCAGTGCGGGGATTTGAAAGGGATTTTTTGCCTAATAAAAGCGCAAGATCAGATCATTAGGTACACAAAATAACGTTGGTCGTTTACATGCCGTCCCAATAAAGTCTATCGATAAAAAGCCACACAAAAGAACATTCATTATGGTTCCATGCATAAATTTTTTCGCTCTTCGACACATGTATAGACCTAATGCACGTAACAGCGAAATGAGTGGAGACCACACAAACAGGCGCGTTTAGAGCGATTTTTCCTCGAACGAATTACTAATCTAAAATAATTTCCAAGATATTCCCAACTACATCATTATCTTAACGACCAGCGACGAAAACTGCTCGCTTTCACGCGGAATTTACCGGATAGCTCGTCATTAGAAAACGGGACGTTTCGGTTTTCGCGGTCTACTTTCGCGATCGTCGGAGCATAATTCGATTCGGATATCCTTTAATCGGATCGGCGATCGACAAAGGCGAGAGATGGCCCCCGAGATTCGAGGACGATAAGGCGATTCGACAGCCGATTCGATGGGATTCGATGTCGCGTGAGTCACCGGCCGGTGCGCGGCATTTTTTATTTACTATGCGGAAAAAAGATGAGAGAGTAATCGGAAACGGAAAGTGACGAGCGCACATCGAGGCGACAGGTAATTCTCCGTCGCCGACTCCGGGACGCGTCCGATAGCCTTTTGATGTCCCTTCGCCGGCTGAATGCGGTAATGGAGGCGCGCTTGTGTGCGCTTAAAATCTGGCAAATGAAGAGCACACGCCACGAGACTATAAGAACATTTTTCCGGCTTCGCGAAAGCGACAATTGGGAGTAATTTAGAATAAATCTGCATTAGCGTCCATCAGATATTGATTCCGTTTATAATGTAGGCAAATTCGTGATAGGGGTCGCTTATCCTCTTCAAAATTTTATCGACAATTTCCATGCAGATGATGTTTTGGGATCCCGTGCAAATGTTGTCGCTGTTGAATATTCAGGGAATGTGCGGCGCACATCTGCGGCAACACAATCCAGATCGGTTTATTTCGATTCGGGATGATAGCCTGATAGTTAAGTTACTTTGATAACTTATTAATGTCACACGTGTTCCACTTACAATAAAAAAAAACGGGGAAACTTTGTTGCCGAAATAAACCATCGAAAAACAACGCCCACGCTTTGGGGGTCCTGTAACAAAGAACCCCCCTGTGCTCTAACATAAACATGATATTTAGGTGAGAATATTTAAAATAAAACCAATGTCACAACGTAATTTACGCCCTTTAAATTCATTGTAGATTTACACAAAGAATAAATAAAAATAAGAATACTTGAATTTTGTGACATACCCAACGTGGAGTATTTATTTCTTAAGTTACACTTTATGAATTAATAACTTTTCTTTAGCTCTTCCGAAGCTTTTACCTAAGTTCCCAAAGGAAGCTTCAGTTATATTATTAATCACTCTTATAAACGAATATAACTACTCTAATTTGCAAAACAAAAATAATAAGCAGAATGATATTAAATTTGGGAATATTAGAGGTGTGAAATAATCTGTTTAGGAAGATACTATTCTCGTGTAAACGTGGTGAAGCACTTGTAAATTCCGGTCTTATAAAAGCGCAGTGGGTAACAAAACGAAATACCAGTCTACTGTGTTTCTTTTATTGTTTAAAAGAGCATAATTTTGGGGATATTGATGGCGGTATTATTGGTAAAAATTTATAGGTTGTTAAGAAAGACAATAAAAATCGTACGTATGTTAAAAGTAATCGTATACTATTAGCGTAAAATACGACTTAACTGTGGCACTTGTGAAACAACTATAAAAATATGAAATAAAATAAGGAATAGTTACGAATGCTGCAGACAATAAATGTTTCGGCGAGTGAATTTCCAAACATTTCAGAACCCCTTGTGAAAATTTTCCGTTCCGACGGTCTAACCGGGAATTCTAATGTAGGTACGGGCATCGAAGACATCAAGGACGAGCCGAATAGAATAGGAAAAATGCAATTTCCCCGGCGTTATTTTTCCTTTGAAGAATCGTCGGCATTTACGCAACACGTTACGACATCCAATCGTAGTCGATTCGCAAAAAATACACCTTCCATTTTCGCGGAGAACAAAACCCGAGTGGCGTTAACGGCATCTACGCGAGATTCGTTTATCGCCGCATTCGAAACGGAAAATAGCGGAGAATATAATATGAGCGTCGCTGGGAAAAACAGAAACGAATCTACAAAGAGAAACGTGAACGAAGTCTGTGGTAAATTACTGCTATTCTACGATAAAAACTATTTGGTAGATGTTATGTAAATTCGGCAACTTTTTGCGTCGATAGAAATTCCTAGGAGGCTACAAGAATTAATAAAATGGAGAAGTTTACATCCAATGTTGGAAGTTTATAATATTCGTAAGAATTATTAAAAATGTACCTATTTACATAAAAAAATGGAAAAAATCAATATCACGATTAAGAAACAATTCTATTTTCTTGGAACTTTTTGTATTTTTCGTATCATCAGAAATGAAATTACAACATTCAATTCAATTGCAACGTTTTCCTATCACGTTCCGAAGTAACAGTGTCGTTATGTAATATTTACTCTTCGTTTCCTGCTTTAAACGAAATTATTGTCATCGTTTTCGTATAAAAAAGCAATTTTCTTTATTAACAATTTTAAAAAATACAACATTATTGAGTTTTTAAAAGGTTTATCAATACTTACAAACAACATTTATTTTAATAGTCCTTCGAATCTTGAATGCATGCTAAATTAAAAAAATATCAATTTATAATCTTCTCGAAGAAGTAATATTGGATCCTGTTGTTGCGAATCAACTCGAAGAGACGTCAATGGTTTAATGCGACTTTTCCGCTCCGTTAGAATAATAAAATGAGGTACATTTTTGAGAATCGCAAGAGAAGAAAAGTACGCAATTTACTTCTTTTCAGTCAGTCCTACGTTCTGCATTCCGCGCCTTTTTAGTTCGCGATAAGCCGAGATTCGAATTATGCTATTTTCGTTTCGTTGTCTAAACCATGTTAACGTATCTTCCTTTTGCACCAAGGGAACGCGAAAAGGTATTCAAATACCTCTACGTTTTTCGTAATTTGAAAAACTGAAAGCAACTAAAATTTGATTTACGTTCATCCGAACTAATAGGTTTTTTCTCCGACCAAAATGGGTCCGGCTGAAAGGCATTCTGCGCTTATCTAAATCGTAAATAAACGATTATTGTTGTTCCTTTTTTTCCTCGTTGTTGTAGATTGTAGATTTATCTAAGTTCCGAACGGGTCGACGATCATCGAGCAGTTCGATCTTGACAGTGGTGATATCTCGCCTACATCACGGTCCTCTCTTTGCTTATCTGAACAATGCCAGTTAATTACCGAACTTGGCTACCTGGCAGCATTGACGTGACCGTCGATGTTCGCTCAACTCCGTGTCTTTTCACTTAGATTTCTTATGGCTATAGTACAGGAAAATCCCTGGGTACTTTTTTTGCTCTTAGATAATCTAACGACATTTTCTACTTTGTTATCTTTTAGTCATCAGTTCGGTTTCTTTTCTGTTGTACTTAACTCGTAAAAGTAAATAACAACCTATCTTGTTACATGGTGTTAATGAAAAAGTATACAATTCCTGCTTTGAAAATGATCTTTTATCGATTGTACTATGAGCGTAGAAGAATTGTAGTAAATTTGAAGATTTGCTATACTAAAAAAAATGTACTGTACTATTACTGTACTATTATTGACTGTACTAAATTTTTTTAGCGTTTTTTCTTGTATCGATCGCATTTGCGGGGACGATGTACGCGAGCTTGCCTTTGTCAAGAAATACAAGATCTATCAGACCGAGATATTTTACTTCGGAATTATTTCAGGCAATGTTTGTGGGCGCTGAATTGTTCGTTTAATTAATGTTATTGTACCAGTATTGAGCAAATTGTGTCTTCTGTCAATGAGAGTTATTTTCTTTCTCGGCGAAAATAACTACTTACGGGTTGGCTGTTTGCGAGAGGATTCCTTTCAGGCTCTTTTTCTATATCTTTTTGTTCTTGCTGCTTTCCTCTTGTTAATTTTTTTGTACTTTTAGCGTGTGTTCGCTATTCTTTCAGCGGTATATACGATCGTGGTTTAAATACGAGTAGTCCGATTTTTATTTTCGACAAATTGACAAAAAAGTTTCCATGAAATTATGTGCCTAAGACCCTTTGTCTTTGTCCAACACTAGATTAAAAATATTTCTATTTCCAAATAAAAAAAGTACTTCGGTTTCCAGGTGGAGGCTATACATACATGGTGTTCTCGAACTTATGGCACTAAATTCTAGGGGTTGTAGTTTGCATAACTTGAGACCGAATCGCAGATTTCATTTTTCTAAAAAAATTATAATAAACAAAATAGAGCCGTTAGAAATAAATGCAAAGAGCGAATACAACCCTGGCCTGAATAGTCAGCTGATCGGGATTTTAACTCAAAAAACAGATGTGGTGTTATCAGCGAGCGTAAATTTCCCCCTCCGCCCTCCAGTTTTCGAAAAACGTTACTGATAAGGATGGTTTTCTAGTGCGAATTGTATTGTTTCGTTTATAACATCGGGGTTAAATAGATTTTTGTGATTAGACTTTAGATATTTATTTGATTGTTTTAGTTCTTAGTGTTCTGTTTAGTTAGTTTTTATGTTAGTGATGTTCTGGAACAATTAATAGCAATATTGGCAATGCTACACGCGAACTTCAACATCAAAATAGGTGAGTTAATATTTCTTTCGAGTTTAAAGTTTATTTTTTTCTATTGTTTGAAAATCACGGTTTACTTTTATAATTTATCCACGATTCTAAAAATTTAGATACCTACCATGTGGAATAGATAAGTAATAAACAAATTTCTTTGAAATATTTCTAATATTTTTAATATTTCAAATTTGTTTATTATAATTTTTAGTCACTAAAATTTAGTGCTTTAAGTTCGAGAACACCCTGTATATACATATCCATATTGGACAGTTTAGACTTCAAAGTAATTTAACACACTTCATTCGAACTGCTCCACACCTGGTACTCATCTATTCGAGCAATCCCGTGGCAAACAAACAACAAGAAGGCATTATAAATGCTGGAATAGCAACAGCTCTCTCCCCTTACCGGTTTTTGGCGTCTTTTTGCCCGCATACCGACCGACGCATCTACGTTTCAACGATTCCTTCGTCCTCTTTACGTTTATTTTTGGTACTTTGTTTCAATGAACCTTTGAATAAATTAAAACAAAACACCAATTGGCACGATTCTCGTGCCTTTTGCATCGCATTCATGCGGACCGGGCGAAAATAAACCGTGACGCTCCATTAAAGAACACCTAGGGATGGATACAGTGCAGTCGGTTTCGTTATAAATTCGACTTCATTAGAAGAAACATTAAACGAAATAATTTGAATTAAAATTTTTAATAGTAGGTTACATAATGTTTTATATTCTTTTTAAAAAATCAAGTCCATACGAGACACTATAACCAGGAAGATACACCGTGAAACGATCTCATAAAAGTATTCATAACATTTAATGAAACAATAAAAAAATACATTAGACCCTTCGGTAAAAATTGTCGGTACACCTGGCCGCGCGAACGACCGAAAATAACGCCGGATTATGCAAATGCCCGTTCTGTTTTCCATTCTTATTGGCACAGAAGGAGTAGGACGATTTCCCGCGTCTAAAATGTTTTTCGCGAGTTGTTCCAGAGCTAATTTAAGACTGCGAAACAAGCTGTATAGGACGGGCGTGCGAGAGGAATGCCAATTGGCAAAACGGACTTTGGCATTCGGACGGTACGAACGAAAATTTCGAATTCGTTTCGGCGCCTCTCGGTGCACTTACCTGTATGCATAGCGATCCTGCCGAAAATAAATTGTGTCTAACGCAAACATCCAGAAAAATGCGATACAGAAGGTATATTTTGGGAGACAGAAGATTCTTTAATAGTTACATCGATGTTGATATTTTTTCAGAGAAATGTAAGCCCACTATTTTTCTAGGACTAAACTAGTGCACGCATCGAACTTGGTATTATCGCATTATAAATTCACGGGAGTTCCCGTTCGGTTCCTTCGGCGAGACGGTATCCTTCAAAAAGTGAAATTCCCGGCAGTCCCGCAGGAGCACCGACTACAGCCGGGTATTATCATAATCGAATCTGCTCTCGCCAATCAGATTATGCCAAATTACATCAACCCTTAACTAACTAGCTGTTACCGTTTCCTCAGGCGCTCCTTCTTCCTTCTTCCGACCACCTCCTGAGCGGATATATCTGCCTACACGGTGTCTCAAACCCGAAGCCTAAACCTAATATCGCTCAATCGGAACGAACTGACCCGGAAACTTAGCCGTTTTCTAATATCCTCCTTGATCTTATAAGCCAGTACACTTCACCGACTATTGGGTACTCACTGGAAAAGTGATCCACCAAACAGTATAAATGTGTTTCGTTTCGAACTCGGCTTACCCTGTAACATTCTGGTATAACCTGGAAAACGTACGTCGACGACGCGAGGACGTCATCGCCATGTGGAATTAGTAATTTCAACGTCCCCCCGTCTGACGGGATAAGTCGAGAAATTCGGTTGAGTCACGCGCCGGAATTCCTACACCGGAATAATTACAAATTAGATAATTCACTTTTGTCAAAATATTGTTATTCGATGTCGGTTCGTGAGTTTAAGAGCGGGTCTGCGGCATCTGGAGGAGCACCGGGGGGGCGGCTTTCCGGGATTGATATGCGGCGAGTACACCGGGAGGCGGCTGTTAGAATTCCTCCCAAGACGGAAGGGTTTGTTCACCGATTTCGTTTAATTCGAACAACATCGTTTCTCTTATCGAAATTATTATTTGGTTTTTTTCTCGGTCGTAACGATCGCATAACGACCGATAAAATCGCCCCCCGTGAACGGTTCAAATGTCGAGTGGTTGGTCTCAGTTACAGTCGTCCATTCCCATGAATTAAGCAAATATAAACGCGGATACGTATACAGTGGGAGAGCAATTCGAGAGCACAAAGAGAAATGGAAATAACTGTGTAAATGTCGCCATTAACTAACATAATTTGCCTATTATCTCTTCTATTATCCGTTCAACAACGTTTGTACGTGACACGCGGCCTCTTCCTTCAATTCTGGTTTGAGTTCTAGCGAAATTAAGAGGACCCTCATTCTCCTAGGACGCCGAACCTACAGGGATGATCCATATTCTATTATACACCAAAAACCCATTGTAACTTTACACTAAGTATAAAGTGATGTTTAAATATCAAATTTATCAAATAAATATTCACATGCGAATTTTACCTAGCATCAAAATTGTGTATATTTGCACTAATAAAAAACCCCAGACAAATTTAAAACTATATGTAGAGAAATTACTCAAGTCTCCATTTCATTATCTTCAAATTCTTTCGTTTTAACAAGCGATTTAAAAATTGTTTAAACAATTCCGCTCGACCCTGTAAATGCGGGCGATATCCCTTTAGTCTGTTAGACAAAACATTTCAGACACTCCCAGAACGTAATGAAGCTGTATATTCCTTTATTAGACCGGCAATGCCGGTCTTTATGTGCCCTATCATGGAAGATTCTCATATTGTGTCTGTTTTATTGTTTGCTTCACGGAATGTATAGGGGGAGCCGTTGCGAAAATTAGCCGGCTCTCTTTAATAACCCCACGCCCAACTCTTATTATTTTCGTGCTAAAACTAACATTGGAGATCGTGATACTAACAAGATCTACCAGAAGATGAAAGCGAAAGAATGTCTATTTGTATTTATAAATAAACATTTCTGCTTCCACCCCAACTACATGAAAAAATTAATGGGAAGAAATAAACCTCACTAAACGGAGTAATCTCGTGAAGTTATCAAAAAAAGAGCAAGTAATGTCGGAGGTGGAACGGCCTCAGGTCATTTATTTTCCAGCAATTAATCTCGAAATTAGACGACATTTAAAGCGGAATTGTAATAGCGGTCGACGTGTGTGGTTTTCATATTCGTGAGCCCGCGAAAAATAAAGCAAACGAACCGGATCCAGAAATCATTAGCTCAAAAGGACAGTTGTCGTTCCTATCAAACGGCAAGACGCATCTCGTACAAATTACAAACATGTTTCTGCATCGAGGCTTAATTTAAACTATTTTGAGCGTAACGAACAACGACGTTCGAATGGGTGCTTAAAATACGAACGTATCCAGTTGTGTTTCGTTGAATAAGTGCCTTTAAGCCTAAGAATAGATGGAATTCTCAATGTTTGTTTATCGAATTATGACAGATGTAGGTTACAGTGTATAAATTTTGATATAATTAATGCAGAGACTTTGTCTTGTTTATTCATTAGTGCTGTTATACGGTGAACTTTAGTACCGTTTTATATACCTAAATGGATATAAATAGGGATAGTTGTAATTCAAATTTCAGAAACCAGTAGTTCTTTTTTTGGTTTACAATTTATTTTAATTTTATTAGGATGGATAGACAAAACACATTTTATGTTTAATGTTTATTCAACAAACATCTTATTTGCTCGAAGCTTTTTCCTTTAGTTTCTGGTACATAAATGAGAATTAAAACAAAACCGATTATAACAGGAAAAGAAAACATGAACAAGCAGTATTGAACACCTAAATATTTGTCGATATATGGGTAACTAATGGCTATAAGCGACAATATAAAATTGGAAATGCATGCGACAAGTCCAGAACCGACAGCTCTCGCTTCATTCGGAAGAATTTCCGAGACTACAGTATAGCTTACGCCTGCGAAACTTACCATATAACCCAAGGAGACCAAAAATAATAAAATAATAGGAACTAATTTTACGGTTTCGGGTATGTACATATTGTTGTTTTTGCACAAGAAATATACACCCATGCAGAACGTGGATGATGAATATACAATACATCCTAGTAGAAGGTACATTCTCCTACCAAATCTATCGAGAAAAATCGAAATTAAACTAGCCGAGAGCACCTTAAAACAAATTAAAAATATACTAAGTGTATTTGAGGAAACTGATATATTGGTGGGTTCTCGCAGAAAATCATCTAAGAATGATAGAATAACGAAAAATCCGGAAAAACTTGGCAACGAACGTATCAACAACGCTATAAAGAAAGATTTCCTTCCGACTGAAGTTTTGAATAAAATTTTCAACGCGCTTTTTTTGTCACTTACTTTAAGCATCTTCTCTTTCTCTTTTAACTCCTCTTCCAATTTAGAAGACTCCACGTTTCTCCTTAATTTTTTTAATATTCTTAAAGCTCCGTCCGTGTCACCCCTCATAGATAGCAATACCGGCGATTCATATGTAAAGAATGACAATACTACAATCGTAAAAAATGGTATACCACAACACAACGACAACATTTTAAAATCCGTAACTGGAGCTAAAATAAATAAATACAACTGTCCAATGGTCGTTCCTATAGAGACAGCTGAACTGAATGAGCCTCTATTCTTCGTTTCCGATATTTCCGAAACATACGTAGGAACCACCACAATTCCACCGCTAACACTAATACAAGTTAACATGTAAATTGAACAATACAACCAAACATTTCTAACGAATGCTAAACCAATGAAGCACAACAGTCCAGCAGTAGCTATGTAGATCATGGATCTCCTCCTGCCGAATATGTCAGGCATCTTCGACACTAAAAGTCCTGCCAAAATTGATGCAAATGGATATATTGAGGTGCACAATGACAACTGGAAGACGGTGAGTGGAGCTCCCAGAGGATTAATTTCGTTGTTGTTGGATCGAAATTTCAGCAAAACTGGAGTATGCCACGTCAACATAGTGCCGTATGACACGAAAAATAAATTGGCTGAAATGAAAAAAGTTGGAATTGATGTATGTTTAAGATTATTTATAATTAAGATGGAATACTACAAAATTATGCTAAGAAAAACATAATATAAACAAAAGATGTAGGTATTATTTAACCCACCTGTAAAAGTTGATAGGTATAAAATCCAGTTACAGCTGACTTTGGGCATATTTAATTACTTCGTTTACCACAATTACCTGGAATATGAACGGTGTATAGATAAGCAATTCTTTTGGTTGCCATTTTTTACCTATATACCTATATGTATATATAAATATAATT
Source organism: Phyllotreta striolata (assembly GCA_918026865.1). Lineage (NCBI taxonomy): Eukaryota > Metazoa > Arthropoda > Insecta > Coleoptera > Chrysomelidae > Phyllotreta > Phyllotreta striolata. The sequence continues at coordinate 14,247,875 of OU900094.1, read as the reverse complement.
AACACATGCGGCCTAATTATTTTCGAATATTACATTAATTAATATTTTTTAACTACATATTTCAATTACAAATTTATTCAAATACATATACAGTATGTTTTTTTTAAAAAATGCAAGACTGAAGGGGGTGATTTTGGGTGATTCTTACATAATAGTATTTCTTTTTTTTTAAGAAAAGATCTTCATATGAACCCATGCCCTAAACGTCTTAACTTTTGAGATAGAGGATGTTAAAGTTTTAAGAAAATATCAATTTTTTACTCTCATTTCCATACCACTTTAAATTTTTTTATGAAATTTGGTGTACGGCATTTATGCATTAAAGATCATTTTTGACTTTAACAACATTTTTTTATTTCCAACAGTGGCATCGGTACTGTACTCAGGCCAAACATTTTTTAGGGTAAAAGTGGTACGCCACTGCTTTCTCTTTCGAGTTTTTCCGTTAAAAGTACTACAAAAAAGTAACGTTCGTTACAGTTAACGTTCGAGTTACATATTGTATGAAGTTATAAATAATGGATGATTATTGAAATTTAATAGCTTACAAATTTACTCAAAGTAATTTAAATTTAAGTGAATAATATCTAAGCGCATGAATTTAAAAAATATCAATTGAATGATGTGGTAAAGTCTTTTAAAAACAAGTCAATTTTCTTTGAGACGTTATACGGTTAACCTTATTACTTTAGATTTATACATACATATTCATTTTTTGTGTAGGTACAATTTATTTTAATATTAATTTACATAATAGTATTTCATAGTATTTCTATAAATAAAAAATATTTTAATAACATTACAACATTAGGTATTATCTTATGAAATAAATTTTGTCAGTTGGAAAGAAATGTTGCCTTTCCTTCAATAACTATGAAACTATTTAAGGGCAAATTTGAACAAACATATTAATCCAATACAAATGGACTTTGACAAATTGTAAGAGTAACTTTACCTATACTCTAAATCGTATAACTCGTATAACTAAATCTAACAAATAGATATTATGTTCGATGTTTATCCAACAAACATTTTATTTCCTCGAAGGTTTTTTCTTTTGTTTCTGGCACATAAAAGAAAATTAAAAAGAAACCAATTATAAGAGGGACAGTAAACATGAACATGCAGAACTGAAGACCAAAATATTCGTCGATATATGGGTAACTAACGGCTATAGCCGACAAAACCAAATTGGCAATGCACGCGGCAAAACCGGAACCCACGGCTCTCGCTTCGTTGGGAAGAATTTCTGATACTACAGTAAAGCTAACGCCTGCAAGACCTAGCATATAACCCAAGGAGACCAAGAATAATAAAACAATTGGAACAAACTTTACGGCTTCAGGTATGTACATATTGTTGTTTTTGCACAAGAAATACATTCCCATGCCGAATGTGGCCGCTGAATATACAATACATCCTGATAGAAGGTATATTCTCCTGCCAAATCTATCGAGATACAACGAAATTAAACTAGACGAGAACATCTTAAAACAAATTATAAATATGCTAAGTGTGTTTGAGGAAACTGATATGTTCGTTGGTTCTCGTAGAAAATCATCGAAGAATGATAGAATAACGTAAAATCCTGAAAAACTTGGCAATGAACGTACCAACAACGCTATAAACAAAGCTTTCCTTCCGACTGAAGTTTTAAATAAAACTTTCAGAGCGCTTTTTTTGTCATTTGTTACAAGCATCTTCTCCTTTTCTCTTAACTCATCTTCCAATTTAGAAGGATCCACGTTTCTCCTTAATTTTTTTAATATGTTTAAAGCTCCATCCGTATCGCCTTTCATAGATAGCAAAATCGGCGATTCATATATAAAAAACGACAATATGATGATTATCAAAAAGGGCATTCCACAACATAACGACAGCATTTTAAAATCTGTATATGGAGTTAATATAAATAGATACAATTGTCCAACGGTCGCTGCTACAGCGACAATTGAGCTCAATGAGCCTCTATTCTTCGTTTCCGTTATTTCCGAAACATACGTAGGAACCACTACAATTCCACCGCTAACACTAATACAAGTTAACATGTAAATTGAACAATACAACCAAACATTTTTAACGAATGCTAAACCAATGAAGCACAACAGTCCAGCAGTAGCTATGTAGATCATGGATCTCTTCCTGCCGAATATGTCAGGCATCTTCGTCACTAAAAGTCCTGCAAATATTGATGCAAAGGGAAATATTGAGGTACACAATGACAACTGGAAGACGGTGAGTGGAGCTCCTAGAGGATTAATTTCGTTGTTGTCCGATCGAAATTTCAACAAAACTGGAGTATTCCACGACAACATGATGCCGTAAGATACGAAAAATAAATTGGCTGAAATGTAAAAAGTTTTAATTTAAATATATAGAAAATGAATTATGTAATATAATTAAATGGAATACTATAAAATTACTCTATGAAAAAAAAGATAAGCAAAAGGTGCATTATTTAACTAACCTGTAAACGTTGATAGGTATAAAATCCAGTTACAGCTAGTTTTGGACATATTTTATCACTTCTACTACGATACCTACTACAATTATTTAAAAAAATATGAACTATATAAGTATTAAGTTACCTTTCATTATTACCTCCTAGAACATAAATAACTCGGACGACCCAATTATCTTAGAATAACACATTATTTTTGTATTAATACCTACTTAAATTACAAATTCATTCAAATACATAAAATACCTACAAGTTGGAAAAAATTATACTTTCTATTCAACTAAGGTCTGCGATAAAAGTACTACATAAAAATAACATTTAGCCATTTTTAGAGTTATATAAAGTTATAAATAATGGATGATTATTAAAATTTAATACCTTACAAATGGGGTAAAAGTAATTTGAACACATGGCAAATATACATATGTACTTGAGCGAGTCGGATATATGAATACTACCATTTGAATCGTATGGAAATGTCTTTCCGAAATAAGTCCTGTATATGGATAACTTTAATACTTTAGGTTTATACCATATAGCTAAATGGATACAAATAGGAATAGTTATAATTCATACTTCAATATTTAGTAGTTGTATTTTTGTAAACAATTTATTTGAATTTTAATGTACATAATAGTATTCCATAGTATTTCTATAAATAAAAAATCACATGTCGCTACTATACCTTATGAATTAAATTTTGTCAGTTTGGAGAGATATGTAGAACGAATTTTTGTTATGTATCTACTGCTTTTTTTCCTATCATTTATAAAACTATTTAAGCGCGAATTTGAGTGATATCTTTTCGGACATAATTTGATACTTAATCGATTCCATTATCAATTTTATTTTTTCGAAGTTAAATTCATTTAATGGCTTTTAATTTTTAATTAAAGGACGCAGATCGCTCGCCCATCATCTGCCATATCAGTTACGATAAAATAAACCATCGGCATCCTCGACCTAAGATTAATTAATTAACGCTTCGTTAAGTTTACTCGGGACCGATTTTTGTGCCGTTTTAAAGGAACCGACCGAAAAAGTTGCCTCGATTTCCCTTAATTTCATCAGTCGGTATTAATAAACAGCTCTTTGAAGTTCCACAGTACCAAAACAGAGTGATTAATTTTACTAAAACAATCAAAATATAATTCGAAAGTCTTTTATAAAAATTGGAATGTAACAAACAGCAAAACTCATTTTTATACTTCAAATCATCATTTTCAATAAATGAGGATATTGACTATATATTAACACATATTCAGATACTTTTATAGATAAAATATATAAACATATTTTATGTTGAATGTTTCTCAAGCAAACATTTTATTTCCTCAAATGTTTTTCCTTTAGTTTCCGGTACATAAATGAAAATTAGAACAAAACCAATTATAATAGGGACACTAAACATGAACATGCAGTAGTGAAGACCTAAATATGTCTCGATATATGGGTAACTAACAGCTATAAGACACAATAACAAATTGGAAATGCACGCGACAAAACCGGAACCCACTGCTCTAGCTTCATTGGGAAGAATTTCCGATTCTAAAGTGTAGGTTACGCCTGCAAGACCCAGCATATAACCCAAGGAGACCAAGAATAATAAAATAATTGGAGCATACTTTACGGCTTCAGGTATATACATATTGTTGTTTTTGCACATGAAATACATACCCATGAAAAATGTGGACGCTGAATATACAATACAGCCAGATAGAAGATATATTCTCCTGCCAAATCTATCGACATAACTCGAAATCAAACAAGCCGTGCACATCTTAAAAGTAATTACAAATATGCTAAGTGTGTTTGAGGAAACTGACATGTGCGTTGGTTCTCGCAAAAAATCATCGAAGAATGATAGAATGGCGTAAAATCCCGAAATACTAGGCAATGAACGTATCAACAATGCTATAAACAAAGCTTTCCTACCGGCTGAAGTTTTGAATAAAATTTTCAGAGCGCCTTTCTTGTCATTCTTTTTAATCATCTTCTCTTTCTCTTTTAGCTCCGCTTCCAATTTAGATGGATCCACGTTTCCCCTTAATTTTTTTAATATGCTTAAAGCTCCGTCCGTGTCGCCTCTCATAGATAGCAATATCGGCGATTCATATGTAAAGAATGACAATATGATCATCAACAAAAAGGGCATACCACAACACAACGACAGCGTGTTGAAATCCGCAAATGAACTCAAAAAAAATAAATACAATTGTCCAGATGTCGTTGCTACTGCCACAATTGAGCTCAATGAGCCTCTGTTACTCGTTTCAGTTATTTCGGAAACATAAGTTGGCGCCACTACAATGCCACCGGTGATAGCAAAACTAACTAACATATAAATTACACAATACAACCAAACGTTTTTAACGAATGCTAAACCAATGTAACACAACAGTCCAGCAGAAGCTATGTAGATCATGGATCTCTTCCTGCCGAATATGTCAGGCATCTTCGACACTAAAAGTCCTGCAAATATTGATGCAAAGGGGTATATTGAGGTGCACAATGACAACTGGAAGACGGTGAGTGGAGCTCCTAGAGGATTAGTTTCGTTGTTGTCCGATCGAAATTTCAACAAAACTGGAGTATTCCACGACATCATGGTGCCGAAAGAGAAGAAAAACAAATTGGCTGAAACGAAAAAAGTTTAAATTTAAATATCTAGAGGGTGATTTATAATTAAGTAGGAATTCATTAAAACTAACCTGTAAACGTTGATAGGTATAAAATCCAATTACCGCTAATTTTGGGCATGTTTTATAACTCCTTATACCACAATTACCTGGAATACAAAGTATTTATGAACCTATTTTTTTAACTAGTATCTACTATTTAAATGGGTCCTAATTTATGTCATTTTTATAGTTATATACAGGGTTATCCAATTTAAGTATTCGTCATGGGTAACTTTTGTAATTTTTTAATTAAGACATCGGTTAAATTAGCAAACTATATCAAACCAATATTTTTTGAATGGACATGAAAACTACCATTTGAATCGCATGAAAGAGTCTTTTAAAAGTAAGTAAATTTCGCTGGAATGAAAGGAAAATGAAAAACTATATATAATATAGGAGATATATTGTAGAACATTTCATTCAAAATTATTGCTTTGGTTTAATATTATAACGATAAGCATATTATTACATTTTTGAATTAGTTAACATGGTTCTTATTTCTGAAAAGCTTTTGCCGTTGGTCTCCGGTATAAAAATATACAGCAAAATAAAACTGATTGCACTCATAAAGCTGAACATAAACATGCAATAGTGAACACCTAAATATTTTGTAATCAAAGGATAGCAAAAAGATACAATAAATAGAGTGACATTGGAAATACAAATGACTAAACCAGATCCCAAAGTTCTTGCTTCATTAGGGAGCAATTCAGATAACAAAGTATACGTTATTCCACTGAAACCTAAGGTATAACCAATGAAGAAAACAAATATTGCAATAGTAGGAATTATTCTTACACTATCCGGAAAGTTCAAATTATATTGCTTGCATAAATAATAAACTCCTATGCAACAAGTTGAAGCAGAAGACAGAAAGCAACCTGTTATTAAGAAAACTCTTCTACCTAATTTATCTGTAAAAGTTGAACAAAAAATTGCTGTTATAATTTTGGATATAATTAAAATTATAGCAACGTTATCTGGAGAAACTATTGGATTTACAGGTTCTGTGAGAAAATCTCCCACAAATGCTAAAGTAACGTTAATACCCGTTGTCGTACAACACGTACGCACTAATAAAGTCAAAAAGAAGGCTCTTTTACCAGCACGAGTTTTAAACAAAATTTTAAAAGCGTCTTTTACTCCCTTCGATTGAAGCAAGTCCTGTTTTTCCTTCAATTCCGTTTGCAAGACGGCGCGTTTTGAATTTATTCTCACTGCTTTTAATGCTACCAATGCTTCCCTTTCTCTTCCCTTCATCGATAGAAATATGGGCGATTCCGGTATAAAATACGAAATCAACAGAAAAATTAACGACGGAATCGCACAACATATCGATAAATATCGGAAATTCGTCACAGGGGACAGAACAAAAATGTACAACTGTCCAACAGTTTTTCCTATGGAACTGAAACAACAAACCATACCTCTGTTAGAAGCTTCGGATATTTCCGCCGTGTAAGTGGGCGATATTATGCTGCTCGCGGCTACACCCGAGCAAATTACGAAATAAATCAAGCAATACAACCAAAAATTTTTGACGAATGATACGAGAACAAATCCCGCTAAAATCAATAACAATATGTAGATCAGCGATTTCCTTCTTCCGATTATGTCGGGCAGTTTGCAAACTCCCAGTGCAGCCACTATCGATGCTACCGGCAATATCGACGTGCATATTGACAGCTGCAAAGCAGCGAGTGGCTCACCTAAAGGGTTGATTTCGGTGTTGTTCGAACGAAATTTGGCCAATGTGGGGGCATTCCAGGCCAATATTATTCCGTAGGTTAGGAAACTCAGGTTAGCTGAAATACGATAAATGGCCTTGGTAAATAGTTGATGAAAATTTACGATGGAATAAATCTACCTGCGAACGTTGAAATGTATAAAATCCAATTAAAATTAGCGCAAATTTTTAACGGCATATCTCACCTTAAAGAATCGTCGACTCGATATTTTGGATGGATTTCTCTGTAGTAAAATAACTTCGTTGTGAACTATTAAAACAACTACGAAACACTATACTTATTATAACTATAAGCCAATTGTAAGACATTATTACACCCAATTAAAGAAGTTTGTTGAATTTTTTGTTTATAATTAACAATAGTGATATAGCTACCATTATTATGCACCTATAATAATTAGACTATTTCATGAATAATTAACTTAAATGCAACCTTATATTTAATTAGTCGCTAATCGCACGGAAAGGACACATAGCGGGGATCTCCAATTTCTGAGCTAGCCTAGCTGTATTTGATCGGCATTTAAGAATTAAAAGGAATAATAATAATATATCACCCTAAAATAGTAAAGTTATACTTTCGTTCATTAATAGTAAACGTACATATGTAGATTTTTACTAAAAGAGCAGTTCATAATGTACATACTCATATGATGAATATACAAATAAAAGTAAAGGAAAATTTTCGTACAATTTACATTAAAAATATATTTAAGCTATCTTCACAGTTTTTATCAAGTAATGGTAATGTTAGGCTGATATTATATTTTAAATAAATTAGTTCCAAGATATGAATATATCAGGAGGAACTTAAACAAATACTTATTTTTAGAATGTTTCGTTATTTAATAAATTAAATTAAATGATTTTAAGAAGTTTTCAGGAATTTTGAATTGACCTAATTTTGCTTTTAATATCACTAACACGTAAATACAGAGTATTCTACATTGGACAGCCAGTTTTAAAAGATATCTTATCCAACTTTCCAGTTCATTTAATTATTTTGTCATTTGGTTCAAATATTGCGATTATATACAGGTAAAATAAATATGAGGCTCAAATGAATAGTACATTCGATGTTCCGCATAAAAAATAAATAAGTTTTTCTTTTTCAAATCTTTTATTACTTACTTTCTAACATCGTACGTATTTCTGAGAAGGTCTTTCCTTTGGTCTCCGGTAAGAAAATTAGACATAAAACGAAACCAATTATTGTAAAAACGCCGTAAAAAAACATGAAGTAGTGAACGCCAAAATATTTACTAACCAGAGGATATCCAAAATTCTGTATTAGTATACAGACATCGGTAATGAAACACACTAATCCAGTACCGACAGATCTAGCTTCATTAGGAAGAATTTCCGATAATAGTGCGAAACTTACACCGCTGAAACTCATTGTATAACCAATAAAAAAAACGAATACAAAAATGACAGGTATGAGTTTAACATTGTCTGGAATAATGGCGTTTTTTTCTTTAAAAAGGTAATAAACACCCAAAACGATGAGTGAAACTGACAACAAAAAAGTTCCTGTTAACATAAAAATACGTCTGCCGAATTTATCAACAAACATAACACTAAATAAAGCTGTCATAATTTTAGTAACAATTAAAATTACCGCTATAACGTCAGCAGAAATTTTCAAATGAGTTGGCTCTCTAAGAAAATCTCCTAAAAATGATATAAGAACGTATGCACCGGTGAAAGCCGATAATCCACGGACAAGCAATGTTAAAAACAAAGCCCTCCTGCCTGCAGGTGTTCCAAATAAAATATTAAAAGAGTTTTTAGTATTTTCTGATCGAAGCATTGCTTCCTTTTCCTTCGTTTCTTGTTCCAACTTATTTAGACTTGAGCTCCTGTTCAATTTTTTCATAGTATTGACCGCGCAATTTGGTTTCCCTTTCATCCACAGAAATATAGGCGATTCCTGCAGGTAAAACGACAACAAAATAAGAATTAAATAAGGTACAACGCAACAAAACGATAGACTTTGAAAATTGGTCCCTAGAACTAAAACAAATATGTACAATTGCCCGACGGTTTTTCCTAAGGAACAAGTAGAACTTAGCATCCCTCTATTCTGAGTTTTCGATATTTCTGATAGATAAGTCGGCGTTACTACCATACCTGAACTTATACTAAGACAGGATAAAAATTGAATGAGGTAATACGCCCAAATGTTATTAACGAAACCCATCGCGATAAAAGAAGTAAATCCTAAAACTGCAGTGCAAATTAATGTTGTTCTTCTTCCGAATATATCGGGCAGTTTGGCTACTCCCACAGACGTCACAATCGAAGATACAGGAAAAATCGATGTGCATATTGAAAGCTGCAAAGCAGAGATTGGCTCGCCCAAAGGATTAATTTCGGTGTTATTTGATCGAAATTTATCCAATGTAGGTGAATTCCATGCCAAAATGATGCCATATTCAATATAAATCAAAATTCCTAAAACAAATTATTGTTAAACAAATTTAAACCTTCCTAAAAAATCAAATTATATTAAAATATATGCAAATAAAAAGATTGTCATACTAAAGTAAATTTTGTATTTTACTAGAATTTCGACTCTATTATTATTTTTCATATTAAATAGACTATAAACACTATTTTAGACTATTAAACCTTAGAATTTAAAGACTATTTTATAAAAAAACATACAAACATACCTGCGAATGTTGAGATATAAATCGAAATATTTTTAAAATCCATTGTAGGTTCGATTGACCACTGAACAATATCAAAGTAAGTATGTAGGATTTATACATAGATACCAAAAAACGGAACCCGCTATATACGTTAAAACATTGAATAAATTTGTGTTAATTATGTATTTTTTAATTATTATAAATATTTGCTAGCCACCTTCATATTTATTTAAACTAAACTGATATAGGAAATTGATGATAAACTTAATAAAAGTTTATCAGATTAGGTGAGACGTAATTATTTAATTTGTAAACCAAAAAAGTTGATTGAAATTAAAATAAATCTGTTTCATAATTAAAGCAATTATTATGTCAACAAAAACATTTATTTTATCGACTCTATTGTATCTACTTACTCTAACTAAATAATTTCCAACAGAATTTTGTTGATAAATCGTAATATGAATCTTACAACTTTGATATTATGCATTATTATGATATTAAATAATTTCACAACGAATATTAAGCTGTTAACAAAGTAGAAAGTTACCGAATCTGATATATGAAACGAAATAATAAATTCAATTGTTAAAAAAACATCATTACATATTAAGTTAGTTTATTACATTTCAATTTATTTCATATTTCAAGAATTCAAAAAAGTTGAAGACAATATTTAAATAGGAGAAAGGTAATTTCGACTTGTAATTTCGGGTGACTTTTCACAAAACTTTACTCGAGCCAATTTGTATAAATCTCAAAAAGCCGTAAATTGTAATAAAATGCACTTTTCGTGCTAGAACTCTTCAAAGGCGTCGCCTAGTATTAACATTTGGTTCAAATAACGAGATTACAAACATGTAAAATAATTATGAGCCTAAAAATTTTAAGTAAATTTTAAAAAATAAATAGATTTTTTACCTACTTTCTAACATAGTACGTATTTCAGAAAAAGTCTTTCCTTTGGTCTCCGGTAAGAAAAGTAGGCATAAAACAAAACCGATTATTGTAAAAACGCCATAAAAAAACATAAAGTAGTGAATGCCGAAATATTTACTAACCAGAGGATATCCAAAATTCTGCATTAACACACAGAAATCGGTAACGAAAGCAATGAATCCAGTACCGATAGATCTAGCTTCATTAGGAAGTATTTCAGATAATAGCGCCAAACCGACACCGCTGAAACTCAGTGTGTAACCCATGAAAAAAACAAATACAAAAATGACAGGTATCAGTTTTACATTGTCTGGAATAATTGCGTTTTTTTCTTTAAAAAGGTAATAAAATCCCAAAATGAAGAGTGAAACTGACAACAAAAAATTACCTGTTAACATAAAAATGCGTCTGCCGAATTTATCAACAAACATAACACTAAATAAAGCTGTCATGAGTTTAATAACAATTAAAATTACCGCTATAACGTCAGCAGAAATTTTCAAATGAGTTGGCTCTCTAAGAAAATCTCCTAAAAATGTTAGAATAACGTACGCACCTGTGAAAGCCGATAATCCCCGTACAATCATTGTTAAAAACAAAGCCCTCCTGCCTGCAGGAGTTCCAAACAAAATTTTAAATGCATTTTTACTATTTTCTGATCGAATCATTACTTCCTTTTCCCTCATTTCTTGTTCAAACATATTTATACTCGAGCTCCTGTTTAATTTTTTCATAGTATTAATCGCGCGATCCGATTTACCATTAATCCACAGATATATAGGCGATTCCTGCAGGTAAAACGACATCAAAATAAGAATTAAATAAGGTACAACGCAACAAAACGATAAACTTTGGTAGTTAGTTCCTAGAACTAAAACAAATGTATACAATTGCCCGATGGATTTTCCTATAGAACATGTAGAACTTAGCATTCCTCTATTCTGAGTTTTCGATATTTCTGATAGATAGGTCGGCGTTACTATCATGCCCGCATTAACACTAAGACACGCTAAAAAATAGGTAAAGTAATACGTCCAAATGTTATTAACGAAACCCATCGCGATAAAAGACGTAAATCCTAAAAGTGCAGTGCAAATTAATGTTGTTCTCCTTCCGAATATATCGGGCAGTTTGGCTACTCCCACAGACGTCACAATCGCAGATACAGGAAAAATCGATGTGCATATTGAAAGCTGCAAAGCAGAGATTGGCTCACCCAAAGGATTAATTTCGGTGTTATTTGATCGAAATTTATCTAATGTTGGTGAATTCCACGCCAAAATAATGCCATATTCAATATAAACCAAAATTCCTAGAACAAAAATTATTGTTACCTAAATAAATTCGAACCCTCCTAAGTAAACTCAAATTACGCGTAAATTATAATATATGTATGTGCATAAATAGATTGTCGTAAAAAAGAAAATTTTATATTTTACAATGATTATGATTCTTAATTTTTTATAGATATTCAAAATAGACCATATGTATTTAATAAACTTACAACATACCTGCGAATGTTGAGACGTAAATCGAAAAATTTTTACAATTCATTTTAGGTTAAACTGACGACTAGGCAGCATCGAAGTACAAACAAACCCATGTATAGGTAGATACTGAAAAACGTAATGCACTAGTAATGCATACTCTACGCTACAAAGTAGAATGAAGTGGTGTTAATTCGATACATATGCATTTTGGCTACCTTTATATTTTAACCATACTGATATGGGAAATTGACGATAAAATTAAAATAAGGTCAGACACAGCCATTTAATTCAACCGTAAAAAAATTACTCCATTACATTTCGATTAATTTCACATTTTCAAAATTTAAATTGAAGTTAAGATAAATAGAAGAAAAATAATTTCGACTTGTGTTTGCATATGTAACTTTTCTAAAAACAAGATTTATTCGAGGTCACGGTGTTTGGGCAATTTGTATAAATCTGTAAAAAGCCGTAAATTATAATAAAATGCACTTTTCGTGCAAAAAATCTACAAAGGCATCGCGTCGCCTAAGTTTTATCATTTGGTTCAAATACCGTGATTACAAACATGTAAAATAAATATGACCATAAATTCTTAAACAATATATTCGTTTTTCCTTAAAAAATAAATAGACTTTTGTGTTTTAAATCTTTTATTATCTACTTTCTAACATAGTACGTATTTCAGAGAAGGTCTTTCCTTTGGTCTCCGGTAAGAAAATTAGACATAAAACGAAACCAATTATTGTAAAAACGCCATAAAAAAACATGAAGTAGTGAACGCCGAAATATTTACTAACCAGAGGATATCCAAAATTTTGCATTAACGTACAAAAATTGGTAATGAAAGCAATGAATCCAGTACCGACAGATCGAGCTTCATTAGGAAGTATTTCAGATAATAGCGCCAAACTTGTACCGCTGAAACTCAATGTGTAACCAATAAAAAAAACGAATACAAAAATGACAGGTATCAGTTTTACATTGTCTGGAATAATTGCGTTTTTTTCTTTAAAAAGGTAATAAAATCCCAAAATGAAGAGTGAAACTGACAACAAAAAATTACCTGTTAACATAAAAATGCGTCTGCCGAATTTATCAACAAACATAACACTAAATAAAGCTGTCATGAGTTTAATAACAATTAAAATTACCGCTATAACATCAGCAGAAATTTTCAAATGAGTTGGCTCTCTAAGAAAATCTCCTAAAAATGTTAGAATAACGTACGCACCTGTGAAAGCCGATAATCCCCGTACAATCATTGTTAAAAACAAAGCCCTCCTGCCTGCAGGAGTTCCAAATAAAATGTTCAACGACTTTTTACTATTTTCTGATCGAATCATTACTTCCTTTTCCCTCATTTCTTGTTCAAACATATTTATACTCGAGCTCCTGTTCAATTTTTTCATAGTATTAATCGCGCGATCCGATTTACCATTAATCCACAGATATATAGGCGATTCCTGCAGGTAAAACGACATCAAAATAAGAATTAAATAAGGTACAACGCAACAAAACGATAAACTTTGGTAGTTAGTTCCTAGAACTAAGACAAATGTATACAATTGCCCGATGGATTTTCCTATGGAACATGTAGAACTTAGCATTCCTCTATTCTGAGTTTTCGATATTTCTGATAGATAAGTCGGCGTTACTATCATACCCGCCGTAACACTAAGACACGCTAAAAAATAGGTAAAGTAATACGTCCAAATGTTATTAACGAAACCCATCGCGATAAAAGACGTAAATCCTAAAAGTGCAGTGCAAATTAATGTTGTTCTCCTTCCGAATATATCGGGCAGTTTGGCTACTCCCACAGACGTCACAATCGCAGATACAGGAAAAATCGATGTGCACATTGAAAGCTGCAAAGCAGAGATTGGCTCGCCCAAAGGATTAATTTCGGTGTTATTTGATCGAAATTTATCCAATGTTGGTGAATTCCACGCCAAAATAATGCCATATTCAATATAAATCAGAATTCCTAAAACAAAAATATTATTGTTAAATAAATTCGAGCCCCCCTAAAAAAATCAAATTACGGGTATATTGTAATATATGCACACAAACAGATTGTCGAAATAAAGCAAATTTTATATTTTACCAGAATAATGACCCTGTTATATTTTTAAACATATTAAAAATAGACCGTTCCTATATGTAATTTTTATAAACTTACAACATACCTGCGAATGTTGAGACGTAAATCCAAATATTTTTCCAATTCATTTTAGGTTTAATTGACGACTAGACTGCATCGAAATACAAACAAAAACAAACCTAAGTATAGGTACCTATACAAAAACGTAATGCACTGTATACGATACAAAGTAGAATGAGTTGTGTTAATTACACAGATACATATGCATTTTTATTCAATATATATTTGTTGCCTACCTTTATATTTTAACCATACTGATTTTGGAAATTGACGATAAACTTAAACTTAACCTTAAGGTCAGACACAACAAATAAATTCAACCGTGAAAAAATTATTATTAAATTACTACATTACATTTCGATTAATTTTACATTTTCAAAATTTAAATTGAATTTGAAGATAAATAGCAGAAAGATAATTTGGACTTGTGATTGCATTTGTAACTTTTACATGTGGTTACAAACATGTTAAATAAATATCAGCCTAAAAATTTTAGAACAATAAATACAACAACATTTAATATTCCTTAAGAAATAAATAGTTTTTTCTATTTTAAATCTTTTATTTCCTACTTTCTAATATAGTACGTATTTCAGAAAAGGTCTTTCCTTTGGTCTCTGGTAAGAAAATTAGACATAAAACGAAACCAATTATTGTAAAAACGCCATAAAAAAACATGAAGTAGTGAACGCCGAAATATTTACTAACCAGAGGATATCCAAGAGTCTGCAATAATATGCAGAAATCTGTAACGAAAGCAATGAATCCAGTACCGATAGATCTAGCTTCATTAGGAAGTATTTCAGATAATAGCGCGAAACTTACACCGCTGAAACTCATTGTGTAACCAATAAAAAAAACGAATACAAAAATTACAGGTATCAGTTTTACATTGTCTGGAATAATTGCGTTCTTTTCTTTAAAAAAGTAGTAAAAACCCAAAATGAAGAGTGAAACTGACAACAAAAAAGTACCTGTTAACATAAAAATGCGTCTGCCGAATTTATCAACAAAGACTACACTAAATAAAGCTGTCATAATTTTAGTAATAATTAAAATTACCGCTATAACGCCAGCAGAAATTTTCAAATGAGTTGGCTCTCTAAGAAAATCTCCTAAAAATGATAAAATAACGTATGCACCGGTGAAAGCCGATAATCCACGTACAACCATTGTTAAAAACAAAGCCCTCCTGCCCGCAGGAGTTCCAAATAAAATTTGAAGTGAGTTTTTAGTATTTGCGTTTGCTGATCGAAGTATTGCTTGCTTTTCCCTCGTTTCTTGTTCCAATTCATTTAGACTCGAGCTCCTATTCAATTTTTTCATAGTATTAATCGCGCGATCCGATTTACCCTGCATCCACAGAAATATAGGCGATTCCTGCAGGTAAAACGACAACAAAATAAGAATTAAATAAGGTACAACGCAACAAAACGATAGACTTTGAAAATTCGTCCCTAGAACTAAAACAAATATGTACAATTGCCCGACGGTTTTTCCTAAGGAACAAGTAGAACTTAACATCCCTCTATTCTGAGTTTTCGATATTTCTGATAGATAGGTCGGCGTTACTATCATACCCGCACTAACACTAAGACATGATAAAAATTGAACGAAGCAATACGCCCAAATGTTATTAACGAAACCCATCGCGATAAAAGACGTAAATCCTAAAAGTGCAGTGCAAATTAATGTTGTTCTCCTTCCGAATATATCGGGCAGTTTGGCTACTCCCATAGACGTCACTATCGAAGATACAGGAAAAATCGATGTGCATATTGAAAGCTGCAAAGCAGAGATTGGCTCGCCCAAAGGATTAATTTCGGTATTGTTTGATCGAAATTTATCCAATGTTGGTGAATTCCACGCCAAAATAATGCCATATTCAATATAAATCAGAATTCCTAAAAAAAAATATTATTGTTAAATAAATTCGAGCCCCCCTAAAAAAATCAAATTACGGGTATATTGTAATATATGTATGCACACAAACAGATTGTCGAAATAAAGAAAATTTATATTTTACCAGAATAATAACCCTGTTATTATTTTACACACATTAATGGACTGTGGGACATATTTTATAAACTAACAAGATACCTGCGAATGTTGAAGCGCAAATCGAAACATTTTTACAATTCATTTTAGGTTTAATTGACGACTATAGACAACAACGAAGTACAAACAAACAATTGCATGATGTATAACCTATTTTATAAAAAGGTAGATAAAGTAAAGTAAGGTAGATAGCTACAAAGTAGAATAAGGGTCTGTTAATTAGATACGTTTATGCATTTTTTTTTTAATTGTATACTTATTTGTTGTTGTGCTGTTTGTTGCTGTGCAAAGTAGAATGAGTTGTGTTAATTAGATATATTGTCATTTTTTTTTCAATGTATATTTGTTGACTACCTTTATATTTTCCATATTAATATTGGAAACTGACGATAAACTAAATATAAGGTGAGACAACCATTTAATTCAACCGTAAAAAATAATAAATTTTTCCATTTCATTTCGATTGATTTAACTTTTAAAAAGTTTAAATTGATGTTGAAGATAAATAGAAGAAAGATACCACGGTGTTTGGACAATTTGTAAATATGTGTAAAAAACCGTAAATTATAATAAAACGCACTTTTCGTGCTAAAACTCCACAAAGGGGTCGCGTATTCGCCACTTAACAACTAATTTAGATAGTCGGTGCAGCTAACGAAGTTGTAGTGCTAACGAAGTTTCGCGTGTTAAGGGCACACCGGCGTTCGGTTTTTATCAAGATTTTTCTAACTCAAAGTAATACAACTATCAGATAACTCAAAGTGGCACTTTTCAAAATACACCCAGCCAAGCTAGCGAAATTTCTTCATTAGCATGACTCAAATAATGCAATTTTTAGTTTAACCATTTCATTTTAACGTATGCAGTATCAAATTAGAAAATGCGATTTATTAATTAGTTGATACTTATCATACTTCAATTGAAGTATGATGCTGTAATTGTAATTTAAATAGATCAAGTACCATAATATACTGGTAAATACGTTGTAGATAACTACATATTAAATAGATTCGTGCGGAAGGGAATCAATAAGCATTAGCAAAGCGCACTCAATAATTACATCATAATCAATAATGTATTCCATTAATTCCAGATTATTCTAAATGCGTTATCTAAATAATAGGAAATTATAATGAGTAATTTGTTACTTTAGTATTCATTAGAAAGATAGTAGGTATATATTTAGCAAAAGAAATGTAATTATTAATAATTAAAACAAATTTGTTGATAATGATAATTGACTGAAAACGTACGACTCTAGTAACTAAGTAGGTACGAATTCAAAAACTAATTAGAACAACATTCCTGGGTATGCGCGTATAGATAATCGAAACAGAAATTAAAGAAATCGGTCGGAATATAATTCGTCCGACTTTTTCGATCAAGATTAAGCCGTACATTTATTTGTTTCTTCGCGGCAGATGACATGTTTTCTTGATGCTTTTATCCGTCGACGTCCAGTCAATCCTGCCTCCAGGGACATGTCCATTAAGTCGGAGACGCGCAACTGTCGCTCGAACGTCGACCGGGCTCGATCGAATTTACAGATATGTCGCATTTTAGTGGTTCGCTCTTTATTAATGACCCCAAATCCGATCCGTTTATATGGGAATTCACTTTCGAAAAATCAAATGCGGATTAATCTCTTAAATAGACGCGCCTCGGTCGAGCGGACGCGTCCTTTCATTCCGCCCGACCGGCAGCGCGGAATACGAAAAGCAACTCGAAAAATAATCGAACAACAGACGAATCGAAAACAAAAAGAAAAACCCTCCGCAGCGTCGCGTCGTCGTCTCATCCGCGACGGCACTCAAAAAGGAAAAATGGTAATGACTATACGGAAGGGCATATGTGTAGCTCCACCCATTCAACAACAAGGGAGGTATATAATAAGGCTAATGCCTGCACACTTCAGTACCCGTGCAGGATGTAATTTGCCCCCTTTCCTGTGAATTTCCGGTTATGGCGCTGTTGTCATGTCTAACCATTTTGTCTCGATAAACTGCATAAGTAGTATTAATCGTTTTTGGAAGAAGGAATAGGAAGGAGGAGGAAGGCAAAGGAAGGCAGAGGAAGGCAGAGGAAGGCAGAGGAAGGCAGAGGAAGGCAGAGGAAGGCAGAGGAAGGCAGAGGAAGGGAGAGGAAGGCAGAGGAAGACTGAAAAAGGAGGTGGGAAGAGGAAAAAAACTGGAATTGGTAGAATCATCGGAACAAAAAGAATTCCCCATCAAATGATAACCCTTAAAATAATCTCATATTACATATCCACAACATTACAAACCAACCCTTTCCTTATTAGTCTATACAGCAAATATCCTTACCTATCACCCTGCATTAGAAAATTATTTACGACTTAATCAGCGCGGTAAAACGGCAACGCGGCGTTCTGGTCTCCATGAAAAGCATCCTTCTAATTACTCGACTGTAAACAATGCAAATAATGAGTAAGCTCTATCATGTAGACGGGCGGCGCGCGATTGGTCGGATTTCGAACGGGAAGTTGCCGTCGACCAATCATCGTTGTTTTTTTTTTTCGAGTGCATTCGGATCAAGTGGCGCGTTCTTCAGTTACAGCACCGCACGTCCTCTATCGGATTGTAATAGGGCACCATGCTGGAAGC
This sequence comes from Phyllotreta striolata, assembly GCA_918026865.1. Lineage (NCBI taxonomy): Eukaryota > Metazoa > Arthropoda > Insecta > Coleoptera > Chrysomelidae > Phyllotreta > Phyllotreta striolata. The sequence continues at coordinate 14,229,051 of OU900094.1, read as the reverse complement.
ATCGTCGATTGTGCGTTTTCCATTACCATTCGCTGGATATTTGATGAGTATATCAAGTGACGGTGTCGCTTGATACGAGCTCGTGGAAGATGAACGGTGATTGAAACCAAATTGCACCACTTTCGTATACTTTGGTTCTTCTAAAATTCGGTTTGAGACCATGGTGATGCATGTGGAATTCGTCTTGAAGTTGTGCTCTTTGTGAGAGGAAAATAGCGAACCTAGGATTAAGAATGTTGTAGATACAATAAGAAAATTTGAAGATAGATACTAATAGATAGAAAATACCGACATTCATTAAAGTCTTTAATAAGAAAATACCTCTAAAATGGGATTACACGATGTCGCGCATAAACCTTATACCTCGTTAAATACCTAATTCATGAAGTATGCCGCATAGTGGAGGAAACTCTGGCATGCCTACGCGACCTAAGTGCTCCTGTTATGTCGATCTCGATGCCAGAAAGGCCGACCTAATTCCGCAATAATGGATAAGTTGCGGAATGTCATTTACTTTGACCGCTGGAGGGTGGGGAATACTCGATACCTATATCTCATAAAACAGAACAATTTAAATTTGAAATAAAATGTAAATTTATTTCGAATTTAATACGACAATAGGTAGTAATTTCCGTTGTAACGACGGCCACAAAATTGTTCGGACGTCGTTTAGAGTTGTTTGTTGTTTATAGAAAATTGTTTAGAATTAGAGAGAAAAATAATTATGGAGTTGCCTGATGTACGAGTTACCGTACAGTAACCATTCACGAGCATTTACGAGCGTACGAAATATATTCTAGTTACATGCAGGTAAATGAGTAAAATTAAAAATTACCCGCGATGAAAAATATAATTGTTTTTACGATTTTAACACTTCTTTTATTGTCAACTCACTAATGGTCGATAACTTGTCGTAAATGAATTTTTTATTAACCGTAAAATTAAAAATTATCCCCGACTAAAATTTGTCATTTAATAAAGCGTTTTGTCGCTTAGTGAATGTCCACTAAAATGTTCCCCACTCGCTTTATTGTTTTTAATTTTAAAATAATTGCGCATTGAAATATCGAAATAACAATTAAAAATTAAATTACTTTTCCGACAACTTTAATGGAATCTTCGCAATCGAAAAATGTGATTTAACAACACGGTGACACCGCAATTATGAAAGCATAATAAATTATTAATTTTAATTGAATGATATAAATGTTTTATATCTGCATGTAGAATTTTAAGCTTATTGTTCATAACGCATAGAGTAGATTTGTAATTAGTAGGTATCTATGAACGTTCAATGAAATTATGAATTAAATATTGTATTTATTACATTAGTATATGTACAAAAAATACAAAATAAAATAATACATAAATATAATTTAATTATTTCATTTCGAAATTATTGCAGTAAAAATAAGCGCATTCAAAACACTACAGAGAAATATGAATTAACTAAGAGGATTATATTTTTTTATTTTATGTTGTGACCTCTTTCATGTTATTATCTACAAGCTTTATGCACTTTTCTTCCCTTTGTTACGTTTGTTGAGATGAAAGTGTTTTCATTTTCTCGTTCATTTACACTAGGAATTGATTAAAATTCCATTACTTATTAATTAGGCGCCTAACAAGCACGCGCTGTTTGCGTTATGTATTAAAAAAAATTAATATGTAAATTGTAACATACAAGATGAAAAACAGTTTCATTAGCATTGATTGTTTGATTCATTTAACTTGTTACCTAAATTATTAATATGAAGATATGACTTACATCATATCTTAAATCTCAGAGCATTCGACCAAAAAATTAATTACCATCATCAATACAATGTAATCGGCCCGTCGGTTCGAATGTCTCAGTTATCGTCGATCCCTTTCCATTCAATTAAATTTCCTCTCTTGTTCGTTACACAAAAATACGCCTAAAAGCGATTTTAGATAATTATTCGGCGGGCCCGCGAGCGCGGAGGACTCGACGAAAGTCATTGTCGCATTCGAACGGGCTCTCTTCTGCCTTCGAAAAGAGATTTCCACGAACGTCGAGCTAAATGAAGAGGACGAACTATATTTTTTGTCGTCTCCGGGCGTCCTTTTGTTACTCCGGTCGACGCCGACGAGCACTCTCGAAAATTTTCATAATAATGCCGGAGCATGCATTGCGAATTTCGTGAACTATCTCTCCTCCGTCTGCTGCGAATGGAAAAAAGCCGCGCTTTTTCGGCGCTCGTTACGCTTGTATACCTTGATGAAAGTGCTGCTGTTGGAGCACAGGCGATCCCGCGATTTGTTTGAGGACGACAAATAATTCTGCAGAGACAAATGAGCTGCACACGGATGGACTCGAAATGCAACAAAAATTGTTTTCTATTGAAATTCATTCTTCAATTTCTTTCGTATGCGTTCTTGTACAGGGTGACCAAATTAGACCTATAATTGGCTGTTTTAAGATTCATCTTCAATTTTTGTTTCATAAAAATGCTTCGAAACAGTTTGGATCTTGTTATAATAATAGCGAGATTTGCGCACCCTGTAGATTAGCACACACACTCCCCTTTTGTTCGAGTGGTAGGTAAATCTCGTGTTTGCAATATAACTGCAAAGGCTACTGCAAGGAGAGCGCTTGTTTTTTTATTCCGTTGGTATACGGTGTAGGTCTTATTGCGATCGTGTTACGAGAGGCGGATCGTCCTAGACGGGGCCTTTCAGCGTGCGCTCACAACGGCCCTTTTCGAAAAGGCCCTTACGCGATTCACTAACCGAACGCATTGTGCAAATCTCTCGTGAAATTCGCCGACAAAAACTAATAAGAGAATCTTACAAAGGATTCCGATTTGAAAGGGTTTGACCCTTTGCCTTAATGCCACCGCGGCATAACAGACTTTGACCCTTTGAGCGGGCCTCCGACCGAAACTCCGCGTTACTCGTTTCCTAAGAAATTTCCATCGGAATTTTCTCATCGATTGTAAATAATATTCATGATACGATGTGGTTAAAAAATTTTCAAAAAAAAATAATCGAGCTGGAGGAGGATCCCTCCCTTCGTCAAATAAGCTCCATCAATTCAGAGACGAAAACAAAATGAATAATTCAATGTTGATATTTCATAACCGGGGAAACATCTGCTTTGTTTTTCATTAAAGCCGTTTTCTATATAGAATTAAATTACGGACGTTCTTGGCAAGATATCCGGTGGAAAAGAAAAGCGCACCGAAAAACGGCGAAATGAAAGAATTTGCGTAATTGAATGTGAAAGTTTTTCACCAAAGGCCGAAGAAACTTTAACGAGGAGGAATTTAAATACAGAACTCGAACGGACTCCGCGACATAAATTATAGTGCGGTAATTATAAGCGAAAAAACGGACCGTTTGTACTGTCAAATTATCTTGTAATTTATTACGGCGACGCGGCCAAAACGAACTCGACAATGAAATGTATAAATTTTTCTTCGCAGAAGAGAATTAGCAGTCGCGACGAAAGACAAGAGCCCAGTGGCGTATTTACATTCGCCCAAAACAAATAAAATCCCTTTCGAAAAATCCCCGGACTATACGCAATATCGTTTGCTTAATATTCGAATTAAACGCCGGCGATTAATTCTTTCGTGTAATTAAATATTTGGACACTGGAAAAAAATCGTGACGGTTAATTATATTGTGAACACGGTTAATTTTCATATCAGTTCATCTAACATGAAATTCTGACGGGAGAGACATGTGAGATGGCGCGGGTGACGTTAATATCATAGGAGCTGGGTGGGCCTGTATCATTATGTGGCGAACACAAACGTTGAGAAATAAAAAAAATACTCCTTTTTTTCGATTCGTTTATTTTAATATCGCATCGCGGTGCAATGTTAAATATTTCCGCGCACTCATTTCGTCCGCTTTTGATTTTTTGCGCTGACGTCCTAACGGTAAAAGGCCAATTTTGTACCGCTGGATATTCCACCAAATAGCTGCTATCACACTGCTTTCATATTTATTTTTATTTTCCCGAAGGAAACAATTGTACAGTGTCGAGATTAGCTCTTGTTTAAAATCCTGCTACTTTGCTGATCTTGATTAGGAGTGAGATTTTTAGTGAGTAAATAATATTAGTAAGGAAATATTAGCACACATAGAGGAGTTAATAACGTAAACTTTAAATTTCCATTTAAACTCCCACGTGAATGGAACCTATCGGAAACGAGTAGATCGGAACCGGTCCGTAAAATTTCGATTTATATTAGAAACGGTCCGGCCGTTTTATTGACTTTACTAAACGAAAGCCATTATCTCCGGCAGTAAGTTCGAACGCGAATGTTCAACAAAGTGTATTTACATACTTAGACAAAGAGAATGGGCCGAAAATCGGGCAGCTGTCTGCTTCACACATCCATTCGATCGAGATTAATTTCGATGGTGTCGGGCGAATGAGAAACCGCGCGGTCCGGCCCGATGTCGGTGTATTTATAGAGAAGTGTTATTTTAAGCCGGCGCGCGGAAGGGATGATTAGCGAGATCTTTGCTTAATCGATGATTATGATTGCGGACCAAATTCAATATTTGCTCGATTCTCGGGGAGAAGCTTTGCCCGTACCAGCTCAGAACTTTGTACTACTAGATTGCTAACTGCAGATTAGCCTTCCAATAATTCGTTATCGATAGAACACACTTCAAATACACGAACACTATTTGAGGATTTATATTTATTAGAAAAATGAGCAAATGTTACATCAGGTGGGATGAATTAGGATGAATTAGGATGAGTTAGGATGAGTTAGGATGAGTTACAATGATTTAGGATGAGTTGGGAATCATTCACAACGTCTCAAATAAATCGAATATTTTCCAATTACATTGAGTAACTCATTTGAACGGATCGTCTTGATAAAAGTGGACGCGATAACGCATTTGTGGACACGTATCCGAGTAAAGTTGAGCGTTTATCGATACCAAAAAAAAATGTCAAACGCGGTTTTCGAATACACATTTACGATTGTTCTTTTATGACCTCAAACAATTCCGGTTATCGGGATTACAAACGCGGTCTGTTGTCCGTTATTAATCGAGTTTCAGATGATGGCACTTCAAATAATAACCCCACTAGTTGGAAAGCGCTACACAGGTTGCAGAATGGGCATACGCCATTCAAAACCAGTGGCGTGTCCCTTGCGAATTATACATAGAATACATGAATGTAATTTTTAATCTACCTCGTCTCGCATTTGAACTGTACGAGTATATTGCGGATTTAAAATAACCACATTAAACATATTTTTCAGTCATTAGGTAATAGTAATTGAGCTTCGCCTAATTTTGTTTGCATTACTTTTAAAGTTTTTAATAAAAATTTTCAAGCTATTTTTGGTCAGGTGTTATTAGCACGCCACTGAATTAAATTAGGAGCTATTATTGAATTATGCCTCTGTAAGTACCGGCGAAAGTACTCATCGAGAATTAACGTAATGAGGATGAAGTGGTGGTTGTTTGGTCGTAACAAATGAAAGGTATAATTTTGGTAGTTGAAGTTTATGGGTTTTCGGGTAAAGTGTTATTACTGTTAGTTGATCAAGCGAGAAATGGACTCGATTCGATTTGATTAATTTCGTTCCTGCGATGCCAAATTCGTTCTCGGCAATTTTCAAGTTTTAATAAAAAATATCTTCTCAGAACTATCTTGGTGGAAGATGGTTTTCGAGAGATTTTTAGGTTTTGTGGAAACACGTCTGCAAATAATTCGCCTGCAATGAAATTGCGCTCATTCCAAATTAATAAGACTTTACCCGGAACTATCCCATCAAGGCACCGGCGTAAATTTTCTTTAATTAGAATGAAAAAGGCATTTATTAGTCGATCGTAATGGAACCATAAACTCTTATAACCTCCCTTAAAGCTTCAAAAACTCCAATAACAAAACCCGATGCGTCTCGAAGCGATTCTTAAAAACCCGGTAATTAAAAAAAGTACTAATAGGTACGCGCATTTCGGTACATTTACGAGGGTCCCAGCACCGTCATTCAATTTCGACCGAGAGTTACGCTTTACGAGGGCACCTCGAAAAACTTCGTTAAAGCAATTAAACAATTAAATTTCGAAATTACTTCAATTAGGCGGCACAAAACGGCCGGCAGGAATCCGAATGTGCCACCTCATCGCGAACTCATTAATTGCATAACTAGTCGCCGATGGCCGGGCAAAAGGACGCGAACGCAGACGGCGTAAAAAGTCATAACTATATATATTCGCGTGGAATTCCGACTGCCATCCGAGCAAAAACATATTGCACTGCAATTTTTACACAGATTGTGTTTTTAATTAGGTGACGGAGCAAGATCGAATCGCATATGAATGTTTAGCACGTCGACCCGCCGCTCTTATTGTCTTAAAAGGGACGTTTTTTCGCACGGCTCAATTGGAATCGAAATGGCTCTTTGCTACCAGCGGTGGTACCTATAATACTTCCACAGGGATCTAATTAATTTTTACTACTGTTCCAAAATATTTACCAAATTGTATTGCTTTAAACGGGTCTTGGTTGTAGAAATATTCAGCTTGGAAAAATTATTATTAAACTTAGAAGAAATAGCAACTAAAGGCTCATTAAAGTGTTAAAGGAAAATTTGTATTGCGATGTTGGTAAAAAAAGAAGAGTGAATTGACCAGAAAAGAGTTGAAAAGGGGATAAAAAAGGCGGTTTAAAGAGATCTTGTAAGCACCGTTGATGTTAAAAGTGATAATACCGTTAAAAAGGAAGAAAAAGAAAAGATTATGTATTTTATGATACGGTTTGTTGGTGAAAAAATAACCATTTAGTTTAGAGCAGAAAATGCTGCATACGCCACTGTTAAAAAAGTGGTTCTTTAGCATCGTCTGGCTTTATTAAGTGCACATTTCATTTCAAAAATGTCCGTTTTTGTCGTATATGGAACGGAATTGAACGGGAATTAGCCAAGGTTTTCTCAACGCGTCCGATTCGAAAATATACGAGCGGTTTCGGCGAGCCGGGCGCAAAAAATCGCGCACATATCGTCTTCGTCGTCTCCTCTTTTCATAATTACATTTAAGAGATGTTGCTTTTCCAAATCGCGAACGATTAACGACTTTTTCATCGGCTGCGATGATATTTCTTGCGCGTGGTACCGAAGGGCATTTCGAGAATGACGAAGCGACACCATCGACGACGAACAAAGGGATATAACAGAATTCTTTTCCATTTGGTTTTTTTTTTAATTCTTCTCTCACAAAAATTATTATCAATTTTAGCAAACGATATTATACAACAAAGTATTCCCAACAGTATGGTAGTAATAACTTTTTTGTTTTTTTTTATAAAATTCTACAAAAGCCATTAAACAAACCAACGACTTTATCAAACAATTTTTTTTGTTATTAAAATTAATTCAACGAAACGAGACTGCAGGGACAGGTAGATTAATAGCAAGGCTTCGCCGGGCATTGCTTATTTAGTTAATTTCTCTATGGAGGAAGCTCTAAAACCGCGACAACACGTCCGCAATTTAAGTACTTCAGGTAAACTGCCTAAACTTAGTTAATACTTTATAAAAGACTTCGGCGTCTTCTGGCAGACACTACGTGAACAGCGAATTCCATTATATTTCGTTCAATTTTTCGAAGTTCAGTTTTCCAGAAAACGTGAGAAAATCCACCCGACTACTGGTCGAGTTTTTTCTTTGCATACAATATAATTTACGGTCTGCGCCCGGTAAAATTTAGACTAAACAATCAGTCAGACGGACTATCCGTTTCGAGCCAGCGGCTTGTGAGAACCCGACGATGGGCGCAAAAGAAAAAGAAGTCAAAGTTCTCTTAAATTTCACCGCTCCACTTGGTCGCTCAACGGCGGAAAGATAAACGTTTTTATCTGCATTGAAAATGATTCTTATTGGTTTTAATGTCGCAGCCGGCGATTGATATTTGAGGCGACTCCTACAGTGTGACCCAACAACAACAAAACAATTTCTGATGCACCGGGAGAAGATTGAATCTATCGAAGAGACGATTCATCAAGCATAATTACAAATCGTAATTTACGTATAGGAAAAGAATAACTAGTACAAAAAACAGTGCATGAAGGGAAACAATACGATTTAAAATCATCTCAGTTCAATCTAGAATTTTGCAACCTCTTATCTGAACATATCACTACGCCATAATGCTATTGTTTATGGAGATTTTGCTTTAGTAAACTAAAGAATATATATCTCTTCGGATTCTCGAATTAATTTTCTTGCCAGTCATCACCGTCATCATCTTCGACGAACAGTGTCCGACGATTCTCGTATACTTACAAAACACCAGCAAAAAGTGGAAACCTCCCAAGCGCATAAATACGCTACCTGAGAGAATCTGATGCATCAGTAAGCAAAGGAAATACTGGGTGGTTCAATAACAATTTCGTCTTGATTCGTCATTTTGTGATATTCCTTTTGTTTCGTCCATTTTAGAACTTCGAATCAATTAAACTGCTATTAGAAATTTATTTACTTAGAGGTAGAAGCTTCAATTTCGGCTATCCAATTCGGAGTGAGCTTTCAAGATAAACAGCACTTTCGAGTAAAATACGTTTTTTTTAATAATTCCTCCGCCAATACGTCTTACTAAGTAAAGAGGTCGTGCAGGTGTTACTAATTTGAAGATAGTGTTAAAATTTCTCAAACAAAATACATTGAGTGGCTTTTCTTGTTCTCGATGGATTAGGGTTATTCGAGCGAAAAAGTTTCGTAGACGTAGACCCGGGCAAAATATAAATAAAACGACGTCGACCTTACGCGGCGCTGTGCTTAATGAGAGAAAAAACGAGCCTCCGAACGAAGGGGAAGAAACAGAGAAGGGCGGTAATTTCATAAGAATTTTCTTCTTTTGATTCGAAAAGTTTCTCGCCTTTAAATGAAATCTGCTGTACAAACAAAAATGCCAGTGGATTATAAAAATATTATGATTCAATCCTGCGAATTTAACGGTCCAAGATAAATGTCATCCAAGGAAAAAAAATGTTAACATATGTGTTGCTTGGTTTAATGGAAAACGAATGTATTTTAATGACACTGTTAGTAGAAAACACCTTGTAATATAAACTATTCTGGAACATTACAGGTATAATCAAAACAAAGTAATATTTAGCCCGAGGAGACGTGGTCAATTCGATTCGGGATGCCGTTGCAGCTAATTTAAATGTAACGGCTACAACCATGACAAGCATTAATCCACAGTTAAATATTAGAGAACGGGTAAACATATTCCTTTCACGTTAACAAACAGATTTACTGCTTAATTACGTTCTGTATATTTTGGGAAGCGGAGCGTTTAGAAACTACCGAAAACTATTCAATTGGATTTGTTTGCATTATAACTGTCGGCGGGCATTGTTTGTTTGTTGCACGGCTGTTGATCAGTTGGAAATATTACCAAACAGATATTCACGTTAATTAAAAATCGAGTTTAACTAAATTATACGTTTCGAATAATTAGGAAGCTTAATAATTATTTGTTCCAAATTAATTTTTCTAATCTATCGATTAAGTTGCTTTAATTTCTGTTACTTTTAAATTAATTACAAACCTCTTCCTCTCGAATCGACTAATTATTAATGAACTATTAATTACTTTTTTTCCTAAACCCTCACTAAAATGATGGCCACCCCAAAGCGGAAATTAAGTAGTCAACAACCCTTAAAACGACTCTTTTATTATATTAGTGAAAAAAATACACAAATGAGAAAAATAATTAATTTCGAAAAGCGTAGGTAGAGGTGGAAAGAGAAAGTAACCGGCTGTTTTAATCGACCGGTAGGATTTTATATCCAATTTCTTGGTGGTTGCGTGAGAGAAGGCAGTTTAATTTATCTAGGAAGGAAGATGCGACAGGTACCCCAATTACAGATTTAAAATAAATTACCGGTTTCGGGGCTCATTAAGGCTGAAAATTCATTCGGGCTGTTGTGAAACATTACGAGCAACCATCAGCGGCGGTTCCACGTGCATTTTCGTACGAATTACTCCATTTTTACCATGGAATAATTTCTTACAGATTACTATTTAATTAATATTCACACAACATATTCGTACAATCCCATCAAGTTTCTCTACAAGCACAAACTTTTTATGTGGAAACGTTATAACTGAACCTTTTATACATTTTTTAACCTTAATTAAAGTAAGTTTCAATTAGTTGGAAGGTTTTTTACTGGAAACTTTATGTGTACAAAGGTCGTATACAAATTGAAAATAATATTTTTTGTACGCTACTGGTGCGCTTACAATAGTTAGTCGTTCTAATGATAAACCGCAACATGAAAGGTTAATAATTGTTTATGATTTCGTTTCTAATTAGGCCGTTGTTGGAATTGTGTGCCGTAATGAACAGAAGGACTTGTTTTAAAAACGTATAATTTGTAGGTATTACCGTGTAATTTCCGTCGTCGAAATTATCTTCTGGGTATAGATTAGAGTGGGCAGTGTTTGTACAAGGAATAGTTAAAGTATTTCCTCTATTAGTTCTATACAAAATGGCACATTAATACGTATAGTGAAGTTTATTAAAATGAATAAACAATATTTGCTGTTCATTAATTTTTCACAATGCCCCTTCAGATCAATCAAAACTCTTTTAATTTGTTTTCAACAATCCGGTATGTATTTTTCGAAATTAAAATTATTCTTTCTGCATCGGCCTCGTTATTCCCTCAACACTTCTCCGGCTGATTTAATTATCTTCGTTAAATCCACGAGCGAAATTTTTAAAACTTTTTAGACCAAAGCGATTTTTATTGAAGAATTACATTGCTCACACGACCGCGCCGGTTCGAAATATTAGCCTGGTCAAAAGTGCCTTTACAGAAAAACTTTTCAGTATATAATTTAATTTTTGGTGCATTTTTTGAGTGATTCAATAAAGGGACGCGTTACAGGAGATCCTTAAATGTGATTAGTTTTGTGGAAAGTAAGAAGAGATTTGTGATGTTGAGTTAAACTGCAGTTAGTTAAGCGATTTTTACACCTACATTTTCGTTAAATAAACAGCGAGTTAACCGTACTAACTCGTAATAAAATAAAGAGGCGAGGACGCATCACTTTGAGTGACGAGTAATATCGGCGCTGGGCCGCTTTCCCTGATTTCCAGGATTAAGCTAATTGATTAATGACTTCCATGCCGCATCGCGCCTCACGGTGTCGCCCGCTAGCCAACGTTTTCACTTCTTTTTTTCGTACTGTTTTTTTACACCCGCGTCGAAGCGACCTGGGCTATTAATCCTTTTGATCGACGACTTCAAAATGTCAGTGTTAACCCGAAAGACGTTTAAGTTTTTGTATGCTAATTGTCATAAATAATGCTCCTGTTAGTAAATATACAGAAATATCCAAAAATATTGAGTGATATATGGAGCGTTGGGGATTTTTTATTTGTAATCTTTTTAGTAATCTTTATTTCATAATTTATTAACTAATTTAACTTATTTAAGTATCTATTAATGCAATAATAGTCGATACCATCCTACTATAATTGCTTCATTCAACTTATACAATATTTTTCGTCCGAAATACTCGTAAATTCAAAGATCCAATGAAACACTGACTAAAGAATTAATCAATTTAACATTCTCGTAAATACAATAAAAGAGCGTAGGCATTTTTATTTACAAACAGCTACAAGCTCTAAAGTTTTTTTCCTTTAATTTTATACATCGAATCTGGCACCTACAAATTCTACCGAAAAGCCATAGCCACAATTTTGAAACGTTATGTTCTCGACCGTTCATAAACATCAGTTCGAACCCGGTGAACGTGTACCACACACTGAGCCTTATTTGGTTAAGAAATAAACGCGGACCGAACGTTACCGTCCAGTTTTATACATTGTTTTACCCATGAAAGAACAATTTCAATGTGATCAGACGCTAAACGATCGAGTGTGATACTCAAATGTACATAAAAATTAGGTACGAAAATTCTTTAGGTAGGAGGTACAATGCGATGGGTTACGAAGAATCCTCTTTATATTTAAACTTGTATCTATTTATAAGATAAAAAGGCGGCTCGTTTTGGAAACATAGCGAACAGCGGGTAGATAATTTCCCGGCGCGTAATTCACGTCGCACTTGATACGTACGGGTCGCGTCTCCGGGACGCAGGAAGCGGAATTTTCATTTCGAACGTAACTTTCGCGTAAAATATGACGTGACGCTTTCGCGTTCAAGGCACGTCCTAAATCATTTTGTCACAGAAAGTGATCCAATCAGGAAAAATAATAGGGTCAGCCCGTGCACAAAACGTTCTAACTGTGACAAACGACGTGCATTTATCACAAGCCGAATTCGCTATGCAAATGAAACGGGCGGGACATGGCCTGCAGGAGAGCCGGGCGCTTCCTGTGACGAAAATCTTTCTTCTAGGCCGTTTAATGGCCGCGATTTGTCATATTTTTAGAGAATATTTCTAGTTTATCTATACGATTTGTACGAGCAACATAATGAAGCTTTTATTTAAGGTTTGTTAATTAACTTTTTCCATTCCACTTATCAGGTATGTCACGAACGGAATAGTCGAGCTAATTTCCTTTATTTATCTATTTCGAATGCACTAAATCTCATCGAATGAAAATTAATCGGTTGTTATTCGAATCACGTAGTCAAACAGATGACCGATGACGGGCAATTCGAATTTATACGTATACACATCAAGTCGAATCGAAGTGGAATATCGTTTTGCATATATCGTTAACGGCATTAAATCGGATGCATTAAAGCGCGATCGATGGCGCAACGTTCGTGACGAAAACTTATAAATACTCCCGAGTATATCCGTATGGAGAGTAGGTACTTTTTTAAATTTCCACTCGAATGTTCGGAGATAAGAATAGCAGATAAAAAAATGTTTTTACGTTGAAACGTTTTACTAAATTACACTAAAATACCTGGGTAACTCAATATGTAAAAAAATGCACCGGCATTATTAGAAATATCGCACGGTGTGAATCTTGTAAAAAATCTTAAACAAATCGACGCGCCAGTCGCCCTATTCCCCGCTATCAATCACTCGGTATTAGCGATACGAATGCATCAGAACCAATTATAGTTTGACAGGAAATTGATAAGTTATTTGCTCTCGGATACTCTTCTAATTTACCTGTCAGTCGCAGTATCTGCACTACCGACGACATCTCGGCTCAAAATATTGAAAGAAATTTGTCTCTATCGGACTACGAGCGAACGCGCTCAATGCCACGCGAATTTATCGGGAATTGTTATCGCATTTTGAATGCGAACGAGTTCGGGCGATATTTTACCTGGAGAGCGACGGGAAATTACCTACTGCTTTTAAAAGATATAAGAAAAAGTAGGGCTTACGTTCGTCACTTCGTATCGTTCACATAACGACGCGAAGAGAAATAATGCGAATAAACAACATTTTCGAACGTCGTATCATTTAATTAAGTCAGTAAACCAGGCTTGAAATTCCGCGAAAGTAAGTTTTCGATTAGAAATTGTGTAGGGAATTTTCGTCGAGACTCTACTTCATCAACTTACTTCATCGCTGCAAGACTACACAACTTACTAACAATTTGAGAGCGCGGAGCGCAAGTAATCGCAAACCATTAGATCTCTTTACGAATTCAGTTTGATGTATCCGAAAGGTAACACGCAACTTTAATAACCTGCTCGCGAGAATTATAATCGAATAAAAGTCGAGTTTACCGACTGCAAATCGCTCGAGCGAGCCTCCTCAGTCTCACTTTGACCTGTAATGTGTTTAATGTTATTACATCAACGAGTGTTCGAGTCTAAACGCTCGATAGAAGTAAAAAAAAATCATTAAATATTAATCATCTGTAGCTAATCACGCGACAATGAGCACCGGAAATTAGCAACAACTACACCTATAAACCACACCGAGCACGTTCTTTGATAGTCGTACTGTGCAAATTATAGGTTGTCTTCAATCAATCGAATTGTCACGGTAATCGGTTCCGATAGAGTAAAATATCTGCAATTCAGATACATATCCATGGATGGTCGCAGTGCATGCCCGTGATGGCGATGTTCATTAATGCAACTGATGGGTCATTGAGCGTGGTCGACAGAACGACCGGAGAACTCCGTTCAAAACCATAGGCAGAGAGATCTAACTGTAAATCTTATTTTCAATAATTAATAATAGACAATAAAAATAGTGACATGCGGTTGAACAATCTTAGCTAGAATTTTGGTTTAACTTCCTCAATTTTGCATGCAATATCTTCTTACATCTAATCGAATATAGGCACATGTGTATTAGAGATTCAATCGAATCTAATGAATTTGCTTATGGCGATTTTGCTCAATATTTGGTCATGTCACTGGTCTCAGCAGCGTGTCGTGAACCAACCGGGCGGGTTAAAGGGAGAGGCGGTTTCGAATAATCAATGTATGCACTGTTGAACTACATTGTGTATGTGTGCCAGTAATGAGCCGTGTCCTTCAGTTCGAATCGTTGGTCGTGTTTTATGAGTCGAAATATCGGCGAATTACCATAAAACAAGCGCATAAAAAATCAACCGATCACTTTCTCGATGCTCATACGCTTCGTATAAAACGTCCTGATAATTTCGCGCAAAGGAAAACGGAATTCCCGGCGATGATGAGGCGGTGGCGTGTGTCTGTGAAAAATGTTCGAATGCGTTTCCAGTGATTGATTCGCATTTAATTGAACGCGTCGGAGGGAAGACGAGACGTCGAACGATCAACAAACAGCAGAGGAATCTGCTAATAAAGAGCTTTATAATTTTCCCGCGGCGCCGACACGGAATGTTCTATTATTAATTGCGAATCGAGGATGCCATTATTCTACAATTAAGGGAAGTTTCGCATTAAACGACGCTTCGTACTTCGGTACCCGATGTTGTTTTTTGTAAGGATCCGTCTTCGTCAGTTCTGCTTAAAGAAAATTCTCGGTGGAAAGAGATCCGCGCGAAATCGCCGATTCAAAAGTGATTGATTCCCGAACGCGTTGGACGTTCAATCTTCGACGGAGTGCAACAAATTATAAAGACGATACGTTTTACGAACTAATCACTTAGTGCACCGCTCGAGGCGCAATTCTCCCCGGGAGCCTTCTGTACTCGCAGCGGGGCATTCTGTTGCATGTTGCATCCTGCTCGAGAATTAGCCGACCGGTTTGCAATAACTAAAGCCATCCTTACACCTCTGTAATAAACTGGAGAAGCTTGAATTTATCCGCTGAGTATTTACCTCATAGATTTTTCCTTTAGAATTTCTATTAAAACTTCTGAACTCTCATACAATAAACCATTAAATAATTCAACTTTGAGGAGTTATAAAAAATGCAAAAGACGAAGATCCACGCATCCATCAAACTCGAATTGCCTGATAGTAATTTCCGTATTAATCGGGCTTTACGGCTGCCGCAAATTACTCTCGATCTCTTGCCTTTTTTTGGGGTAAATCGAAAACAATTTGTTATCGATTGGAGAAGATGACGGTGTATCGAAGAGGACGTACGAACGTCGAAGGAAAAAGGAACGGAGGCGAATGAGATGAGGAAAACCTTGACCTACTTGCGGAAAACGGAACGAAAATTTCCGGCGCGATCGCGTCATGCAGAGTGGCTGTTCGAAGCCTCAATTTTCTTTTTAATTAGGTTTTTCGTTTGTGCCCAGTTCATTGCATTTTTTTTAATAATTTAGTGGTTATGATGGGGTAAAGTAAAAGAAGCTTCTTTCGTTACAAAAATATGTTAGTGGTGTAATGTCTAAAATACATATCAAAATTTATACCAATTATAAAAGGCCTACATTAAATCCTGAACGTTATATTGAAATGCTCTAGCTCTTTAATCTCCTTTAATCTTCTTGATTTCCATTGCCCACTTTTTGATCTTTTAATTCACCGAAATTCCCGAGCCAAATACCCATGGGTAATGCACCAATTCGTTTGTTATTCGCTTGCAAAAAACATGTTCACATCGAGCTCGCCGTTTTAAATATTCACCGATTTGGCAAAAACTTCACGTATCGATTGGTTTCAAAAGTAAACAAAAACCGCACATTAACCGATTGAATTTTTAGGCCGCTCCAGCTGCTATTCATAATATTCCTGTAATATTTCCCGGTGAGATATGTTCTGTATAGACCCTATAAACAAACTCCTTTTCTCCATTTGGCGCTACCAAACAGATTTACTGCTTAATTACGCCTCCTATAAGGGGTATTTTGTGTTGGGCGACGCAACGCTGAAATTAATTCGCGTGTTCGTTTACCGCTCTTTAATATAAGCATCCAGAGGAGCCACGGAAGCGTGCAAACGTTTGCACTGTAAAATAAAGATTTGCTATATGGTGTACTTTTGCTAATAAAAGGGAATCGCTGTATAGCATTAATTGCGGCTTAAAAAGATTCGCGCCTGAACCAAAAGCGTTACTAATGAGTGTAATTAATAAATAACACCTGCTGCATAATTACCAATTAAAACAAACAGAATGTTAGATTTAAATATCCACATACTGTTATAGTAAATCAATATATTTGGGTAGTACCTAATAAAATAAGTCATCAAGTGGAGTTATTAAAACGTATAATAAAGTTAATGCTGCATGGCATAACATTCATCTCAGTGTATATTTCTGCGAGATATATATATATTTTCCAAAACTTTTTTATGCCCAGCGCGAACATAAATTCACCATATCACGGGGTAAGGCCCTTGATTGATATTTATGTTATTTCTATCTGGGAAAAACGAGAAGCGAAAGCGAAAAGGAAACAAAAGAAATACGGCCGGACTTCTAAATAAAAGCAAAATCAAGTTGCAGACTTAGCAGACTATATTTCTTCGTCTCGAATGCATCCCATAAGTCGGACGGAAGTGTTCCCGGGGACCGAAAAGGTCATTTCTCTAGGAAGCAAAAACCGAAGGGGAAGAGTCCCGGGGTCTTTAGGGCCTTCAGCTCCGCACGGCTAGATAAAGACGTGTTTTTACTTTTTAATAGTCGCGGAATTTTCAACAGAAATTCTGCAGATTTCCAAGAATGTTGCATTCACGTATTTATATCACATTCCACGTCTTATTCTTATGGTATATTAAAGAAGGCAAATTGAGCTTTTTCACAAAAACATACTAAATGCCTATAAATCAGCGAATCTATAGAACATTTTAAAAGTGTTTTTCGGTATACTTATTATATTTGAATAACAACATTCCAGTCGAGGAAATACCCTACCGCTTCAAGGAGGCATATTGCATAAAGATTCTCCTCGCGAAGTTTTATTTCTAATTAAGGGGGCAAGACCATCGTGAGGGCGAGGGTGAAAAGCACAGCAGACCGATGAATTGTTTACTCTTGAGGTATCTCAGTCGTTCGTTGTTCGTTCATTACATTATAAGAAGAGATTGAAATTAGCTGGGGGAATTCGCAAAAATTTGATCAAGTTGCGATGAAGTTTTCTGATAAGTAATTAAAGATGCAGCGTCTGTACGAGTAAAAGTGTATACCATTTTGACCGGACTAATCATCCCCTAGTCTATTTATAGATTTGAAATGCCGCACATGTCATTCAGAAAATTTCGCCATTTCCCATTTCTATCACCGGTTTCTTTTCCTCAAATGAATAATTTAAGGAATCTCACATGTCGGCGTTATGTATCTTAAATGAGGATATCTCTTTCATTCGCTTATTTCCTGCGCACGTCTTTTATTTCGAAGATTTATTATAACACCGGGTCAGGTGAAGGAATTGCGGCACAATGGAGTAACTTGCAAGCTCAAAGTTCCATCTTATTTCCATTCGAATAGACAATCACAAGATCGAATTTGAATTCTTATTGTCGAAGTTCCACCGGCCGGATAAATTCGGCGGTGAAAAGACGGATACGCGATCAAACGAAAGCCAAATGACCACGCGGAACGTGCACAAAACTCGCATGCAGAATGCACAAGCAAAACATTGATTGGCACAGTGAGATAAAAATATTCAAATCGCCGGCAATTCAACGCAAGGGTTGATTATTGCGGTTATGAAAGTTTCTTTAAATCAATATTTTTAGTCGTTAAATAATGAATAAAATTGCTAGGTTTTATATAGAAACGATGTTAATAAATTTTTGTAAACAAATTTATAGCTAAATTATTCGTGAATTTAAAAGCAGTAAAAAATTTAGGTTTCTCAAGTTTCCTCTAACGGATTTTCAACTGATATTTGGGCAATTTTGTACCCGATGTTTAGAAAACTAATCCTAGCCATAAATTTAAAAATAAAATAAAGGCTATTAATTTTATTTGTCACCTTATAAAACCCTACATAAATATGTTATTTAATAGTACCAGCTATAGAGAAAAGTATCAATTCGCTATTTTATTGACCTCTCAATTACTTATTTACTAAACAAAAAGGCACACCTTTTCTTTTCCTTAGATGTTATAAAAATACGACCTTTCTTCGACAAAATTATTACCTTTTAAATATTCAAAAGTAACACAAACTCGCGTAATAAACGTCAATGATATCTACAATCTACAACCGGTGTCGGGGCTGTAAATTCACTTTGCGATGAGGATATAATTTCAATGATCGAATTTGTTAGCAGAAACTCGCTTATCGATCAAACAATTTGTTTAAATTTTAACTTTATGACCGCCATTAAATTTACACGTGTACTCGTGTTGACGTTATTTATCGATTGCCTTTTCACTCCTTTCAGATGATCACATTCTTTATACGAAAGTCCTGAATTTTATTTCCACGTATTGGGAAACCACTGCTTCATTCATATTCTTGTACTAATTAAAATTTACTCTGTACATATAATTAATTTTATTATTCATGTTTTCTAGTGTGTGATATTCATGTGGGCCTGAACAAAGCATAGACACAAAAAATCTTGTATACAAACACCTTATAAAGGGCCATCGTCTTTTCACCTGGATGTACGACACGGGTTTTCCATTTTTCCATCTTATCGATTCGGTTAATCTCTTATTTTCATCAACGAGTTGAATAGCTGCTATCGAATCGGGTCATCAGCTCGTTTCACTGTTCAAAATTGGCATATTTTATTCAGAAGGTGAGTTACAAGGGCTAGATGGAGTTCGCTCGCCTTCCTTCTCTCGCCAAATACATTCTATCCGTCTAGGGACCACTAATACTCAGGAATATCGTCGAGTATTTGACCCAATTTGCGAGGGTCTTGAGGAGAATCAGGAATTGTGTTCAATGCGCCGGTATACAGCCAAATTTTGGTTTCTTTTCACATAATCTTTATTCCTTATTTATATCTTTTACTTAACTTTTTTTAATTGTGTTTAAACTTACACAGTTGAAAAAAAAGTTTTAATTTTTTATCGTTATGTAGTCCCTTATTATACTAGTTGTTATAATAGGTTATAAAACTTTATAAAATAATGAGGAAAAATGATAGGATGAAATTTTCTATGCTATCCTTACATTGTTAGGCAAACTTTAAAATAGGTTCTCCGGAGAAGGCCAACTCTTGTATTCTTTCCGGGGCTATCGGGCACACAAAGTACCGATTTAATTGAATCTTAAGCAAATAGCCGGATCGTCTGAAATTCCCGAAGAACTTAAATAATTGATAACATCGAGAAGTTACCGAGTGTACGGGCGAAACTTTGATTCAGTTTGGGCAATAGAGATTAAAACAATTCGAAATCGGGCAAGTTTCGCGGCGCAACTATTACTCTTTCGGCATGGTAATTTATGCGGAAGACGGTTCGAATCTCAACAAAGCGCCGGGCGGGTTATTAGAGGAATTATTCTTCGACGCGAGGCGGTGAACGGAGTTTATTAAGCCGGCAGTTTAATTCCGAAGAATTTTATAGAAGAAAAACACGATGCTTCTAAATTATTTCGTTTCATTCGCGTCCGATATAATTAGCTCCCCTAACACTCGATTTAACATCAATCGGTATCAATAGGGCTGATTTGATCTCATCAGAATTTATGGGATGGCGCTGGTCGGAGCCGATGCACTTCCATCAGCAGAAATAAACTAACGACTAATTAGTTTATTGTTTTGTCCGTCCCTTTTTGGCCGAAAACGGGTCATTAGCGTAATTTTCGAACCCGCCCCAATTACGCCCCGTCAGTTAAGGTTGTCGACGTTGTACTACCTTCATTTCCGCCCTTCTGTTTTCCCGCCGCACGAATAACGCTCATAAGCGGAGAATTAAAGGTTAAAATTATCAAAAAAATATATACAAAATTTCTTAGTTGTAGATTCAACTCGCTATTTTACTTTTAATAGATCTTCATGTCGCTTCGTTGGGTTAAATTAAATAAAACTACATTAGAGATATAAAGAGTAATTTAAACTGCGATTCGCATTTCATTAAATATTTCATTAATTCCCCAAACTGCATTCCATCAATCACGAGTTTATTAACTCACCCTCGAAAAAACGGCCATTTATTTCACTGGCATCACGAGCTCCGTAATATTTTCGACCCTTAATAAAAAATACGGCCCATTATATTTGATAAGGTTAAAATTTCGTGTTCTTATTTCTGATTAGCGGTACAGATGGTGCCTCCCTTACTATGCCCTAGGGCACCCCATCGTGCCGTAGAGACCCTTTCGACCGGCGTAATTTTCTAAGTTTATAACGACTCGGAATTTCAGATATAAATAGTGTTTGTTATACCGCCGACATAATAAATATCGAAAATGACGTAAATTAGTCTCAGAGGTCCGATTATTCTTTTCTCTTACATAATTCACCTTTAATATTTAAGAACCAATCTAATTAAATTTAATCAAAATCATATTACGTAACAAAAACTATAAAATTTTACTTAGCGTTAATAATGGTACAATAATTCTGTTGGAACTCCGTATTTTTTGATGATATTCGATTCCTACCGCTCGTACTATTTTAGTATCTACAAATTGGTTATTAATAAATTTGAATAAAAACCATCATAAAAGCGGGAGGTTCTCAAAAACATTTTAATCGCCCGACATGTTATGGGTCAACGAAGAATTATGGACTTTGATCCGACTCGGTCGTAATTTTGGAAATAACCTTTTTGTATACGCACTCAACGAAGGTCCATAATTATTAAATATTAATAGGTAATTAAGTATGCTCGCTCAGTAATCCTAGGGCGAACTAATAACCAAGATGAAAACGCAGCAAAATGGTATTTAATATTCAATATTTAAAAAGCATCGTTGCACAAATAATAAAAAATAGAGCGGAAAATCAATTTAACTAAAATTACATTTCCCATTCAAGCTTCATTTTATGTTGTTAAGATACTCATTCCTTGCCATTCGCCCGATTAACCCCATATTTCTTGTCTTGCGCCGAGCCATTTAATGAATAAAATAAGAATTAATACCCGCTGAAGACGAACAACAAATGAATTAACGCCGTTAACAGGATTAATTTTTAGATCTACAAGTGAAGCAGGCACGACGGAGCGTTTAATGGGGTTTAATAAATTTTATCGAAAAGGATGAGAGCGGGATGAGGTTCAGTAAGCCGATGGTGGAGAGAAAAACGAATGAAAATTCCTCAGATGTGCTTGAGTACGCCAAGAAAGCAATATAAAAGAGTTTTAGTGAAAGAATTAGATAATATTATTCGTGAAAATTGTGTCTATTCGTCGTCAAAATCCGTCAATTATGTAACAGGGAACCCGACTTGTCACGGACACCTTTCCAACAAGACGGCATTCGAGATCGCAAGAACTTCAAAAAGCAAAAAAAGCCAACCGCAAGGATATATATGAAATTGGATTTCGACGAGCAAAGGAAAACTTTCGAACTTTTCTCCGACGTTTCCACTATTTCGAATGGATAAAACGAGAGCTGGATTGAACCGAACTGAAGTTGAATAGTGCCCAGCGTGACGTGAAACTCTCATTAGGCGCGGCCAGGGACGTAGATAAGGAACTCAAAAAACAAAGTTCGTTTATACAAGAAAATCGTCCCCGGAGAGGTAGATTAACTTACAGAAACGAGGTCATTTGAAACAGGATTCGTTTTAATCGAATTAAAATTGTACTTCCATCTACTCTAGTTTAGTTGCACCTTAGTTGTATTCGTATACATTCAGAAGAAGTATCATGTAAAAATTCGACTTCGTTTTGAATTGCAAAAACGTGCAAAAGATCAAACTCAAACAATGGCCGATCCTGTACAAATTTAATCACTGCCGAAAGCTCGCCCGGAAAAAAAAGAGGAAAAATCCACCAGAATGTGTACCGGCACGTAATTACTCTTTTCTTTTCGTTCCAATTGATTCTGACAGTTGGAAATGGATTTGAAACGACAATTGCTCCTGGTAGGAAGAGACTTTCCCCCTTTTCGTTTCCTTTCCATTCCGGTTCGTACCCCTACAGAATATCGATAAAATGATTCAATTAATTCCTTTCAAGAGCGCGAACAGTTTCCCGAGGCAATAACTTTTCCGATACATAGGAATTTCGCATGAACATATAGTGGAGGTGATTCGGCTCAAAACGACCCTATTGAAACAAAAAAACCTAACACAGATTAAAATAATTCACAATTGATTCCAGAAAGTAGCAATTTAAATACAATTATGAAGAAGAGAGTTGAAAGTCACACATGGATAAATGATTAAACATTATTTCTAGTTATCTTTAAACTTTTCTATGATACTTAGTTGAGTCAACTTGAATAATATTCTCTCATTTAATTTGACTTGATAGGGCAGTTTTTTCCTGCATACCGCTGCTGCTAGTGGAAGTTCACATATAGTCCTATATTCCCATATCCGGAAGGAAGACGAAGAACCGTATTGTCAAAGGGTCTAAAAGGAAGATAAATCCTTTGGAGTGAGATTAGCTTTTTGTTTGATGTGTGACGATTTCGAAAGTTCTTTTCTTATTTCCCATAGGGGTGTGACCCGTTCAATATTCAAATATGCGTTCGGCGTGAAAAGAGGATTCAAATTCTGGAATGTTTAGCGTAGGAATATTTTTCCAACGGAGCCATTCTTATGCAAAGACAGGAACAAAACGTTCGAAATCGAGGACGCTTGTTTGAATGCTAGACCGTGATTTCTGCGAAAAAAAGCGCGGATTTTTCCGAGCTTCTGATCTTCGACAGTCCCATTGTTTTCGATTTTTCGGCGTTACTGTACCTATAAATATTCGATAGTAAAATCCAATTCATCTCAATTCGAGCTTCACTTTGTTGATTTTATTAAATAAATAATTCATAATCATATGTTCACGTTTCGTAAACTCGTCTCGTATTCGGTTTATACCTGATTCGCTTTCTAATATTTCATGATATTCAAAAATGTTCATCTAAATGCATGAGGTGTTTCGTGAAGAACCCGCCCTCTCGGTTAGTTGTTCCGAAGTCATGCTGCTTTGTAAATAATCATTTTATACTCGCATTAATATTTTGTTTGACCAGCTCGGATTCCATGTAATAAGACTATTTCGATTCAAATTGCTCCTTGCCGTTCTGCTCGCCGAATGAATTACTTAAAACGGTTTGTTACGTACTGAGCGCATGATAATTTTATGTGCCTTATGAATGCGAGGATAAGATATTGTCCTTTGCCGGTCGCCGGTTTTCGTGCACAAACATCGCCGGAATCTCGTTATAATTCGTAGCGCTCTTCGCGCAGCTATTTTCGCGCATCTCGGGGTTTTCGCTATTCCTATCGATCTGCACCCATCTAATCTGAATACCGCGATTCTTTTTGCGACTATAAAACTCACCTGCTATCCCGTCGATATCTCACGAGCTGCGCTTTTTATCATCAACCGCTGGCTCGACGGGAAATGTGGGAGTGTATCCAAAGTTCAAAACAGTACGATCAATTGAATATATACGCGTAATTTATTTATAAAACAATTGAGGAGCTCCGGGTGGTCTTCGAAGTGTGTCAAAGCAAACAATTGAATGTCGATGGTATTTTTTAGTGGACGAGCGAGAGCGTATTGAATTCGCCATGCTAAGAAATTGATTGTAGATATTAACGTCGCTAATTAAGAAAAGTTCCTCTTAATAATAGGTAGAAAATGGGTACGAATAATAGAGATAATTTAAAAATTTGTATTTATTTTTTATCTACAGTAAAAAAGAAATCTTTAATTATGTAGGAAATTAGTATTTGTTCGTGATTTCTTTGAATATGTTGTATGAATAATTATTTATTCCGTGATGTGTTTCTTCAATTGTATACTAATATAAAATAACTCATAATTACTATATTTTTTTCATGCTGGGAACATTCCTTTTCCGCGTCAAAACAGGTGAGTTCAAACATACTGACAAATAATTCGTTTCCTTGTATATTATTGGGCGTGTTGGAATATTTTCATACTAATTCAAATTTCTTCTGGCATACTGTGTAAATACGGCTACATAGGTAGGTATAGATGCATTAAAGCGCTATTTCCATACCGGCCATTGTATCGGACACTTGAGTTGCTCTTTGATTTGAATTATTAACGACCACGTAGGTACGAAACATATGTTTAAACATTCTTTCCCTTTGTTAACACGAATTTATACGTTTCGATTGTGCGAACAACCGGAATTGATGCCTTTCGAATTATGCTTCAATTATGTTAGATAAATCATATCAAACATACAATTTAACAGAAATAGCTATGGAAGTACGATGCGCAATGGTTTGCATTATAATGTAAAGTTCGCGCAAGTCATATTTCCAGCTACTCTTGTAGCTATAATTTTCGGTAATTTCATTTTTGCAATGAATATTAATCTCACTTCGCGGTTTTTAATAACATAAATTTCGTTGTCTCGGTGATTATGCATTCTTTCTAATCTACCCCCGTAAATTAGTAAATTTAGCAACGTTTATGAGGCTGTAAAAATCGCTAAAAGATTTTTAAAACGCCCAAATTGCATAAAAGTTAATAATCATTAAGAGTTTATCGTGTTTTACGGCTACTTTAGTGCATATTAATCGAAAAGGGGATACTTGAAAGTGCACTAAAACCGTTAATCAATTTGAACGAACTTTTAGCGTCACGATATAAATACGCGTACACGCTCGGGTATTACGGTTGTAAATAATTATTTATACGCTATCTCGAGACGTCGATGTCTCCATTATGGCCTGATTGAAGTCGTTGGACTTAAAAAGAGCAGCTCTCGATGAATTAAAAAAAATCTTGAAATATATCCCTTTTTTATTGGCACTTAAAAATGATGATGGTTCAAAATTAATTACTATATTATTAATTACAATTAATATAATTGGAGATTGTTAATATTATAAAAATTAGCAAACTGATTTGTTTATCTTTCAATGGTTTATATTAAGAAGTGGTGGTGAGTGGTTGGGAACAGGACACAGTTGTCAAAATAACATGTCTATCGAGGAAATGGGTGAATTATTGGGTTCCGTACGGACTTCGAAAAACGCATATGGTCTTTAAAGGGGATGTGTAGGAGAGTAATATGTATCTAAATATTCGAAACTTTTTCCAAGAATTTAAGAAAGATTTCACAACTGTTGTGAATTAGTTTCCAGGCATATTTTTTAGAAAAGTGTAGTCGAAGAATTTTTAGAAACACGAACTGAAAAAGGAGCATAAAGGCCGAATTCTACGACTTTATTTCCTACATTGTCGAAGTTTCACGTATGGAAATTCTGAAATTCGACCGGCCAGGGAGCGGATTTGTCATTTTATTGTGAAGTTTTCCGTATACCGATATGGAAATGTGTATTAACTACTATTCGATAGCTCCCAAAACTTTTCGCTCGCTTATCCCAAACGGAGGAAAATTCCGGAGCGAGGCCTTTTTTCAGAAATATTCGCTACGACTTCGCTCCCTGCCGATATGTAGCACATGTTATAAATGGAACTTAGTTTGAGTTCAGTTGAATTCTATTCTTTACATCGCAAAATTGATTTATTTGCTTGTTTTTTAGGATGATTTAGGTTAGTAAAATTAACTTCTAAATTAGGAAATATCCAATTTGTTTTCTACATTTTTTAAATAATTTAAAATTTATTTTAAAATTCCTCTAGATGCAATATGTAAAGAACACAAGGTCTTATTGGAGTCGATATTCGTATCGATGCTAGGAAACGTAGATGCTTATAACAATGTTAGTTTTACTTACTAGAGGCGACGTCGAGTGCTCTACGGAAGAGCCTTTTATCCGGAATTTCAATAAAATTTCAAAGGTAACAAATGAAAAAAAGACGACACAATAGACTTTATTGGTTCGAGATTTTCGAGCCATTCGCCGTATAGATGGGAAAATGCTGCATCGATGGAATATAATGAGATTCGATTTTTGTTCGGGATCAAATCATAACAAACTAGAAAAATTCTA
Source organism: Phyllotreta striolata (assembly GCA_918026865.1). Classification (NCBI taxonomy): domain Eukaryota; kingdom Metazoa; phylum Arthropoda; class Insecta; order Coleoptera; family Chrysomelidae; genus Phyllotreta; species Phyllotreta striolata. Next base: position 14,202,740 of record OU900094.1, on the reverse strand, counting down.
TTGTGCTTTTAAGCATTCGAATTCAACGTCTAGTAACATTGAAAACAAATAAGAACTGTACTATAAATTCATTAATTTCGTTTATTATAATGCGTTTATTCTTGTTTATTCCTAATGATGAATGAACATTTCCTATTTACGTTCCTATTTAATATTATTTGACTACTTTCATATACACAAAAACAGAAAAGTAAGTGGGAAGAATGTCTGTTGATCATACATTGTAATTCCTGAAGGGTTGTAAAACAATTACTCACTGTCAGACGAACGTGTTAGATCGTAGCGATGTTGCCAGAGTTAGTATGATTAATTAGAACATTCGAAAAATCAAACAACCCTTAATTTATGAAATTGTTTTTAAAACTTCGAAGAGTTTTTGAACAATCGGATTTCATTCAATTAAAAATATTTTAAGAATAAAATTTTAATCACCGGCCAAATCTAAAAAAAATCCTAATATAACTTCCACCTGAAACTTCGAAATAACAAAGAAAGTAAAGGAAGAAATTCCTCATTCCTCGCGGCAATAAACCCGGTGGAATATTATCAAGATAAGCAGGCGAAATTAGTATGGCCACAAAGAGAGTAATCGCCTTAATATTCATTTAAAATTCACCTCCCGCTCGTTGAGACAAGAAAAAAATAACGAACGACTCCTGGCTCTCCGCTGCCGGGGTACCTGTCTGAATTTTAAAATTTTTCTAACGTACGATTCCGCTCCTCCGGCTTATCTACGTTTCCTCGGAGAGGAAGCGGCGAAGAGATAAAAGGCGAAGCCCGGAACGCCGCGGAAGGAGCGACTTTCTTTCGGAATTCGTTACAAATTCGGGCTAGTATGAGAATAATTATTGCCGAGAGGCGCTTCCTCTTCGGCTAGGATGTGCGCTTTGTAGCGCTTAATGAACAATAAATGTTTAAAAACGCATCGGGCCGAAATTTATGTCGTTACTTGAAAGCGAGTATAACGATTAACAAAAAAAAAACAACGAAATAATCGAGACATAACGTTGCCGGGAACCTCAACTTGATTGTATTCACCGGGAGATGGAGGCGCTCTTCCGCGATTCGGATAATGGAGCAATTTAATGTATTTTCCAGGTTCAAACGGATATAAATCTGCACGTAAACCCTTCAACAAGAGTAATAAGAGCACCTGCGTGCTTTGTTTGTCTATTTTCTATCACCACCCAGCGACTTCAAACGTATAACCTCCATTCAGTGCAATTCCTTTGCAGTATAAATTAACAGGATATGTAATGTTTGTAAAAATAAATAGATTTCCCATTAATACCTACTCTTGAAGACGGTGTTTTCAACTTGTTGAAATGCGTCTTCATTCAATAAAATTAATCATTTCATGATCGCGAGTAGTCGATTTATTAGTTTTAAAAAGAAAAATCAACAAACAAACATTCCTGTTGAATTAAAACGATCCATTATTTTAGCGGGGGCTGAAAAAAGCGAAATAACATTTCGGTCTGCACTAGCATGTAATATCAACAGAACGTGTGAAAGCACAACTGAACGACCATCTGTTTCGGCATAATATTCTGAGCACACCGCAGATAACGGCCTGCTAGGCTTTTACTGCTCTTTCCGTCTATCTCTCCCTTTTCCTGCTGCCCCGCATCGGGTAGTGGATTTCGACTAAATTTGTACCGTTTTTTTTATTCCTAACTCGTTTAGTTTAATATAACTATTCGAGAAATTCCAATATTCAACTGGCGTGTAACTACCTGCTTGTATTCAAGTTATTCAAAACCTCTATGAGCACATATCAAAGTCCAAAACTTGCCTGTAATATTGAATCATCGAAAGTATTTTCTACGGGCATTGTGTTGGTTTTCTGGGTTCAATGTTCGCAATATTCGTTGATTGTAAGTAAATTAAAGAGTACCGGACAATGGCAATACGTAGGAGTGGCTGATCCCGAGACAAGACATTAACACACACACATACACAAATACCCTTTACCGTGACAGTTCTTTACGCTGTTGCCAAATACTAAATTTTCCTCCAATAGCTCCTTTTAAAACTGATAAATCATTGAAGCAAAGTTCCTGGTAAGATCGGTTAATTATGTTACCAACTTTATACATGGAGAAAATCTGTATTATTATTGACTCTTTTTTTTATACGTTTCCGCATCAGTCGTAGTTATGCTGATATTGGCAAACATTGTTGCAAATTCGTACGAAAATTACGGACGTGCCAAATCGAAACAACCTATAAAGAAGCATCAGCGCTTCCTAATTGTGATTTATGCTGTTTACAGTAGCAAAAGACGTGAATAATGGAGTAATACTAATTTATTGTCGGCCGCGTATGCAAATCGCATAATAGGATTATCTTTTATAGTTCGAATAACACCAGATGCGTTGAAATTGTTACAAAATTCGACAATGAAACCTCGAGCTGTCTGTTCACATTCTTTCAATTAACTCACGTTGCAAACACAAACTTCTTCATTTATTAAAAAAATCCCTCACTCTAGAGTACCATATACTAACTAATTACTAAACAAATTGCCTAATCTATTGTACAGTAATTTGCATTTAAAGTTCCCGAAGTAAATTTGTGTATAATTCCGAAGTTTCCAGCACAGCGTCAAGTTAGGAATCTTCAATTCCAACTATCTCCACAATTTTATTTCCCCGGCAATTCCTCGGCATAATTTCGACATATTCTCGAAACATTTTTAAGCTCCTCCCGTTTCCGCGGAAAATTTATTCGACTCGTAAAGTCGAGCTAACAAAACAAAGGTCACTCGTTCATTCCGCATACCTAATTATCTTTGTTTTCCATTCCACTCAATAATTCTCGGCGCGGCAGAAGGATCGACTTCGCCGGCGAGAACACGTACGAAGTAACATGAGTTTGTCCTACATAAGGATCGCCGTGCAACACGGTCTCCTTGTTCTACAACTATCCGCCGACCTCGTAAAGAATGGGCGCATATTAGCTTCGCCGAGTTGTTTCTGGATATTTCTCGTTCGTTTTGCGTTTTTCCTTTTTCGAATGATATGTTACTCGATTAGGTACGTTCAGGCTCCTCTTCGCTGGTATAATAATGCCTAATGATCGAATCGCTAAATGACAAATTGGTTAATATAAACTTATATAAAATATATACACAATTATCGTAAATGATGGATCGACCAACAGATAAAACTATGACTAAGATGGATAGAAATTGTTGAGATTATTAGAAGGCAACACAAATTGCTATTAATGCATTCCATTGTTGGAGATAATCCAATATTTATTAAACCCTTGATAAGTTAATATAATTCTGAACCAACTTGTAAAGGTGATAACAGGAGTGCATCAACGTCAACTTAGAGTCTGTATAGTAGGGTGAACTGGTATTGTATCCCTCTTGACGTCCAACAGTAATCTTGATTGACTGGTTTAACACAACTTATAAGTTCGAAACGTCGTCGATTTCAATAAATCAATCAATCATTCGCGATACAATACAGTAGCGGAATGATGGAAGGCGCGAATTGCGTAATAGTTTCCCATCATCGCTCTCATTTGAAACAATTAGATCTCCTTGTCAGGACAATCGAGAGCTCGCGTCTCGCTCTGCGACTCCCCGAGCACATCATGGCATCGCACTTTTCGTTCGAATGTACTCAACTTTCTGAAGCAACAGTGGATGTGTTCGTCGAAATGGAAAGATATAAATTGCAATCAAGTGTTTTAGCCCGAGTCGCGCCACCAACGTCGCCAAAGATTTATATTGTTTCAGTGTCGTATTGGCTTGAAATATTTTAATTTTATGGATGGAAGTTAAATCGGTCGAAAAATTGAATTGTTCCCTCCGCGAAACAAAGCAGAATACGCCGACTTCATCAATCCTCCGTCCGTCTAATTCATATAGAGGATGTGTGTCTCAATAATATTATAGGATAACATTTGCTCTGGTTAGGTTTTAAGCAAATTGAAATATATTTAATTTCATTCATAATTTTATCAATCCTAGTAGTTAGATCGCAAAGAAAATAACGTTAAATATCTATAAAAAAGACACCAAACTCCGCGGAGTCATCGAAACTAATTAAACTCTTCTGTGGTAAATCGACCGACTTAATTAAAATTTCAAATATTTCAATTATTCCCGACGCTCATTCGGACCCGTTCCATCCACAGGTTTTTTTATAATATCTTTCCTTCCCTCCGGTAATTTTCTTGCTCGCCGGTCCCTGCTCCCCGCGATATAATTTATCGACTCGAAACGGCAAAACTCTTTCGTAGATCTTTAATTGGACACTATAAATTTCGTAGGCGCATGAAAAACGTATCACCTCCTCAGTGGCGTCCTTTCCCCCACAATTACTAGACCATCCACAACTTCGGAAAACTACTAAGAATACTAAAAATCGAGTTTTTTAAAAGAAACAGGGTTGTTTCAAATGGTTAAATTGAGCTTAGATGTAGCTAAAGGAATACTGTTTGTTTGCGCAGATCACGTCCGCAGCCATTCGTGATGAAGTGTATCTCAATATTGAATGTTTATAATAGTTATTATTATTTGAGAAGGAATATTAATCAAATGTGTTCGATTGGAGCAGGAGTTGCATTTATGGGAGGACGTCCGCTAAGCGCCGAGCGGCCGGATACGCCCGTGCGCGACAAGATAAATTAAATTCATTCGATTTATGAATATAATTAGCGTGTAATTAAGCAAAGCTCCGTATCGAGTGACTTTTTAACGTATCGCGAAGATGCCGTCGTAAATTCGACCCACGCTCGTTCATCGTTTGTCGCCCGGAGTTTCGCACCGGGTATAGTAATATACGCGGTGATCGCTCGACGGGCGAAAATTCGGGATCGGATGGTCTTCGGTGGATTTGCTGGCGGAAGGAGGGAGCGTTTGCACCTCGACTTTTCGACGTTCCGGCAGAGAATGTTTTTTTAATTATTCAAAACCCCATTATTCCGTAATTTATTCTTAGGAGATTTCGCGAGTTCGTTCGCCGAGGATTTTATTCATTAAATCCCGACTGATTGAGGCTGCATTATTCACGACGGGAGCGGATTCTTTTTTCGACGGCGACACGGGAAAATCGCGAACGGTTTGTGTATCGCCGACGCGACCTTATTATCAGGCAAATATTTTTTTTTATTCGAGACGTTCGAAAAGTATGTTTGACTTTCGCATTTTTTTTTTCATTTCGTTTTTTAGCTTTTCCGCTATTAACTCCATTTAATATTTACCCCTAAATGAAAGTAAATATCCTGCAATAGTTTCACCACACTTATTTAGCAGTTAAGTAGCGGGATTTATCTTCGTTAGGTCTACTTGACTAATTATAAGTACAGTAATAAAACAAATACGATAGATGTAAACGTTTCAATAGCAAACAGTGGAAACTCTAATAAAAGTTTCGTTATCCAGGCATACGAAAATTTCAACTATTAATCATTAATATAGTCGTAAAATCAAGTGGTTCATTTACGTCTAACGTCAGACGGGTTATTAATCATCGCGGTTCGGCCGAAAGGCTCCGGGGTCCTTTCGTTTAATAGAAAATACCCACATCAAGAAACCAACTACCTACAAGTACAAACTAATAAATTTTTTTCCTACCTGCTGATTCGGGCGGATAAATTCCACGCGGCGCGCTGGAGACACGGCCGCGTAGATTAATAGAAATATTTGACACCTTCGGTGTGAAATTAATCATTCGGTTTCTTGTTTTCCTCCGGTCGCACTTCCACGTACATCGATCAGAATTAATTCGTGTGAAATTTTTTCCAAACCGTAAGTGCTACAAGTTTATCCAACGTTCGCGAACAGCGGCGTTCCGTCTCCCCATCCCACCGCAAATGCAATCTTAATCTCGGTGAATGGGTGCTAAATCAGGTCTGTATGGCGGCTGGATGTGTACCTACAACGTTCTTTTATTATATTTTATTTAGTTATCGTTGAAAAGAAGTATGGTGAATAAATCGAGTGTAACAATTTATTCGAACATGGAGGGGTTGAATTAAAATAAAATGAATAATTAAGGTACGCCAATGAAGTGGAATATACTAGTTTGATGAATTTCGTTGTAATTTGGTCAAAGGTACGTATTTTTCAAACGTCTACGAATGATTTAATATTAAATAGGATAAGTATACAAGTCGGAATTTCCATGGGGCAATAAATTGTGCGGCGAGAGGTCGTCTTGATTAATTCCTTCTTTATTTATCATCGGTTTTTGAATATAAAAGCGGTTTTATTCTGATTTACAACGTATTTATTGTATTTTAAGTTGTATCGTTTCGGATGAATACAAGACAGCGAATTGATGTCTTCTATTATTGAATTCTAACCGGTAGCTAATATGGGCACGTATACTCGAGTTTGATAAATATCGAAAAGGAAACTAGAAGTTCCTATACTAAAATATGCACCAATATAAAATAGTCACGAGATGTACGTTCGATTTTAGTTTTGAATAATTTCCCATCCTTCGGGCTTTCATTGCGAAGCCGCTGAACGGATTTAACTAAAAAAAAAAAATAGAAAATGGAAAAAGCCAACTAGGTAACAAACGTCGGTGACGCGACGGATGTGACCTAATGTCAAACGAAGCCCTTAAAAACCTACGCGACTGAATTGGATTTGCTAATAGGAAAAGTTTCAAATGCGAACACGAGATTATTGCGTTTGAACTATTTAAATACGACCCCGCACCGGACGACCGAATGACATGCTGTTCGTTGTTCTCTGATTAACGTTGACGTACGAAAAAAGACTGGAAAAAACCCGGGGGATTTGTTTTGTCGAGTAAATCCAATTAGAAAACTAAAAATTACGTTTCACTTGAAACCATGTTCCAGCAGACCGATTTTATTTTTTGTACAGCTCTTCATTTACTACTGCACATTTGACTGCCTCGTCTCCAGCTATTCCCATCGATCCGTACCTACTTAAAAGCATTAAATTATACTATTCATAAAATACGCCGCAATTTTCGCGATTAAAAGCTCTATGCTCCTCTTTTTGATCAATGGGTGTAGCGGGTTTAATTTCATTCGCTTGCTGAAAAATGGGTTTCGAGTTTTGAAAGGACCACAGGTATTTAAACCTGCCTACTACAGCGAAAACGCGGAGGAACGTCGAAGCCGAGGTCTCAACTGCATGCAGTAAGTCTTGTGCGGCAAGAGTTTATGAATACGTTATGAACGAGAACAGTAACTGCGATTATATTATTAACGGATCTCCTTCTCTCTGTGGATTATAACCATGTTAATTTCATGCCGTATGGGGGCCCGCCGGCGGCGATAGTTATTGAATACACATATTTTAGTATGCAGCGGGATTTACTAATTCAGCGCTTCCGACCGAGAAAACTCAAAAATTCTTACATGTTATCCATCGCTATTCGGCTCGGCTGCTGCATCCGCACAGAACGTGCTATATTCGCAATCCTAGAATAGGTTAATCATAATTAAATGGGTTACGTGCTGACTGGGATTCGCTTCCTCAAAGGATCTACAAAGACATTATCGATGCATATATTTTATTCATCCATTACATTTCCATCTATTAGGCTCAGTAAAAGAACATTTTCATTTGCTCTTACCAACAGTAGGTACTAATAAGGAGATTCTGTATACAGTAGCTACCGTGTTTTTTATAACGCGTAATTCAATAATAACCGATAATTAACTCATAATTAGAAAACAGCTCGACGAAAATGGCGGTTTTGGCCAAATTAAGAATAAAATACTTTATCGCATTCCGATCATTACGTGACTTGGCGTAGTAAGTTAAATGGCTAAACGTGTAGCACTTGACGAAAAGTAATTTTCGCGCTTTCGCAGCGATTAATTGCAAACGTGTCTCTTGACGAATTAATAAATAGTAAAATAAGTAGAAACATCGTAATCGAACACTCGTTATATCTCCACGTCCGCCAGCCTTATTACACTCATATTTTCATTTCGATAGATAGCTTATTCACATGCGAGTGAAGATATTCGATCGAAGGTTGGTGCGAAACATGCGTAATTAATCTCTTAACGTTATGCGAGCGTGATTTGTAATCGATACTTGAAGAATAAGAAATTTCTTTTAATATTTTATACCGATTTTCTTTGCTAAAGATTATTATATTAAGGGAAGGAACTTCTAACTCGAAATTATGTGATTTTTTTTAGTATGAAGATATTTTGATAGAGCGTAAGAAAGAAGTGGAAACGATAGATTTTATAAAGCTTCCTGGTAAGTGCTCGACTGCATTGTACTTCTATATCCTGATAAATTGCGACAAACACCCCAATTCGAGTTTAAATAAATTAGCCTCCGATGCATAGTCGACTTTTAATCCGAATCTTAAGTTCCTCTAATAAATAATGCCGGCGCAAAGAAAAACTTTCATCTCGTCCAGCGATAAATCAGTCAAAGGAAGATTTACAGTCGTAGGAAAATGCATATCAAAATATGTTTTTATGTAAAAGTCGACGTCCTAGAATGGCAATTTATTAGGATGCTATTGGATTTTAACATCACCTCCGATTCGAATAAATCAAACGATGGAAAGTTCTGCGTTTGTGTTCGGATCGTTTATGCGGCTATTTATCAGCGAAAATCACTAATAGAAAAAAACGAAAAATCGTAATTTCGTTTTTAATGAAACAAAGATAATTCAATTAACGGTTGAAGGGTAGTAAATTTACCAGCGATTGTACTCGACTAATCGATTTTCCGATTTTTTAACTTGAAAAATCGTATCGTCCACCTTTATAGAGCTGGTGGACCATCCGAAGGCGGGTGAAATAGTTCCTTCCAAGTTGATATCTGCGATCTTTCGGTGTCAGAGGTCATCGTTTAGTAAGGTCGCGGGTCGAACTAATAGGAAGACGTTGAAGGCAGATCTGTTCGTATTTACGAGGTATCTTTGAACTCAGAGATCCAACATTACTTCAATTTCCAACGAACTCCAAAGCTCTTTTATATTGCCTTTCGAACGATATATATTTTAAAGTGAATATTCAAATAGACCGCCTTAGTTCGATGAGCCACCGGCGGCCGCAAATCGAGGAATTATAAAATATTCAATCGAACGAAAAATGTTAATTAAAAAAGAAATGTAGCTCCTGAAATCGACCACCCTGTATGCAAAACTTGTTATTAAATTGCTTCTTATAAGACGCCTTTGGTGGCCGAAGTCGCCCCGTTTGAATTTCATTTCTATTCGATTGCGAGTGGCGAAAAGTTTTTGAATTTTTGCGAATTAATTAGTTCGTTTTAATATCGGCTTCGCGTCGCTCATTAAATATTCCCTAAAAGCTTTTTCGGAGACTTTTCTAACTTTTTGGAATGCTTAATGCACGACCCCGAATCTCGGCCCGGACTTTTTTACTCGTCGATGCCATGTAACCCGGCTGATGGTTATGGAAAATATGTTAATGTTGAATGGAACACTAAAATTTTAATTAATGCTGCAAGTTTTAGATCGTTGTTATAAAATTTTGTGTTGTAAGTTTGTTTTCCCCAAATTCCATTAAGGTTAAGTTTTACTTTAAAACTTCACCTTTTTGCATAATATCTTAGTTTTTACTACTTTCTACCGTAGATCCGATTATAGATAAAACCAGTTCACCTTTCGCTTGTGTTATAAACTCAAATTCAGCTCAGTTGAATACAGCTGTAAAAATGCGCACAGACGAAACTAAAGAGATAGGCGTGGTTTTACCCCAAAAGTATGACCGGCGAACCATCCACAGTATACCCGATAACAGCGAAGGTCGAGTCGGGGTTTATTTGTAATTCATTATTTGCTATTTGCATCGAAAACATCGGCTGAGCCCAGCCTCTTTTATGATGTTGTGCGCGAAAAAACACGTGGTGTATTCAACTAAGCTGAATTTAACTGTACAAAAGTCGCTCTAAATCTTTTGATCCACATATTGATCCACAGTGGAGAGCATCGAGTAGAAAAGCAAATTTTTTGTATTATTCTCTCTACCACAGATTCCCCGTCCTTTCGTCGAAATAGTTTGTTCAAATGTCGACTGACGGGTTATCTGTACCCTTTTTGTGTTGGAAATGTTAGAATTGAATATTTTTTCCTTTTATAGAACCTCTCCACTCCCGACGCTTCTATTGCAAAACTCTTTCATCTTTCACCATCAAAATAAATGTATCTGCGCAGAATATTTAAATAATATTATCCGACTACGTCAATGGTTCGCTTCAATAAAACAGGAAGCTTCGGTAGTCACCGACAACTTATAAAGTTTATGGGATTGACAAGGCATCAAATTAAAATGCGATTATCTTTCGAAATTTAAGTGACTTCTGATGTCGGACGGTCCACAAACGACGCAGAACTGGAAAGGAACAATCTTACTAATGATGGAATTTTATCATTTAAACGACCCGAGATCATTTCGATTGCCCAGATAATCCGTTAAACAAGTCATTATCGCTCGAATAGAATAGGGAATTCGCTTTTAGAGGGTGGTCTTGCTGATAACGCTCTTCTACCTGTTCTCACAACAGACCCTTCTCCTTTCTATGTAACTAAACGATGTCATTTATATAATTAATTATATCAATAATAAAATATTACAAAGCAAGAAAGTTTGCTTTAATTACACGAAATGGTATCGCGAATCGAAATAAAAACACCGTTGTGTGACCTACGCGAAACGAAAAATCCGCCGAGCCATTATCGCCGTATCAAATTAAAGAGCGCGGTTAGATCATGAACTGAATAAATCATTATTTGAAACCCGATCACCATCTTGTTAGGAGTTTTATCGATTCTCCTCATCGCGAGGTGTCAAAACCGCTTGAACTTAACGCCGACACTAACAAAAGTAATTTCTCCCCTTTCAGTTTTAAATTATTATAAATCGCTCCCGGCTTCATCAACATGCCGAGGGAGGATTGATAAACGATGTCTCGTACGGAAAAAAATCTCAATTGTTAGTACTAGTATGTTACAATAGGATGTTAAAAATAGTTGTTAACAGTTTTCTGAGTGTAACCGAGATGAAACGAAATAGATTCGAAAGCTCTCCGATCCTCGGTCTTTCATTGTGTTCATTATTTTATCTCCCAAAGACAAAAGTATTTATTATTTGAGTTCTGGATAACATCTAGTGAGCTGTCAATTTCTGGAGGGCAACGAAGCGGTTAATTTAACGAGAGAAAAACGAGGTCGACGGGTCGAAAGGATTAGAAGGCTCTCGCGAGCCGGACGTCGTCATTACGCGTTAATTGCAATTAATTTCGACCGGTCTTTTTTCCTTCGAGAAAACTCGATTAGTGCGAAATTTTTATTGTCTGCGCGAGGCTCTTTCAAAAGAGAAAGGCTCTTGAATAATCATCTGGAATTAAGCTGTGTTTGTATCCTTGAATATTATAATACTAAAATGAATGAACACTGGTTGAGTTTCCGTAGTTTCTACAAATTCCTTTTTTTTAATAATATTTTTTGTTACATTTGAGTTGACGTACAGGAAACGGATGATTATATCTAAAAACCACAAATTGCTTTCATTAACCAGCCGTCCGACGCCGGCGCTCGGTGTATTTCTATTTTTTTCCACTTGGCCCACCCGCAACGTTTCGGAGAATATTATTTCCACTGCCAAATTTAAATCGTTTTTAATAGATACAGAGTGAAAACGGAGTGGTGCTCACGTTCGAGACGTCCAACATCTGAGCGTACAAATTGACTGATCGAGAAACGTATATATGAGAAGTAAAAGGAAACGTTAGCAAAAAGAAAGCCAGCCAGTGGATGAAAAATCGTGTGAAAACAGATACTGGAACTGAAAGGAAATTTAATTATTTCCTGTCAGGAATTTTGTTTTCAGCTTCCACTCGGCCCCCAACGTCGACTGTCATCGCTGCTCTTAGGATTCCTTACGGAAAAGCCACTTGTATTTTAACAGGCGAATAGAGATTAGTTAAATCGCTAGAACATCAAAGAAAAAAATTAAGAATGAAGCCGTCATTTTAATCGAGTGGTCGACAGTTGGCGTTTCCTCCGGGTTTCCCGAATAAGCGATCGCCCGTTTCATGTCGTGCCGTTTAGATCGCTATCTGCGAATCAGCCTTATTGCTTTCGTAAAATATCGTCCAGCAGGAAACGCGGAAACGACTCCGAAACACGGAAGGACGTTTTGTATATGTGAAACGGAATCGATGAACAGCGATGGAACGATTGCGGACACTATTAGGTTAATTATATTTACCCAAGCGTTTAAATTCCTCTAATGAAGATCCTTTTTACTTTTTATTAGGAAAACTAAGTAAATAAATTATCAAGTATTCTTCTTCTATATACAATTTATATGTCAAAAACTGTACGGTTTTAATAAATGTTCATCAAATTATTTCACACAATAAATTCCTCATATTCTGAGGCAGAAGAATCGACGAATACAATGTTCAATTTCCATTCTTATTACCGCTAATTTGCAGCATGTGTAGGTATAAAATTATATTGTTTCCCAGAGAAATAACGCGAACTCGGCGAGGAACTGATTCGTTATGCCAATTTTTTTAGACAACCCGTTCTCGTACGAGTGCACCGACGACCATAAAATGATGATTTATGATGGACGTACCGAAGGAATTAATTAGGGACAATTTTTGTTGTACCTTTTCGACGAAGAAAAAACGCTATCGCGTATTATTTGCACGTATATGCTCTTTGTGTGTTTTATTTATTGTCGTTGGTTTTCGAAGGACGAAAATCGAGGGAGGTGTGGGCGAGTAAGTTCGTGCGAGTACGGTTCATAGAAGGTGGTAATTATACAATTTATTCCCGCATCTTCCATTATAAATTATGTTTTTTACTCGCTTTGTCATTGCAATTTAATTGTATCAGTATGAACAATATAAAATAAAATCCTTGAAATAACATACCAGCACAACGTTGTCTGGAGCATGGAAATTTCTTTTCATGCGCTTGTCTGCGGTATTAATAAAATTTTACATCCCTAATATACATCTACTTACCCGCCGTATTTCGAATTTTAGGGCTCGAGAATAAAAGTTTCGCGTCCCTTTTTTACGCGACTGCGACCCGCCCGGAGACAAGAACAAAAATATGTATTCAAGGAACGTATACCACCTTGACAAAATGCGAAAGGGGAAGAAGAAAACGTCGCCCGGCTAAATTTCCATGGAAGTTTTTACCGAAGTCAGGTCGCTCCTTCGCCCTTTTAATTCCACATTTGAGTTTCAAATTAGGGATCGGTCCGTTTCACCGCATCCGGTCGACGGGGATGTTTTATCGCCGAGTTTTGGAAACAACTTATTTGTTTTTCGGAAGTCGAGAGCGCCGATTCCGGGGCTCCGAAATCGTGCATTTTATAAATTTGTTTTAATACTATTTTCGTGCTTAGTCCAGATGCTTCATTCAGATAGACCTTCGCTGTTTTCCCTTTCACAAAAAGTGACTCTATAGCTTATTTTAAGTCTTATTTAGAAAGGGAATATTCGGATTTAACAACTTTTTGTCCCTTTTTTATTTTTTTAATTGGTTATGACTGTTGGGTAATTGCAGAAAACGCACCATCGTAAAAAATTCTATTTAGAATGTGAGAATATCCAATAAAACAAATTCGTGGACGTTTACGAGCCAAATAATATACGCAGTTGTCATGAAATATCAATTTCCCAAAACAGATCGTTATTTACGGCCTTCATAAAAATGCGGAGCTGTCAAAGCAATAAATACACAAAGGCAATTAACACAACAAACAAACTAGGCTCCATCGACTACAGGTGCTCGCGTTATAGGTTAACTTTATTTTATTTTTCATAACGAATTTTCGAAATTGAATTTTTTAGGGGAGACCGACGCAAAATCGATTGGTTGTCTCTCAATAACACTGCCCGTTTTCGATTTTCTGAACGGATATCCTTTCAAATTTGTCCTGCTCTTGTCAGTAATAAATGAATTTGCAGTTCGAATTGCAATAAATGTTTGAAAAACATCGAGATAAATCGATTACTATTCATTCATTCTCTTCAAGAAGACTAATTTCTTACGACATTAAATCAACTGATTACCTAACGAAGACCTCCTTCGAATCGACGGATTGGAGAAGTTAGATTTCTCTCGACGTCCATTACTCAAATCACGGTGTAGAATAAAACGATCTACGCCGATTCGGACGGTCCGATAAGATTCATAACCTGTCCGAAACGTAAACAAGAAAAAAATCTATTTAATCGAGCCGTATAGCCGGCCTGAATGAAGTTCTCAGCGAAGTTGGCTTAATAAATCAAAGAGCGCGGGCCATTTAAATATTAATAGGCTAATTTCCATAGGTAACCATTACGCAACGATTTAAATTACACCGAAAATAACGATATCTCGTTGTATACGAGGATATAACCTTCAATAACAAAAAGTAAAGTCCCGGTTAAGTTGAATATCGAATAAAATTGCCAGTTGACGAAGAGACGTTGTTCAAATTCAGATTCCCACCCGGAGAGCTCAGTTTGTTTTAGCGCAATTTTTGGTTACATTTCCGAATCCAGGAGCAATCAATAGGATAAACAGCGGAAGGCCTGGCGGCATTATAATAAATGGAACGCCGGGCGAGCGGGAGGAAAACGTAATGAGTAAGGGTGAGAAATATACTAAGATACAAGTTAATTGAGTATGGCGAAGCTCCCAGCAACGCAATTACGTACTTTTGAACAATTTCCAGAAACCCGGCGCCCTCCCGCCGCCCTCGTGATAGATGCCTGCGAGGGGAAGGGCGGTTCGGTTCGTTCTCTGGATAAATTTACGGCCGGGAAATTTATGCGGACCGATGGAGAACGAGGTGAACAAGTTCGCACGCGCTACGTCAGTTGCAACTATTTTCCACGAAGGTGAAAATGAATAAACGCTTTGGTTAAATACCTTTCCAGCGAGCGAGATTAGGGAAATGCTTGAATTTAGAACGGTTTCGGTTAATTTAGAAGGTGTCAGTAGATCTAAATCTTACTCAACTAAAATTACCCGTTCCTTATAAGCTATAAAGGAACCGCACATACGGTAGGTTTTTATGAGACAATTAGAGCTCAATTTACTCTCAAACAGAAATCTTCATAGTTCTATTAAATTCTTCCCTCCTTCATTATTTACAGAGGTATAAAAATTTACCATCGAAAGAAACGCCGGATTACATATCACATTTAATGCATCTACTGATTTTAATATGTAAAAGGCACATACCAGTAATTTAAAGTGCCTACTTACCTTTACATCGTCTAATAAATAGCGAGCGAATGGAGGCAAATGGAGAGAAATTAACGTACCCTACGAAGTTTATTGATAAGTACGACTGAAATCATATGCCATTAAATTTAATAGCACTTATTGGCGCATCCTGTAATTAAATGCAGAACAACCTGAGTAATTATGGGGAGATGCTAATTACTTAGCGAAACCGGCCATCAAAATATTATGCTGGGTGTCTTAAAAAAATCACTACTTCATTTACTTACTTTTTCATTACTTATGTATATCTTTACTGGTGATTTGCCTTGTGAGTTTTTTGTTGCCAAAACCGACCTGCTGAGGGAAATTACTATTCTTAATTTAATTGATGTAAACGGATAAGCAAATATAGTTTTAATTTATTTCCAATATTATAAGTAGGTACTTTTTCTAAATAATCCTGGCTTCTTCTTGCAATAGTATGTCTAAAATTTCTATTATCTTATTAAACACCCAAGTTTCAGGTTTATTTTGGCTCACGCTGTAGATGTACATGCGTGATTCGACCATGCGTGAATGCATTTAAAGATGCTATAAGGGCGGGTAATATTCATTTTACTTGTTGTATATTTTCTTGCATTTTATTACCGGTTAAAATGATGTCCCGCGTCCTGTTTAGCCTCGGGCGAATGCATACATAATATTTCTTAAATTGGAATACTTACTTACTAGAATGAAGATTGTTGTGCATACATGAAATAAGACGTGGAGTACGTAATTATTATGTAGAAATTAAAATAAAATACTAGGATTAGATTATTATTGTTAGACTTTAAGATAGAGTATGTAGTTTCTACTACAAAGTCGCTATAAAGAGGATAAAATGTATACTCATAAATTAAACATGCAGCTTTCTGTTTAAATTCAAATTAATTGGAAATTTTGTCGTTTAAGAGCCCCTAACATAAAACAAACATTCATTTTCTAATTAACCAAAAGCTCATTACAAAAAAATGGTCGATCGGTTAGCTAAGCAGTTTTCCAACGTCGCTCGTATGGAAAACTTTCCACATATACCTACTGGAAAACGATTGGAAACCGCGCCGGCGGTTTTCCTCTCTCATGTGCCTCATTTCTAACTTTATTTTCGCATAATTAGTTTAGAAACGAATTTCATTTATTAAAACGAACGTGTTTGTGTTCAATTCGGTCGTGTTTGCGCTTCTGGTGGATTCGATAGAGGCGATTTTCGATATTAATTAACGGCTATTTATTTAAACTCGTGCGTATTCGATCGATATCAATTTGCAGGATAAAATGCGAATATTATTCCGCACAACAAGTATCTTTCAAAACCGGCTGTTTGTATTTAAAAAAAGCACTTCACCAGTGCCAAAAATTATTAAATTCGCCTATAATTCGCTATAAATTATTCGAAGGGTGGGTCGATTTTTTGCCAAAGGGATTCCCACGTTAACGAATATAATAAACTTTTTTTTAATCGAAAGCTTTTAACACCTGAATAAGCCCGAAGGTCGTATAATTACATTCTAAATCCCACTCGTATCGCACAGTCGTAAAAACTCGAAGGGTCTATTGCGAACTTTTCGCACTTTTCCCGAGGGGACTTACTTTACGATTTGACTACCTAAAATTTTTCATGCGGTCCGCTCTGATTCGATATTTCCTCCACTCTACCTGAGGTTTCATTTGCAATGCTTGATGCAGTAATAAAAGCATCAGGTATTACAAATTCATGTTGCAATAATTTTTTGTAGAACTATTTACATCGTAGACAGGCATATGCTATAAAATTGTTAATCGAATGAAACACGTAACACGAAATATTGCAGCTGTTGAGTGATATGTTATCAATGTATCCCAACGCAATGTTTCGAACGTTTTTATTTTCACTCAACCGTTAATTACGTTTTTTGTGATATTTTTTAATCACATTACATGTTCTTGTTGACACGGTGAAATTGTGAAGTCTCGCGATCGACCAATTGCGTTCGTTCCAAACAATTTTTTTATTGCAAAAAATGAAACATCCAAAACAAAAAAAAAATAATGAGAAGAACATCATGAGTACAACTATACTTTCTTTTAATGATTTCTGATAAAAATTGTTCATTCCTACCTCCTTCAAATTGCTTTATATTTTTAAAATCCACTCAGTATATATAGTATGGGTTTCGGTATAGAAGAAAACTGTATTCTGGAAATGACGGACCCGCAAACTCTCCCGCAATTTACGGGATCGCGAAACAGGTGCGTTGATACCCGACCGAACGTCCGTAATTTATCTATTATCCAAAACTATTCTGTAAGCACGCGGAATTTATGGGCTCCGGCGGGCGGTCATGTTTAGTGTAAATATTCCATGAATAACCGGGAATTATTCCTGCACATGGAGCAGATAGTTTGCATAATGCAGAAGTCACGGGAGCGACACATCCACAGTTGCCCGACAGACGGACAAGGAAGTTCCCTTTTACTGTTCGTATAGTCATGCAAAATTTATTTATAATTTACAGATGTTTTCGAGTTATTTTTTCTAAAAATTGCTCTTAGTGACAGGGGTAAATAATCCCGGTAAATATTATAGGTGTGTCGATTTTTTTTAAATGAAAATATATTTTTAAAAAAGGTTGATAACATATGTTATGCATTGTAATTAAAAACTAATGAGGGTGGTGCAATAAATTAAAAAAAAAACTGTATTTTTTTGGAAGGTATTCCCGCGGCAACTGTTGCTTTACGGATAATGATTAATTATATCTTTCATCTAATTGAATGCAGAACACTTGATAATATTATATCTTGACGTATCAGCGTGTACGTTATTCGATTCAATGGATAAACGAATAATTAATAGTGTCACATTAATAAACCGCCTGAAGTCGGGATCCTTTCCAATGTACCGACACCACAGATTTTTTCCTTATGGTCTATTTTTCAATTTGCGGGAATTTTTTACCGTTTTTAAATTTTACACCCGCTGAATTATCTTAATCCATTTCGCAAGGATAATGATTGTATTCCGAAAAAAGACACCATTTAAATAAGTCGAACGTGCGCAAAAAGCGGACCTGATTGGAACCGAATGCGGTACCATTAATCACAGCTAATTAAAATGTTAATTAAAGAAACGCAAACAAAATCGAAAAGAAACGAATTCTACCTGTTATCCTAATAAACTCGAGGGAATTAATAAAAACGTACACATGCCATGACGAAAAAAAACTCATCATCAGGATGCGCAAGGTCAAAATTTAGGAACCAACTGGACCTTTCTAAAACAACCAAAAAAAAACTAATTTAAACAACCAATATAATCTAGAGTTAGAGAGTAGTAAGAAAATGATTAGAAGGAGCATTGAGAGACTCGAAATGAATTTATGCGCAACACGTAGGAAAGAATTTTTGTTCGATTTTCCGGTTCATCGGGCTCACCGTGCGACCCTCCTTCATCACCCGCCATACCATCTGCCATATGGTAACTCTAAACCATGCTGGGATCGCTCGATTTTCGATTAGGTCCGATATTATTTCGAGCGGGTACGCGAGCACATAATCGTGTATTAAATTCGTGAAGAATGAAAAAAAAAGAAAGAAAAAGGCGCGCTTCGATTATGGTAAATTTAATGGGGTGTGCGGGTATTTGAAACACGCCAATCCGTCCCTGGAAATCGCCTTCGCAGCGCCAGCGAACTTGTAATTCAAACAAACAATTGATATTTAAATCAATTCAATCACAGCGATTCCGATTGAACAACATCGACAACCAACAAGAGGATAACAAAAAAGAATCCAAAAAACCGAAAGAAAAAATTGTAGAAGAAAACCGTACCACCCACGGCATGTAAAAGAGTGAAAGGGGGTGTGAACTTTTTTGTATGCAAATCCGGCCGGAGGAATATGAATGAAGGGTGTAACGTCGAAAGCATACCGAGAGGCCGAACCTTCGAAAATTACTACACATTTAAGTTCACTAAACAGCTTTCCAGCGAGCTCCGATGACGACGCGACAACGACGATGACAAGGTATAAATTATGTAAGGAATGGATTGAAGGAGAAAACAACATAACTGGCGCATTGTGTGCGAGATATCGAGTGCTATTTCTTCGGAACGAGCGTGTGCGTAAAGTATTTATTGTCGAAAATACAGTTATGTATAACGATGAAAATTCTTGCCATGGAACCTTTGATAAAACTGTAGTAAGTAATGAGTAATTTATTAAATAGACTACAGGTCAACAGAAGTAGCTGAACACATCAAGGTTTCTATAATAATTAATCAAATCTATAAGCGATTATAATTATCTAGCTCATTCATCTTCTACATTGTGCTACTCCTCTTGAACTTCACATAAATACCAACAAAGAAGCATCTTCCTATAACAGGTGTCTAATACTGTTGTCGTGACATACTCGTATACATAGTATGATAACACAATTCTTATTCCGTTCATGATACGACAGCCAGACGTAATTTGTAGGTATTGTAACAAGATCCAGTGCACCTAAATACATTTTCTGCATGTGTCAAGTCGACTTCGTCTTAGATTTAATGCTCCGCCATAAGCCATAAGCATAGACCGGATCGTTTCGAAAGCGACACACCACCTTTGAATTATTACTCCGGTGTTTATTACACATTCGCGGATATGCATTACGCAGTACGTATGCCCGTATATTGCTTGCAGTAATCGCCGTTTGATATTCGGAAATCTTGTTACCGGTGAAATGGATAATTCCATGTTGGTACGTTAACTCTATTAGGAAATGTATTAACGTTCATTAGTTGTAATTCTCGATGTATTGAAAATTACATTTGAAAGATTTGTGCTTGTGGATATTTAATGAATATGTATACCATCAATAAACTACATATTTAATTGAATTTATCATTCCAGTAGTAATAGAAAAAGACACTTAGAGTTATTCTATTAAGCTACTGAGTCATATGTTGCAAAAAAATCAATTCGAACGGCATTGGAAGCTGGGTTTTTTATGGGAATAATAAAACACTATATCAAATTACAGGAGCAAAAGTTGGAAAATTGCTTCCGCATTCGGCGTTTCTCCATTTCAAATGGAGAACGCTCCGTTCCAGCGTTATAGACAAAACGTTTTTTTTTTCTGGTCCCGAGTAATAATATTTCTGGAGAACACACAGCCGTGCAATAAATTCCGAAACAAAGAAGGTATGCAATCGGGTATGCTTCTGCCCCAAAGTAATATATCTTGCTATCTGCCCCCCTCGGTTCAGTTTTTCCTGATCCAACAATATAGAGCCCATCTAGCGCTTTCGGTTTTTATTTTTATGTGTGTTACACTTTTGTTAAGGGAGCTTCGCGAATTTGGTTCGATGCGACCACAGTAATGGACAGAAACTGTATTAAAGATCTCTTATAGAAAATTTAGAATGTTAATAACGATTTTAAATTGTAGAAAAAGCTTTTATAATGAAATATTGTATGTTAGGAATGAGAGTTTAAGAAATTCGAATTTAATGTAGGACATTAAAAACGTCCGTTTGTATAGGAAGATGGGCTCACAACGTTCCTATTCTCAAACGGTCTCGCTTGGATCATTTTTAATTTCATGGACCCATCGTCCGGTGCGCAAGAAAAGTAATTTATACCCTTCGAAATATCCCATTGTTTCCACCGGTATAATTGAAAACTGTATCCCGAGCAACCAAAATTAGAAGTTGGACTCCCCGTTCATTGTTCGCCGAAAAAAGGAACCCCTCCGACGATAACCAGGCGGTTTCGCGGGAGAAAAATCGCCTAATGGAGTGTCCGACCACCAGAAGAAGGTGCGCGAGCCCAAAGTTACGGTTCTCGGGGGAGTACTAAAGAAAAATGACGTCATGACCGGTCTCGGAGATCAGGGATTCATCTCGGGGGATTATGTCACGCCAGATGGCGACGAGGAAGAGGGTCCGGTTCCTCGTCAATCTAATACCTATCGCGCCGAACGAGGTCATCTATTGCACTCGATTTTTCCAGATTATTTACTGTTAATGCTAAGATTAACTGGAAATTCTCTCATGGTGTAATTTATAACCTATAGAAACAACATGATTTATGACGAAGCTGTAATAGTTTTTTGTATCTACAAGTTTTTGATGTAATTGTTTCGTATGGAGCCGTTTTAATTTACTAGTTTTGAATTGGAAGTCTCTTAAAATGCACGAAAGTTGTCAAATTGGATTTAACGCGAACAATGGGAGTACAGTTGACGTTTGCCATACGACCAGATACAACTCCTTACGTGAGGAAACTTACAATCCGGTATTTTGCAGGGGATCCGGGACCGAATTGTTGAGCTGCACCGACTTTTGCCCGTTTCCAAATGTGCATTTCGCGCACTAAACTTGTTTAATGTTCGCCGGATGTTGACGGCAGCTTGCGAAACGAATATGGAAACTCTCGTAAAGTTTTTCCCGAAGGATAGCGAAGAGAGACGGATCGACTGAAACAATACCATAATGAAGATGTTGTTTGCACGTTCATCCCGGTTTACGTCATTAATTGAAGACCTTGCTGGTGCATTTTTATAATTATTTTTGCGTCCTTTAATGTATATTTTACTAAATTCATTAGTCACTGTGGAATTTTTAATACGGTAAAAGTTAAAGGCGAATCATTTCATTGATTTCCAATAAGAAGTGATACTTCGAGTATTATCTTTTATGTATCTTTCAGAAAGAGCACGTACGAATAATCTGATTCCATTCGATAATCTGATTTCGAAATGCATTGAATCGAATAGTTTCATAAAAGCACTAATAAACAACAAAGACTCGGAAGAAGCCGGCGAACTCGTTGGAAAACTTTTCTAAAAATCAGCTAATTCCGGAGACTTTATAGCAAACCAAACGCTTTATTATGATTTTATTCGTTTTTTATTTCGGAGATATCGTCATATTCGATATTGAAAAAGTTTCCATCGGGAACAATTCCGTCGCCGAAAGTAAAAAAAAAGTAAAGGAAAACCCGTACTTCTAAAACCGATATAAATTCCCTCACAATCGACGGCGCAGATGCTCGTGGATTGTTCGCGAAGCGCAGGGAACTTTCTGAGCGATAACTTTTTAGTTCGAAGATTATAAATACTTTGTATAAAGTTAATAAAGCATTTTGCTAAGCTGCTGTCGAAACTCTTCATTTCGGCGTTTTCGATTTTCTTCTCCGTGAGTTATCATAAAAGTTGTACGTGTTCTTATAGTACCGAAGAATTGAGCAAATTTCAATCACTATCGATAAAATGTACAAGAATGATGGATAGTTCAGACGATATTTTGTTCATCAAAATGGTATTAAGGGAGGGTAAGGTAAAAGAATTTTGGAATGTATCGAATATAGATCGACCATATAGCCCAAAAATGAAACAAATTGAATGCATATCAACAATTTATTAATTCGCTTTCAACTAACATAAATTCACCATGCTCTCTAGTAGACGTAGTAGTATCTCTTGTGGCCGTGCTTACCAATGTAAGCATTACCTTTGCCTTGGGCGCTGGCGGAGCCGCTGAGGACGATTGGCAAATCTTCGATCCTGATTTCTTCAGAAGACAAAGCTGCATCTACTTGACCCTGGCCGTTGAGAGACAGTCCTCTGCCGATAAAAGCTTCTCCGTGCACGTCTCCGTTGGCTCCTCCGGTAAGACTGACGGGCAATCCCAAGATTTCTACGTCGATGGGTTCGACTAATTCAGCACCAGCACCGGCGTTTCCTTTGATTACGAGTTTCTGTAATTTAAGTAAAAGTATCGGTAATGATGAGAAAAGAAATTGAAGCTTAAACTGTGAATGAAAACTGCCATCTTACTCCGTTAGATTTTTCTCCATTGAAACGTGATTTACGCATGATAATGGCGCCTTCTTCTTCTGAATTGGCAGGAGCGACTTCCACAACTTCCAATTCGACTGGTTCCTCTTCGAGACTGTCTTGGAGAACGACTTTTTTCTGTGGAAATAAATGATTTGTAAAATGAACGAAGAGACTTAAAAAGCTCGTATATGCTGGACATATCATAGCTTCTCTACTCTTTAAGAAGAATGTTGAATAATTGGATAAGAAAATGAAAATTAGAGAAAAATTTTCGCTAGAGCAGGGAATGTTTGCTTACAGCGGTATTCTTTTTGCTCAGATGATGGCGTCTTCCTACTAAAGCGCTTCCTTGGGCAGATGCTTTGGCACTGCCGTCCAAATTGACCGGCATTCCCAATATTTCGAGTTGGATAGGATCATCCAATTTTGCGTTGCCCGCAACTTTTCCATTTAGAACAAGTCTCTGTAACCCAAATTACAGAATATAGAAAAATAAATAAAATATAATAAAGAAACTTACGGCTTGAGAAACAGCGACGAGGCTGCTGATGACAACAAAGAGTAGAGAGAAGGAGTTCATGATGAAGCTATTGTTAGTTGTAGACTAGCAAGTAACTGATGCCTTCAACGATTTTAGTTCGGCTATTTATACCGAAAAAATTAATTAAACTAGTACTATTAACACGATTTTAATACTTCGATAAGTAGTTTTATTTCTTAGATTTAACAATTCTTAATTTCCTCTGAGGAAATTTGCTTATTGTAATGAAAAATAGGCAAATAAATTTATAATTGTATTTATTATAGAAAGTTTCTACCTACTGTTCTAAGTTTTCTATTGATCGTTCATATTTAATCATATTTGTCTATCTTTAGGTTATTCTGCTGTCTACGTGCTTTATTTTAATAGTAATATTGATTTGAACTATTTCTGCCTGCTTATACTCTAAAGTTTGTTCTTCGGAAACTAAGGAATTACGATGGAAGTAATCCAACCTATGAATAATGAATATTTACGAATTTAATTACACTTATTTTTGTTACTTTTTCTTTGCTCTTTATATCTTTCTCTTCAATTTATTAGATAGGAAAATTGTTTATTTTAGAAAACTAAGTAGCTAGGAAGCTTCTCTCTTTATTTATTTATTACCTGTAAAGAATTTTATCTGCATTTAGAGTTTTTTTTAAGTTATAGGTACGTATTTAGCATGACAGTTGTACATTGTTTTTATGGACTAACTAGGGCCATTGTTTACGATAAATAGACTCTTTAAATGATTGATTAAAGTTAAAAGGGGCGCTCAATACTGGGCATTATTTACTAGCACCTTCAAAGACTACAGTGCTAGAGCTTCTAGGTTTTTTTCTACCAATAAAATAGGGGTCATATAATGTAGAATCAATGGTTAAAATAGTTAGGTGATTGAAAAAAATAAAATCAAAACAGTTTTTTTAACACTTTTATTAAGATATTGCAAGTTTATAACAATTATTCAATGAATTTTTCCTCTTTAATCATGATCATCCAAGATTTTCAAATCCTTCTAGAAATAGAAAGTCCAGAAGTTATTGAATTGCTTCTGTGCTACCTGTGTCTGAAAGTCTTCAGTCTGAAAAACCACAAATTTTATACGAAAGTAGAGAAATAAAACCATTAACTAAAATGAAAACCTCGTTACTACTGAAATCAGTGGATTCAGGTCCTTGGTCGATAATGTCGATATTATCATCGCCGCTCATTTGCTGAATTAAGCTCCATATAAAGGATTCTAATGGATGCACCGGAGCCGATTTTTCCGAAGGAGGTGTTCGTATAGCTGTAAACCCGCCTTCAGTTTTCACCGTTGCATAACCCTATAAATTAACGCTCTTAACGTTTATTTCTTGCTGAAGAATATTTATGGCGTATTGTGAAGATTCAAAATTGCATTTAGATGTGTACCTATGATTTATTCTGTATTGTATTGGACAACGTACTTACAGGCGATAAAAGTTTAAAAAATTCGAAACCATCTACAACAATGCTCGACATTGACAAGACCATTGTCAGCAGAAGGACAGTCGGATAAGTAGTGTTTTTGGATCTCATTTTTAATTCAAACTGTACGTATAGGATAATGAAACGAAATTGAAACACACCACGTTCGTAAACGCATGTATTTTATTAATTGTTAATTTTTTATTACCTCCAAACAATGCATTTGGTTTCGTTCGAAAACTTATTTCCGATGTTATTCAAATTTTACAAAGAGAGGGAGGTAGCTTTTCCTATATAAGGAGTTTCACTAATTCGTGGAGGTATAAGCATGAGAATTACGAATAAAAGAAGTCTGATTTAAATTTTTTTTTAACAATTCAGGTTTTTGAATATTATTATGGTAAGATATTTTGATTGAAATTTTCTATTAAATGTTCTTTCCTTAAGTATTCAGACTGTTTTCAAGTAAACGGTTAAAGTTGAGAAGACATTTAATAAAATTTTAAATTTATTGTAATTTGTAGATGTACCTAATTTTCTTTTTCCAAATATTGGAAATCCAATTATGGTGCAAGTTTTTGTTATTTCTATTTTTTTTTAATTCAACGTCGATTTTTTGGAACAAATAATTTGTTTCGAGTGCAAAGTAAACGAGCGTTTGTATTTTAGATTAAAATTTTTGCATGTATGTATTTATCTAGGTATATTTACTCTTCCGTACATCGATTGTTAATAAAGTAGTAGCATAAACAATTTAACGCCAACAACAGCTATTTAAAATATCCGGCCGATTTTTCCACATTTTTTGCTGCTTAACTCTCCGCAAACGACCTTTTGTTCCAAATTACGAGATTAGAATTTAATACTGTGAGAAAGCCGAGAGCTGGTTTGGTAGTTTAAAGCATTAAAAATCCGTTCCTCCTTTTTTCTTGTTTCCTATTCTTAAATACTCTTCCGTACATCGATTGTTAATAAAGTAGTAGCATAAACAATTTAACGCCAACAACAGCTATTTAAAATATCCGGCCGATTTTTCCACATTTTTTGCTGCTTAACTCTCCGCAAACGACCTTTTGTTCCAAATTACGAGATTAGAATTTAATACTGTGAGAAAGCCGAGAGCTGGTTTGGTAGTTTAAAGCATTAAAAATCCGTTCCTCCTTTTTTCTTGTTTCCTATTCTTAAAAGTTTCAATTAAACAACAATTACGTTTGCGAGGTTTACTTCAAAGCATCTCCAACGATATTAAGTTTCTTTATGCACCGAGTTGATTCTAATTTATATCTCGAAGAAAATCCAGCGGCGTCTCTAAACCAAATTTTTTAATGAAATATAAAATCGTGTTTTAGGGGTTAATTATTTTAGCTCTGTTTTACCTATTAAAGTAGTGTAATTTTCTGCCAGAAAATAATGTTTTTTCAGTTTGTATAACTTTGTTGAATGTATTTAATCCTTTTAGTTAGTAATAAAGTTTAGAGCTCGCCACTGGATGAAACTGTTGCTTCATTGTTGGGCTCCGAAATTTAATTTATCCTTTAAAGGATTTTCAACCGGGCACTTAATATTTAAGAGGAAATAACCTTTTATTGTGAAGAATTTCTTTGCGAAAATTCTCCTCACTTAAATTGAACTAATGAAAAAGGCTGCGCCGCGAGTCGGCTCGGCCTAACAAAGGGTCCCGTAATAAAGTTGCCCCAAAGGATTTTTCTACCGGATTGCGATTAGTTTTTCGACCTATTTTTAGGAGTGAAACCGCCGGTGAGGCGCCGCTGTGGTTTTTTTCTGCATTTTTCATTTTCCGCGTTCGCGAAACCGGCCAGATGACGAATCTTCGCCGGTTGCATTTTGCGGCGTTTCCATTCCCGGCACGTCGACGATTCCACATTCTTTATTCACCCTCAATTATTACTGAAATGTCAATTAATTACCGCCCTCCATAAATTTGCATTTCGTTCGGTTGGCTCCGTCTTCGTCTTCCCACCTTAAATATTGAATGATGCTCATTTCCATGCGAACGAGTGCAGTCGAGTCGACAACAGATCTCGAATTTTCCTCTCTTTTCTCTGACTTCATGTTAATTGGTCGACCTTCGCGTCTCAAAAGGCGTATTGATGGTCGAAGGGGTAGATATTTAATATTTATTTTTTGCAATGAAATTACGATTATTTTTTTTGTTGTATCAATCAAAGGTAAGGTGGATGAGGGTAGGAGAAATAAAATAATTGATGTCCCATTGATGGTCATTATAATGAATATATTTACAATATTCAGCACTGAAACTGACTAAGACGATGTTCAATAGAAAAATAACTTATATAATAGATAATAATTATAATACAATTAACTATATACAAAGAAAATTTTAATCGGACAAAGCATATATTTTGGTGTATCCCTTTTGTTTAGCTTTTAATCTGCGTTTTGATATATTTTCAGGTATTTAAAAAACGACAAACTAAATAACGAAAATAAAATTTTAGAAGTTAAAAAATGAGGAGCTCTCTCCAGAAAATTATAATTATATCCACAATACTTTAGAATTTAGAATGAAACAAATTTTTATAAGTTAATGTAGAATGAAAAAAAAAACTTACTTATCTATGCTTTAAAACATGCTCACAATTACCTACTAATTTTTTGAGTACACATTACATGAAAACTATAAAATTACTTTATTGCTTTTAATACCGTTTTGTTTCAATAATCTTAAGCATATTCGTTTCGTAAATACCCTACTAAATCTGATGACACCAAAAACATGCGACTCACAAAGCACGAAGTTCAACGAAAAAATTCATGGCTGAATTTTCAAAATTGTTCAAAGTAAATAAAAAAAAGTAGAATCTTTTTAATATTCACAATACTCGGTAAACTTACGGATCTAGTCATTAATTTTTCAATTTTTCGTCAAATTTTAATTTTATATACACATAAATATATTACAAAGTTGCCTCGTGATTTTAGTGGTGGTGGTAGTGAATAAAAAAAACGAAAATACTTATGTTAAAATAGGAATAAAAAATACACGTAGTATCACAATCACTAAAATGACGATTTTTTTAAATAAATAATTAACTCTAATAGTAAAATAACACAGTCAAAAAATGTACAATATAGCAGTTACAAAAAATTCGAACTATAAGAAAAATAGTAGGTAGCGTTGGAAAAATTTCTAAAAATTATAAGTATTCAATACTGGCACCGTTTATTTTTTTTTAATAAAAGTTATTGACTTGTTTCGTGACCAATCATTTTTCCAATTATCCGCTTTAATTCAAAAGGTAATAATCGTAATTAATTTTTGATAAAATTCAAATTATTTTACGTTCTGTATACAGAGTACGTCACATATTTTTTCGAATAATACAGATAGTGGGCCATGGAAGGAAAAAACCAGCTGCTACTTGATTCGCAAATGAAAAATATTAAAGATCCAATCGCGTCTCCTACCACTACTCCCCTCGCGATTGGCTAGCGATCGAGAATGAATACAATTAGAAATTGATAATTTTTTGTTAACTGACTAATTTTTATCACCAATTGCGGCGGGTGGCTCCTCCTCCAAACCGTGAATATATTTAGAGGAAGGTGAAAGTGGGATCATTATACTTGTTGTTTTTCTCCACTATCCGGAAAATTGTGATGTACTGTATAAAAATTTTTTGATTTACTACTTTTTATTAAATAATAATAAAATCTTCGTTTTTAAATGATTGGCGAAAAGGTAGGTAAAGTGCAAAAATTCAAGAAGACTAGTAAATTCGAAGCTTATTCAAAATAGATTTTCAAAAATTCCCCCAACACAACGATCGAACCAGCGCGTTTTACATCCTAACAAACCTCGACAGACGTATGATTTGGACTAGTTTTTTATACACACACATTTTTTATACATATAGAGATTGGATTTATTAAAATTTATTCTTCTAATCAGTCATCGAAAATTCGCCGCGTCTTTCTCACCTACTTTCGTCCGTTATCAGTCTTAAAGGAAACGAGTTTTCCTCGACGCGCGAACACCGCTCAGTAAGCGTCTCGGCTGTGTCACACCTCGACGGTCTTGTCGCTCCGGCTCGTTGTCTGACCGACCGGAAAAATCACATCCGGAGCCTCCAGGCCGCTCTTGATGGCCGCCGAAGGGCCCAGCACCGTGATTATCGGCTGGAAATCTGCAACAAACGGGAAAACCAATTTAATTTTTTACATTTAATATGCACCGACGGGTGCAGCTGAAAAAATCGTACTTGTTATGCCACCAACTTGTTGTGATTATAACAGAAGATTCGATGCAGTGGTGGGAACAGTGATTTTTAATGCGACCTATAGCATTAATGGAAAAATCGAGTGGAAGCGTTTCAATGAAACTCGAGTCAGGAAAACGTTTTGCTGATGCAAGTATTTCAATAAGGCGCTTTTTGGACCGTCTTTCGTTCGGAATAGGTTTTTAACATGATAGATGAAAGGAATCCGAGGAATCGGCGGCGACTCGCAGCCCTCAAGATAGAGAAACTGAATGATTTATGGATACGAATCCGAAAGTAGATTGAGATATTTTTATATTTTATCGCTGTTTTACGTCTGCCATCGAAAATAACGCGGTTGAGTACCCGCGGCGTTGAGTTTTAATTTGTTTGTTTCCTCTTTTTTTTAAATCACAAGTTTTTATTGAGCTGTGAAGGATTCCAATTAAGCGAGTCTCATAAATACCGACTTGTGGAAAGACGATTGAATTAACTTAGAAGAAAAAACAAATCGAACAGTCCTCGTACAAGAAGCTAAGTAATGGAAGTTGCAGTAATCAAAACATTCATTATTATGAGAACAAAAATATATGGAGAGCTAGAGCTCGTTTTGATGTGCATCTTCCGTAAAAAAGATAACAAATCTTCCACTTCTAAAAAACTAAATTCATAAAACGATTTACCAGTAAGATAGGGAATGAATAATAGTTAATTAAGTAATCAACCGGCATTGGTAAGGAGATTTTAGTTCTTTAATGCATGTAGGAGGTGCCGAGACGGAGGAAATGAATGCAGGCCATTTGTTCCGAACGGTTTTATTAATCAAACGGACGCTTTTAAAATTAATTCGAAACGAAAATCGACCGAGGGATTGTAAAAATGTAGAGACTTTTTGTTTCCTCCAACCGAACAAATTATTCGACTTTTAACGGGCATTTTAAAATCATGTAAAACGAGCATAAAATTCTCTCGATTCGTTATGCTGCGCTAAAGCAACATCTATAAATTAATCGTGTGTCATAAGGGCGATTTTCCCTTCTTTGAATCGCATGTTTCGAATAAATAAACATCGTCTTTAACGAGCTCTTATAGGAATCAAGAATTTCACGAAGGGAAGTCTTATATGGAAAACGTCTTTCGTTCGGCTTTAACGAACGAATAAAAAAACGCTCGTGCGAAATGAGAAACCGATTCCATGCAAAAATTCGACGTTTTATATTTCCTGCCGCAAGAGGAATTTTTTTAATGATCATTTTAACATTTTTGTTATTGTTTTTTTTATATACCGTTCCGGTATTTCCATTAAGAACGGAAAACTCATTTGAATATCTACTGAGATTATTATTAATTTTAGGAATATTTTCATACTGCATAAATATTTCCTCTAGCATTTTATGCACTTTGAATTTGTGCTTGTTGCATTTCAGCAATTTGAAATTTTTGCATTTTAGAAACGAGAAACAATTTATTTTCTTTATTACCCGAAGGTACAAGAAATAGAGTAATACAATAAATTATTGAGATTACAGACCATTTTCAATAACCCTATTAACCCAAAGAAAACCGAAATAAATTACAAGAGTTCCCCACTAAAAACCACTTCGTCAACAACGGTAATTCACCAACTAAAGAGGAAAATTAATAACGTCTTCGTGAACTTTGCATATTAACTCTAACCGGGTCGGGCCTCTCCAGCTATGACAAATTCGCGTATCCCAAGAACCGCTCCATCGATAAATTTATTACCAGAGGGGAGAAAGTTCGGTGTTTTCGTAAAAAAACACACACGCATACACATACACACATCACCAGCAAACGCGATGTGTAAACAAAGTTGTTTACCCGCCTTCAAAGGTGATCAATTAGGCAAAATATCATGACATGTCTATGAACGATCGCAGCCATAAACTAATTGGTTTGTTTTTTTAATGTTTCCCGCCGAACGGGCCCATACGCGTATGTACAACGCGCACACAAACACTGATTTTCTAGATAAAAGCTCCGCGTAATTCGTTCGCCACGAGGGAAAACCGTTTCGAATGGAGCCTGATCACGAAACGCTAATTTACGAATGGAAAACCAAACATGTTGTTTAACTAAAACCAACGATTCACTCACCTCTATGTAGCGGAAAGTCCTCCACCAGCTTCTTACTTCTAATCGACGTCGATCCCGTTATCATGTTATCGACGGCCGAGCCTCTTCTTCTGTTCTTCTGACACCTAAACACCGCTATCGCCAGCACGACGGCGAACAACAAAACGGCACTACACCCGCCCAAAATAATCTCCAAATTCCGATGGTCGCCGCGCGAATTTTTACCGCGCACGGCACTGAACAGAACGGACAGTAGCGGCGAGTTGCCCGTCGAATCTTCGTCCGGCACGAGGTTGATTTCGCTCTCTTCGGTCGAAACTTTCTGCAAGGCAACAAACGCTCGAGTTAGCAAACGCATTTTCTCAACGATATTATTAATAACGTACCTGCGCCCTGCCAGTGTCCAAATCCATCATGTCGGACTTCAAGTTTTCCACTCCGGGGATGCGGGAGACGAGCTCCACTTGGATGTGATAAATCGTGTCCGGCCATAGGGACAGAGTGACGCAGGTCGAATCGGTGAATAGGTTGCCCTTCAAGCCGCCCCCGTCGACCTCCCAAGTGACCAAGTACACGCCGTGATTGGCTCTCGGCTCCCAAGCGATCTCCGCTATGACGAGCACTTTCTGATGGATCAGCGAGATCTCCTTCAACGTCCACGTCTCCGGCCCCGACGTCTTGCTGGTGGTCGCTTTAATTTCCGTATTGATGGTCTTCTTCTTCTTCTTGTTGGTCCTCGAGCTGGCCTCGTCGGGGCTGTAGATGGTGACCAGGCCCTGCGGGTCCACCACCAGAACCCTGAGCATGGCGTCGGTTCGGTCGGAGTCCAGCGGTACCCGCGTCGTGTGGTCCAGCGTTTGGATGATCTGCCTCCACGGTCCGTTCTGGGCCTTGCGCATGACGACGTAGACCAGCGGCGTTCGCGCCTCCACCGAGGAGGGCCGAGGCCAGCGCGCCAATGCCCCCGACACCCGGATCACCCCTTCGCCCTTGGTGTGTATCACCGGCTCGGTTTGCTGCGTCCTCGCGGCGGCCATCGCGTGGAACCTGCAGGCCTCTTGGCAGCCGGGGAACTGCAACGAAAGAGCGATAGTTTAGTAAAAATCGAGCGTGGCAACGCCGCTCGATTTCGCCGTTTAAATTGCTTCCACACTCTTGCAGCCTTTCACGGAGCTAAACTAATATTCGTTTAATCTGCTTTGCGCCGAGAGCACTGTCTTGTTTCTACGTAAATACCATGCAAGATTTATTTTAAAGTTAGTTTAAAATCGAAACGGGCGAAAGGGGAAAAGTTGTTTACGCTGCGAAATTAACTCGCGCTTAATTCGAGCTCGTTCAAAACGAACTTAATTAACGAAATATTTTATAAACAATATGTTTTCCTTTTACAAAAAAATATTTACTTTACAGGTATAATTTGTACATGAGAATGGAACCTCAAAAACGCTTGCTGAGATACTTTTAATGAGATTAAATTCGCAAAATAGTTGGAATGGATTAATAAATTAATGGTTCATCAAGCATTGCATCACTAAACCTCCCTTAAGTATAAACTAACAAGGGAGTACTCCCGATACGTCGTAATCAATGTGATTAAATTAAACATGCATGCACACAGTTGCACACCATCGAGTATTGCCACTGTATTTACACTGGACAAGCAATCCTATATAAGCTTAAGGTATTAGTTAAACTGGCTGCTCCCATTAACTATGAACGTCCCAAGCAAAAAACTCTAACCAAATCCAAGCATAAGCCCAATACTATTTCTAAACTTCTTGTTTTTAGAGTAGAAAGAGTTATCGTTTGTGGATCGTAAATTTGTGGAAACTTAAATTGTACCAAAAAAGAGCGGTTGGAGTCGAAATTTCAGTGCGAAGAGTTCACTTCCGATCTCCATTGCGAATTTCCGAACCGCATCGGAGGATTAACTCGCCCGCGGATCCGTCGCTCAATCGCATCCGAGTCATCCGCAGACTAAATAGACTGCAGGTCTGCGCATTCCAGATAAGTAAATGCAATTGAAAAGGCAATTAAACTGCTGCTTCGGCGACGGATAAATTCGGAATCGGTTTCGATGCTGGCCGGTTTTTTGGGCTACTGGATTTGAATGTACAGTTCAAAACAACAAAGTCCATCAGGAAATCTATTAAAAAAATCGATAAAGGATGTTCACTACTAAGCGATTATAGTTGTAGAAGTTCTATAAGAGGAATTCCACAACTGTAAATCAATAAGGTGTTGTCAGTTCTAAATAAACCTCACCGAGAAAAAAGGAACGGTTCTTTTCGCTCGATATTAAATTACAACTCGACTACCCGAAGCGACGACATTCTTGAGGAATCAATCGACAATCTCGAAGACATCTTATCTATCAACAGGCACTCGTAACGCTACTCATCAAACAAACATACGCGAACTAGTTTATTTAATTAATCCGTCAAAAAACTTAATTAAAGATTATGATATTATCGTCTTGCGTTCCACTCGTCCGATAGGTCGCTGTACTCCCTGGCATAACGAGATTCTTTATTAAACAGTAAAGAAATAAACAATTATGAATACTAATTAATTTTGGTGAAAAATTATAAGCCGGGTGCAATAGTGAAAACGTTTTTCGCTCGATCGTTAAACAATGTCATCGAACCACCTTTGCGGATCCTGATTGCATGACAATTCCTCGTTATGTGCGTTCGACGTGAATGCTCCATTAATACGAAGCGATACGTAAGTGCACACAATGGTGCATGTTGTATTCGGCCAGCAACGAATTTTAAACGGACTACATTCCGATTCGGATACGTACGATTTAAATACGAGGCGCAGTGATTTCGCAGTTCCACTGACCAGAAATTAATTTCGGACGGAGAAAATATAGTACATTATGCTGTATTAAGCGTACGAGCCAACGCCAAAATTTAGAATCTAGCGTCTAAATAGCGATTGAATTGAACAGAAAATTCAATCCTAAAGTAATTAGGAATGATTGGATAAAGTCCCACGATAAAAAGTAATCTTTAAAGTGTGTAGAAAAGTAATGAGCAATATTCTTGTTGGTTTTTTTAACGCAATTGGAATGACTAGAACGGGATTGTTGTGAAAAATAAACCATAAACACTTACGCATATCTCTTTTTCCTCGCACATGGCGCCCCATACTTGGAAATTCGACTGGAGTAGTTCGCAGTTCTCCCAGCACTGTAACAGAAAATAATCGTAATTTAGATACATTATTCATAAAAATAATATTTTTACACAAAAGACTCCCGATTATCTGTACAACTAGTTTCATTTGATTTTATTGTCCAATAACGAGTAAAATCTCTCCATATAGAAACTCTTTGATGCATGGATATAAGTACCTGTCTATGTATAGTATAAAGTTAAATAATGTTAATAAAGATATCACGATTAAGTTTGTACTATTAAAAAGGATGATAAAGTAGAATCAAAATTTTATGGCCGTATACACAATAAGGACTTGGACTGCCTACATATACATACAAGAAATATCAACTTATAAAAATTATTTTAACGATTTTTATAAACGAGACTTTGTTTGCTCGGTTTGTTTAGATAAACCAAACAGATGGTTGAATTCTTCTCCGTGCTCCTTTTTTTTATTTTTTTATTCGTTCCGTTCTCGAATAAGCGTGTGAGTTGATTCGTTTGTTGAAATAATAGAGTGAAACTCTTCGAATGTGCTCGTTAATTTTTTTGTATCGAATTTATAACGACGGTTGAAAAACGAAATAAATTTTACGCCCTTAAAATATTTCGTATAAACACTTGATGCCTCGGCGCGTCGAATTTTTTCGATTGCTCCGTACTTATGCAAAGTAGATTGAATTAAAATTAGCGTTGCAGATGTCCGTCATGTGTTTATTCGTCTGTTATTATTATATTCATTAATTATTTCCTGTCTTCGCGTAATGGCGATTAGTTGTCTGGGCAGATCATTAAGACATTTGTGTGAACTCAACGAGAAATAGTTGTTTTAAAATTAGTCCATTGGGAAAATAGAAGAAAAAATGCGATAGAATCGAAGCACAATTAGAGAGCTTCAACAAGCCAAAGCGAACGTAATTTATTATTGGCATTTGATACATGTCGTGTAACATGTTTTAACCGAAATAAACTGGTCTTGGGCTAGTTCCAATACGTTCGATTATCCGAAGTTTCCTGGCTCTGCGCTTTACGCCGTTTTATAAATTCGAATTGGGTAAATTCGTAAGCCCGGCAGCAACCAGACCAACAAAAATTCAGTAGTGCATGTATACGCGTTCACAAAGATTCATGTAGAAATTTTCGAGGATATATTACAGGAGACTTTTAGAGCTTCCATGGGAAAAATAAACTTAGTGGGACTTGTAAAGAGTTGCAGTTTGTTTGCTCGAATTTACTGCTACGACACTAAAGTATGGCTATTTAAAGGCTTGTTTACCGAGTTTCCAGTGGCACGATTTCCTTATCGCCGCCCTTTTAATTTATCGTGTTTTCTTGTAAATAGTCTCGAAAGGTTATTATAATTTACCGTCTAATTTCGGTCGGAAATGAAATTGCTATTCATTCACTCTCACGTTTTAATTATAGGAATGAATTTAATTTCCGGATTGCGCTTGCTTAAGCTAATACAATTTTGGCCTGTTTAATAGGTGTTAGAAATAGATTCTGATATCGAGAGAAATTCTAAAATTATGCCTAACTATTTATTGAAAAAAAAAATCCTGCCATGTTCTATATTTAATGTGTCTCGTTTTTTTTTATTTAACATCAATTTCGTATTGTCGGATGTTCTGTAAGATATTATACAATAAGTACAAACTATTATCCCGTAGGCCTCGGAGCTAGACACTGCTACCAACCTATCATTACGTAAATTACAAAAAAGAACTAAACACCGGCTGTCAGTAATAATTGCGCGTGCTGGCACTTCTAAAATTCAATTTTTCTATTTCTCTATTACCTCCGGAGAACGTCATTACAACTACTGTTGTTTAACTTTAATAATTCGTTTCAAAATTGACTTCCAAAGAGAGACGAGAACCAGTTCCGACGTGTAGGAATACGAAGCGATTGAATAAAAAAACGACGTCGTTCCGGCGGTAATAATAAATTAAATTTTACATTAATCATTCCGCACTTACGGTTACTTCTCAATCAATCTTTCAAATAACGCAAAACAAATAAAGAAAATATTCGGAGTTCGGAGGTAAAATTATTGTTTTTATTTTTACCAGTAGGCGAACGGTATAATCAATCTTTCACACTTGGGGAGACGTGTTGTACAAATGTTTAAATTAATCATTCGGATTCCGAGACGATATCTACATACCTACTTGAATATTACTCAGGGATTTTTGTAAGAGAGTTGTATCACCAAGCAAAATTGTAATTGTTAAAGTTTAGTGAATTTCTAAGTGAGGCTATGTAGAATTGGTGTGGAAAATTGCATCGGGACTCGCAGAGAATTCACCAGCATCTCACATAATCCTCGTGATGGGACATCTAAGATGAGAGTGTCACCTCCATCTGCCCGGCGAATATCCGGGCGACAAGTCACAAATAGATTTCGAACATCGAACGCAACTAGTAGGACTAAAACTCAATGTCTGCCGCTGGTAAACTCCGATCTGTCACCGGCGCTTACAAGCAAAGTCCATTATGAAGATAACCTCGTTCGGATCGCCATTACGAAACTCGCGTCGAGCGGATTCGCCATCGCAAATGCGGTCGTTCGCGTTTGTTCCGGCGAGATCGAAGAACTCTTTTCAATCCTAAGTACAATGTACGCGCGGCGGGTGCGTGTGAAAGAGCGCGTGCACGTCGAAAGAGGGAAATCTAATCCGTTCTCGGGCGAGATACCTTCCCGCCAAAATCCTATTAGCTCGACAAAAAGCGCCGTAAATGGGAATTTCGATAAGTAATCGAACTAGTAATAGACCAATTTCGTTCGACAAAAGATTTGATTTTGAATATCGGAGAGATGAGTCGACGGGTAGATTGAAACCGCTCCCGGATGCGTTTCGATTCTATGGCTATCTAAACAAACCGAAGCTTTTGTAACGCTCCTTCTGAGTTTTACCGAATTCCCAGGAGGACAAGACCAATATCACGGCTCTAGGAAGAGCCTCTATAAGAACCAGAAAGATACCTTACAAAAATAATAAATTTAATCATCAACTTCATTCCGGCTAGATTGTTGTTCATCAATGGCTCAATTAAATTTACGAACTAAGTTGTAGTTAGAGTTTATAAGGATTAGTGTTTTCTGTTGCTCGTCGGAAGTAAACCAATAAACAAAATAGTTTCGGTCCTCTGAAGCAAACTTCACGAATTGGAGAATACTCGCGCATTAATTTAATCCCAACTCCTAGTAATTCGAACGGCTCACCTTCTATTTGTTTGATTAAATTCATTAAAGTTTTTAATTAAACGACCCGGACCGAGACACCGACCATCTCCATTTCGACCGGGTAAAATCCGAGCGAAACAATGAGGGCATTATTTATTAGTCGAAAGTAATTTAATTACGGGCACAATGTTTAACTTGTTTATTTTCCTTATTGGTTATGATTGCTCGTTTAAAAATGCCTTCTCATTCCGGTAATTTATCAAGTGTCCGGCCCGTTAGCTTTCGGCTGCGCGCCCGCTTAATGAATATGGATGGGAAGGTTTGCGTTCATCAAACGCCGGAATAGCAGCATTACAAACGCCTTCGACAGGACACGAATCGTCTTAATATCATAGAGACAATTACTCGATGACGGTACCGTCATACAAAAATCATCCAATCATCGAAATTAATATCTATTATTTCTTGATGAATCAATATTTTCATCTGAAAAAGTTGGAATATCAAGGAGTATGAATTTGATTAACAAAATCGATTCGAAGAGCTGCCAACTGGAATCTAGAAAATAATTTCTTGGTTTTTACTTGAGTATGCGAAGTATGTGAATTACGTTTTTCGAATAAGAATACACATGGAAAGCTGTAAGATATGATAAAGGTATAGGTAATAATACGAGTGGTTCTGGTGCGATGTAATTCAAAGTTGGTTTTAATCTAGACCGAGTTAGAACATCTGCGGTGTCAAAAGAACCAATATAAATTGTAATATAGAAGTAAAACGTTGGGCACGGCGAACTTACTGCATTTCTTACCCGATAATAAACTACAGCAGTTTAACATACGAGAAAATTTGTCCCATAACTCGCAATTATGCTGAAAATTTATGGCGATATAATTTTCCATTTTAGGCTAGAACATATGTGCAGGTTTTTCGGCTAAAAATTGCAACATACTCTTTCACTTTCAGCACGTTTTCAGTATACTTTTACCTCCACAAAAATACACAATTTTAGTATGTTAAATACCCTTTGAGCGACTTAATTTCCACTAATCTGCATTCGCTTGTTCAGCTGCTAATATTCTTACAGTGCATTTTCTGGTACGCAAATTACGATTTGAATATTTAGCAAACCCCGATCGAACCGGCGAACCGTGAACGGCGGAAAACCGAGTGTGCCCAACCGAAATCGAGTTCGAGATCGTCGCTTAACGCATTTTCCGGCTTGGTCGTCGCCGACAATGGCCTTTTCGGGAAAATAACTCCCGTTTCGGGAGTCAAAGCAAGAAGACGAATTGCGTGATAACGGAACGGTCCGCGCCACCGCCGCCGCCCCCGCCTCGCGACTTTCGACACTTTCTTAAAACGGGGGCGGCACCAGCCGGAAGAGCACTTCCTGCGAACCGGCTTCGGGTACAATTTGATCTTTCGATGTGCCTTCGGTTTGATAAAGAAAATTATTAAGAGATATATTTTATTGTATAAAATTGTTATAATTACATAGATGACAAAATAAAGTAATTAATGCGCTCGTGCACACTTCATGAAGTTAGTTATTTACCATATATGCAGGTGGTACAAAATGGGATAAAATTGTATTGTCTATAAAACACACGAACAAATAAATCAATCGAGATGCGGCTGGGAAATAGGAAAAGAGCGCGGAAAGTCGAAGCGTTGGCGCGAAAAAGTCGAAAGCAATCATTATTCGAAACATCATCAAATCGAGACGACCGCGTTCGAGTTGCGAAATTGCGAAATTTAATCTTTCGGCGCTTTTGTTTCCAATTTTCTGTGTTTTCCAAACTTCGTTACTACAGACGGGAATATCGGGGGTTGAACGAGCATGAGCGTTCGAAAGGTTTCAATCTCCTTCGCACTCCGGTTGTTTATGATTTAGCGCGTCGTTTTTTCGCGATGTCCAATTCGCGGGATGCGCCGAATATTTCATTTTCCAGCAGAGAAACTGCGGGATTCGATTCACTTAAAGGGCGCCGCTGTTCCGCCTGCCGGAACTCGGACAATCGCTCTTGCCGTATTAATGCGCGAGTAGGTATATATCTAATTCCGGTGAAATAGTTGGCAATTAAGGATTTAAATCATTTTCTATGAGATTGCGAGTTCAGTGGGTAACATCAAAGAAGGAGGATTTATGGGGAGCCATTCGGGCCCGTCGGAACAAACAAAGCTGCGCGATTTGTTTTAACGGAAACGAATCCGAATAAGGTATGCACGTATACGTTAAATTTCCATTCGGATCGAAGGGTTTACTTCGACAGGGGAAACTAATCCGTCATAAGCTTTTCAATTGATTGTATTTCTACAGTAAATCAAAGCGATGAATTGTATATAGTGAATAAAATCGAGATATACGAATTAACTGATTTAACCCATTAAAATTGCCAACATTCCCTAATTAAAATATAGCGCATTTGCTTAATTAATCAAAGCAGTAACATAGAATTGCAGGACAAAATTTGATCAAAAAATCAACTCGATATCCACTGAAACGATCCATTAAAATGCCCCTACTTTTCCATTGCGGCATAAAGTCCTGGTTAATGCATTTTCATAAAATTAATCTTTAAGGGCCATTACGCGGAATATACGGCTGTAGGACATTTATATTAACTGTTGTACGCGTATATTACATATAAAATAACCCTAATTGAACAATGGCATCATCCAGAAATTGCGCATGCAATATTAATCGAAACCGTAACCATTTCGATTGGCTTTTAAATGCATTTCTCTTCGAACATGTTTCGCAGATCTAATTTACGACGGATGTATTTCAAGGGATTTCGAATGGAAAATGTTCCATTTAACAATCAATCAATTTACTCTTCATAACCAACACTACATATCACAATTTATTTCTACTAGGTTTTACCAAAACGTAATTAAATTTATGTAATAATCTTTTCCACCAGAATTTTTACTTATTATTCGACGCATAAACTCCTTAAGGGAGATTTCAGAAACCCCTTTTTTGTGGAACATCCCGTTCGTTTTTATTATTCCTCCTACAATCCGGGATGTTTAGCTAATGAACGGCAAAAATTTTCACGAACAATGCCCATTATCTCGGGGGGTGGCATCATTACATGGGGTTTATTCGAGTTTTATTAGTCGGGGTTGCGGTGCGTTCCGTTCGCCATTTGCCAGCATCCATTAGCGAAAAGTATAGTGGAATAGTTGGGGAAGGAGCGGGGAATCGAAGGAGCAGCATCGGGGGGCGTTGGTGCAGGGGCAGCGGTGAATTCGAAAACGCGCGTTTCTGCGTTAATCGACGTGTAACTCGATTAAATACGTACCGGTTTTATTGATTATGGCAGTTGTCGCAGATAATGGATTTAGTCGGCATCGGCTACCGCAGCAAAATGCGAATAAATATCCAATCGATGCTGTTATTTTGGTTTGATGTGTTCCACATTAATTTGTTAATTACTATAGTAGGTATCATAGAATATAACTAATGATAAAACAATAACAAACATTCGATGTAAATAAAATAATCATACTCTATAAAAATAACCACTTCCTTAACGGTTCAAACATGCCAAATGAGGCCAATAACTCGATCACTTCAACTTCAAATCCCTTTTCCAATATATACCTTTTTTTTTCCTATTTAAACGCGGTATTTTCACCATTCCGTTCTGCTTGTTGCTTTCTTTTCGCGATTTTTAGGAGGTTCGCGTGAGTTTCCGCAGTTTCGGGTGAAACTGGCGATGCAGAGGCGCGCACAAACATGAACATTTCGCCGGTAAAAGGTTTTTTAAGTATCCATTCGGTATCGGATAATGAGCGGTTATTGATATCGCGCTCTGCTATTTTCGTTTCCATTTAAATGTAATTTGTAGCGGAGGTGTGAAAATCGATCGAAGTGAATATTAATCGTGTATAAATTTCAATCAAAAAATTGAGAATTGATGAATATAAAATATCCTCTTTCTATCTCCAATTTTAACTTAAAAGAAGAAAGCGATGCTTTTACAAAACTACATTTTGTCTAACTTTACAATATACCGATACCGAAGTGGGTACCTATTCTTTTTCTAAACGTATTGCCTTCCTCATCTAATCCGACGTTTTCCATTTTACTTTATGCACGGGTAGATACAATGGCGACGATTTAAATTTATGTGCCGTCGCTTTTTTTAAGGGCCAATCTATCGTTTAAAGCTCTAAAAACGATTCCGTTCGACGATATATAAGGTTTGATTTTGTTTGGATGCCTGCAGGGGCGTAGCATTTTTTCCTCGTACACGCATACTTATTCATTAGCCGTTGTCTACCACCAACAATGCGGGAAACCCCTGGGTATCCATTACAATTGATGGGCCGCGATAAAGCTCGCGTTATATCACCAGCAGGATAAAATTACCGACCGGGGGGGAAAAGGAGTTAATAAAACCGTCGGAACATTTTCTCTACCCCCTTCGCCCTCCTCGAGAACGCCGCACAGCGAACGCATTTTGATATTAGATATTAGCCAACTCAGTAGGGGAGAAAATACCCGCTTAACTGCCGGAATAATCTTTCGTCTCGCGCCTTCCGCCGCCATCCCGGCGTAGATACCATGTCGCATTATCCCGTCGAAGTCGTTTTATTCTCCCATGCAACAAAAAGTCCCCCGTATAATAAGTGCCAATTTCTATTCATCTACGCTTATATTGCAGTCTATATTGTACAATCAAAATTTGCTACCTCTACTACTCACTACTACTCCATTATATGTCTTATTTCTAACGATTGTGCCGATTGTACTACATCTTTATTCGAGCCGACATGTAGTAGAGCCCAATAAAATGAGTAACTCGCCTTGCGCTGTCCTCATCACGCTTCGACTCCTAAATAACTCACTCGGCGTCAAGGATAGGCTTCTAAGTGATTAAGTTGTTCAACCTTCGCTGACCAAGATAAGGAAATTAACGAGCCCCATTTTTCTTCGGCACGAAATCGCGGCGGAACGCCGATTGCACTCGACTACCAACGGCTCGTATAATCCATGTTAAATTGATAAATCCTTAATTCGTTTGCTTGGTAACAGCGTTGAGTTTGTTGAGGGATTCTGGGAGGTTTGGTGCGTTGTTTGAAATTTTTTAGTATAATTTTCAATTTTAGTGATGGGTGCAATTGGTGTTTTTCTTGGGTTATATTGAGGGAAAATAGAACGACGGAGAAGCGGCAACGTGGCATGTGACTAAGCGTTCGCCGGCGGTATCGCGAAGGCGCTATCACGCAAAGGATAAGGGATATCCTGGTAATAAATTATCCCGTTCGAAGAGTGGAGTACTATTTAACGGGGGAATGATACCCGAGGTTTTTTTTTTGGACTCGCTTGTGCCATTGTCAAAGCTACTGAAAAGCCGCACGCGATGCGCTCGATGCGAATT
Organism: Phyllotreta striolata; assembly: GCA_918026865.1. Lineage (NCBI taxonomy): Eukaryota > Metazoa > Arthropoda > Insecta > Coleoptera > Chrysomelidae > Phyllotreta > Phyllotreta striolata. Next base: position 14,159,634 of record OU900094.1, on the reverse strand, counting down.
AAAATCGTAGTTATGAACTTTCTATTTCTACACCCGAAAAAATTGCTACTCGCGAGCCTCGGAGGAAAATCTCCCGGTGTATAATCAAGCACAAATCGTATAATAATTCCAACCCTCGTCCGCAAATGCGTCCATTCAAAAGACAACAATCGCCTACTTGACGTTTTGTTTAGTCCGACCCGGGCACTCGACGTTATTCGGCCAAGTGGTTATAACAAAACTGTTTTCTGTGTGTAGATAATGCTATTAATTTCGGACTTCATTATTAGCATTGACACATGCGTTTGTCATCTGTCTGGATCTGGAAAGAGAGCTCGTCACGCAATAATAGACGCCCGACGAAGGATTTTCAGAGATTAAATTCCGCTCCGGGGAGACAATGCCCAACGACAGACACGTACTCGGGGACGTTTTTTAATTAATTCGACGCGCACGTTATCGAAAAATAAAATATATTCGACGGTAATGCGCGGAGATATACGGCGAACATTTCCGGGCGAACGGTTCCGACGGGAATTCTTAAGGCATTTTCCGATAAATTGGCCCACCGAATGCGTTTACCTCCGACAATAGACGACACGCTGACAAAGAAGCATTTATTTTGGTTCAATTTGTCTCGAAATGCCCGCAATTGATTACGCACCTGGGCCGGCATTCCGGGCATCGAATTTAACGCCTCGCAAGACTGTTTGTAGTAAACGACCGTCCACAAAAAAATTTCTATCGGATCAATTCTGCGATACGACACCTCCGAGAAAAGGACTTGTTTGTCGAAAAACAGGCCGGGACCCCCAGGTGTTAGGCGAGGTACAAAAGGTGTGCCTGATCGGGGATTTATGACGACTTTTATGTTTCGAAGGATTAAGGATTCGCTATAGGTTAGTGTGTTTAGGGTGTCGCTTTTTTGTTCGGTTTACTAAAATGCCAGTAACGTTATTTGTCAAGTCCGTAATTAGTGAAGTCGTTTCTTTTTTTCCGTACGACTTGTCAACCGGGAATTCCTCAGTCAACTTTGTGATAGGCGATTAAAAAGAAAGCGTTAAACTAGCTATAATCGTTCCTGCTACTATTAATAGTAAACGATTACCGTTCTGGTAGGCATAACGTTAGATTTATCTAACCGATGAATCGAAAAGTGTTCCCAAATGGACCGTTTTCCAACAAAAATAGCATTCGCACTGTTTTATAGGACCTTTGGACAAATTTATGTGACTGCGCGGGCTCATTCATCAAGGCCGGTATTTCAACGGTAGCTTTAATTAATTGTTTATGGTATACATAGTTCGTCGAAAACGTTAAATTTATCGGGCATTTCTTTCCTCTATGTAGTATTTTCCACGTTCCGATTCCATTATACTTTATAACAACTAACAAAATGTTGAAGCCCGAAATTATTATTACAAAATTTATTATAAAAACAACAACCGACTCTTCTGATATTTATTATGACCTGTAGGGATATGATTAGATGATTTCGGAAAGCAAATGGCTTTGAAAATTTCTCGTTACGGTTCTGTCGATTCGCCTCGTCGTCGCGGAAGTGAAAAAACCCGGGACCTGGCAAAGACGGGGTAGGAAATGCATTTATTTAATTACACAGTGGGATAAACTTCGCCTGCAGTCTAGTATTTTGCATATTAAAAGAAAATGTCTCATGTAAAACAGCTCCTAGAAGCGCCATCGACGACAAGGGAACATGAAAGGGTATTGGCCGATAACGGAGTCGTTAAATAGATAACGGAGGGTTAATCAAGGAGTTAAGTCTTAACACAGGATATATTTAAGTAATTCAATGCCTTATTTAAGGAAATAGTATTTTAAATCGATCGTCAGAGCAAAGAATTTCCTGTTATAAGTGGGAGTATAGGAATAATAAATCACAGAAAAAAAATCGACCGGTCGCTATAAAACATTAACGATTGTTTAGTTAACCAATAAACAACTAAGAGTTATTGGGCATGATTATGAAGTTAATTACATATCAAATATTATTCTTCCATAACGGAATTAGATTCGAATATAAATATCCCGTAATATAATTATATTTAACGGCCGTCGAATTTACATAATCACTTTATAAATTCTGTTCATATAACTAATTAATTTCTATTGATCGCCACGCTAAATTACCGATTCCAATTATTTTAATCGAAAAATTCTTAACGAGATTTAATTATCTTTTAAATTAACTTCCGCAAAGTTGCCAGTTACGAGTTTGTTAACGTCAACTATTTGCCTATAAATGGAACACCGCTGCGCTTTTTCCCGCACAAAAATCGCATCAAACCATTTAGGAAACAATTCTCGAGGAATATAATTTCTGTCGAACATCCACGATATTTCGATCTCTTCCTTAGTTCGAAAAAAAACCGCGATATTCCTCCTCCCGTTCGTCGATCATGTCGAACTCCGGGCGTACGATTCTCCGGATACCTCACGACTCCGCGGACTCGGACTCATACCCGCTTCGTGAGATATCGGCATTAAGTAATGACCGGAGCACGATCACGGTCACTGTAATTTGTTGAACTCGATATCTCGACTCGATTTAACCGGGTAGTAATGGAACAAAAAAAAATAATTTACTTCGATCTTCGGATGTAAGTCGATGGGTCGCCAACCGCATGCGTTCATTCGTAAATTTCGATAACAGTAACTTGTGATTATCGATCACGGCGCGCTGGAAACGTAATCGATTACCTATCGAATGGTATACGGTTCGCTAATTAATCCGTAGGTGTAGTGGGTGTCTTGCAAGTGAAAATTCCCCTTTTCATCGGCTAATGGGAGTTCTCTAATAGAAGTTGGCGGGTTTCGCGCGACTCCCGGACGCAGTTCTCGATTTAACAATTTGGAAAGAGACGGCCGGCGTCTCCCGCAGACCCCGCTGCAGGCGATTTGCGGTCAACTGGAGGCAGGAACGGCGTCGCCGCATGCTGAAATTCGATTACACCCGGAAAGGAATTTCCCTGTTTAGCTCGGTCATAATTGTACGTTTTCCGACCTCGGTTCTTCGATTGATTATTATCAATCAAGCTATCGTTCGAAGATATGCCAATTATGTTTATCTAGGTTGTACTATGAAAACACAAGCCGCTTTAAATTGTTAAAACTGCGTTTAATTCATCCATATTACATTTAATAAAAATTTATTGACTGTGAAATAGACTTCAGACAATAAACGTGTAAAAATAACGATAAGATGACTCTAAACAACCGAAAGAATGACTCTCCCTCGTCGAGAATCAATAAAATTATCAACCTTGTTATTACACTTCGATATCATATTATCAATCTCGATCGTCTCATTAAATTGACTCCGGAGTGCGGCGCTCTCGAATCTAAAACTCCGGCGAATTTCCACCGTTTTTCCCGTACCCTAAAGTGAGTAGGAAGTTCAGGTAAATATTTGAGTTACCTTCGAATCGACACGATCCCTAATTAATTTCCGGATTTGTTTCCCTTTCACAGAATCGGTTTATTAATCGGCTCATTTTCCAAAATTTGCGAACCCAAACAAACCCATTTGCCGCACACAAAAGTTATTTTTCAATTTCGAACGCGTATACGTAAGTGCGCGATTATAACACACATTGGGGAACAATCGTTTTCGATATTGATCTTTTTCAGTAGCGCCGAAACCGCTCAAGGAACACTGTAATTGCGCCTTGCACCTTGTAATTTCATTTGCTCCGGGATAGCTTCATTTAACACCATCTGTTACGGAGATGCCAGCCTCGCTACTTGCTATCTCTCACATATCATATCCACTGCATCTTGTATCTCTATACGCGATGCAGATGTATTTAGTCGAGAGTATGCACTTGTATGTATGTATGTCTAGGTGTGAAGGTATAAGCGCTCTTATCTTAAATGTTATCTATACTGTTAAAACATATATCTTCAAAACCTATTTCAAATTGGAGTAAAAAGAAGGGGAAAAGGAAGGTTGTTAATTTTACTAATTTCTATTCTTGTTGCAAGTTTAGTATGAGTAAATATGTTGGTTAACTTTTTAGAATTATTATAGAATTGCAAAAGTGAAGATTATACAAGAATTTTAGTGTATATCCTCGCTACTGTGAAAATGTACGTTCGTGGTTGTTTCTCAATAGATGGCCGATGATAAAACGTTGTACAGTAATTAGCGAGGTGCGAGATACATATAAAATATCGATAATTTATTCTGCAAACTATCGATAAACCTTCTGGTAAAGATTTACTATATTCATACGAAATAAATAATTAGCCTGATAAATCTTACTAGCTTCGAGTCTAATCCTTATCGGAGGCCGTATGATTTACGATTTGTCAGAAAATTCAATAAAAATTCAATTTCTAGTTGATATACACACACCTAACTAGTCACGGCCCATTTGCGAACGCCTCGTCCCCTTTCCATTACCCTTTTATAACAGAATTATTGGAAAAACGTCAACGACTATTATCAACGCCTTATGAAAAATAAAATTACGGCATCGCTTTCTTCATCATCTCGAACGCAACAAATCACCCTTTTGCCTGCATCCCCTCGATCAATCACCCGCGAAGTGTTTGCGATGTAAGTTCAAGTCGCGACAAAGTACATTACCGTTCGCCATTATTCATACTAAAAAATTGATAGGGTACTTCAGATCAGCAACAATTCCCATTCTTGAGCCGGTCTGTATCAATAATCGGAAACTCCTGGCGATCGAATTAGTCCGCATTCGGGACCAACTCAAGATGGCATCGTCTAATTTAAAAGATTACCGCTAAGTAAGTAAATCTCCGCTCGACCGGCGGCCCTATCTAAGAATCGCATCTCGGTCTCTTTAGGGGGTTGAGTTGGCCGTAAAACAGGGCCCGCGGCGCGAAGGACGCGCCGGGGGCAGTGGGGGCGGCGGCCGTCTCGCCTTTAAAAGCAACAAATCGCGATAAGGCGACTTCCACGGCATTTATCAAATTGAAAGTGGAACTTTGAAGTTGCCAAGAACGCACCTCCGTAGCCGCTTATCGTGTGTGCGATCGAGGCGGCCGGGGGGGCCGCGCCGGGGGGTTGCGTCACGTAATTTTACGCGACAAATGGGCCCGGTGTAATTAGTCATCGAAACCGGTGGAACACCATGCACATGTCCCATTTGTCTAGCTAACTTATGGAAACGAAAATCTCTTCATAAAAAGTTAATTCCTCCATATAACTTCTCTATAATTAAACATTTATTGAGCGACTTTAATATTAAAAATATCGTTATATAAATGCTAATTATTGTCGGTTGTAATTAACTCTACTAAAGCTTTACCTGCCTATTAATTTTATTTATATTGTAAAAACGATTCGGCACGCCTACCGGTCGGTTTGGTGTGAATTAAAACGTGGTTAATAAAGAAGTCGATTACGAAATTAATGAAATAATCGTTTCGTTAAAGTACTACCGTCGTGTACCGTTCGTTGTGAACGGTTATTTTTGTTTTCAAGGTTTAACGCACTTGAAATGGATTAGAATTAACTAATTATTACGTTGCGTGTAATTTTATGATATAAACAAAGAATCCGACAAATTTATAGTTAGGTACAGTTCTAGAGGAATATCAAGAGACGTGGCAGGCGCGACTTTTGTAGTATTGTAAAAATATTGCATAGCTGACGATTACAGAAAATCCTTTTTAATTCGACCTACTTCCGCATGGAGGCGGATTGTTCGAAATTGCATGAGCCGTTTCAATTTCGGTATGTGTATTTTTCTATGGAATTCATATCTTTTCGGATATGACTATGTACGGTTTCGCATAGGGCCGTTTGTCGATAGGAGGCGGCGCGGCGTCCTTTGGCGCTCGTTTCAGGTATATAATATCAATATATCAGAAACGCCGGCGGAACGAACGGCACATATTAAAAAGGGTTGCAATTTTTGGCCAAAAGTTATGCTACAAATTTGGTTCTTTACGGTAGATATTCGCTTTAATATATTCTGAAATGCATGCATCATACTGTAGTGATTTCTATGAACGAGTAGTAGGTATCTACTGTAAGATTTATAATAACTCAAAACCCCGTTAAACTCAACGAAATTTATGTTGCTAATAAATTTTAAGAGTTGCTGTTAAAACTCCCTGCTTGTGTATCTAAATTAACAGGGATACGAGGTAGTATAGTGTGTTGGTCCAAATGGCATTCAAGCTTTTTTGTACTTTTACGTCCTATGAGACAGTACATGTAGCGCGTCCATTTGCTGAAATTTGTTTCATATTACGAGTGCACGGCCACTTACACATACGCTGCGCGATTTTCCCGTTGCTCATACATATGAAAAGGTACGAAATAATTGAACGCAACGTTCGCTGCCGGCGAAAAGGGATAGCCGCCGCTTTTACTATTTGCTAAAATTAGTATTTTTACTCGTGTTCCTTAATGTTTCGCAGAGGATATGTTTGGTAATAAAAATGCGTGGTATAATAATAGGAGGGCATTCTGTACATGCACCTTCATGTATTCATACCCGCAGCCTGTTGTTTTCTTGCTAATAAACACAACAATTACGGTCAACAGTAGCCGAGCGATCGAACTAAAAAATTAAACTTGTTATGCAGTTTCGAAAACGACAGATGTTTCGAATATGGAAACGTGACAATTACGTTTGTCGTTCTTTTCGCGTGTTGTTTTGTCATTTTAATTTCTAGTGCCAGACTAGCGAAAATTGGCAATTACAAAAAATTGAAAAACTCGTGAGATTTATTTGTAACTTTGAAAAGTGGTGGTTGGTTTTATTACACATACCGACATCGTATAATTTAGTACTTTTGGCTTCAAGTTTAAATAGAACAAGCTAACAAAATTGATAGCTTAAATTTTCATAATAATTGGAGGAGGAATTAAATTCCGGTAATATTAGCAATTTTGAATTAATTCGAATTTTCTGAATTGCACCCGGATCAGTATAGATTATATATAGAGTGTCTACCAACCGTAACTGCGGGTGTTTTGTTGTAACACCTCGAGGTCGTAATTCACCAGTATTGTTTCACTGACAAATATCACGATTCGCTTTGGTTGATTTACTGCCGTATAAAGTACATTTTTCTACACGCCTATATATCTCGTAATTCCTGCAGTTTTATTTATATTTTTTCCCATAGCCCGTTATTCAATTTTATAGCAACTTTTCGGATAACTCGTTGAATTTCTAACGTTTTTCCATCGGCTGCGGAACGTACGTGAAAATATTCGAGACCCGGATTAGATTTATTTACGGCTTTCGGAAAATACGTTTTTAAGCACTATACACTTTAATCGCAGAGTTTCAGTCTGTATGTCTATTCGTTATTTTCCAGGATATGTCGAGTGCTTTTTAGAACTTTTCTCCATTTTAAAAGACTGGTAGAAAATAATGAGTATAAAGACCTATTCACAAAATTAACTCAAAATTCCTTTTCTCATTAATTATCGTACAATATGCGTGTATTTTCAATGATTCGCTTTAAATATACACCTCAATACATCATCTAAAATATTACGAAAATACTCTAAAGTAGGTTGATGGTATTTTCGGACCATTGGCGTAGCGATGTGAATGAAAATAAATTCCGGTGCTTCCGAGCTTGGTCAACGAAAATCTCCATCCCGGGGTAATAAAGTTGCAAATGGCCGACCATTAATCATCGTACGACTGACAAATTTGTCGTCGTGCACAATACAACAAACGACGGTAGTGAAAGTTAACTTTATGACGGTGTCAAAGTGACCCCCGCGGTCTACGAATATTTTTTTTTTCGAGCTTCTAGAATTTAATGGACAACCGACTCGAATGGGCCCCGAAAATTGATGAATTGTGCTTCTTGGAAACAAATACTAATTAGTCTTACTGCCAGAAATATGTGAAAAACGTTTGGTTTAAAAGATAAATACAATATTTTGAAACCCATGCATAACTTCCATGTTTCTTCGAATAACCAGCTGCATATTCCATTCATTTTTCATGTAGATTCGCCGATGCTTTAGTCTACGTACCGTGAATGTTTTCAGCTACGTACAGCTCTCATAATCATTATCTAAATTGGAAACTAATTCGCAGCGGTAATGGTGCAAGTGCATTAGAACCTAACGATAATTTCGCACCGTTACGAACAATGTCCTGAAAGCTATCCGAGAGCGCGGCGGAAACGCCGAAACTCGGAGTGCACATAAAATTTCATTACCACTCTTCACCGGCCGAAATTTCGTTATCTAATCGATACAGAAGAAGCCCGGAGTTGCGATCCTTCGCGTAAAATTGCCCGCGACGATCGGATCGGTCCCGGCCGGTCATAATGCTAGGAGGTCGTGTCGATTCCATGCGATTCTCGCAGTTCCCCGAGACCGGGGCTATCGCGATGCCAACTAGACACGGCGAATAATACTTCTTGTTCGTCTTCTACGGTAATTACAGAAACTCTCTTAACTCCCTTTCTAGTGAGATATCTCGTCGATTAAATATATCAGATACGTACTAGGAATTCCTTATCGGGTTAGCGCATCTGGAAGGTGAGTCGAGCGGACGGCTTTTTTCCATTTCGAATTCAAACCGCGCAAGAAGCTGACAAAGTGTTGAAAATTTAATAAGACACGGTCAAACTACTTCCTCGTTATGAACGTTGCGTATTAAATTCGTATCGTTATTGTTATTAGTCCGTAGGTACAACAGATTTCATCTCTAACGTCTCTATAATTACCGGTATCTCTTCCGAACTCTTATCAAACGATGTTATTGGATCAAAGCCTCGCGCACCGGCCGCTCGGCGTGAGAAAATCGAAAATCATTAGTACAGACCGAGCTCTCGATCGTCCAGAACGTCCCGAGATAAGCGCAGCCCGGCAGACCTCTCTCTAGCGCTCATTCGAAATTTCTCTACCAATAACTGTATAGACGTATTAAGAGATCTTCGTATATATCGCGAACAATGAGAGCATTGTCTTGGACGTAATCACGGCCGCCGAGGACCTCGGCCGCCGTCGAGAGGTCAGGATGATGCCTTATACAGGGTGGATAAACTATTTTTTGTATATATACTCATCAACCAAAAGTTGTCGATTATTTAGAATAATACTTGATTAGTTTGCGCGTTATTTATTAAATACATTTGAAGAAAATTTTTGCTATAATGCTTCAGTGAATACACCCTGTATATATCGACTTGCATTGGTTCGCTTCGTCTTACTTAGAATCGATATTGTTTTCCCATAAAGAGCGATTCTGCTACAGCATGAAAATGAATTTATCGCTAGGTATTTATTGTGGGTGTTGAGCATCGTGCCCTTTGCGCCTTCTTATCATTAAATGTGGCTCTTTAAGAATATGTAAGTCCTCGATACTAATGTGGGTATTTTCAAGTATTAATAAAGAACGATTCGAAATATTTTAATGCTCGAAGTTTTCCCCGAGAGCGAGGCGAATTCAAAGGAAATCGTTAAGAGAACACGACTAATTTACCTGTTGCATTTTTTATTCGGGTTCGCTTTCTTATAAACATACACGCATTCGAGCCGTCCGGGTTAGTTTACCGGAATCCGCTTTGGCGAATTTATTAAAGCGCGAAACGTACGAGAACGGGACGGGCGGGCGGATGATAAAACGCGAACGCCAACAGAAGTATTTTCGCTTGTAAAAAGAAATGTCCCGTGAAAAGAAATATGAACGAAATCCCCTGGCGCTTTAATGCCGAAGATATGACAGTCGGAGACAAAGGTGCGGGAAAAAAGGAGAGTTTTATTTTAAAAATCCGACATGACAAATAGTTGACGTCGAATTCGCGACCGGTGTAAAAGAGGATGATACCGAAATTCCTAGAAAACCGGGGAAAAACGGATTTGTTTCTTTTGTTTGTTATTATTTATCGCCTCCTCCGAGTGGCATGTATGCATATACAAGCATAAAGAGATTTACTGTTAATCTCGTTGATTTTACGAGGGTAAGTTAAAAATTTTGTAAACTTTTTTTAATCTATTCTTTCAATATCGACGATTAAATCGAGTACTCACCATGAAACAATCGGGTCCCTGCAAGCACATCGACTCCCCGTTCGGGCCGTCATTAGAGAACTGTAAAAGAGAAAAGCCAGAATTAATATTGAGGATTTGGTCGAGATTAAAAACTTCATTAAAATTTGCATTTCAATATCGTCTCGCTGGAATGCCGGAAAACCGCCGTCGCGACGCCCCGAGCCACTCGTTCGCCTTAACTATACGCCGTTCACGACCAAAAAACACGGCTCAGAAATATAAAACTTTATTCAAACCGATCGGAATTCTCATTATTCCTTTTGGATAAATCCACGGTATTCCAAATATTATTGAAAACTCAAACTCTCAAAGGGATTTTATGTGTAATTTTTTTGACAAGCCTGTATGGTAGATAATAGTTAAGAATATCTTTATAATGTCACCATAAATTACTTAACACATTCACCAACATTAAAATCAGAATTTACCAGAAAAGAGAGGAAAAAAAGGGAGACTGTATATCAAAGGAAATAATTCCGCTCGCTTTCTCGCCGAACGAAAACCGCTCCTCATCCAAACGAAAACTTTTTCCTTTTTATATTTCGATCTGCTTTTTATTTTCCGTCCCGCGACGGCTATACAGACTCGATTATCGATAACATAACTCCGGAATTTAACTCCGAGCGGAAAGGAATTTTCCGAGACGCGGACTCCGGGCACGTCCGGAATTCCTTTTCAAAACGGCCGGCGAAATTAGTCAATCCTTATACGAACGGTGCGCCGGAGAAACGGCCGCAATTCTTATATTGGAGATATCCCGGAATTCAATTTCGCCCGGCTGTTTTAAAATCCATTACATTTTTATTTTGTTCGTTTGCACATTACAATTTACTAGATCGATCAAAAATTTTATATGTAGTTAATTACCTATAGTAATTTTGACTTCTTGTTTAAATAAACAAACAATAAACCACTGCGCTTATTTACCTCGCCAATCGATTCCTTCTTAGGATAACATTTACATTTTCAACCCCCCATCAGACCCTTGCAGAAACCGAAATGAACCATCGAAAAAAGCAACCCTCCCGGGTTTACTGTTTATCAGTAATTGTCGATTGAATCGAGCAAATCCAATTATAGGATAAATTACGATCGCGGACGAAGAGTTGAAACGAAAGAGAATTCAAACAAAAAAAATATTAAATTTACAGGGAGCGGTGCGTTTCGTTCGGTTTCGTCCCTTGTTCAGGGCGCCCCCCTTCGCGTCATTATCCCAATTTCCCTCGTATGCGTTTCCCGGGAGAGACGTCTTTGTGTCGGAGTAACTGACCGTGCGGAATATAATTTACTTTGAGTTTTTCGCTGTTGGGTGACTCACGGAAAGGATCGCGTCCTTCAGGATTCTGTATATTAGTTTTTTTACTGGGGATGATTCGCTCTGAATAAACATCTCAATTTGCTTGTAGAAACAGCGCGAAAAGATGGTTTTATGCGTACAAAAATAATTGTATATTTGTATTGTAACATTGCGGTGAATAAAACGCTCGGATATTCATCGAGTTATAATGCAGGATATTTTAAGGCGTCCCGAAAAGTCTCTTTTGTCATTATTTATTCAAAAGTGTTAGCGTTCCGTTTGGGAAAACCGACTTGTCAACAAAACTTGGGGGAAAAAAGCAATCAAAGAGGAACGGGCGCTTCTAATAAGTATTTATTTCCTACTTTCTTCGCGCTCCTCGACCGAACTTTCGGGAAGGTTTCGTGTCCGGAAGTTGTCGAAAACTTTCTATTATGAGGATATTTTTTTAATGCGTGTCGCATACACATCATTCCGGCCGGTTCTTCGGAAAGTTTCGCTTTTGTCGGGTTTAACAAAAAAAAAAACAACCGCAAAGTTGTTTCAACATACGTTAAATCGTTAGGGGAACGTATAATGTTTAATGTATGGTTTTATCTATTTGGCGCAGTGTATGCAACAATGGATGAAATTACACGTTCCGGTCAAACATCGAATATCTCGATGTTGTGGGTGTCGGTATAGGGTAAACAATACAACAGACGGAACTGCATAATTTGAGGTATTTGATGCCTTAAGGTCATACGAAAAACTCCTATTGTATCAGCCAATATTGCTAGTCAACACGAATTATTCCTACCTAGACTTTTTACTCTTCAAGTGAGAGTGTAATGTTACTTCTTAATATAGTAAATTAGAGAAACATCCGAAGAGGTGAAATATAGTGTACAAAAACACTTTTTTTCGTACCGTTTATATCCCTAAAGCAAATGATAAATTCCATCGAGATTGCTTGTGGACATGCACCCAATCAAATACGCCACGGTCAGTTACCCGCGCAAAAGAAATCCCGAAGACGAGGAGGCATCGCAGAAGGGAAAATCGACATGATGATTGAAGGGGAAAGCCCGCAGAGTTTGTATGGTTCCATTCTTTTTTCGGTTATTAGATTCTCGCAATATTAACTTTTTCCACTTCTCCTTTTCCCCTTTTAGCAGCTCCGATCGCAATTTCGCCTTTCGTTTTTCCGTTTAGGTGCGCCCTTTTACGACGTCGCCGGTCCGCTCGGCCATATGGACTTGACTTCTATTAAAAAAATAATAAAGGTCGAACGGGCCTTGTTCGAGCAGGTTTTGTAGATTATATTGCAGTGTAAAGAATGATAAAAGAGGGCGAGGGTGCCAGTTTTATTATACGACTCTTCCCGTATAAGTAATAGGAAATACCGATGTGCTTCTTAAAACCAGACACTTGCAGAGATTAGTTATTTCAAATTAACAGTCCCGGCAATCTGACGTTGGCGTATATCATTTAAAAAAAATGTTAAAAAAAATATTTCCATCCATCTAATCCACCTCTGTCTGCCGACGTGTACATACGTATCTTCGAACGCAATAAAAACGCGCGATCACGAAAGGCATTCCTTGCACTACACATGCAAATTAAACTAGAAGGCGAGGAATGACGTATTTAATCCTGATGAGGAGAAATAAATCCAATCAACTGGCATATAACGTATCTGGGACGTCACAATTGTTTAACATGAGACAAGTAACGAGCATCCAGTTACCTTTGTTCGCGGCCGATAGAGATTCATTTGTTGGTGCATTCCGAATTCAATATAACTGCAGCGTTTGTGCGCACAAAGGGAATGCCGTATGCAAATAACACCTTGTTAAAATGTCTTTTTTTTACCGCTTACCTTCCCTTGCATTTTGTTTCTCTTGTTTATAAGTGGCTCATTTTCCCAAGGACCGGGGAATTTCCAAACTCACTGCAGAAGATAGCGGAATTCGGCATGTATTGGTAATTTATTTTGCTATTTTTACAGGAAAATTACCTAAATAATTCATGCTAGATATAAGTAGACGCTAATGCAATGCCAGATAGTCGCATTGCGATGAATTAACTTACTCCGATATCGCAAGCCCGCCGTTCTCGAGCAATTTCAGCGAAACGCGAACGTAATTCTCCGTGCACGTGTAATTACGATTCATCATTGTTACAAAACGCGAATTCTTTCCGCAAATCTCGCACGACGTCGGTCCCGGTAGAACGAAGACCGCTGAAATTACGTTAGAAAAAGAGTTTACGTTTCCCATTCAACGTCATAGAGTCTCGTTCGTTTTTTTTCCCAGCAGATACCGTTTGGTAAACTGCTTAGAAAACGTAAACATCCCAACGTTGTATCGATAGGAATCGATATCGTAATTGTGATTTTCCCGCGAGGCGGTAATGTTTACATTAATCGCATGAGGGCTATATTAAATCGTACGTACGTTATTATTACAACGATGAGATTAAACAAGATATTATTACTGAATACGGAAGGGCAAAAAGAACGAGAGTTTCGAAGAATGTTACCCTCGCAGCTCGAAAATACCCAACAAACCGCTGCGGCGTATCCATTAACGTTTTAAATGGAAATTACGCGTCCGTATAATACCGATGCCTTGTACATTTTTCTGCTCGTTGTTTTTCTTTTTTATTTTTCCTTCGGTTTACAAAAAGGTACACGTGTTGCTTTCGCTTCGGGTGCACGTTGAATGGGCCCATTCTTCGAATTTAAATGGGCTCTTCAATAATCAGCGGTATTTATGAATGCGAACGGATGACCATTTTCGTCTCGGGCGCGACGATTTAGGACGTCGCGTCCCAGTAAATTCCGTTAGCCGTCGCTATGGCGACGTCGTCGGGCGAACGCCGAGCCCTCGCGGTAATCGAGTTATGAGGATGACGTCCGGACGACCGAAAAAACACCGGGCGAGTGTTTAAAAGAAACCCGAATCCTATTTATGATTCATTAATTTGTACCGGGTCACGCCCGGGATTTAATAGCTTCGAAAGTACCTATCCACTTAATGAAAGTGGCCCTATCTCGGGGTTAATTGCGAATTAAGGGATCGAAATGTATATACTTATTGTGTTATTTAAAAACAACCAAAATACACGAGTGTATAAGACAGTAAATCATCTCACCCATCGGGTGTTGAAACGTACTTTAGACAAGACCGATTTTTTAAATCCTATTTATGGTCCATTCGCGTCGGATTTGTGTTCGTATTTCTCGATAGCGCATAAAAGGATTGAAATAGTTTGGGCGTGAATGCGTGTGCGTAGAATGTCGCCTTAATGAATTCCGCCACCAGCTGTGAAACGTTTTTGTAACACGGAGAGCTTAAGGATGCATAATTTTGCGAGCGATCGCGCTTCGCTCGTTTGTATCGCTTTACCCACGCCCGTTCCCATATCTCCGTCCGCCGCTTGTAACGCAGCTATTCGAGAGGAAAACAACGCCGATAATATCTCCGATAAATCAATTAAGAACACGAAATTTGCTTAATGTGGTGCGAAAACTAACACACGCCAAGCAAATTTACCGTCGAAAGAAAAAGAGCGAAACGATCGCTCGCTTTATACTTTCTGATTTTACACGACGGTGCTCTTCGAATTCGACTTCCTGCAGAGATAAAATTTCCCGCGATGAATCGCCTTCTCGAAAGAAAACGAGAGACGGAATAAAGGTAAAAAGAAACGTCTAAGGCGTGAGGTAATTGCGATCTTTCGCTCGAATTCGACTTTGAAAGTCACGATTTCGGTGCACCTTCATAATTAAACATGTTGCTATTATAATGACCGTCGGGTTGTGTGCGTCATGTCGGACGGGCGGCCGTCCTTTTTCCACTAACGGCGTTCATTACCGGTGAAGGTGTTCGCTGGGACCATTAAGGCGGTGATTACTCCACGACGACACCTAGGGTGGGCGAAGTATTATTCAACGCACAAAGAATATCCTCCTATTTAATTTAAATTGACGAATTGACTATTAGCGAGCGAATCGCTTTGTTAAATATACCCCAGAAGTATCAGTTTCAGAATGGAAATGCCTACATATACTGAGTAAAAAACCGAACTCCTCATTGTTGAGATTCCCGCGCGGAAAGAAAATCGTTCGCCTATCTATCGTCTTATTATTCAAATGCCTCTTAAAGTATTTCGCCATTTATTGGCCGTCTCGCGGAATATTTCCTGAAATACCTTCGGCGAAAAAAGAATAAGCGAAAGCCTTGTTTGCGAGGCATTAGGTGCCGTGTTTACACGTCGAGGCGTTTCGAGGGGAAAACGAAAGTAAAAATAATCATTTATTGAACGCCAGAGAGACGTTTAATTAAATTCGATTACTCCATTTCGTCCTTTTCTCGCGCGGAAAATCCGTTTCGATGAAAAATCGCCCGTTCATTAGCGTTTATTAAATATTTACGTTTTTAACGTTATGTACACAGCCAAGTCCGGATCCGTTATGAACAATAAAAATCTCGCCGAATTAAAATTAATATTCTTCCGTTCTCTATGGTAATTACTTTCCTAACAAGCAAACAAGTAGTTGTTTTATTGTGATATGCAACTTGTTTACGGCGAATTATTATTACGAGTATGATGATGTTTTCAATGATTGCTAGGTAGGTAGACAGCGTTTTATAAACCGTATTAAATAACTGTCAGCGAGAAAACTCAGAGAGGCATTTCCTAAGGCCAAATATCCTCTACGCAATTTCCAGAACTGGTTTCAGCGTATTTTGAACCATCACAAATTATTTATTAATAATATATTTTTTGTTCTCATCTAAATTTTCTTTACATATAATTTACATTCTGAAAGCACTTGCAAAGCAATTCAGGTCATTATATTTTTGCCTTTTACTCGTCTTTCGAGAAACATCACAATTTCATTTCTACTGAACTTTTCTCTTGAAGTTTTTATCCCTAATTTAGGTACTCAGAGAATAATGCAGATTTTATAGTTATAGGGCACGATCGATGAAAGGTGGATGTAACTCGATACGGCCCTGATTCAATTTTATATAATACACGTCACCTGTGCCCACATGGACTTATTTAAAGAACGCCGAGAGTAAATCAGGTACGAGCCCGTGAGCTATTTGCTATTGAAAACGTGCTCTACCTACACCGCAATTTTTCATTTCGTATAAAGTCGCCGTGCTTTTTTTCTGTTAAATTTCAATTTCTTCGGGAAATTTTGCATTTAATTATCGCAAACGCGCCTGACGAAGGTAAAGAGTTTTTAAACGCTACTATTTCATCGCCGACTCACGGATCTCCTAATGCGACTTTCATTAGATTATGTTTTGTCGATGTCGGGAATATTTTGTGAATTCCCCTTCTGTGTACGCATCCCTTGTGCATATAATAATTTCGTTATTCTACTTCCATCTGTCGCTTCCTTCGGACACAGCCTAATAACAAACCAACTAGTTTCGAAACACAGCGCAAAAACTTGTCTGATAAGAAGAGTTAACGCCCTCCGTTGACGTTGCTTCCTGCGTTTTCGATTGAAGCAGTAATTATCGTTACCGCATACGTCGTAATTACGTTATTATTGGCACGCTCGCGAAAAACTCGAACACCAGGTATTGACACCTTCCATTAGAGGCCGCAGAAGAGGCGAAAATGCGCGAGCAAAGGAATGCTCCACAAGCTTTCCATAACCGACTAAAAAGCATAGTAAGAGGTACATAAAATAAAAAAAATGCCTTGTATAAAATTTTCCTTTTAAATATATTATTCGATGTCCGTACGAGTAATAATCGCAGGTCGGAGCTCCACGAACCCGACCCTTTTCCTCCGTGTTTACATATTATCAAAAAAAAACACCCTCGTGTCAGTTTCCTCCCATTAGGGAATCCCTTCTACATCCTCGGTGTCCTTCGATCGGGCGGGGTGGACCCATCAAATAAAATATCGATATCCCTCGCAGATCCGCTCATTGTCCGGTTTGATTTATCTCTTTCGAAAGGTGAATTGGGTCCGAAAACATACGCCGAATGTGTTTACGGGATTTTCTCGTATACAGAAAAAAATATTTTGCTTACTTCAGCTCGATTTATAGATAGACATTCGGATTTATTCGTTATTATATAGGTTAATTTATGAACAATTTGTGAATTGTTTATTAAATTTGTAGTAGAGAGGGAAAAACCGCTCCTGTTGAAAGTTGTTCCGGAGCGATGCCCCGGAATTTGAATATCAAAAGGTCCCCGGCTACATCAAAAGATTATAAATTATTTAACAAATATAACGCGAAATCTACGCGCGCACATTAGCGTTATGTATATAGTACATCTGCGTTGTAAATGCGGGTTAACTAAGGGATATCATCAAAGGGCCAACGCTTAGAGCGCCAGATGCGAATTACCCTTTGTGTCGAATAAACATATACACACACGCAAACAAACATACATAAATATAGAGATTCGCCCCGGAGGGCCCCGCAAAGCCGACAGTCCCTCGGATTTCGTTTACGTTATTATCGAAAAAGCGCACCCCCGCGTACACATTTATATCGATTCGACCCTGTTTTTGGCCGATTTCGATTCCGATCGAGGACGGACCAGTTGTATTTGCATGTCCTACATGAAACGGAACCCTTTTAAATTTCGTTTTGCGGATAATGCGATTGATTTGCCAGTATTTCATCCCCGCGAAATTACCGCTGAAAGTAAACTCTGCGTGAGTGGAAACGAAAAGCACAACGATACGGCGGTTTTAGGGATAAAATCTCCCCTAAAAAATATGCGAAACAAATTCACATATGAAGCAACATTTACTGTATTTACGAAACTTTCATCAAGCGCTATAGATATCATCAGGAATTCAAGAGAAGACGGCGACCTCTTAAAGGTTTCCTTTATTCTGCGGACCGATCCGAAACGACGCCGGTCGCCGCGACGTTGGTAATAAAATTTCAATAACGCAATTTGTCTCTCCTTCACGTCCGACCCCCGATCAGCCATCTGGATGGGTCATCGTATGTTCTCGATTCCAGAAGTATTACGAATAAAGTCGCTTGCAGTGTCCGACGACCGCCAGATGGCGGTTCTGCCCGTGCACGACCCCCTACGAGAGCGTGTATAGAGGAATAAAGAATCCTTATTTCCGTTGTGTGTTTCATAGAAAATCAAATAAAACCTTCCTGTTCGAAATACAGGCGACTGCATCCAGCGTACTCTATTGGTCCTGATTCGATTCGAGCTGGAAATCTTAGGGCAACAGCGAGCACAAAAGTCGGTTGTGAAAGATTTTTTTTTAAATCTCGATTTGTTAATTAAAATCCGAGGGCGAATGTTTACAGCGGAGCAAAACAAAAACCGTTTTTGTGTCGGAAGTGTCGAAAGTATTAATTAAGAATTCGAAACGGATTTGTTCGAGCTGCAAGTGGAACTTTGTAATTTAATCTTAAGCGAGAAGTTAAAAAGGGGGAAGCGGGATATCCGAAATGGCCTAGTTTCGCGTCAGATTCCAAACTTTTTTTAATATTTGCGCTCGCGACAGTCGGACTAATTACGACTAAAAAAAAACCTGAAGAAAATAAACCGAACTTTCCGTTCCGTCTGCATAACAACACCACGAGGTATATCGACATGCTGTCGTCGTCGCCGAGCAGAAAACCAACAAAACCGCGAGAAAGCGTCGTAAATATAATTAGGCAACCCCCGGCGAACGAAACGGCCCGTCAGACCTCCATAATAAATAATACTCATCGCGGCGGTTGGAACGCACCTGGTCTAAAACAAACTAGCGACGAGAAAAACAAGAGGAACGAACCGAGAACGCAGCGACCTCTGCGAGAATCAATCATTTCAATTCGGATCATTAATACGGTCCCCGGGTGGTTGGGGATTTTTCTTTGATGCTATTTGTTTGCTTAATGCGCCTATTTATTACCTGTTTAAGCATATACAGCTCGCAACTAAATCACGTCTGCAGCCCTTTCGAATTGAATTCACTCGCAGGGACACTTGCAGCATCGTGTTTGCAGGAAACTTAACTTTCAATTAAGCATATTTGTAATATAAACAAGATTCGTGGGATATAGAATGGCATCAATTCGTCGAGGGAAACGAAGGTAAGAGCAAGTCCTGGGATTCCGTCTTCTCTTGCGTCTTGAGCCCTCCTTAAGCCAGCTTAGGATAAGAAGGATTCCGAATTTCTAGGTGTAATCACGATTTCTAGCCGACGTATCTCAACCCATTTAGATCGGTATCTGGATAATCCGCCTTTATGCCGCGCCGTCCCACGCCCGTCTACCCCCTCGCATCTCGCAGCGTCGTCCGATTACAACAACGTACGAGACTTTAATTACGAAGGCTTTCCGTGTTAAGAAATTTATTGCATTTTTAAGTAGTAATTATCGCGCCTTTTAAACGGTAGAAACCATTACTTAGCCGAAGCGGAGCGCACCGAACCGAAAGGGGATAAAGAAAAAAATTACACTTTGTATTGACACCGAATCGAAACTGGTAACAAATTGGACACGTATTTAAAGCGCTCAGATCGAATCGCCGGATAAATGTTAAATTACTGCTCTTGTTCCAGTTAATTTCACTAAATGCTTCAATATTGCCTTACGCACTCTTTCATATAACTTTATTCCCGATGAACTCGTTTGGCAATTTGATTGGGTTTTTGCTGCTACATAATATTGTTTTCCTTATTGTACTTCTGGCCAAAAGGCGATGGCGAGAACCAGCTAGATAATAGAAATTTTCGCTTCGGTAAGGTCGAACAGAAAAGTCAATTAGGGCCCTTATTTCCCATTTCCGAACTCTTCATAATAGGAAAAAGATTGTCGATTCGAAATTTATTCACTTCGATTATCTAGTATTGTACTGCCCGGCTCGAGGATGCACCGATATATATTGGAAGACGGCAACGTAATTGAATAATTTATTTTCCCATTTGAATGATATTTACGGCCCCATCGGCCGGTTTTATGGCCAAAGGGAAATCTCGATTTGCGTGCGCCGCTCTATTTGGTAAGTTCCGTTTGTTTTTTTTCGGGCTCTACGCCATGCATTCCTGTAATTATAGCTACTCGGTAATGGCAGTTGTGCTTATTTGATTCCGATATTAACGCACAGAGGGACCATATGGGACGCACTGAGGATGATTGGCGTGCCATTAGGTTTCCTATTGTTTTCCGTCCATTACTAATTTTTTACCGGCATTTGCGGTGAGCTATTGTCGTTAATCGAGCTTGTCGAATCGATTGTTCGTTTACAATAACTTTCCTATAAAATATAAGACGATTTTTATTATCCTGTTCATAGTAAATATCACCTTTAGACGGTTTAACGTTAGCTAGGTATGGATAAATTTTTCGTTCCAAACTTTGTGTTCAATGATGAATTTTAATTTAAAATTTATTTATACACACTTGCATTGAATTATTTTAAATATTCGCATTTATAATCCGATACAAATATAGTGATTAAAAATATGAGCAGTGCTTGTATATGCGCCTATTTAATATTATTGGAGCGTTTTGCAAATAAATAACGTACATAGCGTTTTAAATACTGAAATTAGGTGGTATTGAGTGTGACGTATCGGTTGTTAATTATCCGATGAATTTATTTACAAATGGACAAAATATACGATGCTATTCAGTTTTATAGATATAGCGATAATATAGCAATTTATTCTACCTACATGACATACATTTCAAGTTTTGTAGTACTTACGAAACGGTTTCAAATCGTAATTTTATTGTAGTACTCACCTGAAACAAAAACAGATAGGTAAGTAAAAAAAATCATAATCGAGAGATGGCTTAATCGATATTTTCCCGTTAGTTACGAAAGCTCATTGCATGATTTCGACGTGGAAATAGCGCGGTCGGTCCACGGCCGGTGTAACAAATTTCGATTTTGTGACGGTCTTTTTTGCTCGTGGTGTTATTTCACAAAGGCGTTACCTTTTTTTTCGGTTTTATATTTCTTTTGTACAAATTTATGTCGAGAATCGAATCGGCCCGTTATGCAGCAAGGAATTTTATGTGGGACTCGGTTAAGTGCGGCACAGAAGAATGATAAAAATGCAGAAGCATTAATAGTTGAAGTGCACACCAAAAGTTTAAGTAAATTATTCATAGTTAAGGTGGTTACTAAAGCAAAATCCTTGTTTCAGATGGAACTAATGATCATTGGTTGGCATTTGAAAAGGCACTAAAGTATCAACAGGTACTTAAAAATAAACTTTATTATACAATAAAAATATAAAAACAAATTAAGAAAACATTTTGTAATCGATCTAGTACATCGATTCAGTGTCTTGGTAAATTCCACGATTGCTCGTCGAACGAACCAAACAAAATAAAAATCACACCGCTGAAAAGATAAAATATGCTGCCTGTATAAAAATAATTACCCCACTCTTTCAACCCGTTGTGGTTCCTAATAAAAAACCCCTGCAGTATGGGTACCACCAGGCCGGTGATTCCGCCGAAGAAACTGATAATGGCGAAAACCGTTCCCGAAAAATTAGGAGATAAATCCTGCGCGTTGACCATGTTCGTCGCGATGCAAGTACCATTAATGCCCAAGCCGATCAACACGAAGATCACGCCGACAATGTTGCAGCAAATGATGGAAAACGACATGATCATGACGCCGGGAATAATGTGCGAGAAGAGCGTCAAGATCCTTCGCATGTGCTCTTTCGTTGCACGGCCCTTTTTGATTAAATTATCGGTCAAAAAACCAGTCGAAATGGCCACGATCACCCGAACCAAATGCGGCACCATACAAAGTGCGCCCGATGCACCGCTCAAATTGTACCCAATCACTTCAGACATATATTTCGGAATGCTGTTTATCTGTATGTACAACCCGTACATGGAGCCCATGTGGCCGAAATTCAGTATCCAAAACGGCCGACTTCGCAGTATTCGTCTAATAGGAGCGTGGAGTCTTATGTCGGAAACATGTCCCATTTGACTGCGCCTAATGTAATCGACTTCCTCCTGGGATATGAACCGATTCAGATCCGGTCGATCGCTGCAAATAAACCAAAAGAACACACAATACAACACTATTTGGAACGAGACGATGTAGAAACCCCAATCCCAACCGAAAGTTTCCGTCACAAAGGAAATGAGCGGCCAATTGATTATAGAAGACAAAGCGTTGCCCATCAGGGCCGATGTAAACTTGCACCGTTCGAGCGGCGGCGACCAATGCGCTATAAGTATCTGGAAAGATGGGTAAATAAAAGTACCGAGCAGTCCGATTAAAAACCTGGTCACTATAAAAGCCATGTAGTGAAAATGCGCTGCCGGTACGCAAAGAGCGTTTAAAGCGGCCGAGCCCAGGGTAAACCAAAATATTATATTGGATGTACCGACCCATTCCGCTACTGGACCGCTCGGCAAACATCCCGTTATGTAGCCCCAATAATAGCTGCTCAACGCGTAGCCGATGATCAGTTCACTCCACTCGAAACGAGGACCGTAGTCGGGCAGATCCGGGAACACCGCCTCTGCGTCCGTGGCGTTTTCTTCGAGCGAAGCATAAGAAGGTAGACGCAGACATTCCGGGATGTGTTCCATTTTCTTCCGTTGCCTCGTCATTGCAACTATGCTCACCGGCACGTTCGCTCTCAGCGCGTAATTTACGTACGCTCCGAAAAATATCATCACCGCTATCCAGAATCTGTAAGGCACTTTTTTCATCGTCCATGAAACCAATATGCTCGAACGTAAATGAAGGTAATCAAACGAATCTGCCGACTTTTTGGTAAAATTTCTGTTACAAATGACGTTAGGGATAGAATTCTACATGTTGGACACAAAAAAAAGATTCTGTGAATTGCTGCAGGTTGGTTAAGGGTGGGTATAGTGAGTACAAGATTAAAGCCGAATGTGAGTTTCACATTTTAATTTAACCAATCAAATATTTTGGTTTCGAAACGATTAATCGACTTGTAACACGACTGGTTGATTCGTTTTCCAAATAGAGGCGCTGTAGTCACAAATTGTATTTCTTCTTTTTCCATTCAACAAACTCAATAATAACATCGATCCAGTTTATTCTAGCAAGTATTCGAATTTAGTTCGGAGAACTTTTAAGTAGCGTATATTATGATTTTTGTTTAACAACAATTTGCAAGGCATGAAAGTGCCAAAGCAATTGCGAAACATCCAGCGGTGCGCGGATTAGTGGGTGGCCGGCCAATAAGCGAATTAATTTCCTAATTTTCGATCGCTCACCGCCCAAGTGACTGGCATTAAAACGCCCGGCCGTCGTCGCGGCCCGATCGCGATGTTTACGGGGCCACCGGGACACTTTACGAGCCGTTTAGAAGGCGTTTTACGATTCTCTGGCACTACTTGAAACGAAAATCGCGTAAAAACGGACGGGCGTCGCGTTGCCTTTTTTTAGACTCTCGCGGCCTAATTCGGCGCGAAGCCGATTTTCAGGAATGTTATCCCTCGTAAATCATATCGATCATTTTAGAACCGGTACTCGCGCTGGATTTAATGCGTAAACACCTATAAATGTTACAGGGTTTCAACGCGTTGGTGGTCTTAATTTGTACACCTGTAGTGTCTAGACGACTCACACAAAACTCTCTCCATCACGAGCTGAATTGATAGAAAAGTGTAGGGAGTTAACCGGAAACCTCTAAGTATAACACTTTAGGTTAGCATAAGCCGTGATTGCCGGGGCGCCGTTTCCGCGATTTCCCGCAATCCACTTCATTTGGAATGTTTGTTTCGTCGATGGGATTATGCACGCTCGCCGAGCGAACCGCGCGAATAATATTTGGCGCTAGTTTCTCAGGTGATTTTCACCCTTTTCATTAGAAATCCGCCGAACGGAGAGCGAAGCGGCCTCCGTTGATTTATAATCTGCCGGGAGTTTGCTCGAGAGCATAAAGGTATTAAAATGAAGAGATTTGCACGCATCAGGTGATGTGGCTTGGAGGCTCCGCCATGCCCGCCTTCCCTTGGATAATTCGTTTTGCCAGATATTTAACATCGTACCCGTTTTGTATATATATTTTTTTTAATTTACCTGCAACATTTAGTGAGGAGAGTAAGATACATTGTCGACTAGCTCACCTGATTTCTGTTCCGTCTATCTAATTCAATCCGGCGGTTAATTAAGCGAATTCCCCGTCAGTCTCGGGCGAGCAAAATTATTTAGATACGCTCCATTTTCATTT
This sequence comes from Phyllotreta striolata, assembly GCA_918026865.1. Taxonomy (NCBI): domain Eukaryota; kingdom Metazoa; phylum Arthropoda; class Insecta; order Coleoptera; family Chrysomelidae; genus Phyllotreta; species Phyllotreta striolata. The sequence goes on along the minus strand of OU900094.1, from coordinate 14,135,137 downwards.
CCACCTGTTTCCTAGGACATTAGTCACCGGAGGAAAGCGTGTCAATGAGCATTCCACGGAATTCGCCAGTTAATTCGGAGGCGAGTCGATATCGAATTTAATGATCCGTGTAGTTGCTAATCGATGGATCAGGTTTATGCTGCATTCTCTTATCGTCGAACCGAAAATATTCATTCTAAAGATTAGTTTGCTATGAGGGAATGCTTTTAATTAGCAATATCGAAAGAGATTGAATGATAGACCGGATTATTCTTGCGGTATTTAGAGCGTTAAAAATGCTCCAGTTCAATTGGAAAGATTCGGTGTCGAGCGAGAATAAAAAACCAGCGAAGAGACGCGGTTTCGCGGAAAGAGGACGTCCTCGCTCGCGACGCGAACCAGACAAACGAGGGATCTCTTAAAATTATGAGTTCTTCGAATTCCAACAAGGAGGTTTATGACACTCTCACTTCGTTTGTTCGTTGCCCGTCGAGTGGATTTTCCACTCTGTCAGATAATCGGAAATTTATTGCGTTAGCGTGATTTTTCGGATTAAGCTTTTCGCCTGTGTATCCTATATGTTTCCGTCGGACGGGGAAAAAAACAACGAAAAAATTGTATAATATCCGAATAGACGCTAATTTATAACGAGAAACACGACACGAAATTTTAAAATTAGTATTCCTCGCGATAAATTTAACGTTGCAATTTTAATTAACTCGCGGTTGATGGGTTTAGTGCCTTTGAACGTCTTAAATAAAGGCTTTAAAAATCTATAAACCATTAAAATTTAGAAATATCTTTTATAATTACTCTCTAAGCCTACTTAATTCCTAATTAGTCGTAGTTTTAGTTAATGATTTTATAATTTTTTGTAAATAAAAAAATACTGGTAATAATTGGGCTTTGAATCCTATTATTCTTCTTTTGAATTACTAATGATAAATAGCTTGTTAATTTTATATTTCATTTTTTTAATCTAACTGTTCAAAGAATTAAGAGCTTGCGCTATTAATAGATAAATTAGGAGCAAAATTTACATGCCATCAGATAAAAACAATTTTTAATTTATATCTAACAATAAATGAGGACTCTATTGCAGCCTTTATGTATGTTCCTTTGAGCTGTTGGCATATTTCCTGTAAATGAAAAAATAGGGCGGATTAATCAGGTTTTTATTCCTGTGGTATAACAAAATAATAACTTCCATTTGCCTCTGTATCAGCGACCACTGATCCTGCACCGTCCAGCTGATTAATATTACGAATCGCGGTTTTTGTTTACATTTTTAGACGTAAATCATTTTGTGCCGTCGAAAAAATCCAATTTCGCTCTTTTTCGAACGCGAATATTTTTATTAAACGCGGAATAAGTAAATAAATCAAAAAACCCGAATGGTTTTAATACAAAAATCCGACTATTTGATTAAACCTATATGGATAGACCAAAAGTAAAAAGAAATGTTTTAATAACATTATACCTTTGTACTAATTGGGGAAATGTATGTAGGTTTACACTTCACAAAATTTGCTTTGCTATATGGTGATATTTTCATCGAAACGTCGTGTTTCTATATCACATGCATTATCTAAGTATTGCAGTTACAGTTACATCATCAGGGTGTGCATATAGAGCTCCCGCCATCTTGCTCGCGGGCGCCCGTAAACAAAGTACACGAACGGGCGACTTGGGTGTATCTTAATTGGCGACGGGAATGAATCAAGACGACTTCTCCCCGCTCGCCCACGTGCCTCTATCCTTTCTCATTGTTAATCGAAACTTTATGGCTTTGGCACTCTCCTGCTCCGGATTACAAATTGAAACAAGATTCATTGGTTTGTTCCCGTTTCGTTCCTCGTTCGAATTTATCTCATTAGGAGAACTTTAAATTACCCAATGTTCTACGGTCGCTTCGATTTTCGAGCTGTACGAGGAAAAAAGGTTATACCGGGGGCTGGGGATAAGATTAATTTTTTCATCTTGTGTACATGAAAGTACCTACACTAAATTCGTCAGGAGGATTTGGTTCGTTATCAGGAATTTTCTTAAAGCGTCGTTGTTTTGATTATTTTTCGTTTTTGACGTCGCGAGATTGTAAAAATAATTAGGTTGCGATGCAGGGGGCGCTGGGGGAGATGGGCACGGTGGAAGATTCGGTGTAATTAGCATTCCGGCGTTACCTTCTTTGATCTCGTTTACACTCGTTCGCGTTTCTGAAGCGACATCCTCTCGAATAACAGCCGGAACGGTAATAAAAACGTACAATGAGTGTTAATAATTTGCGTGTATCGATGTAAGAAAAAAACGATGCATCGTTTATTGCTGTTCGAACAAAAGTAAGTGCATAATAACTTGTCGATTCCGAACCAATTAGCGCGAACGAATGGGAAAAAATCGTCGCAACTCTTCGTCACTTTTGTTAATTTCATTTAAATTCATCGATCTATCCCGAGGGCAGGACGAACTCCTTTCTCTCTCGTTTACGGAAAAAAAAAACGTAATGAGAGTCGTTTCCCTATTCTCTTTGTAATACTTTTACGAATATAATTAACTCCGTTAATACTTCTTGTAATTAGCGTTCTTTGCAGAATTCACTCTTTGATCTACTGGAAGCGAGGAGTGAGGAGTTTTTTATTCAATATAATTTGCGAAGAAACGAACTTATTTATTTCCTATAACAAAACAAACCCGCTAATATCAAATGATTACGTGTATTTATTTTATTTAGAGCCAAGAGCTAAAAAAAAATCTCACTCAATCTTTTCAATTTACCCTCGCATAATTACAAGCGCAAACACATTCGCCCGACAATAAACCACTCGAATCGAGCACTAAAACCGACGATATTAATACCGAGCGTTATCTTTCTAACGCTATTACGGCAGATATAAAATTCCATTTCGCATTCGGGCGTCGCAAAAGTCGCGGGAATAAAAGCGAACAAAAAGCACGAAGAAACGGCGCGTACGCGATACGTATGCGAAACGTTTATCTCCCGATGATCTCGCGCCGACTTCCATTCGTTCAAGCCTTCCCTTTTACGTGCCGGTGTCAATTTCGTACGTAATAAAACTTTATTCGCGAATACGCGTACGCTTTAACGTCGCTCATCAAGTTATGACGTAAATCACGCGGGATTTTACGCCGCGCCCGGAGGGTCCGGAAAATTAAAACGAAATGGTCACATTTAACTCCAGCCTAATCTATTCTCGCGTCTTTCTTCAGAAACTCGCGTAAAATGCTTAGATGCGTGCGTTAGCTGTCAGCGTAGAAGGGCTTAATTTCGTGATAGGTCGCCGGTCATTCCGAAAATTAATTGGCGAACGACTAACCGCGACTTCTGCCGATAAATTTACGACATTAGCCGAGATAAAACCGTCGATTTATCTTTTTTTTTCTTCCTATATAGAAAGGCAGTTTATTTGGCACAATGGCGACCCGTTTCGATCTCAGATAACGTTCTCTCCGGACAACTGAATGGTAGTAGAGCACACCGGGTTGATGGACGACAGAGGTAATGACAGGTCTCGTTTCGTCGCCCGTAAATTCGATCGAAGAATAAGAGGGGACCGGCAGCGTTTCGATCACCGTACTTTTTTTCTAATACGCATCCTCAAGGTCGACCGGAGGATTCTTCGCTGGTCCCCAGTTCTTCGTTTCTTCGACACGCATCGTTACGTAATGTGTAATGGGTACGTTTAGGTCGAGCCCAGGAGGGAATTTATTAAAAGGCTACAGTTATTTATAGCTAGTTCTATTTATGTTTAAAATTCACTAAATTGGTCCAGTACTTGTCTCATTCTGTTATTGAAATTTAATTATTTTAATAAACAATCCGATTTAATAGTATATCTTGTGTTGCAAAAACTGCCACTGCAACGTCCAGCGCGGGTTCTTTAGCTCTCCTTTTAAACAATGACATCACACACTGGAAAGCAATCACTATTTATTCTTTTCTGTTCTTTTTTTTTGTTCCTTTCTTCCTTCCATTTACATTGAATACCATACATCTTGGTGGAGAGAACAAGAACGCGGAGAAAATACGCGCAACATAAATCTCCCGAGGTCGCACAAGCTAAATAAACTGACGTTTTATTGGGGGCTCCAGGGGAAAGGGGCTGGTTCTCCGAGTTAGTTCGGCACTGTGAAATGCTAATAAAAATCTTGAAATTTTATAACCTATCGATCGACCTAGAAATCAAATAGGTCGAGATGATAACGGAAAGTTTCGGTTATAATAAAGGGTTTAGAGCGTTCGAGTGTAAAGGTGTAATGAAGTTTTGAATAGGATTTGACAATTTTTTGTTTACTGACAAATTTTTTATTGCTCTTTCTCCGGCATACAACCGGTCGTTATTTGTGGAGAAATAGCGATTACATTGAGCTGTGTATTAGCAATTAATAGGTAATAGGAGATCATATGGTGTTGGTATTATTAGTAAAGGTGTCCAGATGATTGATTCATTGTTTGTATAAATGCCATGTATACAATAATCCACAATTGAATGCTTCATAGATGGAGAATTTATAGTTCTCAGTAATATCCTAACAAATTGTAAGTAAAATCGAAAAGATACCACGTAATATTTTCTGTAATTTTAGAAAAATAGTGTTGAATTTTCGTTCTATTTTCCCAACTCCTCATAATTCATAACTCCGCCATACTTGCGCGTTCCGCTTGGAAAACCCGAACGTACCTATACATCGAAAATTCCGATTCGGAAAAATATATAACGAACTAGAAAAGAACGAAGAGCATTCTTATTCGGATACCTTTGTGTTTTCGAAACAATGAGCGTGTATACGAGCGCGGTTTCGCGTCCGTTCGCAGCGCAACCGTGTTTCGCGCGTTCCCATTTCTCCCAGTCTAAACAATGAAAAATGAAACGACCGAAATAATCGACAATGCTAATAAATTCGCCATCGAAACGACGATGCTAAACAAATTTCAACAGGCCCAATTTTCCCTGTTCACCAAAATCTACAGCGTGTTGCTGGAACTGTTCGAAATCGTACCCTTTTATCTATTCTTTGTATCGAGTTTCACAGTTACCTTTACCCTGTATACAACAAAGAATAATAGATAGTCAATTAATTTCCAGAAACCGGAATATTCCGGATGGATGGTATCGAAATCGAAGCAGTAAATTAACCGTCTCCGCGTTTATACCGAAATTATTGACACCGGAGCAAATTGTCAATTAAAGAAAACATCCCCCGTTACATAAAACCAATTTACTTTCTAATTGGCAGGGGTTCGTTGGCTTTTAGAAGACGATTCGGAGATATTGCCGGCGCGTTCGACGGTTTCGCTTTTACGCGTTCGATGCCCGGCCGATGATTTTATAATGCGACAGAACGGAGAAACGCCGAGCATTCCGGCGTTTGTTGGCCGGATTAGCCGGAGAAAGAGGGAAGTGATATTTAATCAAAATTTTACGAGATTTGCGGGTTAATCGTCGAAGTGGGGCGGATTTGAAACGTTACACCGCCGATGTTAATATGAATGGGGGAATTTGTATTAGAAAATTCCATATTTGGAAATTACAAATGATTTAATCTTGTCATTATTGAATGAATAATTATAGAAGAATTAAGCAGTTTTAGAGCAATTTATAAATTTATATTTACCAGAAGAATAGGAAATAAAACACAAGAGTAAAATTATATTTTTATACACAGTAAAGTGCGTTTATACAAGAAGCAAGTAGGTAAATGTGTACATTAAACGAATTCATCATATTAGCGCATATTTACAGAGTGATAAAACAAACAATTAGGCATTTATCTCCCAGTGTTACAAATCAACAGTTTCCGACGCTGAACGCTTTAAACGCATCCTGTTTGAACAAAACGTGCGATATCTATTTAAATTTGTCGACGATTCGATGCGAAATTCGCAACATCTTGGCGTGTCCGTCAATACTTTGAGCGGAGATTATTGGTACAAACACGCGCGTAAAATCTGTAAATGATAATTTATTTATACGCCTGTTTTGCTTGCCAAATACCTATCGGTTTTAACAGAGAATTTAATATTTAATAGTCACTCCTTCCACTTTTCGATGCCCCTCTAACGCCGAATAATTAAGAGTCCTTAAACCCTAATTTAATTATGAATACAGGTAGAAAACTCGGCTAATTCATTGGAGAAACAAACTCGAGCTAACGCAATTACGTTTACACGATCAGGAATAACGATTAGTTAAATTGGCAAAAGGTATAGAGAACGATTTTTCGTAATAACAGGGTAGCCGAACATTACGAAACGCATAATAATATCGCACGAATTAGGTTTAATTACGGTTTCGTCAATTTCAGCGGACGAAAAACAGCCTAATTTAATTACAGCTAATTTATCGAAATTGATAGGTTCAATATAATGGTGGAGCTTTTATTTGATATTTGATAATTCTCTGTCTACTCGATAGGTGGAATTAGGCTATTAGGAAGGTGATTATTATGATTTGATGTTATTGTTGATAACTCCATCCATATAATTTTTTTAATAGACTCCAATCCATTTAGATACATGAAAGTTTGGTTCAATTTCTCAATTTCATTCAATGCACTTGATGTTAGTTGACTAAACTCTTGGACAATAGCTCTCTATTTGAAACTGTTTTTACCAACTATGCGCGAAACAAAGAGCTCGTTTCGAATCATTTTTAAAACCATTAAATCCTTAATATTCTCCATCTACAGCGGGATAATTTCTTTTTTTTCCTTTACAAAAATACCAAACGAAATTAAAAAAAGGAGTCGAGTTCTATTCAAAGTAAAGCATTTTTACTTGAAATTTTATACTTTCAGCATTTTATGAAATTAAATTCAGTTCCGGAGAGAATAAAGTGTAAAATATTTCAACGCCATCAGGGGCTTCTTCTTGCGATAACAAGTGGTTCATTAGCAGATTCCATTCTAAAATAATTTTTCAGCATGACGAATCCGTTTATTAAATCTAGTTAGAGCTATATATCTTGGAGGTGCATACACCCAGAAAAAACGTTTCTCGACGAGCCGTTAAGGACAAATTGAAAAATTTAAGCTCGATTTTTATGCGCTTACATCCGAAGGCGTAATTATTTATAGACTTTCAGCAATTTGTAAAATAAAAAATGCCCGTCCGAAATGCGGCTTTGGTCGATTTTTCAGCGCATTCCGCCCGGGTTTATGTCGCTTTAAATCAGCATTATCGAATACAAAGTTGCAGGTTTACGCATTGTCCGAAAATGAATAACTAAAAAATTTGTAATCGCTAAACCTCGTAAATTGCGCCAGATTTTGCGAAAAAAATAACACCGCTCTCCATAAAATCGGACTAAATCCGTTTTATTGAATTGAGTCGTAAACGTCGATGCGGTGTTGCCAATATCATTCAATATCAGATAAGGTATTGTTAATTTTTGTTGACAAAAAACTGTAGAAAGTGGACAGATGCAAAATAATTTCAATTTAAACTGAGTGCATCAACAACACTTAAATCGATAAAAATATAGAGGAAAACAGAAAAGAAACGAAGGAAGTATCGTTTTCAGTTCACGCTTGATTGATAACATCCATTCGCGACCTATTAGAGTATATTCCAGGTACGCGTTCGCCGCATAATGATTCATAAATTTTACTTCCCCGTATGATAAATGACTTGTCAGGTTGGCAAACTATTCCGAATAATTTCTTCGTATATGGTCGAGTTATTCTTGAAAATATTAATAGAATTATGGTCTCGCGAACGACGTTGCGGATCATTTTCTCGCATAAATACTGAAGAGAATCGCCCGTCCCGGAGATATCGGGGCGCAGCGCCTGAAAGTCTAATCGAAAAAATTCAAACCAAAAAAACGATGTTTAATTGATGAAGTCGACTCGTTTATTTATACTTGCAAATCTCGAAACTCTATCGATAAGGGATTTTATGCAATTCCATTTGAACTTTTCCTATATCGTTATTTTATCCTATTCTTCTATAAGCGTGATGGAAAGGCTGTGAATAAAAACGTCATTAATTAGTTTCGCGAATAAGCGAGTAAATAGTTTTGAATGAGTACATACAGGAAATCCAAAGGACAATCGGAGTCCTTGAAATGACTAAATCCGAATCCCTTTTGTTACTTGTACGCACTTATCCGTATCTCTTTGAGATGCAAAACGGAGTTCCTGTGTTTATTTGTTCGAAAGGAGCCGCCTCCTCGCCGCCCCCGTCGTCTCTTAAATACTCGTTCTTCTACTAAATTAATTTCGAATTCATTGTAGATTCCCCGGGGGCAATCTTCGAGGGCGATTGCACGGGCTCTTCTCCTCTTGCTCGCACTCCTTCCATTCGCCTTGCCTTTATTAAAAATATGTACGTTTCGAAAATTACACCGAGAAAAATTAACCTTCCTTCGTGTGCACTCAAAATCATGAGAAAAGTATAAGCGAGTAAGGCGGACAAAAACCCGTAAAAGGGACAGTTAGATACAGTAAAACGTTACTTCGCGTGTCTTACGTGAAATTTATAGTTTACGGTAACTCCTGAAATATGAGAATCCAACATAAAGAGTTGCTGTACGTACTTATAACGATCTTGAAACGCTCAATGCTCAGATTTCATTAAATTTATGTAAATTCTGGCGCAAACGCTTTATACAACTCGGCTCGGACGTTATTCTTGTCAGATTGAATTTCGTTTGTACGAAGGAAATTTTAATTTTATACGATTTTTACGATTTGATATGATTGAAATATTTTCTCCTATTCACATGGAACAATACAATCAATTTATCCAACAATCCGAAATAATGACCCCTATGAGGATAGAAAGTATATGGTAAAGAAGAAAGAGAAGTATAAATGTCTTCATAATGATTTGTCAATGTTGAATATAGCTAAATTCAGTTCAGTTATTATGTTTATTTTCAAACATATGCTTACTTAATAGCATGGAATATTTCACCTCCACCCTACTGATAAACTGAACTGCGCCCCGAATAAAAAACCGATACCAAGCATTAGCATACCTAGTAGAAGATGCCCTCGAGTAGATAACGTTAAAAAACGAGGATTTTTTCCCTACCCTACTCGAAAATATACAATTTCCAAGTATTTCAATCAGAAAAAACGAGCATTGCTTGATAAAAATCTGTACGAGATCCCTTCCTTTTTGGACATTTTTATTCCGAATATCCCCCGGGCGATTCCTAAATCGGCTCGGATTATAACGAAAATAAAAAAAATCGATCCCCACCTGACCGTTCGATTTTTACCCGATCCATTTACTATATACAACTCCATGTACATCAAGACGCCGAACATAAATTCCGAATTATATAAAGATACATAGGATAAATTGATTAGGGTGTTTACATTGAGCGAACGAGAGTTTTGATTTATATAATGCTCGGGTTAATTACCGAACGTAAACCGGGGATCCGCTTCGATTTAAATCTTCATTCGAAATACGCGCCGATGTAATAATTTTATTATTCAATTTCGTTGCGAGTGTTGCTCCGAAATTTAAAATAGCGCGTTGCGGACCGGCCGGGGCGCGATAGTGATACAAGATTGATGAATTTGAGCAACAAAACGTTAATCAAAACCGAACGGCGAGAACGGATTTACGATATGCTCTAAGGTTTTGGTTCGAAATGTTTAATAGCCGGACGTGAGGAATGTTGTGCAATCCACCGACGTCGCGACGCCTACGCCTGCTCTATTTTAATTTACATGCATGTGAGGAAAAATTAACAATCCTTAAGTTTTAGTCCTTGAGTTGATAGGAGTTTTTAACCACCAAAAACTTAAAATCGCTTTAAATTGTGCAAACATCCACGTAGATGAGTTCAGCAGTTTCAGAATCTAATACAAAACTTTCATCTCGGGTAAATATAACTACCGTTTTCGGCGATTTTTTTCCACTTTGCATGCAGTGATCTTATCCAAAATACCGGAATACAATTTCCCACGAAACAACAAACACACGACCCACCTGAACAAACAAGTTATAATAACCTGGCGTTCTATTCGCGCTAAACAACTCCGGGTATGTGTATCTCGAAATGATAACGAAACACGGCGCAAAGGACTAAAACAATTAGCGATTCAGCCGTTTATTATAAAATGGCTACCGTTGCATTCGGCGGGGTTTTCGGTCGCTTAAATTTCGCGCTACGTGTAATAGAATTATTCTTTTATTAATTAAGGTTCAGGCGATAAGCTTGCCAACTCTGTACACGAATACCTATTGTATTCATACACCTCCTGTAGTTAGTAGAGACCATTATTTCGACGCTTGTTTTAATTAAGTACCTACATTTTTTTTAAGTTGAAATTATTAGTTAACCCAAATAACCACAAACTCTATACCCTTTTGTTTTATTTATATAGGTATCGTTCATGAGCTATAAATCGCTAGGATACATTAATTGAACAAGTGCGCAAATTATATCGATTTAACGCTAAATTTAATTTGCGCCCGTGTTGGCGAAACCTATGCGTTATTTTCGAAAAAAAAAAGAAATTAAACAACATCGCGTGTCCGTGACACATTCGCGGTTGCGGTTCTGCGAAAATTATCAGCCAAAAGTCCCCCGGTCGCCCCCGATCTTCCGCCTCGATTTTAATTGTCGGTGTAACTGTTGATGACAAAGGCCCGCAGAAAGGCCGACGTACGATTTTCTTCATTTAATTAGCGAAATTATTATTTGGCTCGTCGGGTCGGATAAATGTATAATTTAATGCTCTACGTCGACGCTCTTAATTAAATTGCGAAAATCTTTACGTCGGGCCGCAAAAGTCTGTTGCACACGTACGTGTGTACAAGTTCCGAGTTAGTTTCGTGCGGTGGTTGTACCATTCGCTAAATTAATTCTAATGAGTTATATAGAGAACGACGGGACTGTTTTGCGACACTATAGAGTTTCTTTTTACCGGGCGGTGGAATAAACTCGCTGTCTGAGACACCTGCGAATGATTACGTGCGTTTTGAATTTATGCCTGCGAGTGGTTTTCCACTAACTACTACACATGGAATAGTTATGTATGTACTAACGAGGGACTTTTTAAATGATATCAAACTGTAATTTACGATACTCAATACTGGTCAATTAAATTAATAATTAAATAGTAAATCTTTATGTGTACTAGTTTTTGAGTGTGCTATTTTTGTATAAAAGCTTCAAATATTAGCATAACTATTTTTACCACACCTGCTTATTAAAATTCACTATAGCAGGTGTCCTTAATTAGTAAATACATATTAATATTAGATCATTAATAAATTGTTATTCAAAAATTTATGATTAATTTAATAACAAAATTAACAGATTTGCATGATTTTTAATTTAATATTCCTTTGTCGAAACGCCGAATCTGCGCCGCGAATTTTCGATAATAAAATGCACGTTCGAATGAAAACGTATTTCTCGTTGACGAATTTTTCGTTCGATTCGTTCATAATACACTTGTGCGTGCTTTTAATATGAAAGTAACTCCCGAGTAAAACGCTTTTGATTGATCTTTGTATTCCGTGCACAGTAATGCACCCGGCCACGCCGTCGTCGGGGGATTTTTCCAAAAGGGGATTTAAATTTGAATATATATTGATGATGACTCGGCTGTACATTCAGTACATATAGTACGAGAAAATTTATCATCCATTTTATTCGTTACTTATACCTAGTAAGTATGAACTGGAGTTTTTGTCTATCATAGTTTCATTTCTGATAAAATATGAGTAGATTATATTCACGAATAGTGTAGACTGTAGAGTGTAGACTAAATAGATCATTCTAATCCAGTCAAAGAACATTACCAATTAAAGTTGAGAAATTGTCAGGATCTTAAACAGCTGAGGAATGATTTAGTTTTAAACACATAAAAAGCTAATTTCTGCATCAAAAGTTTTTGAGAAATGAACGAACCAACGACACAAGACAACAGAAATCTGGCCAAACGCGGCCACAAGGTGTGTATGTACAAAAATTTCCTGTACTATATTTGGATGTTGAAATATTCTCGTTAAGTACGCACGTTAGTTAAATATTTCTTTCACGCCTTTTGTGCCCTTTTGCATCTCCCGGTGGCGTTGAGTATACATGCCCCGGTGACTTGCCGTTTTTTCTCCGAGCGACAAAGGGGTTTTTGTCGCCAGAAAACACATCTTTTTGTGGCCACAAAACTGAAACTCGATTTGTCTCTCGTCATCCAGCGCATTAAAGCACGACTGCGTTGCTGCGTTGTTCTTCTACTTTTTTGTCGGGGAGTCCGCTGGCCGGTTCACCCTAATTAAATTCTCGCTTAGATAAATCGAATGTGTGGTTTAGTTTAATGGAATTAAAAATCGGGTAATGTTTTTAGGTTTTAGAGTTTTGAAGTACGCTAGATGAATACCTGTGTAGAAAGTGTTTGATGGCTTTGAATGGAGAGAAAAATTGTCTGGCTGCAATTACGCAAGTAATTTAAAACTAATTAAAAGCGCGTTATTAAGCAAACTAAAACGAAATTCGCAATTAATACTTCGTTTTGTTCGGTGGCGACCATTAAGAACCCATTCGAAGGGGCACGTCAAACGGTCTATTTTCACCTTGGGAACTAATTACCCTTTTTCGAACTTCCACTTCCAAGGGAGCCTTTTTTTTGGAAAAAGTTCGTGCCGAGAAACGGCCCAAAACAAAAACTTAATTGAAACATGCAGGTGGACATAAACGTAATCGATGCGTAACGCATTATTTTTTGTTCGTTCCTTCTTTGGAGTTTTTGGGATAATATAGATCGAGCAGGGCCGAATTCGAAAATTTGCATTTCGATGAAAAATTGATAACCCGCCGCCGGAGCGGGTGCCGGCCTAATTAAACTTCACTAACAAATTTCCTACAAAACTTTTAATTAGTCGGAACAAGTAAATCGTGAAGATAAATTGACCGAATAATGGAGCCGGTTCTGTTCGAAAGTTTTCGTTTTCGTCGAACGGGATAATTTATTTCCCCGAGTTATTAATCTAGGAATTTCGATGCGCATTTTTCACGAGGGTAATACGAAATTGGTTTCAGTTTTGTTGCCGTCGTCGCCGCTGTTGTTCCTCAAAATAGACCTAATCGTTTCGGTCCTAATGATTCGCCTTCAGGCGCTTCTACCGACGGAACAGCTACGATACAACGCCGATCATCGGCCAGGCGCAAACATAATTCCGTCGAAAAAAAACCGAGTGAATTACGGTAAACCGAATGACAATGACGGATTCGAATTTCGTCTTCTATCAGCGGACGGATCATCACATTCGGCTGTTACTCATGATCTACTTACTGATGGTAGAACAACGGTCACGATTCCTCGATAGAATCTGAAACGGTGATCACTGCGAAAAGATTAGGAAATTTACGCCAGCTGCTCGGCCGACGTTTCGTCACTTTTGGAAGCTATTCAATTTAAATTTATGGTAAATTCGAGAAGCTAAATAATGATATAAACATTTATCGATCAATCACCGATCGATTAATGTTAATTGTAATTAAACTAAGAAGGTCTGTCGAGTCAATACTACTCAACTTAATACTAACACTATTTTTAGGAGAAAGGAATTTTTATAGCCATTATAAATAACCCAAATAATCCAAAAAAATATTGTTTAGTGTAAGATTGAATAATTAAACCCCTATTCCCAAAAAACCAACATCTTCTAATCCCATTGTACCGAGCTAAGACGCAATAATTCCTTCTAACACTGATTTTTAAACTGATTATTAGCCATAAAATTGGAGATTAAAAACAAACCTTTCGAAGCAAAAAAAACATGATAAATGAGACCTAATCTCATAAAAGCTATAAAAAACTACATATAAATCTCGAGAAACTTAGGGGGTTTTAAGGAGGATTTTAATTTTTTCGAACGGGTTTAAGTGAGATTTAGTGAGAATGCGCGAGATGGATGCATTACCATAAATTTACAGTTAAAATAAATAAAATAACAAAATCAATCTTTCAAATATATCTTCATTTTTCTTAAGGAGCAAACTTAGCAAAATAAAACAATAAATTATAAAAGTATATTTGCAAATTGATCCATTAAGTTAATTACCGAATTAGTCTCTTATTCGAAGGAACAAATTGCGAAAAAACCATTTACGCGAGATGATGCTAATTAATAGAGTAAATATGAAAATATACGAGACCAATGGATGAATATTAATCGGATTTTGCTAATAAATTCGCGATGTTACCACCCATGATCAGTGGCAAAACAGACCGACGAATCAGAATGGCCAATTAACGGGAAATTAATTTCGGAATATTGACAAGTTTGTTTACGACTATTAATTGGCGAATTTTTTATTGTCTATTTCGCATGCAAATTTAATTCGCGAGTTAATTTACATGCTAATACGTAATACTCTAGAAGAGTTTTTATTTGCACATTAAAATCGTTCGTTGGGAAAAGATAATATAGTATAGCGGACTTAAAAAGTGAGGCAGATGAACTTATATTTCGGTTACTTTAGTATATGCGTGGCATTCTAAAAAATGCCTCAATATTAGGATATAAATTCATTGTAAACACACAATGAATATGTTTGGAGAATCCGCTCAATATAACAACGGAACACGAATTCGAGGAATGTTTAAGAACCCGCATGAATTCTTGAATTATTTAAGCTACTTTCGTACCGAATAAAAAGAAAAAAATAACCTTACCCTTTCCAAGCAAGTAGCCCGACATTGCGCCACCCTCAGAGGACTCCCGACATCCTGAGCCCCTCCGACGAAGACGTCCAAACTCCGCAAAATCACCAAGCAAACCAGCGATCGTCCAAAGCCGCCCATCGCTAATTGGAAGCCCCAGACAAACGACAAAAAAAAAAGAATCCACAAAGCAAAATAAACCACAAACCACTTCCAAAAAAAAAATCAGGAAATAAACCAAACACCAAACAAAAATACTCTCGTTACTCGCTCAATAAAGGCGTCGCGACGCTTTCGAATCGACTGCACCGAGACCACTTCGTACGATTTACGTGGGTATCGAGTTTGCGTTTCAGACCAGCACGACGCGCGTCCTCACTCCGTGCAGCTCTACACCGAACTGAAGCGACCGAAACGGCGAAACTGAAAATGTAATCCTGAAATTCCGAGCATCCAGCGGAAGACGACAGATACACACGAAGGCCGATGGAATCGGCTGCCGTCGGTGCGCGGCGGACGTCGCTCTCGGGGCGGCCTAAATCAGGGGGTTGAAACGAAACACCACCGAGCTGATTAGCACAAGAAATTGTTTTTTTTCAACAAAGACCACCTTTCACGCTGCATTTATGCCGGGAGTATATAGTAATACTAGTTCACTACCTGCTGCAATATGACATGGGATTATTTTCTAGGAAAGTATTTTATATGCCCTAGTAGAGTCCTAGTGATACACATTTATGTATCCAAAAGGATTCAAATTGTCGAGTTAAAATGAACCAAATAATTTACCTAACATCACCACTTATTTATCTGATCAAAAAGTTAAGTAATTATCTACCCAATAAAGGGTCTTTTGAATCGAAAATCCACCCCTAAAAACTAGCACCTCTCGTAAAAACCACGACAATGATTAATAAATCAACTACCAAATAATCTCAATCACTCACATCCACCCAGGTATAAATGTCTACAAATTAACGCGCTTAAATTATCGATCAAATTACACACGGGTCTTGCTGTAACAAGACCAACCCCGGCGGAGCGCCCTGTTCCCCCGAATCCGGGAACAAACGGTTGTAACAATGTTCGTCGGTGTCGTACAAACGACGAAACAATTCATAACCGAAAGCGACGCGCCCCTTCTTCGTGCGTCGTTGGCGTCTTCGGCAAAAAGTGCCCGCCCGCGATCGCCTTCGAAAGGCCCTGCATAGGGGCCGAGGGGGCTCGAGCGAGGGGCCCGGTTGATGGATGGACGGATTCGGTGTTAAGATATTGCGATACCGGCGATGGCTAACATGACTTATAGTCTATAGGCGATAAGGGGAGAACGTCAAAACATCGGACCTGTGATAGCTATAGTTGCTGGAATATACAAGGCCACTTTTTTTGGTTCAAATGCAAGGTATAAAAGCGAATTTTACAGCTCTTCCGCTTCCATTCTAAATCTGAACACAAACAATGCGACTGAAGAAACCCCCGTGGAAAAAAACACACCCGGAAGGGGTAGGGTGACGGTGCACAATTACGAATTGTCTCGTCGTTTGTACACCACGCCTATGGGTTTTTAAGTGCCCTTACGCGAAACAAGAGCTAATAGTTATCTGCAAATACCTCCACGGGTGACGGACGCCTGTACGAAGGGGTTGGGGCCTCTTAAGGGGTGGGCACCAGCCAGCTTCGAGGACATTGTTTACCTCATGGCGGATTGTTCGGGAGGCAGTGGATGCGCGGCGGCCATGAAATCCTCTCGAATTCAAATATGGGGTCTGCATACTTTTGTCTTATCCCGTTGCTATTGCACAGGGTGAAGTCTCGTATATTTGCGAGTCGAATAAGAATTATTTTTCTGCGTGTTCGGAGTTTTCGAATCGACCAAATTCGAATTGATATATGAGTTTTTAGAGGCGCTGTATCTTATCTATATGCAAAGTGGAGGACCGGGTCAAAGTGAGTATATGCGAGGAGGAGCTTCCGTACGCGTATAGGTGATGAATTTAATGCCGTCGAGACGGGGACGGTTTTTATTTGGTCTCTTTTTTTTCGATAAAAATACGCGAATATCTCCACACTGTCAACTTTACTTATTACAGTCGCCGCGAAATGAATACGTAAACAGAATGTTTATCTAAATTTTTTTAGTCCGTGGTTTCCAACAACGTCGGGTGTAAAATTGTCTCGTTGATATTTTCCCAACATGGTGGGTTAAAAAATAAAAATAATTCTAATTTCCCAATAAGAAATTTACGAGTCACTGCCAATTATTTTTGAACATAGGCAATAATTCTAGTAACTGCGTATTGAATTAAATATTGGTAAAACATTGACTTTGTATCGGTATATTCTCTATTCAATATGTGTAAATTCCGAACAGATTCATCTCATCGATTTAATTAAACCCTTTTAAACTAACGTGGAACTAGTTTTTTCAATATTCGTTCTGCGAATAACTTTACATGCAAAAAAATAAAAAAGTCCGAACCACCGGAGACTAATGATGTCAGGGTTTCTGTAAATTATGAACCGGTAGAAGAACGGCGATTCTTTATTTCCACAAATAGTAAATGCAGTCAATTAAGATATTTATAAATTAGTCTTGCATTCTTTTAAATTACATCAGATTACTTACCGGTCGAGATGTTTTTATACTAAAAGCTCGGGCAATTAAGGATACGTTGATGGGGACATCATAATTATTGAATCGGTTTGGAAGCAGAGTCGTATCGGGAATGTAAATGTAAATTAACTTTGCTACGCAGACTGTATAAAGAAATGCGCAAATTACTTATACGAGAATAAACCGAAGATTGATCTACATTATAGACTTACAGGAGGATGATTTATAAATGATATATTGTCGGCTGATAAATTTAGTAGACTTGAAAATACAATTCGTATTTAAATAAAAATAAAAATCGGACACGAAATGTTAGTACAATCTAATGGTTGGTGTAATGAAATTTTTAAAATCCTCGCGAATTTTACTGGCTTCGCAAGGACGTTTGAGGGAGAAGCACTTATTTATAGCTAGAGAAATGCAATTTAAAAGACGCGTTTCCACGTTGGCGGACAGCATTTGCATAATTCACGCCGAAGAACGCGAGACAAGACAAATTCCTCGCAGTTTTCATTATAATCCCATCTCTCCTGGCGCTCCCCTTGTTCGCCCGCGGTTCATCCGACCTGCGACGGAATTTTCGCGATTTTCACGTGCCCGTACAGCGGTTAATGGAGTACCGAGATGTTTACCGATTTTTTCGCGTGGGCTTTTTCAATTACGGCGCCGACGAAAATTAAAGTTTTACCGTCTGTTTTCTGTCGTTTATATCCGGAAAATCCGTCTAGTTTTCGAGCTGCGAGCGCTCCTCGGAGAGGAATATTTTCCCGAAAAAACCCCCTTATACGACTCCCGGCGCTGCAATAAGCGTACACCCCATTTTTTTGCCGTTGTTGCTTCGACGTAAACTTTCATCTGAACTTTATTCCTTCGCGGCAATAACAATTTTCTCTTCGGGCGTCTTTCGCAGCACCGCAATCTTCTCGCGAGCGGTCCTCGCGGGACTATATTGTCTACGTGTGCAACTAATAAACACACAACAACCTAATCAATAGTTCAAGGGAAACGCTTCGGACAGGAATTTCGGCGAATGAGAATTTTCCACTTTTACGACTGTTCCAAAGGAACGGTTCTATTGACCCTCTAACTTTCATTTTAATCTAACAAATGGTATTTTAAACAATTCCATAAACATGACTGTTTCATAAAGAATAGAAAATTACAAAACCTGTAATGATAAAACATACCATTAATAAAAAAAACTTCGCTCAATCCTCATTTGAAATTGCAATGAAGGTTTAATTAAATTCAAATATCTACGTAGGTATTCGCAGGTAAATTATAATGTTTTGTAGTGTATCTTCTTAATAATTGGATTATGTTTAGCTTCTTCAGTGCAAGGGTTGTGTAATGGCTGTCGTTTTTAGGGTCGTTGGTAAAGTTTTATTAGACGTAGCATACGAATTGCGGTTAAATAATTCCCGAAGCGGGAAAGTTTTACCTTTTGTTAGATTTAGTGCTTGTAATTTAATTCCGTATTTATGGAATTCGGGAATTTTACGATTTTATAGAACAAATTGAAATCTAAAAATTAAACTGCCGAACATTTTAGCGTACCAACAACTCCTCGTTTCGAATGTTTTATAGGCATGGTTTTGACCGATCTCGCCCTGTATGCAAGCAAAAAATTATTGCATTGAAACCGGTGGAAACCGGCGTACGAAATTCGCAGGCATTTATTATGACATGCCGAGAAATACAGGTGTTAAAAGTCGGCATTTTAACCATTTCTCCGGTTATAAAAATTTGCATTTCGTACGTAATCTTACGATTGAAAAGAGCGAAAACTGAATCATTATTTTTTTATTAACGAGTGTTACTAAAGATTACAATATAATACACGCAATGTGCAAAAAAATCCTGCAAGACCTCTACACTTTTATCTTCATACAGGATGTTACTCGAAAATTTGCATTATCTACATATTATTTATAATTTTTATCATCCCAAAGTTTCTTGTTAGTCAATCAAGGATTTACTAAAAATTAAATAGACCATTCACCCTTAAATGAGGTTATTTAACTTTTTCTACATAAATACCAAATTTTGAAGGTTATTTTAGAATTAGTTTATTCATTTGTATTGCATATATCTACATGGAACACCCTGTATACCCAAAATGAATTGATGTTGCATAAAATTTTAATACATTACACAAAAAATTCAAATGTATGCGTATATTTTTTTTTCAACAAAATAACGAGATTGATTGCGGTCTATACTTACTGCACCTGACGGTTTACTGCATACATAGAGTCCGCGAACGGTCGAATTTTGAGGTAAAATAAAATGCATTTGCATAATGAAAAAAAATCTAAACCCGAAAGAGAATTAAGTAAATTTATATGAAAATAATTCGCAGGACTTATGGATGTATAACGTGGAACAAATTACAGTTTTAGATGTGTAATGCTATGCTAATGGGCCTGTAAGAAAATTGAAACAATCACGAACGCTTGTTGAACTAGGTATTAGAGAGGCTCGTTTGAGGATTTTTCGGCGGGCATACTGTTCGAGCAAATTATTTCTTCTACAGCCGAAACTATGTGCCCTCCAGCTAAATATGTATATAGTAGAATTTTAATATTATTTTTTTAACCTCTTTGTCTATGTCTTATCTCCTAGATCTTTTGAATGGAATAAATCGGCGATAAATTATATTTCATTACCTAAAGTATATACCGTGGAAATATGTAGCAAGTTTTTTCAGACTTCTTTTCATCTCCATAATAACCATTTTTAAACATCCAGTAATTGCTCGCCGGACGGAGGAATTTCCAGTTTTCTTCAAACAAACGATTCCGTTGATTTATTTTTACGACTTAATTAAATATTAAAAAATATATATTCTCCACTCATAAAACGAGCACGTTCTTTTCGCATTTCCTTTCCGTCCGTCCGCAGTTCGCGACGATAAAACTACCGATGTATAATATTAAGACGGCCGTTTGAGTGCATCTCTACGCTCATTAAATTATTAATATAAATTGCATATAATTTGTCACAGTTATAATTTGCATAATAAATTCCCGTCTTATGGGTTCCTCGAACCGCCCACAGGCGATCGCCGGGACCCGTTGAGACGGGTCTTCTGCGCGATTTTTCACAGAAATAAGGAAAGGTAACGCCATTAAAAATGCATTAAAGATATCTCTTCGAATGCTGCTCAAATCTTCCACATCGAATAACATACACCTTCATAGTATGATTTGTCCAATTAAAGTTTCGAACCGCTTGCGGATACAGTTCGTGAGAGGTAGCATGAGTCGCGAGATGCGCAAACGTGGATGCGCAAATTGGCAACATCAGCTATTTCTGTCGATCTGTACGCTATATTTTATACACCCCCGAATTACACGTAGCACTTACATTACAGATACACTGTAAAGATAATGTGAGTTTGTAAATTATACATATCCAGCAGTGATTAGAACGCCGCCCTTTCGGTCTCCCCCGCCCGCTCCGCCGGTGTGCATTTGTATTCATTTATTCATTCAATTTAGTCTCACCGGGATTTCCTTTTATGGAGCAACTCCACACGACGAAATAAATCAATTTTAAACGACACAAATAGGCGTTATTATGTGAAATTATTACGGAGAGGTAAATAAAATTTCTAAATGTGTTTTTGTACAAATTAGAGAGAAATAAAACGAAAATGTGCGTACAAAATGTTGAACGGGAGGAAGCAGCCGTTTAAATGCTAATGTTTTTCCAGTTGGGGTTCTTCGCGTTTTTTTAATTAAAATTTCTTCGTAATTTTACAATTTCTTATATTTTTATTGCTTTGGGTGAAATAAAAAGTGTTTATGGTTATTATTTATGTTTTATGGCCAGGTGGGTTTTGCAATGTGTGGGTGATAATTGCAAGCACAAATGTTTACAAAATACAATAAAGTATTCTGAATCACCCTGTACACTAGATATAAAATATGTAATACCGGCGTAAAAAATCATGCACGTGCTTTATTCTTAGTTAAAAGTTACAGCTCGATTTATATGTAGATTGCATTCATTTTTTTTTCGTCATAGAAACGTAACAAAGAAAAAAATCGTAAAATTTTTACGGGTATGCGGAAGGAATTACTGGAGGGTAAGGAAAGTTATGATCGCTTTTATACCTTAGGTACGAAAAAAGCCGAAAGAAGTCCGCAGTCGAAATTTAAACTTTGACTTCCAAAGTAATCCGGGCGGTTTTTATCGCAGCCCTAACTTTATAGCTACACTTAACTTTACGCAACTACAAAGATTATCAATATTTCCTAGATCAATGATAACGCTTCGAATTAATCTCCTCTACTTATTTATAAATGAGTAAAGATGCATATATTCTCCTTCAAAGCTCGTCCAATTGGGAGATTTTACATGTTAAATCTTTATCCTTTATTCACAAAGAGCAAGTTTAAACAACTAATATAAGTAAAAGGGATTACTTTATATCCGCGACCTACTAAATTCCCTTTTGGCAGCAGGTAGAAGTACCTAGTAATAAAAATATGGCACGGCGACCGACTTCCCGATCAACTAAATTATTCCATCCACTTAATGTTAATAAAGTCGATTCGACAGTTGTAAGAAAATGGAAACGTATTCACCGGCGACGACCGAGGGCCCGGATAGAAACGATCACGATTTACATTGAAGCGCACCGACAGGAAAAAAATGACGCTTAAAAATTAGATTTTTATGGAAATGCGACAGTCAAAATTCGATGTCGCAGAACCCGGAGACGGGTCCTCACGCAACGTATATACGACCTGAATATATTTCTGTTCTATACGCAGATAGTTCGGAATGTTTGATGCTTCGCTCTAATTTTTCGCGAGATGAACACGAAGAAAATTGAATCAAACCATTTGGTAAATTGGACGGACGAAAACAAGAACAAGTATAGAACAACATGAGAATTCATTGTTGACCACAAATGTAAAGGTGGACGATTTAATAAGTGTATACAGATTGGCCCAATTTTTTTGCAAAGAACGCCACTGCATCAGCGAGGTGTACTTACGTACGTAAAGTCTATTGTCGGTTTTTGTGTCACGTTTTGGCCTATTATATTCAGCTTTGTTGTGGCGTAAGCCTGCATGGGAGTCTGGATGGCACGTAAAGCTAACATAAAACATAAAATATAATCAAGTACGTCTAGCGGATAACCGAGTCTTCGGTTAAGAACTGTTCAAATCCCATCGCACGGTCACTTACCTTCCCCCGAGAAATTCATTGCGAATTTATTGTAAGTGAACAATAATTAAATTAGGCAAGGTGTTTTATAATGAATATCGAGAAGTCGGTAGAATTGTATGAAAGTATATCCTTGAGGATAATCTTGATTCTTCGATTGCTTTAAAACAATTTTATCAATCGAACAATGCGGTATATTATATCGAAGAAAAATTCACCGAAAAATCCATCCGGACGTTTCGTATTAATCACAATCAACGAAGAATGTGATTTTCATCCTACCTCGTCATTACGGTGACATGGTCTTCCTAAATCACAATTGTCGTAAATTGATTAGAGATCGATACCCAGTTATTAATATTCCGATTCTACTGTACCTTATACTTCATCTCGTAATAAACCACGAACCCAACCGAAAACGGAAACTAAACGGAGACATAAGCAGGTACAGACCGACAAATAGAGCTGAGTATACGAGAGTGTGCAAGAATTTCTATTTTATTTTAATAAAATAATTATTAGATTGAATTCCGAGTTTAAAACAATCCGAGTAATTTAGCAATGGGCAGGGACGCATGCAAAGTGGTTAATTTTCTGTTAAGTTCCTTCTTGATAATAGGAATAGTTTTCGAGGCGTTAGAAAATCCGGCCGGCGAAGTTTCTCAAAACGCCATTATTTGCCCGGAATATATTTACAGTTCATTTAAATAAATTTCGAAAGCGAAAAACGTTATGCAAATTGTCAGAATTATTCTTGCGGCCGTCGCGAATTATATTTTTGTTTCGGGACGGTTTTTTCGGCTAATTATCCTCAATTTTTGGGTGTTTTCTAAGTATTGTTTTGCATTAAACTATACCTAAAGTATTCTAAGTCTAGACGGAAATTGGCCGCTGCAGCTACAGCAATGGTGATCTCAAATTTGCATGGGACCTCTACTTTATAAAAAAAAAAACTTGTCCACGCTGAAATCGATAATTAAATAATTACCGGAATATATTACCCGACGAGCTATAATTTCTCATAAAAACACTGGAGAAATCCGTTCAAAAATTAGACATCTCCGTCGCGACGGCAGTCGTCGCCGCCGCCGTCCTAGATCTGGTGCAACCGTTTTGAAATTCAAATTCGCCGGTAAAGCCAAGCAAATTGTTTTGTTAAAAATTTATGTTAATTCGAAAGGAGTGCATTGATGGTCTTGTAATGAAATTAGATCGTTATTCAGATCTCAAACGAAATCTGAATTATTCATTGCGACACAATTTTTGGAAAATGCTGCTTTCTGCTTCTAGTCTTGGAGATATCGGATGGAAATTACGGAATTTATGCATTTAGATGATTGAGTATTATTTATTGGACTCGGTTCTATCTATATAAGTATGTATATGAAAGTTGATTTCTAGGATATGAATAGTATTTTATGGCATGTATTATAATAAACATAAAAGTAAGTATGTATGTGTCTAATAAAAAAATTATGCAATTCCGAAATTGGCCCCATTGACTACAACATATGGCAAATTGGTCTCGTTGGATGTGAAAATCTTTTTATTTTCAACGTTTTTGTAATTACAGTTTAAATTCGATTTTTGTTTTATCAGGCCGATGAATTAAATACGATGCAAATTAGGCGTGCTATTTATGCAAAATATTATGTATACATTACGAAGAGACGGCCCACTAGATAGCGATTATTTTGGTATTTGAGTTTTATGCGGCATTTTAATATTTAATACGGCGAATTTTATGCAATTCGAAAATCGGCGCTCGATTTGCATTAGAGCGTTTATGTATACAATGTATTTCGCAAAAATCATTCTCGTTCACGTGGAATATTTAGTTACATCGAAACTAATTGCGTTATTAGATATTTATCATAAAATTCCATGCAAAATAATTTTTTTCACGCATAATATCTGCACGAAATGTACGGCTTTGTTTCAGGTAATTTTATGATGGAAATAATTTGTACTAACACACTTCAAATAGTTTATACGAGGTGACCAAAATTCGATGCATTGGCACATAAGCATACATCGCGGGTTAATTAGTAAAAAACACTCAAAAAAATGTTCGATTTAAGAATTAATTCTCGATTTTTGATGGAATGAAAGTACCATTGAAGCGTCGATTTTCAGTCGAGTTCCTTCAGGTTGGTAAATCTTAATTGGCGCCGATTTTTAGACACTCGAGAACCTTTTGTTTTTTCGTTTACTCGCTTGTTCAAAAAAAATAAACGACTCCCGAACCGCACACAAAAATACATATCGACATTCGCCGAATGCCTCGACGTTTATAAATCCATTAAAGTCGAATTTCGTCGGAGTTCTTCGACGGGCGAACTATAATTATTTTAAATCGTCTGGAAGAATTAAATTACTAACGATGAGGAAATTATGGTAGTTCTGTTAGCATAATACGTAATGGAATTATTCTGGAGGGGTTGATAAAAGATTAGGCTTTTTTAAAAGTAACCACTTAAACGGTGTGGCGTAATTTTCTTTTAGCCTAATCTCGTTCGGCTTTAGTTTTTTTTTGTGAGTTTTGTTCTCTTGATCGTACCTCCTAGGGACCAAAAAGTTCCAAGACCGAATATTAATGATTTAAAAATAATAATTAGGCCTCGCGGGCTGAAACAATCAAAAATTAAATAGAAAAATTTAAGAAAGCTTGTATGGAATTCTTTGAGTGATTCTGATGTGAAAGTGAACCTTCTTCATTTTATTTTTCTTATCCTAACAGTTCAAAAAAATATACGCTTAAAATACATCCTTCAACTGACACAAAAACCATCGCCAAAGAAAATTCTTTTTCGTTTTTATTTTAATTACAAAGCGCATTTCGTTTTAAATACAATTACCGGAAGACTAAATTGTTACACGCAGCACAATACCTACAATTCGAATACTTAGAATGAGACGGGCGGTTTTTCCGACAAAAAACACGCCGCTATTTTAATTTGACGATTATAAATTGTAGCCGAACGTTTATAATTAGTCGTTTTATAAAGGGAAATTAATGATGGAGAATTTATCAAATCAAACTCCTGACATTTCGAGCATTGTTTATTGTTTATTCAAAACGTATCGCTGCGGACGAAATGAAAGGCTAATAAGCTTTTAAGTGGACTGGTAAAATTATGTAAATTCTTTAAGGGTCATTATTTCATTTATTAAACCAGTCAAACGGGGGAAAATAGACTTTCCTTAGTGCACATATAAACAATTTTTTATTATAGGGTGTACACTGGCTACATTATTGTCTATATATTTCAAAATTCGCGAATATTAGGTATAAAAAATCGATTAAATATTAATATCACATCTCTAATAGAGTCGGAGCAAAAAAAGTAAATTAGTTTCGATTAAATGAAGTCCGCTTCGTTGAAATTTAATGCCCGCGCAAAGTTATTTACAAGTCGAGTTTTCGTTTTTCCCGTTTCCATCTGCATCGCTGCGCCGGTTAATAAATTCCTATCCTGATTCTTTTTTTCCGCGGCAGTAAACGTCATCCGAAACCGTCCCCGACTTATTATTATTAAACATTCAACATGAGCGCGAGCGTCTCTGGAAAATGAATCTTCGGCTAATAAACATCTGGCCGGTTACGCAGCCACAACCAAAATTAAACATAGCAAATTCAACCAAAAATTAATTGGGATACTGTCAAAATCCTTACAAAATATCCCTGAACAAACTCAAAAATAAGAGAGTTTGGTTGCCTCAACATTTCATCAGGCAATTATTTTATAAGATTTTATTAGGTAGGTATCTACTTTAGGTATTAGATATACTTACCTAACAACTTTTCTAAATTAAGAAGAGAAGAAACGGACAGCGTTTCTACGATTCTTTACACAAAAGGCATTAATAAAGCAGTTAAATACGGTACCGTTTGATGAAGGAAACGGACGTGTCTACAATACCGATCGACGGACGTATAAAAGTGCCGACGTGCGTGTGGTTTTATTAAACAACAATTTCTATGCGACGTTACGTCCGCTTCGTTTACCGGTAATTATTCTTCGAGCATTTCTCGACGTTCCACTTGTATAAATGGAATAAATATAAACAGTAATTACTTCACTAAGTGTCTAGCGAAAAAAGTTCAATTGCAGAATTAGAACTGTTTAAAGCGGCGGATTATTGAACGAGATTTTACAACAAATGTACGTATATGTATCGTTGAAGACTCCCCATAGTTAAGGAGATTGAATAAATTATAACTTAAAAATGGATAGTACACAAAGTATTAGTAATAAATACAAATAATTAATTTTATTTTAAAAGCAAGTATATGAATTTTTAAACAACTATTTTCCTTGTCATGTCCGCGATAGCCGAAGTCGATAAATTTACTCCCGTCTAATTTTATAAACAGTCGACTAATTTTAAAATAAATTTATATCGATTTTAGTCGTTTTTAATTGGTAATAAGTTAACGCTTCTGTTAGGGTTATCTCGGTTCGGTAAACGTAAATTTTTACTAACGATGGTTTTTTTCTATTTTACTAAGTGGTTTTCTGTTTTATAAAGGGGCCTAATGACACGGAATTCCTATTTTACTAGTATCATAATTATTAAATAATTAAAACCGTCGATAGGTCACCGATAAAAACCCAACGACCTTTTGGAGAGTTTGTTGAGTTTATCTAGCTATGAAAGAAATTTATCATCGGTAATAAAGCAAAATCTTGATAAATTAGTTAACTCGACGTAATTTAGTGTTTACACAACTCTTGACACAATATTTGTTCTTTACTTTAAAGTACACAATTACCGTAGAAAGCTTTCTATCAAGTTGCTTCAGCAAATAGTTGTTAAAAACATGCTCAAATAAAAATATAAACTTTTATACGACCCCATTTCAATGCGATTCTGATTATCGCGAGGATTTCTGATAGCGAGAGTTAAATTTATCCTTCGAATAACTTATTCAGGGCGAATCGTGGACGTTGCCGCCCACAGGATATCCTAAATCACATTTAGTTCGGTCGTATGCATTAGGCAATTATCTAGTAATTATGAGATATAATTTCCTTTTGGGACGTACGTAAAATATTAATTCACCAAACGCGATCGCCTGTTCGAAATGCATGAAGTTTGCGAATTAATATTTGCCCTATTAATTCTCATAGATAAAATGCCATCGTTTTTAATTGCCGTCAATTCCAGCAGTACCCATGGAAATTATTGAATTATTAATGCTAGTTATCCAATCGGCTAACTTGTAATTAAACTTTTTATAAGGAAAATAACGAACCTATTTATTTTATAGCTTCGTATATATTTCAACTGTATATAGTGATTAAAAAATAAATAAGGCGAAGGGTCGATAACGTGACAATATAAAAGATTAATTAAACTGATTGTGTATAATCTAGGATGCGATAACATAAAACATCCGTAATAGACAGAACAAGTAAAGTGCAGTAAAGAGATCGAATCGAATCGATTCTTCGATTGATTGAATCGATATGTAGCCATATAAAAAAGTGAAACTGTCACCCGGCCGAGCATAAATTCGCTTTAAAACGAAAGAGAAAATAACATTCCCTTTTAATTTCTCGAATTCCTCGTATAGGCTCGTTTTCTCGTTTATTTAAAACAACGGCCTTTCAGGTAACTACTTACAGTGTACATTCCGAATGTCTCCAACGGATATTCTGTCAAAATAAACATTTCTAATGATCCGTTTAATTTGCATTTTGATTGGATTTTCTCCTCTTCGGATAATTCGGTCCAAATAATTCCCGATTCCGATTTAATTCATACCTGCTAATAAATCAGGGGGATAATTGTTTAAGTAACCGTAAAGGCGATCGCGCAGACACTGATCCGACTTTAATTAAAAAAGAAAACGGACGAGACACGTCCGAGATTAGTCTTGCCTATCCGAAAATAAAAAAGAAAAACAGAAATCCGACATGCGACAAAATTAAAGCGAAAGGGAGAAAGCCAACTAACTAAGCCCCTCACTTGTTCCGAAGACGGCCGGTCGTTTTATAATTCTTAATCTTGTTATACATAAAAAATTGAATTAGAATAATCCAAGGGTGTTTTAGATGGTTTAAGGTTTCTGAGCGACTTGTGAAATACCGGTATAACACATGTACAATATTCTATGCAGAAGCATTAAAGATGGAAAATAGGAAAACATATTTGTCGGCGTATTAATAATCTTTTTACTGCGAGTAATAAATTTCGATGGGATCTTCCACGTTTAAAACGGACCTTTTGTGTTTCCTAATCTAATTATACGCCCTCGAGACCTGTACAATACGTAAACTTTCGAAAAAATCGACCGGAAATGGAAATCTCGTTACTGAATGGACCAACCGATACTTAATGTACCTGCTGAGTATATTCTATTCATACACCATAATGCAGCATATAATGCTGGTATGTTTAAGCTCGTGAATAGTAGGTAGGTTACAATAGTTTTATGTCTAAAGTGACATTCTCGTAGTAAATTGTAAATTTAACTTTAGGCATTCCAACACCTGGCCGCATTGTCGGGAATCTCTTTTTTGGGTTAACAATTTATCAGTTACATTCAATTTGTCGCCCGAAATTTTATTATATACCAACTTTTCAATGCACCAATTGAAATTTATTTTGTTTCAGAATAGAATACCTAACAATTAAGGTAAGTACAACAAAAATAAATTACTTATTTCGCCATTCTTGCAGTGAATCTGAACCGACAGATTTTTATTTATTTGCTCGGTTATCTGTAATTAGCCGTGCTGTACTACTCGAATATTGAACGCGGCGTAAAAGAGAGCCAGAGAGAGCTAATAGATTATTCATTTATTTTTCGTGCTGATGCCAGCAGGAGGCAACGTCCGTAATTAAACCGGGCGATACAAGCATATTAAAGGGTAATTATGGACATTAGGATGTACTCCACAGGCCGGAACATACTCTGCACATTTCCTGCTAAACTACCAGTGTTGTGACAAACATATTTTGGCATTAAACAATACAAAGAAGCGAACGCAAACAGAAAGAATTAATTAGGGGGATAACACACCTGTAATAGCATTTTTAGTATTATAAAAGGTTAGGTAAATGGAAGATTCAAATTGTAGGGAAACATCCCCTTTACGATTTCATTAACGTTACGCTACTGTTCGTTTTGATTAGCATGGGAACGTGGAAGCCTCTCCACGATTTTAAAGTGCTACCTTTCATACAAACACTACAAGTAGGTAGATACTAGGGAAAATTTTGTTGGTAATTAATTTTTCAAATTCGCATTATTAATGAACGTTCTCGTGAATGCACCAAACGAACAAAAATAAGTGCGATTTATTCGATTCGAGCAAATTGATCAAATACAATGCAATATATCCGCTTGCAATCTGTATTAATTAACTATTGCCAGTTTGATGCGCTTCCGCCGATCGTTCGAAATAACTGCAGAAACTTCCATTGTAGCGGTAAATATTTGTTAAACGTATTGCGGTAGATCCCTGGAAACAATAAGGCGATTAATATAAAGCTACTTAATAAAGAGCAAACTTGGAGAAGCGAACGCGAAGGGAAAAGCTCACTCGAGACCGCGACGTCGGTGTGTCGTCACGAACCCCGTGGATTTCAATAAATCAGAATCGAGTTTAAGGAAAAGATTTTCTTCGTTAGCCGGCGAATGGGCGATGAAGAGTCTTCCGGACTTTGGAAGTTTGGCGAAGAGATCAATCCAAGAGGCAGAGCGCACAAGTACTTGCAATTTTTAATTAATCGATGGTTTTGAGTGGCTTTGTAGAACGAAAATTAAGAGGTTAGAGATTGAAAATTGTAAAAAAAAAGTTGCACTTTGTCTATCTCACGTACATCATCTGTTTTTGGCATCAAAAAAGTTTTGTTCTATTGATTTATTTCCAACAAAAGAACACGAAAAGCTAAAAAGTATCCTCTAAAATCGCTGACAACGTAAAAAATCCATTAACGATATATTTCATAGTGCATTTGTGTATTCCGAATGCTTTAAAATAAACCATATATTTCGCCGGTAGAATGCTAATCAGGGCGTCGCTGTCAGCCCTTATCGGAAGATGCATTATATCGAATCGAATTATACGAAACGCGAAGCTTCGCCCCCGAAAAATATATAAATTTCTTCCCTATAGAAACGGTGGAAAACTCACGAAACTGCTCTGAAGAATTACCTACGGTAGAGAGAAAATTCCGTTTCGGTTTTACGACGAGACGTCAAACCGAAATGATTTATGACCGTATGCGCGTGCCGCGGATTCGTTTCTGTTTTTGGAAGAATCGCTTAGGCCAGTCGCTGAGAGAGCCACTTTTCCCCTTTTTCGGTCTTTCGTTATCTACCATGTTGAATGTTAAATTAAGCGTGGCATACTCGGCGAATTTAATTCGATGGAAAATTAATTGCCAGGTACGGTGAGGCAGCTATAACTGAAGACACGATCTGCGTGGTAGTGAAATGTTACAATTCATTGCGCATCTTTTTCTGTCACTTGTAAGAAACGAAGAAAGAAATATTCTGTAGGTAACCAAGTTTGGTTGTCCTGGAGTTTGTTTTTCGAGGATTGGGGTGGAATGGGAATTTTCACCTGCAAAGACCGTAGCATAACGAGCTTAGTTTCGAACCGGTATCTGAAATATGACCGATTGCCTACAGTAATTGAACCGTGGATTTATGCTACCACACAACGATACATAATTCATGGAAAAGTGGCGTTTTTCTTAATTTTCCGCGACGCCGGGAGTTTATCTCGACATCGACGAAGTTGTTTTATGAGGTTGTCGTCGCTTTTCGTAAATAGTTTCGCCGCCGAGCAAATGTATTTACTGAAATCGCGTTATTTGTCACTCTATACACACACGAACGGGGAAAATTGGATATTAGAGTCATTCACGTGTTAGTATATACGCTAGTTTTCTCTAATTAACCTTAATTATTCGGCTGAATGAAGTTACAAACAAAAAATAATGGAAATAGGCCGTCAATTATTTAAAATTCAAAGGGCATTTATTTGTCTATAGCATTTTTCAAACAAAAAAAAGTTGAAATATTACCATAAAAATGTTTTTTTATGAATTGCGAACAAACCATGAACAAACTGAAATGTGGTATTGATTTTACGAAAATTTCCGAGTTAACACCTATTAATTATTCAATTTTATTCATTCGATTATTCATAATTCTATTATAAACTTTGCTAAAAATTTACCGGAAAATAACAAACTAATTCCAATAGGTATAATTTCTGAGCATCCATTGGATTTTATGCGACTGAATCGAATCTCGTCGCGGAAAACTTCTTCATTTCCTCCGTAATCCTTCGATCAATTTTATCACAACAATACGATATTTCCCCGTAGTAAAACTGGATATAAAAAGTTTCTGTCCCAGCTTTTCGTTTTATTTACTTTCGGACGCGAACGCAACCGATAGATTTGAGATAATAATGAGAAAACGGCGTTGTCGAGTACAAGACAAACACGAGGAATTTAATAAAACTAAGATGAAATCTTGAAGATCGACATCGACGTCCAGATACAGCGATTAAACTCACGTAATAATGAAAGTTTTCTAACATGGCCAACATTGTTCGAATTGAACAGTTTACATTAATAATGCTTACAGAGAGAGCGAGAGAAATTTAAAGGTTTTCGATTAAAAACCAATGGACTATGATTGAATAAGATTTTTATACTGTTCGTTATTTGTTCAATTTTATATATTGTTGGAATGATAGAGAGAGTATATTTACAAAATATTTTGTCTCTCAGTTAATAGACAAATAATCTAATTACAGACAAAGATGATAATTGATTTTGTTCGAATGGAACTTTGAGGTAAATGTTAATGTCGTTGTAGAAGTTGTAATAGAGTGGTTGTACTCAAACGTTGGAATCCTGGAATTTAATTACTTTTATTGTATTATGAAACTGTACTGAAATTACAAGAGATTCGATAATTGTAATTTGTTCCTCATTGAGTTTAGCACTGGTTCAAAAATTAATTGAACATATTCCTAGAATTTCACATCAATAGGGTAAATTCGAGTAGTTTAATCAATATGGAACTATTCAGAACGAAGTAAGTTGCGTATGTGTATTAGTTACGAATTTATTATGTTCAATTCATGTTTTCCCGATCTGTTTTAGCTCTTCGCTAAACCACTCCCCTATGCTTTGCAGCTTCCAGGAGCTTAATCCTATATTTTACGCTCTAGTGTTCGTCATTTCGACGATTGTAACGTTTCCAGCTTTTAGTGTCTGATTTAGTTGGCCCAGTTTTCCTTCAGTGTATGCTCATGTAACCCATTACCACGTATAATACAACACTCAACTTTTCTAGGTCAAACAGCTTCCCCCACTTTTAAAACCTCAAAAAGCGCTTGTTACATTTTACCCGGCTCTGTGGTGGTTTCCTTGTTTGACCAATTATTCAACAAACTTGGACGAAATCCTAAGCCAATAGTTTTGAACAACAAAAGTAGTTTTGGATTTATTCGTTTTTTGAGAAATAAATTGTTGTCACTCGTACTATTGATATTTGTTAGAGTTATGTATGTGAGGAATGAGTTGGTTACAAAACAGTCCATTGTGTTTGGCATGAAGGTCCACTGTGCACCGGCCTTTTTCTAACCGCATCCATTTCCGACTTTTCGCCATAAAAATCGAAATTGTGCAGTAAATGGAAATCATCTTGACATTCGAAATCGTCCGTTTCCTTACGGCGCTCGCTCTGTCATTAGACCCTCAATAATTGTGGTCCTACCGGCTCAAAAGCGGTCCTTTTATCGCCGGCGACCAGAGCCGGACTCGAACTTTCCCCCGATAAATCCGATAAAATCAGGCGAAAAACAGGACTATTAACTAAATTACGAATTTGTCCAATTCGGTAGTGCAATACGGCGCATCCACTCGGAGCAAGTGCAAACTGAAACTTGATATCAATGACGACGAACGACCGAAACCGCCAACTCGAATAAAGCGAAGATTGTTATGCAAATTCGGAATCTAAGTTTGAGCGGAGTTCTCGCCTTAAGTGTTAAATGTTTTGACGAATTTGATGTTTAGTTAGTCGAGGACGAGGGAAATGCTAAATAACGGTTTCGAGCTGCGGACGGACAAGGAGCAGAAATTTTAATCAACCATCTCCCAGGCAGCCTCCACCGCTCTCCAAAGAAGATTTCACCAATTTCGGAATCTGGATAAATTCATGAGAACTTGAGAGTCAGTAAAAAATTGTAGTTACTAAAAAGATTACTACTAATTTGGAGAGAAATAGATGAAAATTTCTTTTACTACCTAATAAAGTGATAATACCTTTTTTAAAAGCTAAACCCCTAACAATTTTAATCCTTTAATAGTGGTAAGTAGATACTTAGTATCTAATCAGTTAGGCACCTTAACCACACCTTTACAAAGGTGTTTATTTTCCTTTTGTCGCAAGATCACTCTTATTTATTCAACCAAATTCAGAAATCCCTTTGTCAAATACAATAAAAGCCACCCGAGCCGGCGGGTAGTTAAAGATTCCCTCATTCCGCTTCCTCTGGTAAGTCTCACTTACCTTCTACGGGGGCGTAATGACGTTTTATGCGGGAGATGCCGAAAACAACGCAGGCGAATAACGAGGGGCTAAAAAGGGTTCCGTTATAAAAACAAATAAAAGAAAACAGAGAACCGGGGGTAGCGCAACGACGAGGGTCGTGGCGCGTAAAAACGAAAACGAAACAATATTTCTCTGTCTGTAATCCTCTGCAGGTAGGGAAGCGCCGCGGGGGCGCAGCTCTATTAGCACTTAACGGGCGTCCGAGCGCCACCGGTGGCACTTTCATCAGCGGCGGAACCTTCCAAAATTACCAATTCATATATTTCTTCAAAAAAAAAGGTATTGTCCGAAATCCAATCATCCTCTACTAACGAGACGAGGTCAATCTTATTTTATTACCCTCGTATATGGGACGTTCCGGAAATCAAAATGATAGGATACGCAATATCCCGCAATTGACCATTTTATTACAATCGCTATTTATTGTTATAGCGGAAGACGAAAACGGACCATTAAAGACAACAGTTCGGTCATTCTGAAGCACATAAAGCAAATGACGTTACGAGGGCGCGACTAAAACAGCTAATTTTAGTCGTTTAAAAAGGAAACCGGAATTTTTGTAAATCGACCGCGAAAAATTCGAGTCGGATTTCTATTTCGGTCGATTAATCCAGAAAGTAACAGGGCACATCAGCATCCCCGCCTCGTCGCTGTCGGACGGGGGCGTCCGATTGGATTATTTCCAAGCGCGCAGGAAACATCATGGAATTAGAAATGTGGGATTATAAATTCGAATGTGGTCGCAACGTCGCAACTTAAAAATAAACACACAACACTACATTATGCGCGCTAATTGACACGGTTGACAACTGGGCTCGATGAACGTTCCTTTTAATTTATTTTATGGAAAGGTAAGATGGATATGCGCGGGTACGCACGTCTTTACCGATCAACCCACTTATATTTTATAAAGAGCCATTGCCGGTTTATTTCCGTCGCCGAATGGATTTTTTTTAGCCGTTTTCTTTTGTGGGGTTGTGATTTATGTTACGTGTTCGTTATATATTGCAAACAGATTAAATAAATTATCGCTCTATAAATTATTGCAGTCGCTTACGTACATGCAAAGTTTTGATTTTGTACTCTATTTTTTATTGCAGGTAAAAATTTACCACCCTTTCGAACGAAGGTTTCCATAATATTTTTATTATCAAAGTGAGGAACCGCATCGTCGTTCCTCAAAGTTTTCCTTCCTCTTTTTGGTGTTTAATAAAAATTCCATCTCGACGTGATGGCTGAATACCAATATAGAAAATTACTTTTCGTCAAAAATAAGGCGAAAGGAAATTCGAAAGAATGTGTAACGCGGTGCGTCTATCTTACCTGCAGACGCCGACGCCGCGTTCGTTTCATTTTCGTATTCCGAAAGGTGGAGGCGTTTCGAAGAACGCCGATCAAAATTGAATATTAGAAACATGCACATACCGGGCGATTCGCAATAAATCGGTCAATAAGCGAATAAGTTCTTCGTCGACGCGAAGGCGCTACAGTCGACTCGATAGGGCGCCCGGATTATTTGGAATTTTCTCTCCTGGCGCAATGAAAAATTTAGAAATATATTCCTTAAGGTGAGACGAGGCGATCGTAAAACGGTGTTTGCTATGCATGCAACATTTTAGCAATGTATTTTAATGCCGTAGCGCACTTTAATGTATCAAATTTAAATTTTTAGTGGGAAGCGCGACGGTTTTATTTTGTTTTTATATTTTTTTCTCCGCGTTTCATTGCTATCTCTTCGCGTCTTGTCGACAGATAAATGAGATAAAGCTGCTTTTCATTGTAATCAACATTCTCCCGTCTTTTAGAACTTGCAAAATAGTAGGAGAAATGTATTATGAAAAATATTCCGAAAAATGAACGTTTTTTATTGATATACTGTAATAGTAAATTTACTTAGCTACAGTTTTAACAAACACGACTTTAATTTTTCAAGTTTTTAATTGTATTTTGAATTGATAATTATTTTGATACGCCGCTGATTCCAAAAGGGAATTTACCGGTGCTGGAGCTATATGCATGCAAATGCGATCCAAGTTACTTCAAGACCGAAAATAGTTGGAAACCGCCATTCTTCAATCAACATCATATATTATTAATGCTAGCCTTATTTTGGGGCCAAATTAATGTACACGTGATGGATTTTCAACTTGTTTACTTCCTTCCTCTGTGCAGGTATACGTTAATTAATTGAAGTTTTATCATTAATTTAAGAAATTAGAAATTTGCGGAGTATTTTCACGGGTAATTTATCATTTTATTCAAGGATTTTAATACTAGTTTCCGAACAAATACGTCGAATTCAGTTGGCAGCAACGAATAAATTTAATCTTTTAATCTGACATTCCGTCACCGTTTTCTATTTTAACCTTCGTTTCGATAATCTTCCCTTTTGCTTTTTTCTTTGCTCACAATCCCCTATTAGAGGAGCAAAGAATTCAAGATTACGCAAACGGAAAAAAAGATTTACATAATCTCGGCTTTTCATCTACATCTGAATATAAAACCTTCTGAGAAACGCCTTTGTATACCTGATGCACACACACGCGCTCGCACTCCTATCTGTTCCGCATTTGTGGTAAATTGTGCTAAATAGAATGTACGATAGTCCGGTGCAAAAGTAGCTAGAACATTTTATTTTTAACGTAAAATTTTATTAACCCATCATTTTACCAATTGGATATAATCCAAGCATCATACTGATGCAGATGCAGATAGTTACAGATGAAAAGAAAAGCAGAGCAAAACTTGTAAATATTGCTAAGAAGAAGAAGATGGTACATCATTAAAACACCGGACTATAAGACGAGGGTAGAATTGCCGGAGTCCCTTAGCGTTATCTCAGCCACCATATACACATAAACCAGAGTCACCTGGAAGGACGTTTCACAGCGTCATTTATTCTTTTATGCTCCGATGTCCGTCCTTTCTCGCCTTGACAAATAGCCCGCACAATTGGATTGTTCTTTTGTGTATCGACCTATCGGGCGATGAGCGTCCCGCGAAGAGAATGCGATGCTTACCGAGATTTCTGCCTTATCGTTCCATCAATTTTTCAGAACGCATTTCGACGAATTCGCCGTAAATATACGATTCCCAATTAAAAGCATCACCTGTTGTGCTCTGCGAATACGGCGACAGAAATATCTCCGCATCTACGCAATAAACGACTACTGTTTCCCTGAATTTTCTCGAGGGTATATCGATGTGCGGTACAAGACGGATAGCTGAAGACGCTACATGCGCAGCATTCATCGTTGCGGCTATTTCGATCGAACTGTATGCAGGTATTTTATAAATTTATTTTATCGGAATATGATCGAATGTAATTTCGATGTACGATAGAGTAGCGTCCCGCCCACGTACGCTTTGAAAGTAGATCGCGCGGTTTGAAAGAGACTGAAAAAAATGAAGCTAAACGTACGCGAATGTGTGTGTGTGTGCTGCATTTGATTTACGAGCGGTCCACCTTCCGGGCCCCGACGCAAATGCTCTTCATCGGTGATAAATGCGCCCCGTATCGCGACGTTCGCATCGGCACGGAAACAGTTCTCGGCGTCTCGGTAATTATACGTCGATGCGCTGCCCCGGAGTTTCGAACTTTCTTGGACACACGCAGTAACAGATTTGAAGAACTCCTTTGACCCCTTGTGATATAATGCTGCAGTCGCTGCAATGAAGATATGAATGTGTAGAACTTTTTAGTATATTATATAGGGTGGCCCAGAACTCACGCCCCACCGGGAAATGCCTTATGGAAACGACAATAGAGATGCCAAAACTGCAGTCGAAAACGTGAAAAAGTTTTTCTTTTGGTAAATAAAGAGGTTCAAAATCGACCAATTCTAGTAGGAATTCAAATCCACGAAAATGACGTGAATGAGCTATACACCAATTTGACATTATTGAAAGATTGTATGTTCTTTTCATTTTCAAAGTTAACATAAGTTGCCAAAATCAGCTTTAATTATTGATCAAAAATTTGCTTTAAAATCGATCAAAAAATGAATCATTCATGTAGGTTTGATATCAGCACGACGAAGCTCCTGAATGATTGATTCGGAAGCAAATCTTTGATCAATAGTCACAGCTGATTTTGGCAGCTTTTGTTAATCTTGAAAGTAAAAAGAACATAGAATCTTTCAATTATGTCAAATTGGTGTATAGCTAATTATCATCATTTTCGTGGATTTGAATTCCTACTGGGATTGGTCAATTTTGAACCTCTTTATTAACCAAAGGAATAACTTTTTCCTGCCTTCGACTGCAGTTTTGGCATCTCCATTGTCGTTTCTATAAGGGATTTCCCGGTGGGGCGTGAGTTCTGGTCCACCCTGTATACTACAATATTGTAGCTACTACAATTTTTGATCTACATAACAACCTCATTATTGCCGTTCCTTATTTATCACTGTTATCTACTTAATATGATTTACAATATTTTCGGAACGTTATATGCGCGTCGGTAGCAAAACCGTATCATTCGATAATTCCAATGTCGTGTCGGTTTAAAATGCAAATATTAAATTTCTCGTCTTTATGCGCACGGTGCCCGGTTTCTGTGTGAAGTATATAATAATTTCGCATTGCAAATTGTTGTGCCGCGACCGAAATGATACATCATTATGTGATTTCATTACGTCTCGGTGCGGATCACCGACGAACTACTATAATTTCCACAGATATTTTCCCGAATCATCCCGATGTAAATTGTACGTACAAATACAGACGCGTATTTGGTATGTTCACAATATTCTGAAATTTAGATACCACTAACTAAATTTTTCGAATTGCTTGCAAACTTAATAAATTTTACAATCACAATTTTCGCCTAAGAAACATATATTTTGCCTACAACTGTATTT
Source organism: Phyllotreta striolata (assembly GCA_918026865.1). Taxonomy (NCBI): domain Eukaryota; kingdom Metazoa; phylum Arthropoda; class Insecta; order Coleoptera; family Chrysomelidae; genus Phyllotreta; species Phyllotreta striolata. The sequence goes on along the minus strand of OU900094.1, from coordinate 14,096,244 downwards.
AATCCTTTTATTATCAAGTACATAATATGGGTAAGTCAGGTCCTGCATTATTAATGCCTTGGGCTGGACATCGATTTTTTTATTGCTCGGCTCGAAATTCGAAATTAAAGTCGTTACCAGTGCGATCTGGAGGTTAGTACTACTTAGTACTTATTGGTAACGATAATGGTTCAGAAGAATTACCCAACAGGACAAAATACTGGAATGCTTTATAAGCACTTAAAACTACCTGAAATATTTAGGTATCGGCTTTCAACACTTTTTATACCCGGAACTATTGGGAATTTCTGTATCTGATTATTTAAAAGATCAGCTCTTAATGAGCAGTTAAATGGCCCAATAAAGTTAAAAAATCGATAAACTTTATTAACTTTCAACTAGCTATAACATTAGAATAATACGAATATAAATAAATTATAAGTTTAATCGCTCGATTGATTCGGATTTAATCGTCTGCACTTCCATTCGAAAGAATCAATACCGTACAAACTAAAATCATGAACACACTTAAGGAACTTATAAAATATTGTAATCGTATTTCATTTTTATAAGCGCTATTGTCCAACTTTTCATCCGAGAGTTATAAATAAACGATTAAAGTTGTCGACCAATCCCGGTTGTTCCATAAATCAGAAAAGGGCATAGGGAGCAAGGGAGAGGACCAAACTAAAGCAATTTGTCCGGTTTGTTTTTTTAACTCTTCGATTCAGGTGAAAAGGAACTATATGCATGGACGAATTTACATTTTTACAATTAATTTAAAGTAAGTTCTTCGTTGTTTAAAATATAAAAGGTTGGTTTATTTTCTGTACCAATAGACAAACATTCTAATGTCTGTTAAATGAATAAAATCTAAGAGGATGTCATTTAAAAGATCGTGTTATTAGGTATCGTTTGTTTGATGCCAGTAAAATAAAAAAAAATCATTATAAAGATTGTCGAATGAATCGTCCGGCTAGATTGTCAGGATGATAACAATTTTATCTAGGTATTAAAAAGTTCCGAACGCTGCAGAAATGCAACATTGTATGAAAAATAAACTATCGAACTAAGGTGCTTCTGTAATCGAGAATACAAATAAAACGAACAATGACTGTAGATTTAGCGTTTTGATTGTTAAAAGAGAGAAAAAAATAATGGGAGAACAAGAGAATGTTGAGTTTGTTTTAGCGCTGGAAATTCCAGATATCCATAAAATCGACTGGAAATCGCATGTAAGGTAATTTTTACAGTAAATGCAACTTTTCATTTTGTAATATCTAAAACATGTATTGATTGACTGAAAATAATTTTGGATACGTCCATGTGTAAGCTTTTATCTTATTTCGGTACCACGCAGGCATTATGTAGTAAAAATAAAAAGTAATTAAAAATGAAAATCCTGTCCTACAATACTCGAGGAGTCTTAGTGGGTGTATAAATCCGATTCAAGTCAAATAGACGCCATTTATTTTTTTATAATCCGCCGATTAACTGTACGCTTAATAATCTTCGTGTCGAAGATAAGTCTATAAAGGAGTAGAAGGCGCGGTCGGGTTCCTTTATGGTAACTCATTAACTCGACGTTACGAAATTTTCACTTAAAATTTCACATTTTTCACGGAAATAATCGAAAAATTTCGTTTCTATTTAGCGCTCTTTGAATTTTTAATGATTGAATCGGTCACAAACGAATAGGCGTGATCTCTTTTCTTCGGTAGTTTGGGAGTTTTAAGCTTCTTAACTGCCTACAGTAAAATTGAAGATTTTTCCGCTGTTTATTATTGATAAATACATAATTAGAAACAACAAATTTAGTGGTACTTATCCTGTCAATTACAAAAAATTAAAATTGTTTCACGTCAACCAATTAATGGAAAAAAGTAAATCCCGTTAACGCGCCGTTTAAATCTAGCACCAATTTACCGTACCAATCAAATTAAGCGTACGCGAATATTAATAAACACGAAAGCTTAAAGAGCTGCGCCCTTTTCGAGTATAAAGTAACCAAATGAAGTTATGCAAAATTCCTCCTCATCAATATAATAACTCGGAGAGCATTTAAAATACAAATTGGCTGTTGAAATATTGACTCGGTCGAGCTGTGTGTGCAGCCGAGATTTCGGCCTCAGACATGCCAATGTGTATTTAAAACATTAAGAGATTGCTCGGTTAAAACGTATAATTTCTACCGAAACTAATTGCATCTTGTCGGGCCGATGTCGTTACTTCCAATGGTATAGTATATAACACAGGGTGTTCCATAAATACACTAGGCATTACATTTTATTAATGCTTACATAATACAATACTTTTTAACACTGCAATTATGAAATTCTATACGTGATAATTTGGTAAACGAATTGATGTTTTTTTTAACTTAATAAAACGGTTACGGTCATGTATATAGCGAATGCTTCGGTAACCGAAAGCTAATACTTTATAAAAGTTCGGTTTGAATACAAATATCCAGGCGCATTCCTTTGTACGGAGTGAAATATGTGTGAACAGTAAATTTGCTTTAACAGCGAATGCTGATTTGCCTGAATAAACGTATTACAGGTTCCGTTTCTCTGCGAGCCGAAACGCAAACTCGATTTTCATATTTTGCGTTATTAATTTTGCGAACCGCTGCACAGAATAACCAAAATACAAAGTATAATTGAATTTCCCTTTAAAGAGAGGATGCCTGAAATAATATGTTGTGATGGGGATGACGCGGTCGAAAACGGAATTTCGGAATTTTTATTTTTCGCGTGCGCTTTTGTCGTTGGGTTTTTTTTTTTGGTTTAGTTTAGCGCCGCAATTGATGCACGGCGCTCGAGTTGCGTGTGTGCAATCATGGACGTCAAGAGCTTTCATAATTCCCTCTCTGCGGATCACCTAATTCGACAATGTAATTATATCATTTGGCGTAAAATTACCTGTTGTATCTAATGGTTCTTTGGAAATTAAGAGGGAAATCTAATTTTTATAGAACCATTTTCGCTAGCTAAAGAAGTTGTTAAACGTGTAATGTTTTGCTACATGTATGCAGACCATTAATTAGTTTATTATAAAATCCGTTATGGAAGTAGAAAAGGGATGATAAGTGGAGATTATTCACTATTATATAGGAATTCTTTTCCATAAAGCGAATTTCGCCTCATCCACGACAGGGATTATTACAAAATTCCTCGCCATCATTGTCTTCGTCTCCGAATCTCCTTCTACAAGATATTTTTCATATTAATTGCATTCAGTCGCCCAGAAAATTGTCACGAGTTGATAAATTCCTCCAGAGACTTCCACTAGATCGCTCGGTAATGCTCTCGATTTCTAGTGTCTACGGTTCTATAGGAAACACCCAGAGATATCTTTCAACAACAGCTCCTTATCGCAAGCTTAACTTTCTATTTAATAGAACAAAACGTTTCAATTTATAAGATTAATTGCAGCTCGTTGAATGAACCTAGCAGATGAATTTCGAAACGAACTTTTTAAAGACCATAAAACGATTTTAACCGCCTCTACTACCGTCAAGTTTGGAACACTTCGGAACCGAGATCGTTCGATATTCGACTTTTAAAAATTACCCTCCCGATAAACCGGACCGATTTTCGCCCTCATCTCCATCTTTAAATTAGACCGGGCGTCTTCCTAGCGTCCCAGTTGTCGACCTGATAAACCTCGCCCGGCGAGAGTAATGCGAAGAAGAAATCGAGACTATCCACAAATCGAAAAATCTAATTCGGGATTTTGGCGAGGCATTAGAGAAAAAAAAAAGTCTATTTTCTGCGCTGTTGGTGATGTTTCCACATTGACATTTTTTTAGTGCGCCAATGCAGACCTGAGCCTAGTAAATATAACCATTTTTTTCATCAATTAGTTAATGGTTATTGTCCGTGAGAATTGAATGCAATTAGAATTAATCGCGCGATTATTCTTCGGAGATAATTGAGTCATAAATTCAACAACACAAAATTTTCGAGAGAACCGGCGTTTTAACATTTTACTACGGGCAATAATTTCCGTTCGGGATTGATATTTAGGTGCCATTAAAATTTCAGGTAAATTAACGGGTGTATAAATATAATGGGCGACTTTCGTAGTTAGAACAATGTTTATGAGTTAATGGGGATCTGGAGGAAAGCGGAAAAGCCGCTATTGTATTTTACGCTGAGGTAATTACTGAAATTACGCCATTTTTAGCGTTCATTGAATTTAATCAACCCATTTTTTTATAATTCTAATACTTGAATTATTAAATAAAAATGGTAAAACTCCCTCCAGCTCCTTCTGCTTACTTTAACAGTTACAAGATGATCGTATTTCTACATAAAAATACACGAAAAGAATCCGTTTGAATCAATAAGCCGATTCTCTTAAAGAAATCCAACATTTATTTATTTATTTTCACAAACAATCCATTCGCAACCATTGAGTGGAGTCGTAAAAGAAAACGAAAACATTTGCCCGTGTAAAGGTATATCGTAAACAACGCGAATCGTTTTAAATGGCAAATTCGCCCGTTAAAAATGCCCCCATCGTAGTTATTAAACGAAAATTATGCATTTTACGAGCCAGTACGGCACAAAACGCAAATACCGGCTTTTGCTAATATTTGTCGTATAAACGTTCGACGGGACACGCCTCGCAATGTTAATTTTGAAGGGAAATTAACAGGGCCGGACTGCACGAATCCTTGGGAAACTTGCAGCAAGATGTACTTTTATGGCAGCTGGTAAATGTTATCCAAATCAGGCTTTACAGGCCAATTATATAGAACGTTTAAAATTCTTAATTGGTCGACGTCCGAAATAAATTCATGGTTAATAAAACCTCCCTAATTAATTATTTTATTACATGCATAAATTGGGTGAACTTTTATTCCCATCAGACGTCATCATCTGTCGAAAGCGCAAGCTACAATTGCGGGATATGATTCATTGAAAGGACATTTATTGCCTCCCATTATTAGCCATCGTGCATGAGGTTTTACGGCGGTATAGCGAAAGTACGAGAGTCGTTTAGAATAGAATAAATACGAAATTCGGTCAGAGGGACACGCGTCCAGTCAAATGAAAATATATCTATTTGTTCTCGAAACTCAATTTATTAGAGTGTTTCTGGTTATGAGCCCTCCGGTTTACTTACAACAACCGGACAGTGCCGTATCAGCTCCGGCGACCGAATTAGATAACTTCTCTTTTTGGTGAAAAAAAGGAATTTTGCAGAATATTATTCGGAATATTCAAGACAATTCAAACAGCGGGTTTTTTTCAGGCAATTTAATTCTCGTATGTTGGCGGATATTTTTCCGTTTTTTCCCGTTCTCTCTCTGTATCTGCATAGAGTTATCCCTGACTGGCTTTGTCGCATTCAAACCGTTCGGGTCTAATAAACTGTTATTAAAAAGCGGAGTTTTATTTACTCAGTAGGGCAATATTCCTTGAATACGTTCCATATTAAAAAATCGGAATACCTCAGCGTTTTTTCGATAATTGGCGAAATCGAAATGCCTGACATTAGCGTTTCTGTTGGGCGAGTATTCGAAACCCCTCTCGAATAAGGGACGATAAAAAACGAGATTTCATTACTCGACGCGAATTATGAATATTATTAAGATCGCATTAAAAAACTCCAAATCGAAATAAACAAATAAAAATCCGAACGGAAATATCGCTTCTCTGCATCCCTTTTTTCTTTCTCGACCCTTCGGGACGTAATTCGTTTATCTTTTTTGCCTTTCCCTTTTCCTCTGCCCTACCGTGGGCTATAGGCGAAGTTTCAAATTGAAAGTATTAAATTTTTCGAGGACTTTAAACTTCACATGAAAAGAAATGCCTCGCAAGCGATATTTCTTTTACACAACGGTCCGGTGACTTACAGGGTGATCAATCCGAATTATTTCGACACTCGAATTCTTGTAATTTTACGGGAGAATTAATGAAAACAGATCCTCGTTATTTTTAAAAGCAAAGGCTCGTTTGTGGTGGGTATTTCATTCGTCTCGTCTTGGAAATTTTATAAATAAATTATTTCTCTATTATTTCAAAACATAGCCATGCGTCCACCCCGTATATGAGAGGGATAAATTCGAAATATATCTATTTGGTTCAGTGTTTTCCTTCGGGTTTATTTTTATGTTTCCAGACGTTGCCTTAATATTCGATATTACCGTTCGTTCTGATTTAAACAGGATATTTGGTTTAGAAATTGAAGAAAAATACGATGACGTTACTCGAAAAATGCGATGCGATACTACAAAAAATTCCTATATATGTTTTTTTTTTACCTACAGACCTACGGGAATAACTGAAGACGTGATATGCGCGACCTTCGAATAATCGCACAGCTGTTTCTTATTTTATTTTACCTGATATTTATTTGCAGGTACAGCTGAATAAAGTTCTTAAAGATATCTGGTAGATGCCCAAGCATTTTGAATAAAACTCTTAGAAAATATTCAATTGGATGTTTATGTGCGTGCATTTAACACATTAAGATAGGTTTCCTCTGGACAAACCAATGACAATATATACGCAGTAAGAAAACGAATTCGATTGTAGTTCAATATTTACACCGGGCCCGGTTGAACAAATGTTAAAAAAATCATCGAGACCGTATTTGACGTGTTCTTTTGTACGGGAACGCCGCTAAAATGTTTACGTTCCCGCTTAATATTGAAACCGACTAAGTAATATACCTAACATGTTAACCTCCAATGTTTACCAATAAACATCTGTTTGAGTGCCATTGGAAAAGAAGTTTGTTCCTCGGATTCTCGCTTGCCCAAATGGGGGGTTTAAATGTTACTAAGCAAATATTGGCGGAACGCATTTAAAGTGGTTCGACGATCTTAACTCTAGTAGCAGATTTGCGTTGTTGTTGTCTGGGTATAGTTTATATTCATTATTATAATAGCTCCTTAGCTTCGAAAGGAATAACAAGAAGTTTGTGATGACGCTGGTAACCTTGTGTCGTCCGCTATTCCTGTTGATCTGTAGATTTACATTGAGGATGTTTTGTACAAAGGCAGCGCTTTGCAACTTTCGAATTCGCTTTCGTTTTTGAGCTCGAAATTCCGGCTCGTTTTTGTTGTTTTCGTTACATATTTCGTTCCCGAAAATAATAACCCAAATAGTTTTCCCTCTCCGGAGCGCAAGTTCGAACCGAACTCTCGTCGGCGGCGGAACGTTACGTTACTGAAGCGATCAAAAGCTCTCCCAAAATAATCCGAACAATTCGCGAAACATCCCCCCTCGACCGCCCTTTCGGTTTCTAATAAAACGATTTTAATTATCGCAAATTCAAAGCGACCGCCGCTCTCCGGATCTCAGGACCGTACCCAACAACTTTTTTTCATATTGTATCTAATTTCAATTTGTCGCGCAGGACACGTCTCCAGTTATTCACCTCGCACTGTAGGTATTTAGACACCAAAAATTAATAATCGTATGATCTTTGCATTGGACTTTTTTCGGAACGTACGGCGTAATCGGAATTACATTTTTTCTTTGCTTAAGTTTTATGAGAAGCTTTAAAAAAATCGTAAACGTCTCACGGTCTAAAAGATGCTCAAATAAAAAAAAATGCGGAATTACCTGAATAATTCACCGACGTCTTGCGAAAACTTTTACCTGAACGCAATAAAAATTTGCAAATTTTATACGGGGGTTTTAAATCGACGTTTCTGTAAACGGAAAGAAGAGGAGGCCGAGAGAAAAAAAAGAGCGCGGACGAATCGTAAAAGCGTAATCGTTCTCTTGTTTTATTGCGTTAGTAAATTTTTGGAAATCGTAAAAATGCAAAAATCCTCAAGCAGTAAATGTAAAGAAGATAAATTAGTCGGATTTTACGATATGTTTTTAACAGCCGAAATAAACCTTTTTTAATAATTTTTTACCAAAATTTTATTGCTTTCCGAATCGTCAAGTACTTCTGTAGTACTGTTAAGCATCTGCAGTAAATACCTTTAATTATTCACCAGCATATCATCTATTAATAAAATCAAACACAAAATGTATTGGATAAAAGGAGCTCTTCAACTTCGATGGTTTTATGTTCATTTTGGTTCGCATATAAATAAATAAAAGTTTGTATTATAAGGTTATAAATTTCAGTGCTCCGATCTATGGTAATTGAAACGTAAGCTCCTTGTAAATCGGATCATAATTTTATTAATCTAAACAAGCGAAGCTAAAAAAAGCACGGTAATACAAAGAAGCAAGTGATCCTACACTTGCATTGTTCTTTACAGGGAGCCGTGTTTCAGGTGAAACGTATAGCCCGCATCGAATTCAATGAACATAATTTCCTACCTACTCAGAGAGAGATTTACCATTATTGCTTTTTTATTCACCGACGACGGACTTACATTGTGCTAACTCGATCATGTAAAACACATGTAAAATAGATTATTTGCATTGAATTTGTTTTTAATCCTTTAGAAAACGAACGCTAACAAACAAAAGGAACGACTAGTTATGGAGCGCGAGATGAATAAAAAATTAACAACTTTATTTAATACTGGCAATTTTCCTTCGGCTTCAGCTCTTACAAAAGTTATACCTATTGATAATTATTATTTCTCATGAATCACCAATTTAACCAAATTATCCTCATTTCATAGTTTCATTATTATTCTCCTCGAATTCAATCGGCTCTCTTCAATTCCTCCTGCTCTTTTTACGGTCCCGCTGAGTCGATAGGAGCGTTCCTAAAGAGCGTTTAAATGAGAGGCGACACTTAAAAAAATCGAATCTCTTGATTTTCCGTTAGGAAACAACCGAAACCGTTATCTGAGTGGAGCAGTCGGAATGAAAGAAAAGGGTAAAAGCGGAAAGCATCGGCCAGGACCCGTCGTAAAACCGAATCGTTCGTTTTGTAAATTAAAGCGACGCGATAGAGCCGGCTTTTAGGAGGAGACTCGTCGAAATGTATCCCGGGAAAATTTCCCAATATTAAATTAGCGCGATAGCAAGAAGACAAAACGAACTTAATGCAATAATTCCGGCTCCTTCCGCCGTTTGCCTCATTGAGATTAATGGTTTGCGTGCATTATCATTTCTCCAGTTTTTATGGTTCTTGCGGGTTACGGTTATTCCGTTTGTTACCATTTTCGCGATACCTCCCGAGGAAAATTCCCTGAAAAATGTGAGACATTTCTGATATCGAATTCTGCGGATAAACTATATCTTCCAATTTTCTTTTTATTCTGATTGATATGTGTGAATCCTTTGGTCAAAATGAGTTGTTTGGTTTTAATTACGTAGGATATCATCCGGTTGCACAAACAACTCATTCTAATTTCCTTTCCACAAATAACGCTGTGGATGAAATTTATATCCGCCGTGAATTGTAAAAGTAGTCGATTTTTATTATTCCTGGAAACGCATTGGCGACATCTAGTCATAATAAAGTCCTCAATCGTGTTTAGTTTATTCATTGAAAACAGTTGGTAGCGGCGTCGAATTACAAACTTTTTTTTATGTTTTCCAGCCATTAAAAATGTTTCACACGTTGCATCAGAGGCGGCTTGAAGCAAAAGAAACGGGGCTATTCATTATTTTATACGATAAGCCAAGTATCGACAGCACTTTAACTTCGTAGAAGAATTTAATAATGTTGTAATAAAAATAATCTTCGACCCCCTTTATATTCGCTTCTGTTGGAAATGCACCATTTTACCTCCTAAGTGCTTTTAAATATTTAATTTTGATTTATGCAGCACTTATTACATTCGAATGGTTAGTTTTTTCTTGTACAGAGTCAAAAAATCGCCCCATTGTGCGTTAAAGCTAGCAGCAGGTACGTACACAACAAAAAGGGCAAATATTATTCCGACCCCCATGATAATTATTCTAAAAGCAAAATGTTTTCGAGTTTGCTCGCTCAAACAATAGAAATCGAGTTTCATTACTTTCGAAATACATCCAGGAACGGTAAAGTTTTAACAGTGCTTAAACAATTTGCACCGAAAAGCAATTAACAGAATTCCTGGTGTACACTGTGTGGTTAGAAAATTAGTGGAAAGGAAAACGGACTTCTATTTAGTTTCCAAAAGGGGAGAAGGGAGAGCAAACATGGCGGAATGGGGTTTATTAGAATTTGGGTCGGGGCTGTGGGCGCCTAAGCAAATAACCGTGATGATTTTTAACGAATGGCCCCCCCGCTCCGGCGAGACGCCAACTTTTTACAACACAAATACAAATAAAATTACCATGTTTGACAACGGTAACTAACTCGGGGATAATTATAAATGATCCGATTCGCCGCTGCTGAATAAACTTGTTGATTGGCTTTCGGATAGGTAATGAAATTTTGTTATTTTATTGCGCAGAGTTCTAACGAACAATCGCAACCCTAAAAAAAATATAAAATTTACCCTATGTACGATAGCCATACAAAACTTTTTATAGTAATAATTTATATATTTTTATAGTATTTATACTAAGTAAATAAAATTAATTTTCTCGGTAAAACGCATTATCCACACATTCAGACATCTATTAGTCAAACCGAGACGGCGTTTGTATAATAGAACGAATAATTGTCGGGTACAAATTCTTTTAAAATTCTCAAGCGTTTTTTGTTTGTGCTGTTCGCAAACAATCGGTCAAACTGTCCAAACCGCTGGCAATGAGACCACCCTTGTTTACACCGACAACAATAAAAATACAAAACTTTCTTTAAGCGCCGTCTATTTTATACAACTGAACCGAAATTAAGGTTTAGTACCACCCGTGAGATGGATGTTTCGCACTTTTTGTGCACATTTGTTACTTATTTACGCGGCGGCGAATCGACCCGACGAGCCAGTTACAGTGTGAAACAATTTAATTAGAAACATTTGCATTTAAATGCATCTGTAGCTTAGTATCAAGTACAGAGAAGCATTAAGTTTTTATCTAAAAAACTTAGTGGTTTATTTTTCCATATATACCATACCTAGTTACCCATATTCCTTGTTAAAACATCGACATTTCACCATCCTGTATATAAATTGTCTCTACAACCTACTTGATGTCATTAAATTCAATCAGTCATTTATTATATGGTCATAAAATATTTTTGAATCCTTGTTAGTAAGTAAACCATAGTAATGTTAATAACAATGTAATTAAATTCTCCAAATCAATGATTAATTACAGTAAATTCTAGAATTTCATTAGATAAGCCTATACATAAACCTGCTCGTAATTACACGGTGGCCATTTTTATTAACGCAAGATTATTGCCGATCAATTAATGCACGGACGATAATTAATTATAAACTGGTATCAATTAAATTGTAAATATATTCATGATCGAAACTGATTTTTATGGTTCGTTAGAGAAACGGGCGCCTTTGGCAATCATAATTAATTCAACGCATTTTTTTGTTTACGTATTCCCGGACAGTAATTCCATCAATAAACATGTCAACCGGGCAAATTGAAAACCGTCGTTTTTTTCCTAATCTTCATGCATATAGATATTTAAATATGCGAAAAAAAATCATCGAGCGCTTCTTCCAACTGAAATTGAAAATTCCTGCATTGAATCTAACCACTACCAGATCGTAAATATTGGCTAATAACTATTTTATGCAATTTTGTTAAAAACAGCCTTCGTTCCATAAGCGGCATCTTTCAAAATCAACAAAGAAATACAGGGTGACTACAGAATTTCGTGTTCTGTAATAAATGAATTAATAGCCTTTTTTTATCTCAACACTTTTGTTCGGAATAGTAATGAAAAACGGTCCATTTTAATTTTAGAAAGTGCAAGAAGTTTGCTAGGCGAGCAATTAGAAAATAGGAATTCAATTAGGAAGCAGACTCTTATCGTCTATCAATTAGCGTCTATGTCTAATTGCTGTTAATTAATTCGCTACATTCAATTTCCAATATTCCAATCTGCAATTTTACGAACGACTTTCGCCGAACTGCCGAGGATTATATTGGAGAAATGTGAATTCTGGCCCGAGAAACCATTATACGAAATCTCCAATTGCCGTTTTACTCCTCCAATTTGTCGAAGTGGCGAGAAATTGCACGAAGAAATTCGCCCGCCCGTTCGAATTTCCGCTCGATCCTCAATTAGTCCATGGACCCGATGAAGATTTTTTATTACCAATCAATTCGGAAATGATCGGTAAATAGTACCTACTATACTGTTTTCTGGGTTAAATACAAAATACTTGGGTACCTATCCATTAAGATGGTAGTTCAATACAAATTTATTTGCAAGTGGAGGAAGCTAGTGGATGGCTGAAGGATTGTTCAACACTAAAATAAAATTAGCACACCTACTATTATCTTTTGCAGTACCTGCATATCTACCGAGGCAAGTCGATAATGAATATTGATGAAAACGTAACTATCGATTCGTCGGGGAAAGATGGAAAAAGCTCCGTCGTGGTGTCTTAATTCCGATTGGATCAAACCGAATTTTCTCTAATTTGCCTAATGAGAAAGCGAATCGGGGACTTTTAAATAATTGGAGACGCAGCGATGGTAGTAATTCCACTTTCGAATCCGAAGGGACGGTATTTTCTTTTGTTCCATCGCGGTTTTAAAATTAAACGGCCGTGGAAATGTTACCTACCGCTGGTTTTTCTCCTCGATAGAGCATTATTCATCGAATGGAACTGTTTGTTGCGATTTTTATAGTAAAATCAGGACATTTCATGATTGATTTCTTTTTAAATGAAGGCATCTCCGATTCGAGTGTTCCCTAACCGTATGGATAACGTTTTAAAGTTTCGAATTAGTGAGCGATGATCGGTCGCTAAAAGATTAATTATCCGACTTTAGTCAAATAACCTCCGCGGCAGTCTCGTTTTTAATAAATGGAGTTTTCTCGCGAGATAAGAAACCTCGAAGGGAACATGTTCATTCCGGTGTTAATTTTAATGCAGTCTTGTTTTTTCGTCGGGTAAATTAATTTTCCGTACCAACAGCCGTTGATTGCCCTCTACCGGGCATCGTTAATCATGTTTGCGTTTAAATAAATCACGCACGCCCTTACCTTGCATCGGGGTATCCAGTTTCTCAGTGTAGAAATCCGAATTGGGGCGGTGTTGTCAGCTCTATCAAAAATTCAATAATCTCAAGATATGCGATAATATTCAGAACACACATAGAGGATATTTGGAATTTTTAGATTAAAAAGGCTACATTTTTATCATTCATTTTGCTATTAAAGAGTATAATATTGCATGGAAATTTTCGGTTCTTTTGCTTGGCAACGTGGCACGGGTAGAAAATTAATATCTCTGGATGCATTTGGGAACCGACTTTGGGCATTGGGCTTTTCGAGATACGGACCACAGCGCAATCATAAAAGAGTAAAATAAATATTGGAGCATCGCGACTATGATTAAAATTGTTTTGGTTTCGGCTATGAATAAATAAAAAAAAAACATGATGAGTGCGCATAATTCCGCCATTATTCGTCGGCTCATTTTTTTTAATGTTTTTCATTTACCGCTTATATTCGTTTCCATTAAAAAGACAATAAAAATGGAAATATCTCCTAACAAGATTAGCGGGTTTAAACCCGTTTTAATTCCGTTAATATTTTTATTTCGGAGGTTTTGAATTTATTTCCTACAATCGCCTCTAAAGCCGGTATTATTAACTTTAGTCACTTCTGGGATAGCTTCTTGAAGTCGATCTACATAGACTAGACTAGAGTAATTAAAACTTTTAGAATGAATATTACTGAATTTCTAAATTGTTTAATAGTACAAAAAATATAAATATTCAGATTAATTGCATCTTATTGATGAATTTACTTGTTACCTATAGAAATGGGGCATTTAAGTGAATTGAACCGAATTAATAAAAAAAATTTGCAATGATATTGTAAAAAAAAAATGTTGATGAGAAGATACATTTCACGTTTCCCCTGTACATGCCTACTGCATAGCCCACGGTAACGAATTTACCACTATTACCCTTAAACAAGTTAATATCGCAGCATTACACTGTAATGGCATGTAATTTGCTTCCTACCGGGATGGCCTGGGTTGTTATTCCCCGTTCCCTGACAGTGCCTTTTTCCCAATTAATAAATCAACACAACTGTAACTAGGGGGCCTCTAATCCGTTTAATGCTGATATATATTCATACTTATCGTCAGGTAATCCCTAATGTTTAGTGTTTCTGTTCTTACGGAATTCATCCCATTCAGCCCCGTGAAAGAATTGATATTTATCGCAGTCGGACGCGGATGAGCCCCTCTATTGTTATACGAGGCGAGAACGAAATGTAGTGAATCAAATTTCGTAAAAAAATGATACGAAGTTCGTATCTTGGGGATCTAGAAGTTTGCGGTAGACGTGTCATTTCGACTCGATTCCATTAACAATTGACGATATCGTGCGGTCGGCGTCGACTTGGATTACGACTATGGGAAATTAAAGGTCGTGAGTTATGTCCGTCGATAAAATCAGGAGAACAATACATGAAAACGAAATCACAGAATCGAAATGCAGGCGATAATTAACTGGACGTATCGGATTTCGAAAACATTACCTTTTACTAGCTCAACAAATTGGTCGTTCGGCGATGCTTCTCGTCAGGTTTTTGCTTTACTGTTATAATCTACTTATTCGAGGCTTTAACGAGAAATTTTAATACGCTTTGTTTGTTTAGGTACGTGTTTAATTAATAATGTGATTGTAGGTTCGCAAGGGGTGGCCTAAAAATTACAACCTTTCTATTTATTCAGGAATCAAATGAATGAATTTAATTCAACTCATTTAATTTTCAAAACGTTCTTCTTTCTCTGCAATCGCGGATCGACCGGGATGTATTCGAAGGCCGGTTCGCCGCCTTCCACGACCCAAACGCTACCGTTTTCGGCGTGTTTGACCACCTTTACCAATTCATTCGCCACGTGCTCTGGCCTGCAAAAGAGGAGCTCTTCTAGGCAAATCCATTATTAAATTTCCCGAACGTGCGACCACTTACTCCTGCGTAGGATACATCCCGTTATCTAATTTCTCTCGCAAATACTGCTCGTAAACGGGCCCCAAATTCCTGCCGTGGATGTCCAAGATCAGCGGGGTGAGAGTAACGCCCGGCGCCACCGCCACGAACCTGGTTTTCTTCTGGTCGTATATTTCGCGAACGCCCCAGGACTTCGTGAATCCCACTACAGCCGACTTCGTGCCGGAGTAGATGGGAACGTGAGGGTGGAAGTCGATGCCAGTGATCGAAGCGATGTTGACGATGACTCCTTCGCCGCTTTGCTTGTACTTAGGGAAGAACTTGTCCATGGCCACGAGTATTCCGTTGACGGTACCGTTCTAGAAAAAAAAATAATTGGAGCTAAAGAGGCTCGCAAGTTGCCTGATTAATATTTTTTGGAAGATTCTGTAGGTGTTAGTAATTACCAGAGAAGGTCAAAAATTTGCACTGATGAAGATAGAGTGAATAAAAATACTTACAACATTGATGGCGATTTGATTTTCCCAAATGGCATCGTTCAAAATACCAGCGTTGTTGATGAGGATGTCAACGAATTTGAATTTTTCTACCGTTTTATAAAATACTCCTGAAATAAGATAAATATTAATAAAAAGTTTTATATACTACTAAACATTTCTATAAAGCTGTGTACTAGTTGAGTTATCAAAGTGAGTGGATAACTTACGTTCCAAATCTTCAATGTTCCTGACATCACATTGGACGAAAATAGCTCTGTTGATACCGAATTCATTGTCGATTTCTCTGATGGCTTTATTGCCGTATTCTGGGTTTACATCAGCTAGCGTAACCGCCTATAAATCAATGTTAAAAATAAATTGATTGGATATATAAACTTGTCTGAAATTACCTGAACTCCATTGGTTAAAAGGGCTTTTGCGTAGCACAATCCGATGCCAGACGCACCGCCAGTAATAACAGCAACTTTTTTTTTCAAATCGAAGGCCATTTTCGTAAGAATTTGAACTAAGAATGACTATTAATTTTCGAGTTAATATACTAAATATTTATTTTCTATTTATGGAACATTCAAACTAAGATTAATTTATTTATATGCAGTGTGTATGCAGTGCGTCCATAAGATATGTAGTCAATTTCTCGAGTTTTACAATGGGCCCATTTTTTATTTTAATCTCCTAACTTTTAAGATGTACCAAAAGTGTTTTACCATACAGGGTGACCTCCACGATGCTATCGATGAACTTCGGAATTTTTTGTGGATATTCTCTCCTTTGAATTTAAAAACCGTAAAATAGAAGATATCTCGTTTAAAAAGAATATAATTTAGGACAAACTGTACAATGCAACTTATGCAACAAAGTGAATATTGAAGTAATAATAAATAAATTGAAGATAGAAATTAAAATAAAAGATAAAATAATATAGAAAAACAAGATTATTTCATAATAATATCCTTATAGTGCAAAAATTTATTTATAGACGTAATTCGAGTTGACCTACCCTTAAAATTTTACGGAATTAACAGTTTCGTTTGAGATTTTTTAAATTTGTTTTAAAAATATTAAAAACATTTTTATTATTTTAACAAAATTTCTTTGTTATAACGAAAATAATTATTTTTGTGATAAAAAAACACGTAAAAGTTTCAGACTCTGCCCTTCTAGCAAAAGCACACAAAACATTGTCATATATTTGAAAAACGCGGAAATTAAACGGCGAAAAATATTAAACTATAGAACTTCGTACTTGCGGTCCTTTTAAATTCGCCTCTTTTGTTCCTGCACCGGCTTAAATAATTTGTTTAGATAATTTTTCACCCCTTTATTTGCTCATTAAGCCGACAACGCTCTAATTTAATGTCTTTCATTCTACAAACACAGTCGCGGCTCCACCTAAATTGATACAACAAGAATGTGAAATATAAATTAAATTAGTGCACCTACATGCGCTAGAAAAAAACCGACAAAAATCCACTCTCGAAAATTCATGCAACCGTATGAGAATAAAAAACAGATCGAGCAAAAAATTGCAAATAAATCGCGCTGAAATACTCGTATGTCTGCACACAAAGTTCGGCAGTTCCATTACCTGAAGCTTTCCAAACATCCTGTACTTTGTGTCACAGGATCCGACCCTAATAAGCCGACCATTCGAATGAAACCAGAGCACAAAGACAGACAATGATGACAATTTTTATACCTACAATTTTTTTCAAGATTTCGCCCCAAAGGGCGTCGACAAAAATCAGTGGCGGGTTCAAAATTATCCCCATGTATTCTATGTGATCTATTCATAATAAAATTTATGAAGTTTTTTAGAAGTTTTAGGTGAAGTTTATGCAAAGTTTTTAATTAAATCCCCTAACGATTCATAGGCAATAAGTAGTTAAATTAAACAAATCAAGCTAACCGCATCAAAGGCAGTGTTCCTCTATATTAGCTGGGTTATTAATTAATCCCACAAGTATTTTCGGTTTTCGATAGCCCTAATCGTCTCGGAGTGTCAAAATTAAACGAAAATTTCATTACCATTAGTCATGCTAATTGCGAAAAGGGTTTATATGACCTTTAGCCTTCGACCGTGTCCCTGCAAAGAGACGTTTCAAATTCGGCATTAGGCAAATTGGACAAGTGTGGAGGACGATGGGCTTTTCCAACCCCGTTCGGAAACATAATACCTCTGTATTGGGCGTTAACTGCACGCAGAAGGACATAATTTTGAAAATATTAAGATACCTTAAAAGCCGAGTAAAAATAAAAGTACTCGATTTGTGTTTTAAGCTGTTAATCCAATTAGGGGTATTAAATATTCGAGTGTTAGTAATGGTGTTAGTGTTTAATAAATAAGTAGTCGTAGGATTAATTTGCAGAAATCCTTATTCGAAAAAAATAGTAACTTCAATTCTCACTTATTTAGTAGATGATTATTGTTAATGAAAAAAATAGGGAGTAGTTTTGGATAAAACTAACTTTTGTCCTACTGCTTTGCTACTTTTGCCCTATCACAATTATACCTTGTTATAAACTCAAAGGGTTTTCGGCGAATTATTTAAATGTATGCATAAAACCGGAATTTAATTATTTCAACCAACTCTAAAAATAACATTTGTTTTGTCGTTATTTATAATTTCGTTAAAATAACATCCAGTAGAACACTTTGTATGTTTATCGAAAGGTAAATTTCAAGTTTAATTAGTTGGATAAACTCCAGGGCGGACTGAATAAAGGTGAAAGGAATCAAAGGAAGCAGCTGAAAAAAGAGAAATGTGTTATGGAGAACCAAAAAAAGGGTGGAAAGTAAAATTAATATTATTATTTTTTGGGTTTGTCTTATAATGGCAGATATTCGAAATCGTTAAAAGTTAACAAATTTCCAGGAAGCTACAAAATAAGTGTTTTGGAGCCGTTCCAATCGTTTTATTCGCAACAAATTCGGTTAAATTGTAAAAACTGGCGATGCCCAATTAAACGTACCGACACGAAGAAACTTCGAAAAGAAACAAACTTCGCAACCGTAAAGTTTAATGAGGAACGGTCGAACAAACCCATATTACCAAGTTTTTGCGCGGCGACGTTCATGATTTAAGGCCATACGGACGTGTTTCGTTAATTAGCTCAAAATGCTCCGCTATGCAGAAACTCGATAATCCCCTCGATGGTTTACTTCGACAAAGGAAATTTAATTTGTATCTACAACTAAGCTAAGCACACTACCATTCTCTTCTACGTGAAACAAACTTGGACCAACTAAAAAATGGAAATGAAATCGTTTCTTCAATTTGCCCCAATCTGACTAATTGCGCGTTACTCAACAACATTAATAATTTTCTTATTGATCGTACTAAATAGAAACGTTACATCTCAATAATTCTTTACCTGTCTTCGTTAGAACGATAGGCATTCGCTCGCATCATCGGTAGTAAAAAAAACTCGACAAAAGCAGTTTAAATAGGTTATTTTCCTGTCGGGGGTTCTAATTTCACGTTACAATACACATCGCTTTGTGATCGGCTACATGTTACACAAATCGTCTTAAGGCCGAAAAATAGGCTTAGCAGAACGATGAAGCGAAGATTGAAAAGGATATTTCGTATTTAAAAGGTCGGATCTCATTGTGTTCATTATCTTCCGTTAAATAAACTTTGAGACGGACAGCCGGAGGATGATTTCAGTTTTCGTTGGGTCGGGTTTAAGCAAGCGCTTATTGTATTACAGCTTTAAAAAGTGAAACATTTTCATAATAAAATTCAATCAGTTATATCGAGTGCTGTAAAGATGTGGCTAAACGTTGTGATTGTTAAATACCGGTTGGAACGTACGCTTATTAGTTCGTCATTTTCGCGAACCCCTACGATTCGTTGTCGAAAGAAATTTAAGACTTCATTGTGCCGTTCCTGCGGCCAGGAGTACTTTATTTAGTCTACGGTCCGACGTTATTGCGAGCCAAAAGGTGTCCGCATTCGACTATACGCCTTGTTTTCGAAAAACAAATAAGGTTATTAAATTTCAAAGGACGCACACGGCTCTTTTGTTTATTGTTCCGAGTCGAGCAGGTTAATTTAGGGCTACGTTATTATTTTAAGCGGCAGATTTAAGGGCTCAGATTAGCGCGTGTTTTTATTTCGTTTTTCTCGCTGAGGAGCAACAACAAAAGGACCACCTGAGCTCGAGCCGAAACTATTTTTTTGCAAGTACAGACCGAAAGAAATAGCTGGATATCACAGAATCATGAGCAATGTTATATTTTTATTATTTACATCGTAAGAAGGCATACAAACAAATGCAAAGTCTCTAAACCACTTTAATCCGCGGTCGCCGAAGATATTTATATAGAGATTTTTTTTTCGTTGGAATAATAAATAATTCTCGTTTCAGAAGTTAATCTCGTTACGTACGCCTTTACCATATACGTACAATCTCAATTTATCGCATTACGTGCGTAAGAAACTTATCAATAATTATGAGCTGACGTTCCCTTGGTTGCTGCTCGAGTAATGTATTCTTTAACCTATGAATTATTAATCGAGCGAGTTATTAGCGTTAGAATAAACGTCGCTAGGCGATTTTATAGTGGAAAATGAAAATTTATTCTAAAATATTCTGAAATCCGAATAAGTATGGCTGTTAAAAAATAACGTCGAATTAATAGCAAATGCTGCAGCTGTGAGAGATGTGTATTATTTTATTTATTTAGCCAGGAACAAATATGTTAATTAATAAAAAATATATACAAAGAGTCCGAAAATGGTAAATAAAAGAATAGGGGAGTTTACATGTAAAAATAAGGTAAAATAAGGATCCTATAAAAAATTTTCCTACAATCTTTGATGGTGAGGTTTTTATAAAAATGAAGGGTTTGTTGTTCTATCCTGCTGGATATAATAAATAAAAAAAATAAAAAATTCAATCACTAATAGTAACCGCAGTTTTCGGCTGATAAAACGGTTTCTCCTTCCGCCCAGGCGCGCCTCCCGTTCTCCCAACAGGAATTTATTTCCCAAACCTAAATCCATCCAATTTGATGGAATTTTTCTTTGTGATAAATGCCACGATATAACGTATAGGCACCTATATAAGATGCGGTTGGAATGATAAATACACAACGCTCTCTGCGGGCACGGGCTCTCCGGATAAACGGATCTTCTTTGGTTACTTGGTCTGTTAATTCTGGACCTATTTCGGCAGGAGCGGATTTTTGATTCATTAATTTAATCTATAAATTCATATAATAAAGTATAGTATTGAAAAATTTTATATTCTCATACTTTTACATACTTGAAACATTTTAACCAAAAACATTGACTTGCGACAATAAAATTACAAAAAGTTCAGAGACATTCCTTATATGTATAACAAAATATCAAAACTATACGTTAATTAGTAGATGATCAACTATATTTTTTATTGAATAATAGTAGTCCGGTCCTGCAACGGAAGGAAACGGGAAGGACCACTGGCCCTCGCAGGATTAAACGGCAAACCCTTTCATTTAACCGGACAAATTGTACCTAATACTCTTTTATACACCCGAAAGGAAATTCCTTTTTAATTAGGTATGTGATTCGCCCTAAAAAGGGTCAAGTAATTCGAGGGATACGAAAAGAACAAGTCGAGTTCGTACTTATCCGCAAAATTAAAATTCGCTCCGTTGGTTTTACGGCTGTTATTTCTTCCTTTCGGAACCATTTTCCCGTTCACGACTAATTTATGAAGAGCACTAAAAAATTATGCATCTGCCTAAAAATGGTGTATGTCTAGATCTGACATGATTGGGGTCTAAGAAAAATTTCTTGTTATTAAATTAATTTTGTATATTTTGAGTCAATATATTGTTTAACTATACACACACTACACATAAATTTCAAACTATCATTATAAATATATTAATATCTCTAATTTATATTTTTAAAACAGCCAGTTACATATAAAACTTATAGAACTCTCAATACTTATGAGTACTTAGCTTTAGAGTGCAGGCAGAAATCCTGACACTTATGCAAGGTTAAAAATCTATTCTGATTTCCACCGCAACCGCTATACTGGAATTTCTCACATTTGGAAGTCTTCGTATCGAAATAATACATGCTGTAATTGTGGTAACAATCACCGTACTCTGGCGGAGATTGGCAAATAGATTTGTTTTTGGAATAAATGCAGAGTTTTTCGCACACGTTCTTACTGGTGAAACGATTGTCGTTCCCGCCGCATCCACTGAACCAAAATTTTATGCATTGACCCACCGTACTGTTGAAGTAGTAATTCTTTTCGAATCGTCTGCAACTCGAGGTACCATTATCCTTCGGTTGATAGCACAAGTCTAAAAACAATCATCATTAACAAACATTTAATAATATATTACATAGTGTGTGATTGAGTTCTCGGTATATTAGTTAAGTGTAATCTTAAAAAAAAATTCAAATTTGTATAAAATATATTTGTTTAGTATCCTATTCGTCTATTATATTCAGTGTATTAAATTTACCTCTTATGGTTTGTTCCCATTTATTAGGATTGCATGTTTTCAAACATTCAAGTTTAGAACGAAATCTATTATTGTTGCCGTCACAACCGCCGTGTAAATGTTTAACGCACTCGTCTCGGGATTTATCGTAGAACCAACGCAACACATTCATTTTGCAATTGCCCAACGAAATGGGAAGTTTGCATCTTTCTGAAACCGACGGAATAAAAATTACCGTTAAAATCGCTAAAATAAAATTAAACAAGACGTTTACAACTCACTTGAATCAACGGGATTAACGCAAGTGTTTTCGCACGTTTCTCTGGTCGCAAATCTGTTGGTGTTTCCTCCACAACCTCCATATCGGAACATCTCGCATCGATTATTTATTGTACTGTAAACCCATTTTATTGAATTGTTATTGCACGGTCCAGGATCCACCGACAATGAACAACTTTCTGTCAGCAATAGAACATTTTGCTATTAGTTTCTTACATATTATCATTGTTTGTATTACAATTAGAAAATTTACTTAAATCACCTTGATCGGGAATAGGGTCGCATCCATCCTTGTTAGGATTGGTAGAAAAAGTTACTCCATCGTAACAACAACCGTAAATCGAGTCGATGCAAGTCACAATTTTTTCCGTTGTCGTTGTTGTTTCAGACAAAGAAAAGCCAAAGTCATATTCAAGAATGTCTTCATCGATGAAGGGTATATCTGTCGTGGTCATCTCTGTCTCGGCTTCAGTAGTAGTAGTAGAAACTTCCGTCGTGCTGGTAGTAACTTCAAAATCGGGTTCAATTAGGTCAAAGATGTAAGGTGGCTCTGTAGTTTCGTCAATCTCCGGTTCTGTGGTATTGTAATGCTCAATAATCCAATCTGTAATTTGATCATTACAATTATGAATCGTCTGGTTAATTTGTTTGGCCAGCTTAAAACTATCTAATTTATAAATAACTTGGTCATGGTTAAAAACCTTAGGTTCTTATGTTAGAACATGGAGCTAAACTGGTGGATGATGCTATATTGTTTTAGAGGAGAGAAGTATCTACAAATCGTACGTACCAGTAATATTATTGCACATGGGTAAAGTTCCCGGCGGTTCTGGAAATATACCCATAAAAGCATCCTCTGGTTCAACAGGGTCTTCATCTTCGCCGCCGGGTTTGACGACGATTAAAGACGTAAAATCAGTCACAAGGGAATAATTCAGGGCCCGGTTAAGGGCTAGATCATACAGCGTCGCGTTTCCAGTGCTCTCATATTGATCAAATAATTCCTTAATAGTGAGATAAGCCCAAATTTTTTCCAATTTCGTAAGCGGTACACCAATTTTGGATTCCAGATTGACCAAACCGTCTTTACCTCTCGCCGATACTGTTATCGGTTTTGTGTCGTTGCCGGTAACACCTAGTGAGAAATTTTTAAGGATAATTTTTACATATTCTATTAGTTTCATTCGTACCTTTCGCTGCGATTACTTGTTCGGATCCGTTGAAAAAAAGCGAGAAATTGGTTTGAGTGGCTTGGGCCGTTTTCGGAAGGCCCCCAAACGTGAGATTACTTAGAGTCGGGTTCGAAATGGTGCTGTAAAAGTTTTGGAAAAATATGGAAGCATCAGCGGTGGCCGAAATTTTCATCGGTCGGCCGTCGCTTTTCTTGCTTAGATTTTTTAGAAATTGCCAATCTGCATCCTCGCCATAACATATAGAATAAATTGGAGTGTTATAACTAGCCTTATTTAGGGCTATGGTCTGTAAAACAAAGATACAAATTAACCACATAAAAATGATCCAAGGTAATATACATTTAGATAATAGGTACCTGCTTTGTGATTTCCTCTGCGGAACTAACGGTGGGTACTCCATCCGTCAAAAATACTATAATCGGTACGTATTTATCTGGATATTGTTGCTGTGCTCTTTGTATTACCAATAAACCGATTTCTAAACCTCCTATAATATTCGTCCAATGAAAGTCCCATGGTTGCTTTATAAGATTAAGGATTTTTTGTACGTTTTCCTTGGTAGCAGGATGAGCTGGTGTGATGTGCGTGTTCTAAGAGAATCAATCATTCCCATCAAAACTTTTAAAGAATTGGTTCGCAAAGTTTACCTTTAACTCTTCTGCCAAGTTACCGTAATTAACTTGCGTATAATCTTCATCGCCCAACACGTTATTTC
This sequence comes from Phyllotreta striolata, assembly GCA_918026865.1. Lineage (NCBI taxonomy): Eukaryota > Metazoa > Arthropoda > Insecta > Coleoptera > Chrysomelidae > Phyllotreta > Phyllotreta striolata. The sequence continues at coordinate 14,072,193 of OU900094.1, read as the reverse complement.
CTTTCGAATCCAAGTCCCAAATGTACACTCCTGCAGAAAACTGTACGATGTTGAACAAATCTTCGTCATGTAGTTGAGGTAAAATTTTTTCCATTGATTCAATCACCTGCTGCATTTTTAAGCCTTCCATGCTACCGCTTGTGTCCAATATGAAGACTACATGCTTGGGAAGCGGGTCGAAGCTCTTCGGCGAAAAGTAATTCACCAGGAAACCGTCCTGATATATAGTCTAAAAATCATGAAATAATTTATTTGTGTTGCTAGTAAAATTCAGCAAAAATATGTTACTTTACCTCTCCTCCTTCATTGGATCTATCCACGTCGTATTCCACTATAAATTGTCCGGCAAATCCGTTGTACTCGGTGTTTCCCAAACCGGCGCATGCGAAATTTAACTGTCTGGTTATGTCTGGTTCGAAAAGTATGTAAGCAGAGTTATTAGACCGCTTGATTCTTGCGTGAGGATCCAAATCGGAGTTTAGTTGGAGTAAAGCGTTACTACCAGACGCTAGGTATGGTGTACTTAAGTTTACTATCGGCGTGCTTTCTTTTATTCTCACCTATAAAAAAATAGTTATGTATATTTCTAATTGATTTATGGGACAAAAGGAGTGAAAAATAACGCGAATGTTGATGGTTTTACACTGGAGTTTAAAATAAACCTACCAAAAAATTACCACTCTTCCCTAAGAAATGAAAAATTTTTGCATTGAAATATCTGGTTTTAATTCTGTTTCAAGTAATTAACAGTTTCACACGTATACTGGCAGGATGCACTTCCATGTGGTGACCACTAACGATGGATTGGCCTTGTAATTGTCGCAGATGTTTCTCCACTGCATCTCCGTTGGACTGTAGATCGCCTTCGAACGAAGATTACCTTTCGTCACTTCCAGTTCGTTCAATAGCAATCTGTTTCTTTTGGCCGCTTCTTCGAACGTCCTGGCATTCTCTTTCGTCTCGATCAAACGCCTGGCTTTCCAAGTATCGCCGGAGTTTTCGACCTTCCTCAATTTCGCCTCGATTTTATCTTCGTCTTTGTCGTATTTTGCTAGCAATTCTTGGATTTCTGGCATCGGCATTGTTGCTGCAGTAGGTAATGTTTGTTTGTGTTAAACTCAACTATGTCACGGTTCGAGGTTTCCACGACAACGTATCGCTTTATCCTTAATACAAATATAAGAGGTTCGATCGATAAATTCATAACACACGGTGGGTTTAAAGTTGGTATAATTTCAATTAGAAGTTGAGAGAAAATTATAAAGAAGCTGGAAGAGGAATATCACAATTCCGTTGTGCCAAAACAAAATTAATAAATGAAATTGTACTTACTTCGACTTTCAATTTCTTCACGATTTGCCCAGGTTGGATGTTAGTGACAATTTGGTATTTACCGTTTTGTCGTTTGAGTAATTCTTCGTAGTTTAAGGAAAATGTGACTTTACTCATGGGTTCGATGTTAACGTTAACGGTGAATCTATTTGAGTAGCGCGTACTGACCGAAACATGACCGGCTGTTTGACCGGTAGACAGCTCCTGTGAATAGTGAAATGCTCTTCAATTAGATTATACGGTAGCAATTTAAATTTGTGTTAATTACGTTGGCGAAGAGCCTCCGAGCTTCTTTCTTCTCTTTGACGTACGCTTTGTACATTTTACCATCGGTCTCCATGAAAAAACCAGATATGTAAGCGCTTTCAGGAAGCACCACCGAGAAAGCAGTTTGCTTGGAGTACCTATCCATATTTTCCACTTTACTGATCACTGTAGTTTCCGCGAAACGATTGGCTACGGTGGTGTTGACCAAAAATTCTTTAATTTTTGGCACGTCCTGTTGTGGACTTTGCTACAACAGGATAGCATATTCAGCATAAAACTATTTAATTATCTAAAATATTTACCCTTTTGACGATGTTTGATTTTCTCACATTTTGTGTACTTCTAAGTACCACCAATTCGTATTGTTCAGAACAGTTAAGCAACTCTAAGATTAAAATCAGAAGTAACATTGAGTTATTCAAAAATTTTTTTAACATTTTGCAATCGTCGCTCACTGCAAAATTTTCTTCGACAAACTAGAATACGATATAATTATAAACTAAATGTGCAATTGGAATATTAATGATAATATAGATGATTTTGGGTTTTACCGTCTATGATACCGGGTGTACGCGCAAAAATTGCATTAAACATATCTCAGTTAGATATCATGGGAAGTAAATCGTAATATCACTTTAATATCCTCCATTTGTTAAAAAATGGTAGTGAGTATTTTTTTTATTTACTTTTAGTACTTATTTACAAAAACTAATTAGTCACATTAAAAAATAAGATGTTTCAGTTTAACTAATTGATCTACGTAAGATCTTTACCTAACTAAAATAACCTTACTATTGATTTAATTGTAATATTTGTATTTTAACTTTTCTTGTGGACGTCCGATACAGTTACGTATGTATTTAGAAATAATATAATAATATTTATAATTATATATTTATAATATTTCTTCAAAATATACTCCGTGTCAAAGTTTATCTGTAAGTAAGTTAAGACAGCAATAAATTTAGGATTTTTTTATTTAAAACTGAAAACATGTTTTCATATACTCAAATTAAATACCAATTAAAAGGTAAGAGTCTTTAAAAAGAGCTTTGTTAAATTATATTACAACAAATAAATTGCATCAGTTTCGAACGTTGTATACAAATAAGAACATTGTGCATGGATCATGGATGGCGCTGGAACAAATCTGTAAAAAATGATGTAATGTGGAAAAAGATTACACCGTAATATTTAAAATTGATTTAGACTATGAACAATGATTTATCCTGCAATTGCATATATAAGGCTTTTTGCAAAGATAACATGTAATACAAGAAACATACAATTTTCGAAAAATAAGATTCAACATGTAAAGCGGTGTTAAATATAACGCCCGAATCTTTTCTTCCAGCGAAATTGTGTCGAAACACGAGTAGTGGTTAATGGAAGTGGTACTTAGATTAGGTACTTATTTATCTCTTGTAAAACGTAACGCGTTGCGGTAGTTTCAAGATTTGCCGAACGAACAACGATCGAGATAGGCGTGAGTTGTGTCCGTTGTAGCCCGTGTGACGGCCACCTAGGGAGCGCTAGGCTGCCGTGTTGCTAAAGGCCTAATCTACAAGGATTTATTGGCGTTCTACGAGGCGATCCCCATTCGCGAAGTCTCTATACAGTGTGCTTCACTCGATTAATTAATTTCGAACATTATGTTGTTAACACGTTCTATAAGAAAAATGTGTACTTATAGTGTTGTACAATTTATCCTGTTAGATAGCATGTTTTGTAGAAGACACCATTTTTAATGTAGGCGGATCGGAAAGAGGCCTAATTAGCCGGTTTATTAATTAATATCAATTTTTCTCAGTAGAAAATCCCGCGCGTAGCCGAAAAATTGTCGCCCCGCTGCATCTAGATTAATACGCCTTGTCTTATTTAAGTCCAACGGGAGAATTTATTGCACGAGAAACCGTTCGTTTACGTCTACTTCTTTTTTTCGTCCATGTTAATTGGTGAGATTTAAAACTGTTGAATCGGAGCATTTGTATCAGTCGCAGAAGAGGCTCGGTTGCTTCTTCTTTTTTTTTTCTCCCGCAAGACGAGCATTTTTCATAGCGCCCGTTCGCGCGGAACAAAAGGAACTTTAATTCCAACGCGAAATGAGCGATTTAGATTTATCGTGTACACAGATTAGCACTTGTGTTTCCACAATCCTCTTAAAAGAACTTTCTTTGGACGGATAATTAAGAGAAGCAATTTGCGAAAGAATGCACCACAAACTATTACAGGATATATCTGCTAATCTGGTGATGATGTCACATTATCGAATACAGCAACGTTGCTAATTGAATATTCCCAAGCAATTAGAACAGTGCTAATCATCTGTTTGTCAACCAATGACTTACCAATAACAATCAAAATTTCAGTAAATATGATTTTCACCACGTTCTCCCGATTACTAACAAAATTCCTCACCGCCAAGCCACCGCTAACCGCCAGCAGGCAGCACTCGCTCCTGAGGGACCGATCTCGCTACAAATTCTCCAAGTACATCATCCTGAAAGCGACCAAAGACGATTACGACTCGGTGCTGAAAGTCATGCACGAGTGTTTCTACGACAGCGAGCCGACCTGCTACGCGCTCGGAATCAAGCCCAACGCCATCATAGACGAAACGGCGCTGAAGAACATGGCGGAGGGGAAGACGCTGATAGCGAAATGCAAGTTCAGCGGATCGATCGTGGGCGCCGCCATCAACGAGACCTCCAACCCGTGGGATCCCGATCAGAAGGAGAAGCTGGCGAACCACATCAACTGCCCGAAGATCAAGCAGTGGCTGTTGTTCCAGGCGTACGCCCAACGGTACCCGCAGCTGTGGGGCCGGTACAACGTCGACAAGGTGTTCGAATCGTCGAATATATTCGTGAGGAAGAGCGACCAGAGCGACGAGATCCTGCTGAGGCTGTTGGAGGAGTCGAAGACGTTGGCCTTCGAGTGCGGCTTCAAGATATTCAGGGTGAACGCGACCAAGAGAGATGTTTGGGAGTCGTGCGAAAAGGCGGACATGAAGCTTACGGCTGAAATACCTTATTGCTCTTATATAGGGCGAAATATGAAGCCGGTTTTTGTAACACCACCACCAAATAAATGTTTAAAGGTATACGTTAATGTTATGGCAGATAATTTTGGTTGTACATAAGTTGCATACAAAAATTCTGTTTGCCTAGAGGGTGTTAAGGTAACAAAAATAAAAGCTGATTGCTGAGGAATTGAATCAAAAAAAATATTTTTTTAAGTGTCGACCTAATAATAGGTATAAATAGTTAAAAATGGAAAAAAGTAGATATTTTAAATTGAATAAACATAATAATATTTGTGTATTTTAAATGTAAATTAACTAAACTTTTCGTTATACTAGAAGATGATAATAACACAAGTAGAATTACATTGTATTCCTGTTATTTTACATACACTGTCTACATTTTATGGATTATCCTTTAAGGAACGAATTACCTCTACTAAAGTACACAATTAAAGTATCAAGTGACTAGTATTTCGATAGCATCGTTAACACCGCAAACTTCTTAATGGAAAAAGTTGGTTTAAAAGACGATTTTGTACAAATACGAACCGCATATTAGGTAATAAAACATACCGAACGCATTATTAGGGATCGAGTTTCACACACTTGGAACTAACTTTGGTAATTTACGAGTGATAGCTGGATGGTTATTCATAGGCAATTTCTTCCACACGCCTCTTAAATCATAAAGTCCCATTCGGGCCGCTTCTTATAACTCAGGCCCGTCAAATTTTATTGCCTCGATTATTTTGGCTGTCTCCGACACGTTATAGTTATTAATTTTTTACAGATGTTTTAATCGCTCCACTCTGGAATGAATATGTTGCAAGACAGCGCGACTCGGAATACTACGTTAAAATTTAGTAAATGATACACCCTATAAAAATAGTTACAGGAAGATTTCGAAATTATGCGTAAGTATAAAATTATTAATTCGTTTGGCTAATTATCGGTACAATTTAAAAGCCGCAAAGAGGATAAACATCTACAACATTAAAATTTACTGACAAACTCTTGTACTATATTCTTCGCGCCCAGTCAGGCAATTGAAAAGTTTCGTAACGTTTGTGACAATTTGCGGATTGCACCCTTTACTTTACTCTGAACTTTTCCTTAGTCTTGCTGGTGACAGATGCAGGGCTGTATTACTATTGGAAATAGTTATTACACTCAAATTCATACTTAATTCACCTACATAAGATTTTTCTATTAATCTTGAAAGGTGCCATTTATTAATATTACTAAAATGAATAGCAGTTTTAGCAACCAAAGCCCACGTACAGTAATTATAATATTATAGTCAATTTACAAAAATAAACTTTGCTATAGTTTCTCATAAAAATCGCAATTTACAATTTGGCGCATTTAGGGTCAATAACTGTTGAATAACCGATCGCTTCCGGTCCTGCGTTCGCTTCAATCCGAACTTTCCGGCAGTTTTTGTTGGTGCTGAATCGAACTTGTTGGGATATATCTTTCAAATTACATCGTCTAGACTTTTAGGACATATATCGTTAAGGGGTTAGAGAAGTTTTCCAGAAAAAAGTCTAATACGAGTTGGCAAGCAGTTAGTTCGCGCCAAACAAAAGTTACTTTTGGGGTGGTAAATCCAATGAACTGCATAAACAGTTTCCAACAGAGCGAGCGGGAATAAAAGAAATTCTTCTCATCGAAACGTTGTATAATTGTATTTAATAAAATTGTGTAAGTAGTTAAATTCTATAAAATAAATTTTAACAGTAATTGTTCCAAAATAAATTAACCATTATATTGGTCAAAAATTTGTACAATAATTTAATGATATAATCCATACATTTAATATTAAAACTAAAATACATTGTGTTCACGAACGAATGAACAAAACGCGACACTTTATAAATTAATTAAAAATAAATATTCGTAATTACAGGATGGAAATGAATAAATACAAATAGACCTAATAGTTGTATTGATCCAGTATGGGTGGGCACGTGCATACCAAATGTTTATCACCGTATATATCATCGATTCGAGCGACCGTCGGCCAGATTTTCGTGGCCGGTTTAACAAAAGGCGCCGGAAAAGCGGCCTGTTCTCGGGAATACGGCCTTTCCCAGGTGCTGCTGATGACCTGTTCCTGCGTATGCGGCGCCATCTTCAGCGGATTGATTCTCGGATCCGCTCGGCCCTCCTCGATCTCTCTGATCTCCTCTCTGATGCTAATCAGCGAATCGCAGAACCTGTCCAATTCCTGCTTGTCCTCGGATTCGGTGGGCTCTATCATCAATGTCCCGGCCACCGGCCAGCTCATGGTCGGCGCGTGGAAACCGTAATCCATCAACCTCTTCGCTATATCGGCCGCTTCGATGTTGGCGGTTTTCTTAAACTCCCTGGTGTCTATGATGAACTCGTGGGCGACCAAGTTCGAACTGGGACACTTGAACAACGTCGCGTAATGCTGCTCGAGTATTTTGGACATGTAATTAGCGTTCAAGATGGCCACTTGCGTGGCTTTCCTCAGACCCTTGGGGCCCATCATTTTAATGTAAGCCCAAGAAATGGGCAGGATGGCGCTCGATCCGTACGGCGCTGCGCTGACTACCCCGTACGATGTAGCGTCCTCTCCGAGCGGATTCACGACGGGATGTCCTGGAAGGAACGGCGCTAAATGGGACTTAACTCCGATAGGCCCCATGCCGGGGCCGCCCCCGCCGTGAGGTATACAGAAGGTTTTGTGGAGATTCAAATGGGATACATCACTGCCGTAATCGCCTGGCCGACAAAGTCCCACCTGAGCGTTCATGTTCGCCCCGTCCAAATACACTTGTCCCCCATTATCGTGTATAATCTTGCAAATATCCGCTATAGTCTCCTCGAATATCCCGTTAGTCGCTGGATAGGTAATCATCAGGCAGGATAAAGTGTCGCGGAATTGTTCCGCTTTGGCTCTCAGGTTATCTACATCTACTGAACCGTTGCTTCGTATTTTGATCGGCTCCACTTTCATGCCGGCCATTTGGGCGCTGGCCGGATTGGTGCCGTGGGCGCTGACTGGAATCAGACAAACGTCCCGGTGCCCTTCGCCCATCGCTTCGTGGTAGCATTGAATGGCCCTCAAGCCGGCGTACTCGCCCTGCGCTCCGCTGTTGGGCTGGAAGCTGATCCTATCGTAGCCGGTGATGGCGCAGAGATCTTTCTCCAGCTCGTCGAAGAGCTGATGGTAGCCCATGCATTGTTCTTTGGGCGCGAACGGGTGAATGTCCGTGAAATGTTTGAAGGAACAAGGCATCATCTCGGTTGTGGAATTAAGTTTCATCGTGCACGAGCCTAGGGGAATCATGCTGTGCACCAAGGAGATGTCTTTGTTTTCCAGTACCTTCATGTACCTGACGATTCTGCTTTCGGAATGATGGGAGTTGAAGACTGAATGAGTGAGGAACGGAGAGGTTCGTTTGTAGTCGCTGCGGTACAGTGCTTTGTCTCTAATACTCGGCTCGTTTATTAAATGATCTGTGCTTTGGTCGCAACCGAATGTATAGAATATATCGTCGATGTCTTCTAATCTGACTGTTTCGTCTAAGGCTACTCCGACGGCTCCATCTTTGTAGTACCTGTAGTTAATTTTCTTTTCTACTGCTCTAGTTTTCACTTCTTCCACGCTGATTTTGGGGTACACTTTTAATGTGTCAAAGAAGTACTTGTTGGTCAATTTATTGCCATCTTGTAGCAAACCATAATGAAGAGTCTAAATGATAAAAGTACTTAGTCGTTAAATTCTTGCGGATAATGTTAAGATGTTACCAAAGTAGTGTTGTGTACTTTCGTTGCGACATCCTTGAGTCCTTGGGGTCCGTGGTAAACAGCGTACATAGCAGACATATTGGCCAGAAGAGCTTGGGCAGTACAAATGTTGCTAGTGGCTTTATCTCTTCTAATGTGTTGTTCTCTAGTTTGGAGAGCAAGACGATATCCGTCTCTACCGGCAGCATCTCTCGTTACTCCTATCATCCTGCCTGGCATCAATCTTACCTAAAATAAAAAAATATATAAAACAAAATTGATCTACGTGTAATAGTAAACTTACCAAGGATTGGTTGCAAGCAAAGAATCCAGCATGTGGCCCTCCGTAACCTAATGGAACACCAAATCTTTGGGAAGTACCTATGGCAATGTCTGCTCCAATTTCACTCGGCGGCCGGAGAATTGTAAGACTAAGCAAATCTGTCGCGCAACAAACCAGAGTACCTTCAAACGGATCAAAAACATTTATAAACATATTCAATCTTTCGTTGTTATTACCATCCAATGAACAATTGGAAGTACCTACCGTGAGCGTGAGCATCATCAGCCACAGCATCTAAATCGAGAATATTTCCCTCCGTATCCGGATACTGAAACAATATCCCGGCGACATCTCGTCCGGAGAAATCGGCTTTGAACACGTCCACGATCTCGACGGTCAATCCCAACGATTGGCATCTGGTCTGCACGACAGAAATGGTCTGGGGATGTAACAAGTGGGACACGTATAGCTTTTTTCGTTTGTTGTGGCGATAACACAGCGATAGAGCTTCAGCCGCGGCGGTGCCTTCATCGAGAAGCGACGCATTCGCCACGTCCAGACCTGTGAGATCGCTCACCATCGTTTGGTAGTTGAGGAGTCCTTCGAGCCGGCCTTGAGCTATCTGCAGGCGAATTTGTGAATGATTTGGTTAATTTCTAAGCTTTTAAATATTGGGATGTAATTTACCTCGGGTTGATACGGGGTGTACTGCGTAGTCCAACCGGGGTTTTCGAAGATGTTCCTCATGATGGTGTGCGGTACGCAGCAGTTGTGGTAACCCATTCCTATGTAAGACCTCCATATCTGATTTCTCTCGGCTATTTTACTTATGCGCTTGATTAGTTCGTATTCACCTGAAAGTGTAATTAATTTATTGAAGAACTAGGTAATTGCCTCTACATGTGTACTCCAAAATGGTGTCAAATTAGTGAAGAAAGATAATTGATAAATGCTTTAATACGCGTTCGTAATTTGTTACCAAATGTTCATTTGTAATAATTCGGTGAGTAAAAAAGATTACGAAATATATTTTGTGATTGTTAATGACCCTGTAAAGAAAACCAAAACAAAGATTTAGTAATCAATAAAAACACAAATGTATTTATAAACGCTCGTATATTTATCTGCTTGACCCCCAGCAAAGATGATTTAGTAATAAAATGTTATTGTTCTCTTTCGTGATCACGCGTTTTATCTTCAATAGTACAGTTGTCAGGGAACGTTTCTTACACGTTTTATTCTAAATGGTTTATTTTTCCAACCATCGTTGGCAACGAAAAAGAGAAACTAATATCTTAAGCAATCTCACGTCTATAGGATTATAATCGTACAAGTACATTACTTACTTATGGGGTCCTCAATGCTCAAATGTCCTTGCAATCTAATACTTTTAGGAACAGCTTTATCAGTTAATTCGTTTAGACTCTAAAATAGAAACGAAATCGCCTTAATAACCCCTTGATAAAAATAGTAAAATAAAAAAAAATCAACCAGTTGCATTTATCTACTTACCTTAAATCCCAATGTATCCAGCATGGAGCTGACGTCGGCCGCCCTGGGGCCGATGTGCCTTCCCGGGAAATCGTCCTGTCTGGGAAACAAGGGGCCCTCCGGGCGCGGAGGTCCGGCGCTGCTCAGGCATCTCGCGTTCGGGAAACTGAATTTTCCTCTTCGCGGTATCAACTTGAGCATTTTCGATTCCTTTGCCGCTCCAACACTTTCACTCTAATTTGAATCGCGTACGTATTTGGCTCGATCGAGGACAGTTTCGTGTATTATAAATCCCTGATAGGGGGCTATAGGTCAATACGCGGATCATGATAAAATTTATTGGTACGTAATTTCTCAATTGTTGAGTTTCTGTTGGGTTGTTTTTTTTGGGTCAGCGAAAAATGGTTGTTTTAGTATTAACTCAGAGAAATTTAAAAATCTGATTAATATTTTTTATTGAAATTTAAATTTTAACCCCATTATAAATAACGCTGCATATTTTTTTGCATATGAAACCAAGCAAAATATTATTGAATTAATATTAGTATTAGTATCCGCATATTTTTTATAATAAATTACATATTGGATAATTAAAAATAAATCAACTTATTGGGTGTGGGTATATCAAACAAAAATAAAACGCGGAATATTTACATATGCATGCATACCTATATTACGTTAAAATATTCACAGAGAGAGGCCTATTTTCAATTAAAATGCGTGTAGATAGGGTTCATTATAAATGCGTTTTTCAATTAATCGAAGCAATCACTCACGTTAATGAATATGGACAAAAGTAATTATCGCATATATCTGCGGTACGGCATTTCCTGTCATCCCGGCCGGAAAATATGCAATAATCTTCTATTCAAAATTTACCCCGAATTGAATTTTAAATTATTTTACATATTAATGGGTTTCGAATCGGCCGGACAAAATAAATAAAACAAACTATAAATGTTTACTTATAGACAATTGGTTTCAGAAAATTTTCATTATTATTGTTCATCTGTTATGTTTACCTATGCGTGTGTGTGTGTAGGCCGATATGTGATGCAATGTGTATGTAGTATCCACTCAATCAATCAATTATTTAATTAATTTGTTTATAATAAATGTTTTGGGATAATTATTATAGTAGATATACCATCGAAATGGTAGTGAGTTATAAATTAATCACTACTACTAATTAATTACTAGTAAGTTTAACCAAAATTTTCATCATACTTATAAGGGGTGCAATTTTTAGGGGTGCATTTTTGGTACATAATTAATAAGAAGTAGGTAGGTATAAATATCCCCAAGGAATCAACCCCTTGATTTCCTACAAGTCAGTAGAATATATCTCGTATATTACAAACAGTATAACAAATAGAAATAATTATTCCAATCTCAATTTTTTTATAATTCTACAATTTCTCCTGCCATGATGCGCCGCTGATGTTCCGATCACGTTCTAAACCCATCCCTCCGCTCGCACAAATACTATATTAAGTTCCTAAGGCCCCCTTTAATGTAGTTTACCGTCGAAAACTTTACGGAAATAATAAACAAGAAGGTACAGTTTGTTGCGTTTCGTCGTTCATCTTTCATTAAAATTAACTCTCGAGCTGCGGCATTGCTTAAAGTTGGATGAATTTTTTATGATAATGCCTAAGACTTTAACAATATAAGTTTGACGGTTCTATTTCTCGAAATTATACTGGAAGTTGAGTTATGGAGCCTCGCTCCGTTGCACTCCAACTACAGAGCGAAAAGTTTTTTTTTTTTTCAAAAGAGTCGATAAATTTTCCTTTGTAGGGATCTTGAACAGTCCAATATCTCCGTCTCTGCGGCCTAAATAGGCGAGCAACAGGAACGCGTGTTCCTGCTAAACGTGGTAAATAAAGGAAAGCGAGTAGACGACGCTCGGCGTCTGACTGTCTTGTCGTCGCGACGCCTTTTTGACGAGCCGGCCACACGCGTAGATCATTCCTGCTTCACCGTCCGAATATATCTCGATAAATTTGTTACTGTCGCGTGTCTCTGCAAACTGTCGTCCGTCCCACTTGATATTTACTCACCTCGCCTGTGATTTACAGCCTTTCCTGCTACAAATACGCTCGGGTTTTCATAAATGATTGACAAATAGGATATACGATTACCCTCGCCTACCCTTATTAGATCATCATTTGCTCGATTTTCTTCTGCGAGAGAGCGCATGTAGGACAAGCCGAACAGCTAAATCAACACTCGGTAAAATTCCTGCAGACAATAATTTCCACCTGCTTGGCGTATACACAAAACCGAACGAATTCGCCTTGATTGTGTTCGCAAGTGAGGCGTACATTCGAAGTTGGTAGAGGGTCCTGGGGCTGTTCGGTCGGCGGACTCCCGGCCCTTCTCGCCGTAACGAAACTAACGTTTAAAGGTATAATTTCCCTGGAGAAATCACAATACAAATGATATTCAGCGGTACATTTGCGGAAACGAGATATGAATATGAGGTTGAGGTTTCTATTAACGGGCCGGCGAAATGTTAACTTTTTAAAGGCGCTTAATGGTTGGCTGGATTTGCAGAAAAATCGGGCGTAATTTGAACGAGCGCGGTTTGATTAATTTTTTTTTTGGTGTTTTAAATGAATTTTGCTAGTTGCTCGGGGTGAGTAACTGGTTTTTATGCCTTCGTAATTAAGGTTTAGTTTAAGCATAGGAATTGTATTTGAGTATGATAATGTTTTCGTCCAGCAATGCACGATCTTCAGGCCTCAATTTAATAGAAACTTGATAGCCTAATTATAGGTAATAAAACACATTGAATACTAACATTCTTTATTATTCCTTTTGTACTTTAATACATTTAACATACATTTCTTGAATAAAATAATACAAAATGGTACCTATTATTAGGCAACCCGAATAACACATTGTAACAGTTTACAATAAATTAGGTACTAGAAGTATTCTTCAAAATGATATAAACAACATTTACTTGTAACTTCTTTAGGTAAATATTGATTTTTTTGCATAATTTTTCTATTTTTTCATAATAAAAAATTCAAAGAGAAGCTGTTTACCTAAGTTGTCGGAGTCCTCAAAACAGCATGTTGCTTAAGTCAAACGTCAATGTCAAAAGTCAACCAAAGTCACCTTGATTTGTTATGATATGATATTTTAATAGTTATATTGCTAAATTGAATTAAAAATTAATAAACAGACGTAGAAAATGAGGAGCCGAAGTAATTCCGGTGTACGTCTGGATTACTACCAGCGATTAGTGCACCAAGTGATTATGGAGCACCAAAATCCCGTGACGGGTTTATTTCCAGCGAGCCAAGAAAATAACCACGCTTGGATCAGGGACAACGTCTACTGCGTTTTATCAGTTTGGGGGCTCTCTATGTCCTACAAGAAAATAGCCGATCAAGACGAAGACCGAGCTAAAACGTACGAGTTGGAACAATCGTGCGTGAAACTGATGAGAGGGCTGTTGATGTCCATGTTACAGCAAAAAGACAAAGTGGAAAGGTTCAAGAAAACGCAGAACCCGCTAGATTCGTTGCACGCCAAGTACTCCTCGGCCACGGGTCAAATAGTTGTAGGAGACAACGAATGGGGCCACCTGCAAATCGACGCCATTTCCCTCTACTTGCTCCTTCTAGCGCAAATGACCGCTTCGGGATTGCAAATCGTGTTCAACTTGGACGAGGTGGCTTTCATTCAGAACCTAGTGTTCTACATAGAGTGCGCCTATTGCACACCTGATTACGGCATATGGGAAAGGGGGGATAAAACAAACCACGGGCTGCCGGAATTAAATGCTAGTTCTATCGGAATGGCCAAAGCTGCTCTCGAAGCTATGAACGAGCTGGATTTATTTGGAGCGAGAGGGGGCCCATACAGCGTTATTCATGTACTAGCTGACGAGGCTCAGAAATGCCAAGCCGTCCTGCAGGTAAACGTTCTACAAGTTCTATTAAAATAAATACTTAAACCTCTAATTTTAGTCGATGTTGCCCAGAGAGTCGAGTTCGAAGGAAATCGATAGCGGTTTAATTCCGATTATTAGTTTCCCTGCTTTCGCTGTCGACGACCCTGCACTAATTTCTTTCACGAGGGAAACTATCATCGAAAAACTCCAAGGTAGTTACGGGTTTAAGAGGTTTCTTAGGGACGGGTACAAGACACCAAAAGAGGTACTAAGATGTTATATATTCAATTCACACAACTTATGTTTAATTGTAAAACATTTTAGGACCCAAGTAGATTATATTACGAACCGTGGGAACTTAAAATGTTTGAAAACATAGAATGCGAATGGCCATTGTTCTTCTGCTACATGATTCTCGACAACTGCTTCAGAGGCAACAAAGAAATCGCTGCTAAATATACCAAAGATTTAGAAGAGGTTGTTAAACACGTCAATTTCATGAACAATTATTATAGTTTAATTAATTTCAGATCATGATACGAACTGAAGATGGCTTGAAACTAGTTCCAGAATTATATTCGGTGCCTCCGGAGTTAGTAGTCGCCGAATACAAAGACCCGGGAAGTCAAAAGAGAATCCCGTACGGCCACTGCCCTCACCTTTGGGCCCAATCGTTGTACATCGTAGGAAAACTGCTTCAAGAAGTAAATTAGATACTGGTAGCTCGAGTTTGTTAACTGTCCGGAATGTTTTAGGGATTTTTGGCTCCCGGTGAACTGGACCCATTAAACAGGAGACTGGGGTCCGAAAAGAAGCCTGACGTAGTCGTGCAAGTGGTCATTTTAGCAGAAGATGAGGAGATTAAGAAGAAATTAGCTGAGCATGATATAAAAGTGCAAACTATCGCTGAAGTAGCCCCTATTGAAGTGCAACCAGCTAGAGTTTTATCCCACTTGTACACGTATTTAGGTAGGTTAAAACAAAACGAGTATGTTGGATGTTTGATTTATTTTATTACATTTTAGGTAGAAATAAAAAACTTGGTCTTACAGGCAGGAAATCTAGGGATGTTGGAATTCTTTCTACTAGTAAATTATATTCGTTGGGAGATAAAATATTTGCTTTTACGCCGCAGGTAAGCACGCATTTTATTAATCTAAGGTTTCAAAAGCAGTATAAAATACATGAAATTATGTACCGGGGATTGAATCAGGATAATCCCATCACTTATGTACAGTCGAATTAATAAAGAGCAACTCAAATTTTTAATAAAATGCATAATTCAATCCCTGGCTTTCGCTGGAATCTATTAGTATTGTTAATTATTATTAGTTTTCGGATATGTCCCAAAATTACATAGCTACGGACTATGAATTGATGATAGATATGATGAAGAGCGAAATAAATTTTTTGAAATCGAGCTGGCAGAACATGCTTGGGCGACCTCTAATGACTGCTGTTTGTCGAAGAATACAATTAGGTACATACAGGAAGGAAATATTTATGTATCATGTGGATCAGGAGTGCTTCGATTTAAATGTATTTTTCGATTGGTTTAATTTGAATGTACTTTTGAGCCACACGATTAGTTGGAATTATGTTGTTGCTGGTTTTCAAGTACTAATGAATTGAGCTATTGTGTTCAGTTTCAAATTGTAACTACTAACTGATTCGAGTGGTGGGATTTTTGAAAGCGCCGTACATAGTTTTTTTTTATTATTATAAAATTGATATTTTTTTGCCAAGGAATGATTAATTGTGGTGTGTTGCATGTTTGTCCACGGTCTATTTTGGCGTAGAATTTCGATCCAGAGGAATATTACACGAGCTATGACATAGCTCTATTGGCGGATAAAGTTAGAGCTCATCTGGCATTTTTGACTATGAGCTGGCGAAATATGCTCGGGAGGCCTACTATTTCGGTCGTTATTACCAATAATCATTTAGGTACGGTTACAATTTTATTTAATTTGCTATTTACAAAAAACACACAGCACTTTGGCTAATACAAGTTTAAAATTATTTTTTTTATTAAATATATCTTCATGAATCATTCAAATTTGATGGTGGTTAAAGGCCTAATAAGTCTCTGCATGAAGTTTGTCGACTTTTGTATTTTTGTATGTTACAATTTACACCTTTGGGGCACTAACACATTACTTATATACTTTTAAATACGAAATAAGTACATTTATATAGGGTGTTAGTTAAGTGAGTGCCGATACTTTAGGATGTGAATATTTGGGTGATGTTAAGAAGAAAAGTTCATATCAATATGTCCTAAACCTCCTTCATCCTGAAGTATCGGCATTCAATTAATTAACACCCTGTATAATTTTAATACTATTTTTAGAGGAAGACAAACTGCCTTTGGCAATGGTGACGACAATGAAGAAGCTAAAATCCGGCTACATAAACGGCACAAGAGTAACATTGGGCAACTTGAACGATTTTTTGAGCACCAGTTGCATTACGAACCTCAGCTTTCTGGGCTGTCACGAAGACGGATTGCCAGACAGTAAGGCGGTTTTTCTTTTTATCATTCGCGCCACTCACGTTATCGATTTTGTGTAGAGCTAAATCCCCAAGTGCAGCAATACATGGAAGAGCACTCGGTGAAATCCCTATCCAACAAATATTCGTTGTTAACCGTTAACCGGGCCGCACCGAAGAACAGGCATTTGATCAGAAAAATGTCGGTCCGAGGAGCCGTCAAGAAGACGAGATCGATTAACGTCGATTGTAAGTTCACCAGACTCCTAAATATTCTACCTAACGGTTCGTTTTTACAGCCGAAACGCTGGGAATGGAAGGCAGCACTTTAGACAGAAGAAGTTCCTTGTATTTCTCGCTACCTTCTGCGGACGCCACGGATAACGTCAAGGAACCACCCGTGAGGTCGCCATCACCGGAGAAAAGACCCAAGAAGAAAATCGAATCGCCCATTATCAATATTTCGAGACACAGGAACTTGTCCGAAACTCAATACGCCGATACCGAAGTAATTTTCAATCTTATAGTTACCGTTTTAACGCATTAATCGCTTAAATGCTGTCCAGGTAGACGAACTGTTCGCAATGCTGAGAGAATCCGAATCGCTCGAAGAGCAAGGCGACATTTTGCAATATTTAGTGGCGTCCAAAGGCTTGGACTACAACACCGGCATGCTGGAATTCGGCCGGGTCGTAACCGTAAAAGATCTACTGAAAGGTTTGTACGAGAAGGCCTGCCATCAGAAAAAGTGGGGCTTGGTGAGACATACGGCCGGTATGCTGGGGAAAAGGGTCGAAGATTTGGCCAAATCGGTCACCGATTTGCTAGTTAGACAGAAGCAAATCACTGTAGGTACGTCCAATTTTAACTAAAAATTAACAAACAATGATAATCGATGAATTATTTGCAGGAATGCCACCGAACAACGAGCACACCATCACCGCTCCGCTTCCTGAAAATGACCTGAGGCTTCTCATACACGAAGCTTACGGAGAGGACGACAGTACGGCGATGTTGACGCAGGAGCTCTTGTCTTACTTGGCGATGTTCATCAGGACGGAGCCTCAGCTGTTCTTGGAAATGCTTAGGCTAAGGGTGGGTTTGATTATCCAGGTGATGGCCACCGAATTGTCCAGGACGCTCATTTGCGACGGAGACGAAGCCTCCGAGCACTTGTTGAATTTGAGCCCGTTCGAAATGAAGAATTTGTTGCATCATATTATAAGCGGCAAAGAATTCGCGATCAGTAGCGGTATGTAATGAATTCTTTTGGTTATTACATATTTAATGAATTCCACCATTTTTCAGTTGGTAGAGGTAACTTTTCGATAATCACAAATAAATCCAGTCGTATTAGTAAGGTAATAAACGGGTACTTCCTACAAATAAATTATATTTCAACATCTCATTTTTGTAGAAAAGTCACATCAGTTTATCTGCTGAGATGGCCGATGAAACCTCCGAGCCCGATAGGCAAGGACAATGGTTAAGAAGAAGAAGATTGGACGGTGCTTTAAATAGAGTACCTAGAGATTTCTACTCGAGAGTTTGGGGAATATTAGAGAAGGTACGATTTTTTTATTAAATAAGATGAGAAGATTAATTCTGGAATATTAAATTTTAGTGTCACGGTTTGGATATAGCCGGAAAAGTCTTGCCGCAAACGCTAACACAGGAAATGACGCCTGGTGAACTGAAATTCGCTCTAGCAGTGGAAACTGTGCTCAATACGATTCCACAACCGGAGTACCGGCAATTGATAGTAGAAGCTCTAATGGTACTAACCCTGGTTTCCGAATACAACATCGTAAGCTCCTTGGGAGGGATTATCCAAGTCGAATATTTGGTTCATATAGCTAACGAACTATTCCTAGACGATCAGGTAGATATTAAATTATGTTTAATAGAATTTGGAATTTATTATTAATACATTATTAGATTAAATGCGACGGTGATGCTACGCTGTGTTGCGCCAAGCCGAAGGAATTGAGAGAAATGTCGAAGACTGGGGGATTGCTCTGCGGCGGCGCTGCCTACATATGTCAACATTTCTACGACAGCGCCCCGAGCGGGTGTTACGGAACTATGACTTACATGACCCGAGCTGTAGCCGTCACATTGGAGAGCTTGCCCAAGCAGGGGGAACTCGATTGTAGCATAAGCTAAGTTAATTCGAATTTGTACTCGGGAATTTTTCAAACTCTGGTTGCTTCATCGATACCACAGGAGTTTTTTTGTTATTATAGATAAACCAGTTAATCTAAGTTTACCCGGGTAAACTGCGGAATAACCAAGAAACCTAGGTTTAGTCGTTTATCTAACTTTAGCCGTAATATATACATCACTCGTTATAGTGGGACGAGGTTAATCTGAGTTTAAAAGTTCTCGAGTTGTGTTATTAAAATTTAGGTGCCAAAACATTTGTTTATATACTGTGATTTTTAGATATTATACACATTATAACAGAATATTATAGTTGTTTGTGAGAATATTTATGTTTATGGATATTATATTTTCATACTCTAAATATTATTGCACATTGGATTGTTTCTAAATAGATATTTAATGTTTCTTAGTTTTTTTTTTATGTCTAAAGAGCTACTACTACCTTACAAGGGTGATGCATCACTCCTTGCTATTAAATATTATGAGGAAAATAAAAAATTTAATATTGTCAAAGAAATATCATACATTCATAAATATAATTTCTTAATGTACATAGCCTAAAATTTACATACTAATATTCACAAAAAATACTAAATATCACTAATTAGAAATTAATGTAAATTCTTTAACAAAATTTATTACCGAGTTGCATTTGTCGAGGAGAAGAATCGAAAAAATTATATCTAATAAGTACAGAAGTCGTGCTTTATATGTTTCAATTATGTAGTTAATTTTTCATCATAAAAGCAATTGTGGCATGTACATTTTCTATCATTTCATAACAATTTTTTAGAACTCTTCAAACATGGATAGTTATTTTTTTAGAGAGAGTCCTCTAGATTTTTTTTTCAATAAATGTTACACTTACATAAAATTGAAATCGTCCAACGGTTATCCTTTTAATATTTACACTTTTAAGGATAGGTAATAATAAATTTTGTTTAATATTTATATGCAAATATCCGAAGTTAAAATATCTTAAATACAGTAGAAAAAAGCCCTGATAATAAATTTGCATATAAATAATTAAAAAGAATATTATGGTAACTATAAGAATCTTACACTAAAAGAATAAAGAATTTTCAAAAATCGGAGGAATTAAGTTTCACTTAAACTTATTAATAATATTCAGAAATAAGCATTTCGTGAAATTTTGCAATAAGTATATGAGTGCTCTGCGGTTCAAAAAAGTACCTCATTTCCTCAAAACATTAACATTGGATACTGAAAATTATACATTTTTAAATTTATTAGGCACAATGCTACTACGCACTTATTGTTATACTTTTACCTTACTTACACAAAGTAAAATAATGACCCCTTTTTTTTTCTTTTAATACAACTCAAAAAAATTATAAAACGAAATTATTGGAATGCGTTACAGCGCATCAATGATTCCTAATAAATTTCATGGATACCCCTTTTATTACATGCCGATTTAACAATACCCAGACTATTATTTATGGAAATTGACTCGATGAGATCTTAACGAATATTACAAGTTTTATTTTCTCCTATTAGAGCAGTTATTTTACGTTTAGCGTACAAAAATAAACCTTGTAATGTGTTCAATGGAGACAACAAAACTACAGTAACATGTTAAAATTCGGCTGAAACATTATCTCCGCTATTTAATACATTTTTCTGAAATTCAATCACCCTGAAAAATATATAGTACGTCCAACTGGTTTTATTATTATACAAACATTTTCGTTGAAGCTAATACTATTAACGGGTTTATCTGACTCCAGTATTATTATCACAGATATTGTTATCAATAACAAATAAAATGATCGAATTTTGTTCGTCACTGTCATTTTTATATTCGGCTATTTTAAGTACACGTTTTATCATCTCGGAATAAATACATCGGGTTACATTTTGTTTAGCATGTTTGTTATTACATAGAAAAAACCCTGAAGACACTAATGGTTTTAATCGCACTCTTATTTAATGTTCTTTTGTTGGATAATTGATTTGTATTTTTATCTATGAACGAAAATGGCGTGTTTTCCAATCACTTTTAGTGGCGAATAAAGAGTAAAATAGAAAATTAAGTACCTATAACTTTATGGCAAGTTATTCGCGAATGTTACTCGGAAACTACCCATGTTCAATCATAAAGGCAAGCAATGTAACAAAAATTACATAAAATCTATTATTATACAATGTAGTCGAGTCTTAAATGAAACTTAATAAGTACCTATTAGTGTTAAAATTTATAGTCGAATATAAAAAAATAATTTTATATCTAATATCGAATAATACAGTTTAGTGTTTGTAGGGCTTTCTCATTTTATTAACACAATTTCCCTTTGGTATTGTATGTATAATAACTAATAGATAAAAAGTCACGTTTTAATTCTTCCACACGCTAATTTGCTATTGATAATTCAAAAACAACGACTCCCTGTTACTACACGTATCTCCAATAAACAACACCAGGCACGCCGATAGAAAAAAGAAAAACCAATATCTTTCCAGGTGATTTCAGAAACCGACCCAACAGTCGAAACTAATCTAAATTTGTACTTATAACACAGACTCCTTCAGTTGGATCTCCTCCTTCTCGTCGGGGCTCGACGTCGCCGTCTCCACGATGGTCGGTATGCTCTTGCCGCCCATCGTGATCGGCTCGTCCTCCTCCTCCTCCTCGTCCTCGTCGATGGGCGCCAGCGGCCCGTCGCCCGGCGACGGCTCGTCGCCCTTCGCGAACCCCTTCAGGCACGGCGCCGCGAAGCTGGTGGCCGCCGATATGGCGAACAGCCCGCCGCCCACGTAGAACGGCACGTCGTAGGAGCCGGTGGCGTCGTAGAGGGCGCCGGCCAGCGGCGAGCCCACGATGGCGGCCGCCCCCCTGAACAGTATCAACAAACCGAAGGCGTTCGTCAGCTTCTCCAAGCCGAGCAGGTCCACCAGGATTATCGACGTCAACGAGATGTAGCCGGCTGGAAAACAAAAGGGATTTTGAAGTGGTTGGAATATGCAGGGTTTTTTCCGCTGTAGTTCTAATGAACGGGGAGCTTGAAAAACTCTGTGTTTGTGTATAAAAGGTACTTACATACGGCGATGCCGAAAAATATCGCAACGGTGACGTACAAAGCGTAAGTATGGCAAAATGGAGTTAAGGCTACGGCTGTCGTGGATACGATTAAACAGCAATTGTTGACGAACAACGCGTTCACTTGAGGGAAATCGGCGATGTAGCCGCACACCAAGCGACCCACCGTGTTAGTTATTCCTATTATCGACAATAAAAACGACGCTCGCGACGCTTCGATACCCTAAAATCGATAAGTACGTGTATTAAAGGGTGAGGTAAATGGATCGGTGCGGTGTACTTACGTCCTTTTTGGCGCATTCTACTAGGTAAACGAACGGTATGTACAATCCGGCCATTCCGAATAGATTGGAAATTCCTATAAGTACGAACACAGGATTTTTCAGTAAACTTACATCTAGCATTTGCGACAGCGCGGACTTAAAGCTATCAGGAAGTACCAAGCACGGGCAAATATCACCAGCTGCAACGAAACGTAACAAAATTAATCTCGCAACAAACCTAAATCATTTTTTTATGTTACTTATTTCCAAATTTTATAAACTATAAAGAGATTTTTATAATATTAATAAGTGACGTGCTGTAAACTCATAAATTCCTCCTATATCATCGTGAGTAAACGCTTATATAAAATATTGTTTTATCACAACGAAGCATGTACTAGCTTCAAAACAACGTAATTATTCCAACTAGTGTACTTTTTTGAGATATACAGTATTTTCTTTTAAATGAAAAACGAGTTTGCCTCGACCTTCCTTGTAAAATAATACATAGAAAGTCTTTTAGCTGCTGCTTTGTTAATATTTATTGCATCGTAATACTTTTTGATAGCAATTTTTTTAAACGATTCTATAAAGAAAATTATTTTCAAAGGAATCGAGCAAACGTCATCTAACGATCAAATTCGTAAAATAAAATAGTACAAGCAAGGTTGTTACAACAATCGTTTAAAACGTAATGATTTATAAAGATAGATTTATGATACACTAGACTATCAATATTAAAATGAATATAAATATTTGCTTTTACGCATTGTTGGGAGAACTGATTTTAAAAATAACCAGCAAGTAAACTTTCTGAGAAAAAGTATAGAAAAAATTCAGCAACTCAAAACAGCTAAATATAATATTACATTATCTTATATCTTTAAATGCAAGTTAACAAAAGCCTTTTCCCTCTAAATTAACTTAAATTTTATCTTGCATAACTAGTATATTGTACTGCACATTAACAATGGGGAACTTTCGTCGAATAGTAACATTTATCTATAGGAAAACTTTGTCCTACTAAATAACTAGCATAACTAGTAATTGATTTGTGTGAAGGTATGAGCACGTTTATTATTAATATCATTGTACATTCTACTTCTGTATGAATCTATAGATCTCTGCTACTCGAGTATACCTCGAGCAATTGTTGAGTAAATTTCAGGAATACCTACGTGAACCATCGTCGTCGTCAGTTTTCAATTGGGGCAGGCTCAGAATGCTCTGTCGGTAGTTCGCGAGCGATTTCTGCGATTTGTATTCGGGCAAATTCAGAACCGAGCCCGAGTAAAAAATATCCTTCCTCGACATCGGTCGAACCATTTGAGCTTTCTCCTTCCTACTACTTATCGATAATTTGGACGTATAGGCTAAACTTTCTACATCAACCTAAAAAAACACAAACGGGAAATTTGAATACCATGGAGCGCATTTGCAATTTGGGGTAATATAAAGCGCATTGTTTTCGTTCAGCGGATATTTTTGTTAATCATTCTAGGAAACGTTCGCTCGCTTTAGGAATGTCATTTATAAAAATTGGCAATGAGCCCGTTTTCACCCGACCGTGAATCAGCGTGTGCAAATATACGCATAATTTTCGAACAGAACAAAGCTCATTTCGCAGACAGATTGTTACCACAATAATACAATGTCGAGCATTTTATACAAAATTCAGTGAAAACTTTATTCGGGGTGTTCTTCTTAAAATCATCCAAATATCCACATCCTGAAGTATCGCCACTCAATTAATTAACACCCTGTATATTATGATATTCGAATCAATGAGGCAATCGAATAATCGCGCTAATCAATAAAATCAGTATTTATAATCCTTTGTTCCTTTGTGTTTCATTATTGCAGGTAAACGAATGAACTTCAGTACAAAATACGAAGATTCTACATGATTCACTTAGATGAAACATTTTCTCGCAACCGAATTACAATGCGTTTAATTACGCAAATAAAACTCAAATTGACCCACCTCGCTAGCATTGTTCCTAAGAAACGACCCCGTCGAATCGTTCCTCTTCTTCCTCATATCGCTATTGGAACTGTTCACGGCGTTCCGCGACGTCGATATAATAGGAACTAAAGTCGGCTTGAATCGTTCACCGAACGAGGTCTTCCTCATTCGATCGAACGTCGGCACGGATCCGTTCTTCGGCAACCCTTGCACGTGAGTGGTGAACGCCGGTTGGCTGGCGTTCCTAATGATCTTCGCGTTGTTGCTCGTCTTCCGCGCCGATATCTCGATGCCCACGTCGGAATCCTTGCGAGCGTTCGCCTCCGACTTTTCCTCGCCCTTCGCGTTCGCCGCGTTCTTGATCTCGTTGGCGCTCTCCCTGGGACTGG
Source organism: Phyllotreta striolata (assembly GCA_918026865.1). Lineage (NCBI taxonomy): Eukaryota > Metazoa > Arthropoda > Insecta > Coleoptera > Chrysomelidae > Phyllotreta > Phyllotreta striolata. The sequence goes on along the minus strand of OU900094.1, from coordinate 14,047,788 downwards.
GCGAGCCCGAGCTGCCGCTGTGCTCGATCGCCCTGGCCTCCGTGATGGTGGGCAACGTCGGCACCGTCGGAATGGGCGTCATGTTACTACCGGCCGCCAATTGGTCCAAGGCCAAGCTCGAATGCACGCCCGGGTCCCTGTTGAGCGGTTGCTTTTGCCTCTTCTCCATCGTGCCGTCGGGCAGCTGCACCATGAAGTACGATCCTCCGATGCTGCCCCTTTCCATAGCGAGTTTCCTCTCCTCGGCCATTCTCTGCAACAGCGGCTTCTCGCCGTTGTCTTTGGGGTACTCCAAAGGCCGCATCAGCGCTCCGAATATCGCGCAATTCAAAATCAAACCGGCTAGTATGAGGTTGGCTCCTCTCCAACCGTACTCCTCCAACAGCATGGTGGCCAAAGGGGCGAAAACGCACGTGCCGACGCCCGATCCGCATACGGCTATACCGGTAGCTAAAGATCTCTTCGTTTCGAAGTAGTACCCGACGCAAACCACCGCCGGTAAATAGATCAGACCGAATCCCACGCCGCCCATGAAACCGTACGTCAACATCAGCCAATTCACCGTCGGGCTGAAGATCGACAGCACGAACGCCACCGTCGATATGATGCTGCCCGATATGCAAACGGCGCGGCATCCGAATTTGTTGGTCAACGCGCTGACCAGCGGACCGGCGCTCAGGTACATGCCCGACAACAGGGAGCCCACCCAAGCCGTCTTTCCCTTCGATTCGCTGTAGTATTGGACGATTTCGGTGAGGAATATGCCGAACGTGTACGCGATACCGTCCACTATCATGTTGCACATGAACGACGCGAAGACCACCACCCAGCCGTAGCCGCCGTCCGGCGGCGGCGGCAGGTCGTGGTACACGCAGAACTCGTCCTCGAAGTCATCGTCTTGCCCGTCGCCTGTCAAGCGGGCCGCCTCTTCGTAGGTCACTTCACTATCAGTCTGCAAGAAGAAGAAAATATAACCGTTATTAAGATTACCATAGCGTTTTAGCGATTGCACCATAGACGGTGCAATCTATTGCAATTTATTGCTGCAATATTGCATTGCAGCTTTTATACAAGCTTTAATTAAAATTATCATATCGCATACGTGTGAAAACAACGCATTTAAACACTTGTATTTTAACTGCAATGAAATATTGCAGCAATTTGTTGCAGGTTTATTGCAATTTAATGCTTCACAGATAGGTGCAATATATTGCACCGTATCAAAACGCTCTTATTAGGGTTGATTTGCTGGTGAATTATTGTATTTGGTGCAACTCTCAAGTAAATTCCGATCAATTTTCATATCGATTTGTTAAGCGTAAACTAAATATTGCACAACATTCGATCGTTGAAATAACACCAACACTTAACATTCAATACCTTTAAAATAACGATTTAATAATCGCTTTTTAAATTCTTGCTTAAACGACCTGGTTAAAAATAACATTGATAAAATACGGTATTATTATTATTATCATCGTTGCATAATGCATTTTGTTTTTTTACCTCGACTAGTTTAACCTGTAATTAAACGAGTAAAATTTTCCAATCGAATTTCCTCCGATTCGTCGTTCGCCGGCCGTGAAACGGTTAACGTCAGGCGGAAAAACTGAACAAACTTGAAACAGTCTAGAGTTCCTGACGATAATTTATCGACTTGAATCAGTGTCAGGAGGAGTGCGTAAAGTTATTGAATGGAAACAAAGAATTTCGAATTAATTAAACTTCGCCAAGGCCGGAGATAAAACGAATTGATTTCATTTGAATAAATTAGCCACATAAAATCGAAATGTTTTCCATGGGGACTGATCTTTGATCAATTCTAGTTGAACCAATGAATAATATAACATGTATTGCCTTTACGAGCCGACGGACCTACAAATTTATTGGCGATATATATTTTTCCATTTATTAGTACATCTCTTTGATATTTATTTAATAATCCTGTTAGGTTTTATGTTGTTGCCTTGAGCTGCTTACTAAACATTGACCATCATCCTGATTAAGACAACTTCAATGTATTGCTCGTTTATATTTATACGAATAAACTTTCAAGTTCTACGAGGTGCTAAGAATTCTCAAAGAAATAGGCATCGATATAATCGAAAAATTAGGTCAGTTTATCTAACGATTTTAAAAGGTGTAATTGAGATGATACAATGAACAGAACATGTTTTTCAAATAGTTTTGCGATTAACATATGTAAATTTTTATTTTCACACACACTTGTCTTCAAAAAGCTGTTTTAATACCCATTTAAAGCATATTTCCTTAATAAAAACGTGACTATTGCCAACCGGAAAACATCGTGAATAAAATTTTCGCGAAATTTATTGCGGAGACATTCCTTTTAACGAGTGCCGAGTTAAACAAACGTTTCCTATTTAATATTTGTAATTAACCTCAATTAAACATACTCAATGCAATTAATACATGTAGAGTTGTAACTGTTTTAATAAAAGTGTATTTACGTCGTTATAATTATGCACATGTATCATATTATTACGATTTTCAATTACTGGAATAAAGTTATTTAACAAATCCGCATGGTTATTTATTTATATCAAATCGACTTTGTTTACACTGTAGAGTTGATAGTATGTGCAAATTAAGTGTTATTAATAAAGAATTTAATTAATTAGTTTGTTGTTTGAAATTTAATCTCTTTTGTCTTTCGTGAACTGATTCATTAAAAGCTAACAAAAATTAACAATAAAAAACAATGAAAAATTAACACTAATTTAACGCAATAAATAGAAGGATTAGCACCAATTAATTAGCGAATATAACCAGCGCAAATGTACTATAATATCATTATCAACGGGTCGTGTAGTAACGGAAATGATAACTGATGAGCCAGCACCTGATAAAAAAGTCGCAACTGTTTAAATAAAAAAAACAGGCAACGTTCCTAACCAACTGAGGTCTCAGTGTGGAGGACAAGCAGCCAAAATATAATTTGCAACACGTTTTTATCACACACTATTTTACGATAAGGAATTGATATCTGTAGTACATAAAATCGAACTAGGTGGGTTCGAGAAACCTGGTATGGAAAATGTATAAAACTCTGGCGACATTACAAAAATATGTTCCATAATAAATCAATAAATAACTTCCATAGATTAAAAAACTAGAAATAACCCGATTCAAACAAGCTTTTATACCTTTAATAAACAATTCTCAATTTTCAACGTTTGCAATTTATTAAAATGTCTCGTTCATTAAATTACCTGAAAAAACACGAAGGCAAGAGGATTAATACTAGTAATGGAAATCTGAGTTGCAACGACAGCATAAATTATTATTGAAGTAACGCTTGAGTCACATTCAACGCGGATTATCGACAATTAAACGATAGTGCAAATACTTAGGAGTAATCCTGCATCAAAGAAGAGGCACAGAAATACACAAACAGATATAATTAGTTGAATACAAGATTAAAATAGAAATAGTTTTTATATCTATTGTAAAATAAGTTTATATTCTTCTAGAAAACATGAGTAAAGCATCAGAAATGGATTCTTTATGTGATTTGCATCGAAAGAGGTTCAACCGATCAATCTTCTACAATGAATTTATCCAGTAAGATATTAGACATATAATGTAAAGTAGAAGATTGATCTTTCGTACCTGAATCAAATAAGTTTCGTTCCTGTAAAATACTTATATTTAGATATACTTACTTTTAACTTAAGTAATGTAATAGCTTGATCGATCATATTTTAATTAAATTAGTCAACTTAGTTCGTTATCCCTCAGGCCTTCGTCTATTTAACGAAATATGTACATAATTCTCCTGTAAAACACAGGAATATAAAAATTTGTTGCATATATGTAAAAATTTGTTTTACTCTACACTACTGTAACAATTGCATGGACAATATCTAATAAAATTACTGGGTTCAATAATTATAATGTTTATTTATCTGCAAAAGAAGATAAAGAGCTGGACTGTGTGTATGTTAATGCAGTGCACAATTGATGCACTGAATGCATGTTTCTTGTTAACAGAATATTCCTTCGTATAACCTAACAAGTTTTTCAGTGGGATTTAAAGAATTTAAAAATATTTACAAAGTCAACAATTGTTTCCAAAAATATTTACTAAATTAGGAATAAAATTTAGATCCTGTTTATTCACTTTCAGTTGTTAATTTTTTAATATAACAGTAGGTTCAAAAACATCAAAATTCTATTTTTCCATAGACCTATTAACTATGGACGCGGTTTAGACAAAGAGGTTGTGTTGTCGATGAATGAGAGAGATGCAGCTAGTTTGGGCATATGGCAATGAGAGATTGGACAATGCATTAGCCAATAGTAAGAAAGCAAAAGACCACGTGATTTACGATTTCAGATATGCAAGGTAGTTGGGGTAGAGGAGGGTAGCTTATGGTAGAATAGGGTTGAGAAGTGCAGCGGAGAGTATTGTGATTTATTATTTTTTTGCCGAGCAAAATGCATTTTTCAGCTGAGCCTAAATTCCCACGCATTTGCAAATACAGTTCTTATTTTGTATTGTTAATTGGAACATCCTACCTATTAGCCAGTACAGATTTCGCAATTTAAGACCTAGCTGCTTTCTCTTGTAAAAAATATGTTTCTTCCAGGTCATTCTTCTGTCCAAGTGGATACCAAGATAAAAACAATATTTAAATATTAAGCGTATAAATAATTTAACAAATTAATCGCCTTTTTCCACACACCCTGTATATATTTTATATATTTTTTGGTCCCGCCTACTTTTAGCCCAAACTAGCTCCATCTCTCACGGACCTCTCTCTCTATCATTGGGAACGCTGAATAACCTCAAAATAACGATTGTGCCGCGTCCATACTTAATAGGTCTATGTATTTTTCCCTTATTAGTTGGATGATTGAATGATGCATCATTATTTAGAAACCCTTTACTGCTGAGTATATCCTTAATTTCTATTTCTAATCGGATATTTCTTCCTACGAAGTGAATATTGATACTTGAGATTGTTGAATAAATTGTATATTTTCATTTTCTCTCATAACAAAAAATCACAAACAGTCCAGTTCTAATAATTGGATAACAAATTTACATAGAAAACTTTATGCTATGAAAACTTGGGTAATTATTGAACAATTGATTACTAAAATACGGAATACAATTAACCAAACTCTTTGGTAATTACGAGTTATAAACTAAACATGTTTTTAAAATCCACTTTACTAAATATTTTTGTTAAATTCCTATAAACTTAAAATATAATTAACAGTATTAGTTTTGATCAGGGTACAAAATTGAAAAGAATTATCATATTGAAAAAATCAATATTTGTCATTTATCACTGCACAAATTTTACTTAACCGAATTATTAAATATTATGATGCTTAAAGCAGAAGGTTTTTATTTAATTTGAACTTTTGAAGCTATTTACAACAATTGAGCAGATATTAACGTTAAATTTGTTAGTAAAGTGGTAAAATAAAATTTGATTGAAGGTTAGGAATTTCTATTTTCTACATTTCGCAACTTACCTCAAGTTACTATCTTTATCTTTTTCTGAATTCGAATAAACTTATTTTTTAACATACACTTACAAAATAAGGGCGAACATTTGAAAATGGAAGCAATTTTACTTAAAATAACCATACTTTTAAGATAAACATTATGGTTGGCCTAAAGGCGAGGCAATTGCGATTGTTATTGGACTGTCAAAAGTGTCAAATCGGCAAATGTCATATTTAGAGCGATGTGATTGGTCTATTGACCCGCACAAATTCAAAATTATTCCAGTGCAAAGGAAACCAAAATTGTAAAATTAATTTATCGGGTTGTTTGTTATGAGTAAGTGAGTAAATGTCACCATTAATCAAGAATTTAGAAATAATGTAGATGAGGTACAGAATGAAATCAAAGGATAAAGAGTAGTAGGGAAGATAATCGCAAATAAGTACAGTTTGCCTAGAAACGGATTTTGAAAACATGCGCTCTATAAATTCCTTCTACTATATTTTTACTTATCTAAAAAATTTGTATAGGCTAAAAATAAGCACAAAATATCAAATTATGCTCAATTTAGCAGGTATATTACCTAAGTATAAATCTAATCTACCATTTTTATCACCGTTAATTTGGATATAATAATTAGGTAATTAGAGTTATCAAAAGTACTGGTTAAATTTTATTTTTGTACCAATCTCGAGTAAAAAATATAATTCAATTATATTCATTCAATATATTTCGATTTACATAAATGCGTGCTTCTATCGATAATCGCTTTAAATTTTTACCGGGGTTTAATGCAATTTGTAATAATTTCCAAGTAACTTTCACAGTCTGTTTATCACTATCGTAAATCTAGCTGGCTGAACATGAGTATAAACAATTTAATTTTTTTGTTTACAATGCCATCCATGCATGATGGTGATGTTCTCGAATTAACTTGGCAAATAATTTTCGAAGTGTAATATGGTTTTATAAGCTTTAACTGAATTAAATAAACACGATTTTATAAAATAAATTCGCTCAATTATATTTCAGGTAAATGGCAGGAATGTTCAGACGAACAATTTAGATATCTATAATTTTTCGTTAATTTGTTTGTTTTTTAACGTAATTACCGGTCTCTAACAAATATTTTCGAATGTTTGAACATAAAAAAATTTAGGATATTTATCCATACAATGCACCAATTAAAAATAATAGCTTAATTTTTAAAATTAAAAAGTAGTTGAAAGATAAGTTTTGTAGATTCCTATAATCCATATTTCATCAATACATTTTATTGTCTCTCGAAACGTACAAATCTCTTCTTATTTTGCATATAAATATATCTTTTACGAGGTGCAAACTAAATATACTCTTCTCGTTACGAAACCCATTATTATGTCAAGGTAGAAGGTAGCAAACAAACACAATTTAATTTCTTGCGCTACGGGTACTGATAAATAAAAATTTAAAAATCGCATAAAAACGTTGAGACTGCTATGGCAGAGGCCAATTGTTGTAAATTTGTAATTAAAAGGAGATTACTTTCACTTAACATATGTATTCTTGTTTTACTGACAAGTGGATTTGTTGTACTCAATTTTACCGATTTAAACATCGCACGAAAGGCTAATCAAGATGCTTTTAGAAGATGAAAAGACGAGCCGATGACCTGAGGAAACTCTTAATAAAATTAAAATCGCACAGCTGAGAATATAAAGAACAAGCGCAGTAAACCTATTGATGAAAATTGGATAAAATTAGAACAGAGAGGTAGAAATAAAATGCATTTATATCTTAAATGCACATGACCTATAAATACCTAATTGTTTCTTTAGCGCACGTTGTGCAAAATAAGAAATGCATACAGGAAGTTTCTACAGCACGTTTTTGCTTCCTTTTACGTGTGCACTTTTTAGAAATTACAAAACCGTGAGTTTCAGAAAAAATTAGTTTCACCAGAAACCTTTTAAGACCGCTCGCGTCTAATCCAAGATTTTCTTTCTCCAAAACGAATGCCACAAGTATTCAGATTAAATCCGCAAAATCAACTCCAAGGCCTCTCATAAACGATTTTTCGAAAAAAATATCTTATATTTCCATAATTACGAACAAATCGAGCAAGCGTTTGGTTACAACACCTATTCAAATTAGTCACCGAGCGTTCAAAATTTCATTAGCACATAATTATTGTCTACGGCGAATTCGCTATTCTGCTTTAGTTCATTCCCAATGAATATTAGCAGTTTAAAAATAAAAATATTATCTAACAGGACGAACTCCGCGCCATCCTTACCCTATTTATCCTCCTGTTGTTCGTTTTGTTCTCGTTGGAGTAGCTCATTTTGTCGCGAGTTTTCGATTCAATTGCACTATACTATACGAATTAATTCGCCAAATCCTGCAAGACCGCGATCGGCGGTGCAGACTCGCACTGGGCGTCCCGGTGCTCTTAGGCCCCTTTGGCAGGGCGTCGAACCACGCGAACTCTCGTTACACCCATATCGCGACACTATCGAATACTTTTTTGCTGGGAGTTTCGGGCGATATTTTCCGATCGGAGCGTTCAACGCGTGCGACCGACTGCTCGACGTTCAGTTCAGTTCAATTTCAGCGTTCGGTTCTCCTTGAAGTTGTAAATATAAATTCATTAGATAGGTGACGTCACCCGCTAGCGAAATTATATGCGCTCCCAACACACGAGCGCAACTCGATCAAATCGTCGCCCGACTTTTATTGCTATATTAGCGGGGAATGATCGGCAAACAACCGCCCGTTTTCTACGATTTTCCGATTGTGTGGATGGGTTATTTAATTGGAACGTCGCTTTACGATGATGGAATTCTGTGATAAATATTATAATCTTTTGTTGTCTCCGGGCCGTGAACGATCGGTTCGAATCGCGGTTGGAATTTTTCTTTTTATTGGTATCGGTGCAGATTAGATAACCGTCCTCTTAATTAGACACTGATTTACATTTCGAGTGGTTTTTGCGCTATCTATAGCTAGTCAAATTTGAAACCCTACGCCTGTTGATTTACGGCGAGTTGGTGGAAAATTTTCGAAATATTGTATTCAAATTTCAAACACTCTATAGTCTAACAAAGTGATGTCTATTCTACTCGACTATCAGTTTGATTAATCGCTGATGAAGTGTTGCTCCTGTTAAGAGCCTTTGAACTCAATACTCGACTGTGCTCTACCTGGCACCTAAGCCTCCTAAAACCTACCTTAATACCTCTATTGTGCCTCTATACACTCACATTATAACTCTGTACCATTTATTCATGAGTCCTAAATCATTCCCTTTATAATTACTAGTTTCAATTACGAAAACATGGTTGAAGAACTGTAAGGTAAAAGGGAAAGTTTCTACGTTAACTTGTGGCAGTACGAGTATAATACACATTATCACCATAATGGTCTGTTCATTTATTGGCAACCTGTTGTTACTGTATGTGGTGCCAAAAAAATCTATCTATTGAACGATACAGGATGATTCATAATGATTGGGAAATCGTGAAAGATTGGAATATTGTTTCGAGAATTCACTGTAAATTGTAATCCATTTAGAAATTTATCATTTCGAGCATCAGAAAAATAATCGCATTAAAGTGTATGTCAACTCCAGTATTTTTAATACAATTTTGACATGAGTTATTCCATTTTAATGGGTTTTCAGAAATTGGAAATACTCTGGTATTATGTATATTATGTAATGACTAATAACAAAAGCCAGTCTGGAGATGAAACACATATGTATATGCATATGTAACCTTGCTGGTCTGCCTGTGGGTGACCTTTTTAACATTCACTATTACTAATTCTATAAACCGCACTCGAGTACTTATACTTTATGATTTTTTTCATTATTTTCACTTTAAATAAACTGATTAAATGTTTATTAAGAATTGTAATCTGCATTTTTCTACGTACTCGAATTGAATATAAAGTTACATAAAATCTGAATATTCATTAAAAATCATAATTAAAAAATTGTTATAATTTTAATAGTAGCGCAATATGAATCTTCATATCTATAAAAAAATAAATCTAGAATATTTTCATTATTTTTGGCTGGGAAATATTGATTATAAATTTATGTAATGTACACAAAAGAATCGTTATTTTATGATAATATACACTTATTTTATATTGTCTTCATATTTCACTCGTGTTTGTTAACATTAAACAAATCAGAAACAACTCATCGATTTCGTCCTACTTTATTTTATATCATAAATTACATCTTTTGCTTCATGTTTTTCTTTCATTTTTAATCTAGTTGAATAAAAATTATTCTTCTATTGTCCTTTTTTGTATTTATCTTATATTAACAAATTTTCAGTCATAAACAGCTCTATTGAAAAAATTTCAATATTTCTCATAAATTCTTTATTCCTTTCCATTCTTTATTTCTCATAAAGTACATTATTTAATTCACAGTCAAGGACAAATTATTGTTAATATAATATACCAATTAGCATGTACCTATTGAAGTGAAACTAATTTTAAATTCTATTAGGGGAAAATTATCGACCTACCGAAGCAAAACTTTTCCTATATTAAATTTTTTGAAATAAAAGAATTCCCCTATTTCATAATGACAAAATTACTAGGCAGGTCCGCTACCTACAAATTTCGAATAAACTTGGAAACAAATCGATTGTAATTTTCGCAATTTTTAATAATTTCATGTAGCACCAAATCGATACGAAACCCGAATCTAAATTTAGAAACAACGTACCATACATTTCGACAAACAAATTATAAACACATCGAGCAGATTGCCTTCGCAAAAATGGCAAAATTCGATTCAGGACTAGAGGTTATTCGATAAGCGTGCTCGAAATTCGCGAATAATAAATAATTCACGGGTTCTCTCACCAAAATATCGGATTCCCTCCTGGAGTCGCAGCCGAATTTTTCCGGATCTTCCTCATCGCCTCTGCTCTCGGCCTGCCCCATGGCCCCAACGCGGGCTCATCAACGAGGCCGGGGGCTGCGCGGGTGCAACCACCGACGACGCCGCGACGCCGATGTTTTCGATCCCGGACGGCCGACGCCAGTAGACTAGACTAAGGACGAGGACGGGCGGCACACACGGGGGTTTATATTGGCTTTTCCAAACGGCGAGGCGCAAGCATTCGAATGCGTCAAATCGAACGAAACACTCTCGGTTAATTCCAATGGAAATCCGGCCGAACGTTCGTTTTGAACGTGATTATGTGTTCGATGGATTCCAAAGTGCGCAAATTTGGAGATATTGCAGATTTTGAAATGCAGATGTGAAAAATGGAAAAGAGGGCAATTAAATTATTAAGATTTGATCAGAAGTTTAATTTTATCCATGAAAAAGGGTTTTGCAGTTGTTTTTTATACTGGATAGTACCAAAAAATGTTTTTAAAGCTCAACTTTTACTATAATTTCGGTCTAGAATGCGGTCTACTCTACCGCATCTGGTTTAGTATGACAGTCTACCCAAATTTATTTTATACAAAATATTTATTACAAAGCAAGATTTTGATAATTGACCCTTCATTAAACAAAAGAAATTTTTTACTGGCATTGTATTTAATTCAATTTACCGAAAATTGTGGAAGTGCCAGTATTTATTTAAACGTAAATATTCTTAATTTCAAGCAAACGAAAAGATTTTACTAGTATTACGCAGGGTGTCCCAACTGCATGTTTTATATGATTAGGCGTTTAAAAAGTATTAGCTCACTAAAGGGGCTACTCTTCATTGGGACACCCTGTATTATCTATGGAATAGCAGGTGTGTAATTTAATTTATCGAGAATTACGGAGTATCAGAATTATACAGGATGAGTTTTTTTTCGATGTTAAAGCATAGGGATATCGGAAACTGTAGGAGATAGAAAAGAAGACAATAAATATTTGTCGTTTTGTGAGATATGTTACAACCAGTTTCAGTTTTGCAAAATATGACACCTGTCAAAGTATCGAAATATGACTAAATGTATTTTTAAACTTCTTAACCACATGAGTGAGATAATTTAATTAGAGTAAATGTATTTGCACTTTTAACCTCATGAGTAATAAGTGAGAAAAAATTTTCCTATAATAAACCACAATTCATGAAATATTAATTGGCTCGGCGTTATACCTGCCAACTGGATTAATAGATATAATAAATCAAGCCATTACTGGTTTACCTGTGATTAAACTAGCAACAAATCAAAGCGATTTATCTAATAATTTTATTTAATAATAAGAATATGCATAGACACGAAATAAATATAAAAATCAGTAAATATTGCAATACACTAATAAATAAATAAATATGTTTCTAAATGCATCTTTTACCTGTGTTTGTACATAATTATATTTACACTTAACAACAATAAAATACTCAAAAATGAGCTAATCTTAAAATCCTAATCGCTATCGTCATTTTCATTTTTATTTAGCATTTGATTCTTCAAACCCTCTTGCAATTGAAGAACGTGTTCTATGGGTTTAGGTTTACCATCTTCACCAAGAGTGCACGGTTTAATTATACCAGTTTCTAACATGTTATTCATCAACTCAGCCAGCTTCATGGCCTCATACTCTTTCTACAAATACATTTTTTTAAGTAAAAATGATTGAAAAATCTCATACAACTAACTTGTTCATCCGTCATGTTTTCCAATGCACTCTTCCGTTGCAATTCCTCGTAACATCCCTTAACCGGGTCAATTCCGTGTTTGTGTTCTGCGTATTCTTCAGTTTCGCTATCATCACTGCTAGATTCATCCCCATCTTGCACTTGACCTTTGACCAATAAACCCTCCTGTGCGAAGAACCCGGCAGCGTTACCGTAGCCTGTATACTTGATCATACGTGAAGCTAAAAAGATTGTAGTAATAGCAATAGTAATAGAATTATTATTTGAATACTACCATTCTTTTTGCACAGTACAAACAAGAATTTTCCCACTACATTTCTTAGGTGAATTAGTGGTGATGTAAGTAGACGACACAAGTGATTTCTCAGGGTGTCTCCTTCCTCGGGTCTCGAATGAACGTCTGTTAGAGGTGGTAGAATTTGATTGCGCAAAAATTTCCTGATAAGTCTGTTACTAGACGAGCCTTTGAGTAAAACTGTTATAACAGGGCATAATGAATCGTGTTGTCTATCGATATTCTACAAAAAAAATATATAAAATTCAAGTTAGTGAGGTAAGGAGGTAACATACTAGATTGTCTCTCAATTTGGTATCCAAAAACATAAGGATTTCGTACACAACAGTCATATTATGTCCTTCGAATTCTAAAGTGATTTTATTTCGGTTATCTTTTGAAGAGGGAATAAGCTCTTTGTACGTCTCGTCTGGCATGTTGACGAGAAGGTGGATTACATCTTTACGTAAATTGTTGGTCTTTTCCTTGATTAATGACGATATTATTAGGTAGCTTCGTAATGTTTTTACGAGTGTGTAACAATTAGCCAGAACCTCTGGATCTACACTTGTGTTTACGTTGATGGTAATATTAAAAAGAACTTTCAACACTTCACATGCCAGCTCAGCCTGATTGTCCTGAAAGTAATCGTTTTATAAATACATACATAAAATAATTTGTGAAATATTTTTCTTACTGTTAAAAATAACGGCGGTATATGACTTTGCTCGTTGTTTAGGTTTATAACATCTGCTGCTTCTTTCAAAATATCCTCTAAAATTTGTATCAAAGTAGCCATTAAATGAAATACTTTCTCGCGAGCGTCTCGACGTAAAGCTGTTATCAAAAACACCAATTTAATTTCCAACAATTTAATTTCGTACAAAATGGTCTCGTTACTAAAATAAACAACAATAGTTAAACTACACTTACTATAAACCAAACTTATACGAACCTGAAATGATTTATACTTTTTACAAGACCATCTAAGATTCCGTTATTTACAGAATTTATAGCCATCTGCTCTGAATTGAATAATATATTCGATAAACACCTCAATATTTCCACACGAACGTTCATATTATCGGTATCGAATTGAAAACTATCGTCATTAAGACCAGAAAGCTTCATCATTAAATCTATCCAATCGTCATTTATAAGTTCTGCTAGATGATCCTTTTCACGACTTAAAGGATAATAGTATTAAAATGAAAAATATATTTAAAATAGTATAAACAACCAACCTGAGAATCCTTACAGCTATAAAGGCATTCTTGATAATTTTTTGATCCTCAGACAATTTGGCAATGTTATAAAGTGCATTCCAAACATCTTTCCTTCTTGTTCCTTCATTTAGTTCGGGCAATGTAAATGTTTCTAAATACTAAAATAAACAGATTTAATTTGTTTACTGTAACAGGTATTTTGGTCGAAATCTATTTTTAAGAGCAAACTAGATATTCACTTGCTCATCAATATATTTACTTTGTACATTATATTACTACTAATTTTACCTGGTTTATAAAATCCTCAAGAGCCGGTCCCCAATTTTCTTTCTCTGCTAATATTATTGCATCAATATTAGTTCCCATTTTTGAAACTATTTGCTCTCCTGCAAGTACAAATTAACGTTTGATTATATTGTAGCAATTTTTCTCTTCGCTAACAGTATTACAATGTAATGTAATTAACTGATTTTAATTAAATTGTAACGAAAACTACAAAAAGAGAACCAAAAACAAACACTAGCACAAATTGACTATCGACACAAAAATTTCTTCTACACCTCTGACTCAATCACCTATCACTGGGCTATTCAGCCACCTGTTAAATCACCTACTCAACTTGACAACTGACATTAATGACAATTTTGACGTAATTAAATTTACCAAAACAAACCTGAATAGATTGTGTTAAAATAAAATATTAATTAAAACTAATTGATTAAACTTTAGTAATTAAATATACTTACTTTGTACGATGTATCCCCAAACGTCTTACGCCATCCAAAGTACAGCTGGAGCTGTTCCAGTTAAAAATGAAAAAGGTATGTTAGCTAACGGGTCTCATACTTAAGTATCTAATATTAACTTACTTTTAGGTGAAATTTCCATGCAAAAAGTAAAAGTTCACCGATACATATCTGGCAAACGACCGGACTATGCCCAAGAGGCGCACTCAGACAGCGACAGCAGCGACGATGATTTCATTGAACGAAGAAATCACCTAAATTTGCCAGGATCTCCCGAGCCTAGCCGAAATGACAATGATGAAGAAGATGATTTGAACGATCCCCGGTTGAGGAGATTGAAAATAGCTACTACTGATGTGGAAGTACGACCTGAAAGAAAAAGGCACATTGTCCAGCCCGAGATGTTGGAGTCTTCCGATGATGAAGAACTACCGGAAGAGGTTCATTTACCGGAAAACAAACATACGCTCGAAGCTGGTCCAGATGAGGACGAATCGGAAGCTGAACTTAGCGATACAGAAATCGAAAGAAAGAGAGAAATGTTGAAGCAGAAGGTATTAACTAAGCAGGAAGAAGAATTCATGTTAAAAGAAGAAGAGAAAGATGTTTCTTCCGAAGAATCGTCCGAGTACGAAGAATATTCCGAATCTGAAGAAGAAACAGGTACTTAGAAATTTTACTATATTCGTAATTGTTTTCTTATAGTGCACATTTTTCAGGCCCTAGGTTGAAACCGGTTTTCGTTAGAAAAAAAGAACGAGTGACTATAATAGAAAAAGAAAAGGAGGTTTTGAAACAGAAAAAAATGGAAGAAGATTTGCAACACCAAGCCGAAGAACGTAGAAGACAAACACTGAAAATGGTAGAAGATTCGATACGTAAAGAACAAAACAAAGACAAAACTATTAACGAACCGCATATTAATGACGTTTGCACTGACGATGAAAATGACGAAGTTGAATACGAAGCGTGGAAGTTGAGAGAATTAAAACGAATTAAAAGAGATCGAGAAGAACGAGAGGCTTTAGAAAAAGAAAAACTAGATATAGAAAAACTGAGGACAATGTCAGAGGAAGAAAGGAGAATCCAATTGAGATTGCTGCCCAAGGCTGTGACGAATAAAGCGGTTAAAGGAAAGTACAAGTTCCTTCAAAAGTACTACCACAGAGGAGCCTTCTATTTGGACAAAGAAGACGATGTGTACAAGCGAGACTTTGCCCAGGCCACTCTCGAAGATCACTTCGATAAAACCATTTTACCTAAAGTTATGCAAGTCAAAAACTTTGGTAGGTCCGGCAGAACCAAATACACCCATTTGGTCGATCAAGATACGACTCAATTCGATTCGCCTTGGACGATGGAAAATGCTCAGAACATTAAATTCCACTCGCAACAATCCGCTGGAATGAAGCCGGTGTTTGAAAAACCCTCGCTTAAAAAAAGGAAAATTCAATGAAACGATACAATGGAAAGTTAGTAGAATTAATTTTATATTTCTTTCTATTGTGTAGAAAACGGTTTAATTTAATTATATACTTACTGGAATTTTTTAATCCAGATGCTTCTTATTTACATTTAGGTTCATATCTTGAAGGTTCCGTTTATATAAACGTTTATTAAAACAAATTAGTACCAGTATTTATTCGAATGAAACTAGTACTCCAAGTACAAACAACAGTACTAGTACTCAAGTATAAATATATAAACTTAATTGTTACTCTTTCGTTTCTTCTCGGGCGACTCTTCAGCTCCTTTTTCTCCATCAGACTTCCTTTTGCTACTTTTGTCGGTTTTCTTTTCCTCAACCTCCTCCTCCTCTTCTTCGTCTTCTTCTTCTTCCGCCGCTTTCGAACCCAATTTTTTCGCGTAAACGTCCGCGTTCTTCTTTATCTTGCTCGCGTCGGGACTGTAAGCCCACAGTATGAGTTCCAAGTGCTCCTTCGTGGGCAAGTCGTCCTCCCACAGGTCCGGGCGAGATTCCTCCATGGCTTTCAAGAGCTTCTTCAGCTCCGCGTTTCTGACGATATCCCACGTGGGCTTGCCCTCCGCGCTGGACACCGTCCGCAGGCTTTTGTAGTCCCCCTTGGCCGTTTTCTTGTAGGCTTTGAAGAAGGCTTCCTGCAGCTCGTCGCTCAGCTCGTGCTTGGCTTTGAGAGGCAGCAGGGCCTCGATGGAGGCCACGGGCAGGTAGGCTCGGTTCTCCTTGGATAAATTGTTGATTTCGTAGTCGCGGAGGAAGTCTTCGAACACTTTGATGGCATCGTTGATGTTCTGTAGTTTCTCTTTGTCTTTTGTTACTGAAAATGTGAGAAGTTTATTTATGATTTATTCTCAATTTTCTTCTTAAAAGTCATGTTTTATGGGTATGTTTGAATTGGCTTTTGCGAAAAATTGGAAACTATAATTTAATACAAAGCAATATTCAATAATTTGACCCCTTGATTGATCTACACTTCTGAAATATCTGTGAATGGAAGATAATTGTATTTAATGAACTGCGTGAAAATTATTAAAACTTGCAAACATATTGACGCTAATAATTTATTCATACAAAAGTGTAGGGCGAGTATGACGGTAGGCGGACTTATCCCTCGCCCCGAATACTCTCTTCTTTACTATCGATACAAGCGGAGTGGGTGTAATAGAAAAGGAGCGAGAATTCAGGGTGAGCGATAGCTCCGCCGACCATCATACTTATACACGTACCACCTGTGCAGTGTTTGTTTTATTTAAGTAGGTCAAGTTCGCGCCTTCGCTGCGCGCCGGCATAGTAAACTTTAATAATAGAATACATGTAAAAACTTACGAGTCAAAGTCCTTTTTGCTCTACCCACCAAACCTTTAACAGAAAGCCTTTGGTAATCCGCGTCTCTTCCTTCCAAGATTCTCAAAGTTTCCAAAGCTTTGTCCTTATCTTTGAAGCCCATGCCGGGCACTGTGTCGGGTTTGTTTTCGGACATTTTTCTACGCGGATTCGATTGGTTTTTGCGCGATAACTACTTCCTCGAATTCGAACGATATCACTGCACGTTTGAAAACCGAATGTTTAATGTGGATTTGTTCATGAACCTCCGGGCCGCTCTTGGTGAAATATCGAAGGTATTTATAAAGCGGTGGAGCGCACGTTGTTGGAATTAGAATACTGTTTCTATGTTGTTCGGTTAAATATGTGTAGATACGCGGTTAACCTTCGTATTGGCTTCTCTTTTAACGTTTTCGTTAGGAACCTATATGACAAAATTTCTATACTGGGACGTTACGTCACCTGCGCGCTTTACTAAATTTATTCCTAGCATTCGCTCACAATATTTCTTACCTACTTCAAGAATTTGAAGAGGGAATTTTTAATTCGATATAGGAGGTTTTTTATGTTCTCTACGACTGCGACATTAGGCTAAAAATAGATTAGGATCGATCTATGATATAATACAATATCTTCAAAAAAGAAGGGGAAAATTAGTTTTTTTGAGGGAAAAATTCGAAAGAGCTCAAAAACTTTTTATTCTTAAGATATTATACAATTAGGTACTAGGTCAATATATTAGATTTTTTTAAGTATTCAGAACAATTTATAAATCATTGGTATTCAATTTATAGCCCAATAAATTTTTGGTATGGCTTTTTAAGGCAATTTATGGAGATCATACGAGGTGTATAAATTTTCTATCCTTTCGAAAACGGCGGAAATGGAATCCAAAGTGGCTGGCAACAAATCAATAGCTTCTTGAACATTTTCTGGAGCTCCGCACACCTAATAGAAAAAATAATCTTAGAATTATAAAATCGATTATACCAGAATTAATTACGTTAAAACTAGTTTTTCCTTTATCTTCAGCGTTGTTTTCGGAAAAATACTTCCAAATATTGCAATTCACTGCAATATTAATAACTAACAAACTACTGACACAACTTTCAGCTAAGCCTATAATAAAGCAAACATATTTATGTGCTAATTGAAAGCGATAAGAAAAGTAAACTTATAAATTCAGCTTAACGATAACGTTAAAATAAATGTGAATAAAAAATACCACATTTATTGTTTTACATTAAATTAGAACTGTATAAACCAAGGCCCTTCTTTCAATATACTAATTTGTGATTTAAATTTTATATTTATTTAGTAAGTATTGAAGTTACCTGTGCCAATAGGACACCTCTAGTAGGTAATGAGTACATGGCAACATATGCCCCTGATCTAATAATAAACGGATGGTGTTTTGCTAATGTTTGTTCATATGCCTCTTTACAACTTGCACAAGTGCTCTCATCATCTTTCAAATCTCCAAGTTTTTTTAAAAATAATTTCATGAAATCTAAAATAATATTAGTAAATAAGTAACACAAATGTAAGTAGTGTGATCTGGACAAGAATTTAAAAATTAAGAATAGGAATTACCTAAACCTCGATGTAGCCTAAGTACCGTACGTGACCCAGAGGTGTAACCTTTTTTCTTCAATAAATCGTTATTTTTTTCATACTCTATCATTTCTTTCGTGCTAGTAAAGTTTTTTTCGGAATGCGAGAGAAGTTCCTTCAGCAGGTCCATCTTGTCTTTTAAATCTTTACTGACAAAACGGAAAATCACTCCCATTAACGTAAAAAATCTAAAACAAGCTCATTAAACATTGTTTGATACTGAAACACAGGAAATCCACAGATGAATAAACAAAGAAAATACTTGTTGAGTTCCTCGAAACTATCGAGGTATTCTTGAAGACGGACATCGTCTTCATTCAAAAGTGCAGACTCAAAATTATTTTTCACTATTTTTATATCAAATTTATCGCTATTTTCAGACATATTAATTAATAATTTTGGAAAATATGTTCTAGCCAACTCACTAAACAAATCACAAAAACAATAAAAAGATAATATTGATCAAATGTCAAAAATCTCTGTCATTGTCATTTATTGTCCACAATTGACTGAAAAGCTAACTAGAATGGGGTAATTACTAAAATCAGAAGAAAATTAGTAATTGTTTTAAGTTCTTTTTTTTTTAAACAAATAAACTTATAAAATAACTACATATTTTATTGATTATTTATACACTCTGTGACTACTGTGTTTTAGGATGTGGGAAAATCATATTGGTGGCTGATAAATCGTAAAGCAAAAGGCTGTATTGATGAACGCACCATGGTAACATGTGAAATGTGAAGTTGACACACGATGACGTTTCAATAGTAATTTCTAGAAGTAATTTATCTCACTTTATTTAACAATTCGTCCTTTTCGTTGCTTCGATTCTATCCATGAGGTTGTTTTTCGACTTCAAGGGAATATTCCAGAATACTATTTAACATTAAAGTGCTTTATTAGATACGTTCAGAACATTCTCGCTACTAGCTTGGCAAGCGACATCAAAGTGAAGTTTCTGTAACAGCATTTCCGACGTTAACATTGTTCTAACGCAAGAATGGTGAAAGAAACAAAATTTTATGATATTTTAGGCGTGAAACCTGGCTGCTCGCAGGACGATTTGAAGAAAGCCTACAGAAAGTTAGCCTTAAAATACCACCCAGACAAAAATCCAAATGAAGGCGAGAGGTTCAAGCAAATCTCCCAAGCCTACGAGGTCCTCTCGGATCCGGAAAAAAAGAAAATTTACGACCAAGGCGGCGAGCAGGCCCTGAAAGAAGGCGGCGTCAGCGGAGGCTTCTCCAGCCCCATGGACTTGTTCGACATGTTCTTCAGCGGAGGATTCGGCGGACGAGGCAGAGGCCGAAGGGAAAGACGAGGCAAGGATGTAGTTCACCAGCTCACCGTTACCTTGGAGGAATTGTACAAGGGAGCAGTCAGGAAGTTGGCGTTGCAAAAGAACGTCATTTGCGATAAGTGCGAAGGGCGCGGTGGAAAAAAGGGAGCCGTGGAACAATGCCCCACCTGCAGAGGAACGGGAATGCAAATACAAGTTCAACAACTTGGACCAGGTACTTGATACAATTAAAAACGCTTTTCAAATAGATATATCTCGATATTTTTCGTAGGTATGCTTCAGCAAATTCAGACTGTGTGCCCCGATTGTCGAGGCCAGGGCGAGCGGATCAACCCCAAGGACCGTTGCAAACAATGCCAAGGAAAGAAAGTGGTTCGCGATCGTAAAGTATTAGAAGTGCACATCGACAAGGGCATGACTGATGGGCAGAAGATTATCTTCAACGGCGAAGGGGATCAGGAACCCGATTTGGAGCCGGGCGATATTATCATCGTGCTTGACGAGAAAGAACATTCCGTGTTTAGGAGATATAACGTTCACGATTTGTTTATGCGCATGGAGATTCAGCTAGTCGAAGCGTTGTGCGGATTTCAGAAATCTATCAGGACTTTAGATGAACGAGAACTTGTGATAACTGCTCTTCCCGGAGAAGTGATTAAACACGGAGATTACAAAGCAATCATGAACGAAGGTAGTATTTCCCTTTGCATTTACTTTTTTTTTGTGTAACTGTGAATGTTGTTTTCAGGAATGCCGCAGTACAAGAACCCCTTTGAAAAAGGCCGTCTTATTGTCCAGTTTTGGGTCCAATTTCCGAAGACTATCGCTCCAGAATTAATTCCAGCTTTAGAAAACGCTCTTCCGCCTAGAGAAGAATCGATGATACCTGACACTGCGGAGGAGGTTGTTTTGGTAGACTTTGATCCGGAAAATGAAGCTAGAAGGAGATCTCATAAGAATGCCTATGATGAGGATGATGAGATGCACGGACAAGGGCAGAGAGTTCAATGTGCTACAAACTAGATTTATCACATTTCTGAGATACTTATAAATTATACACACTTTATTATCAAACAAAATTAGGTAATTTATTTTCAATGCTAACGCATCTAATTGTGACTTAGGCAATTTCTGTGTATTATAAATTAGCATTCTTAAAGATTCTTTATTTTGCTTTCTTATATCCATAGAATGAATAGCGAAAGGAAATCATGTCCAGGAATCCAATGATAATTATATTGTAAATTGCAGGTCTCATTACGAAGGTGACGGCTATGTTCTTTTATGAAGTAACATTTTGTTGAAATCCCATAAGTAAATCGTGATTAGTGTCATGTACGTGTTAATAAAATGTGTTTATACAATCCACAATTATAATTTATCTCCGTAATTTAATTAGTAAATTAAAGTTTAATCACATCAATAAAACATATTTTTATTTCACACAAATCACGCCCTAATTCTTTCATTTTTTGAGTACTGATCTATCCTCGACATTATAAATCTCACTTTATTAAAGTTCCCTTATTACTATGATTTCATATTACAGTGTCTATTTATATTTAAATAAAACATATCTTTACATAGTTGGTACTTTACCAAGTCCAAATTTTTGTTTACATCTTCCTCAACTATTTAGTCCAAATCAACTTTAACTAGATAAACCAGACGATAAAGGCCACTTGACAAAAACAGAAGTCTTAACCTGACATGTGCTTGTTTGAGGTTATAATTCAATGTTGTAGAAAGTTGATGTGTTTATTGTTATTCTATCTGTGATTAAATTAGAGCAAATAACGTAAGTGCAATTAGTTGTAAACATTTCTCACTGATTTCTGCATTGATTATATTCGTAGATTGAAATATGGCTACTTCACTAGCAGAACAACTACAGCGCCTTGCTGTTCCTCAGAGTTCTGCTATAAAGCGCGATAAGAAAAGGCCGTCTTTGCTTTTCGATCCCAAGAAAGCGGCGGAATTATCCAGGGAAACATTTTACCAAATCGGTTTAGAGGGTTTGGAAGAGTTAATCCAAAAAAACGAAATATTCGCACAGTTCGAAACTACATTATTTAATGTCACTGCTAAAGATTTCGAACGATCAATTCATAACCAAGAAGCTAACGAGAAATTAAATAAGAATATAAAGAGATTTCTCTTACTCTTATCTCCGTATTTCTTGCTAAACAGCTCCCACAAAGCTTTAGAATGGTTGATAAATAGATTCTCCATACACGAATACAATCGAGAAGATTTGCTTATGTTATCTTTACCCTATCACGATACAAACATCTTCGTAAGAGTAATCCAATTGTTGAGCTTTAAGGACAAAAGGGACAGTTTTTACTTTTTAAAACAGCTGCAAATACCAGGCAGTCATTTACCCAAATTGAACCTTCTAAATCATTCTTACTCGAGCAACGAATTCCTTAAATTCGTTTCCAGATTCATTAAAGATCTATTAAAGGTTCACACGGATCCTCAACTACTCACTGTAGCGTTTAATTTCTACTGCACAGTGTTTTCCGGAGCTATAGAATACAGCGATAAGCTTTCCGAGGACCAAATATCGCAAATGCTGCCGTTAATACTGAGTGGTTTGAATTCGCCGATACCGGATTTCTGCGCTGCAACTTACGTAATAACAGCCAAATTAGTCACTAAAACAGCCCTGTCGGATAAACTCCTCGATAAGTTTGTCGAGAAAATAACCGAAGTGAAAGTAATTAGTTTGAAAACCGAAGCTTGCTTGCTACTGGTAGTTATTTATCAATCACAAAATCAGTATAACAGCGTTCCAAAAACAGCTGTAAATCAATTAACTGCGAAGGAATGGTTGCCGAAAATATTAAGCGATTTGCAACGATCGGGAAGTTTTATTTATCCTTTTCTGATGAAATTGTTCAATGGGTTCATAAACGAAGGAGTTAATAACGATGATAAATTGGCCAGAGATGTATTGAAGGTTTGCTTGGATAATTTGAAACTTAAGGACGAATTTGTTGCACCGGTTTTATTGTAAGTTTAAATGTTTTTAGTAGATGCTTTATTAATCAATTTAAATATTACAGGTCTATTTTGAACGAATTCAAACCAGGCAAGGATGTTTCTGAGGATATCAAGAAATGGTTGGTAGAAATATTCCAGAAAATGGAAACTCAATACCCTAACGCATTCGACAAAGAAATATACAACATCCTATCAAACTCATCGAATAATAAATCCATTCAGAACAGGCGAAGCTTAACGAGCATACTGGAGAATACTGAGGTTTACAAGAAAAAATTCGAATTTTTCGATAAACTCTACCATCCTAATCCTCTAGTAAGAGACGATGCATTGCAGTGTGTCTTAAAAAATTACGAATCCTTAAGGAGTGATGAAAAAGAAGCTGTAAATTCCTATTTCATAGACAGGTTGAAAAGCGATGATGCAGCGGTTGTTAAGAAGACGCTAAAAACGATTAAGAGAACCTTTAAAGGCGACAGGGATTCTCTAAAACAACAATTAGCTTTACTCGCGCTGAAATATCAAAGGGACAAACAAGGTTGGGGGAAGATTCACAGAGAATTAACTGCGATATTATTCACATTTTATCCTTCCACGGACTGGGAGGTTTTTGTGATAATTTTTCCGTTACTCCTTCCATCGTCAACTGAAGATATTGTTAAAGTGAAGAAATTATTGGAGATGCCGTTTTTACTCGAGCACGAATTGTTTAAATCTACAATTGAGAGCCTTAAAGGAATAAACGATGAAGAAATGTTCACAAATTCAATTTTAAAAGCACTAACAGACAATAAAAACATGGAAACTGTACGCAGTTTTATCGAAATTCTAAAGGGAATGTCCACAAATTCCTGGGACGATTATTATAAGTACGTTTCATTTTTGATTCTAAGTTCCATATTACCCGAAGATTCTGATTGGGTCGAAGTTGGTCCGATTCTGGATTTCCTACCCTCATTTTACAATGGAAACCTTCCGAAAATCGAGTCCCACGAATCGATGATCGAAGATATAGGAATTGCGAGCAAAGGAAAATTTCCATTGGGAGGATTCTTGGATTGTTTGGTGAAGCTGGTTCGCAGGATTCGAAAACCCACCGGAGAACTAAAATCGACTGATTTCTCCATCCAGAATTCAGCCAATAAATTCTTCCTCTGGGCCACTAGAACCATGCTAGAGAACAAGCCGGTGTATTTGAAGGGTTTTCTAGAGATATTTTTCGACAACGAAGAGGACGAAATCGAGTATTTATTGAACGCAAGTCTCTACGAAGAGGAATCTATCAAGCTTAAAATACTAACTTTCGTTAAAAGTAAAATGGACGGGATTGTTGGGATTATGTATAAAGCAGCGCTGATTTCCATAGAAAAATTGACGCCAGTGTATCTGGTTGTATTGTTAAAAGAAAACAACGAAGTCATTCGTCAAATGGTAATAGAAATGATCTCACATTTAACCGAGGCATCGTCTATGAAAAGCTCATACTATCCCTTACTAATCGCTTTGATTAAGAATAAAGAAGAGATACTTTTAGATCACCAGCAAGTCGCGTTTGTAGTTGCTAATACTATTGATCCGAGCAACATCAACAAGAATAAAAACGAATTAAACCTAATAAGAAATCAACTTCTAGCAGTATGTTGTGGCCCGGAGAGTCCTATTTATCTCAAACTTGCTCTCTTAAATGTACTAGCCTCAACGAACTCCATAGAGATACTAGAGGAGCTATCAAAATTAGCTTTGAAGATACTAGAAGACAATCTGTTAGAAGTAAAATCGTTCAACGCCCGAATTTTGACCAGCGTAGCTGATAAAATCGATTCTAGGGTAATAGATAAATTAAATTTCGCCTCCCACGCATGGCGGTTTATCGAAACTTGCATCAACAACGACAAAACCATCATTTACAACGACGCTGACTACAAACTGCCCCTCAGTTTGGTGATGCTGCAAAAATTCGACAGGGACTTGCTGAGCTCTCTGACCGATTCCGAGGTGATCAAGAGATGTTTGGACTTGATCGTTGAGAAATCCACCACCACGCAACACCCCGAAATCCTTCTGGCCGCTGCAAAGATATTCAAACACGTAGATTTGGACTCCGAGTGGATTATGGTGGGTTTGGTCGCCATGCGGGACGTCATGAGCCCCAAAATCGATCCTAACAAGAAGAAGAGGCGGATCGGTATGGTGCCTACGGTGGATATACTCGACACGTTGGAGTGGAAAAAAGGTACCTGATCATTGTAGATAGATTGAACGTTTCGATAGATAATTTTTTTAGGTGTGTCTGTACTGGAGTTTATTCAAGATAAGAAGAAAATTAGAAACCCGGAGCTTCTGATACCTGTTCTGTTCGATGTGTTGAAACGTTGCTTGGATTTCGACGAGCAATCTGCGGTGGAATACACCAAACAATTACTACTGTCTCTTATTCTGCATTGCTTCACCAAAAGCGACAAGAAGTTACCGGAGCACGTTTTCAACGTCGAACTGATTGTGCAATGCATAAGGTGCATATTCTTAATCTTAGTTCGAATTTTATATGTAATTTATTGGGTGTTTTAGAGCGTCTCAGAATCCCCAAACGCATCACCACGCTCTGTTGGTGCTAACCCACACGGCTAATTTGGTTCCCACTCAAGTTTTGCACCACATGATGGCCATTTTCACGTTCATGGGATCGTCGGTTTTGAGGCACGACGACGCCTACAGTTTCCAGATTATCTGCAAAATCATCGACACCATCATTCCCATTATCGTCAACGAAAGCAAAGACGGTAAGCCAACGAATTTTCCCTTTGAATAAGAGTGTAATAGCATCGTTTTAGAGGCGCAAATCAAAAACGTGGTCAGTGTTCTGAGGGTGTTCGTCGACGCCATGCTCGATGTACCCGATCACAGGCGAATGCCGCTGTTCAAGCAGCTCTTAGAGCGAATCGACGTCAAAGAAAACCTCAGCGTATTCCTGCTTCTGGTGTTCGAAACCAACGTAACGCACGCCAACGTTAACCAGCAGAGGAAAGAAGGCGCCCAGAAGAAACTCGACGTAGCCGCGAGTTTGTGCAAGGAATTCACCCCCGACATCGTCCTCTACAACTGCATCAAATTACTGAAGTATTTGTACGAGCTACCCGACGAGAAAGAAGGGAATTTCGATACCAACAGTAAGTTTCAATCGAGTAGAAAACTAGTAGAATATTTAATACAGCTATGTTTCCAGAATTAGAAACCAACTTGTACGACATCGCGATACGCACCCCGAAAGAACTGCGCCACTACAAATACGTCCTCATCAAATTCATCGCTAATTTGCTGAGCTCGCCGGACTTCGTAAACACCATAGCCGCTTTGAAAGAGGAGGACGAGCTCGCGTTGGAGCCGCTCTTCAAAGACCTCATCGTGAACGTCCTCCAGTACATCCAGAGAATATCCAAGGTAGCCGAGAGGAGCGCCAACACGCCGCAGGCCCAGTACTGGAAGGTCATGTTGCATTTGAGCTACGACGTCCTGGACGGCGTCAACGCCTTGATAACCTCCCAGATGTTCCTGCTGGTGACCAAAGGCTTGATGGTGCACAAATTGAACACGGTCCGAAGGCGGATATTGGAGCTGTTGAACAACAAGTTGCAGTACAACCAGCGGTTCTTCGAGGACTGCGGCGACGGCGAATTGTTCTCGCTGATACCGCCCGTCGTGTCGATAGTGGAGAGCGTGGAAGAGGACATCGACTCCGAGCGGGAGACCATCGTGCAAACCGCTCTGCTGTCGCTGAAATTGCTGGTCAAGGCGCTGGCCGCGCAGGAACCGGAAAAATTCGTGCCGATTTTGGAGTTCGTTACGGGGATTTTGAAAACCGATAGAGTTCATAACAACGTGCTGGCTTCCATGGTGTTGTGTTTGGCGGAATTGTGCGTGAATCTCAAAGGCCACGCCATTTCCTGCCTGCCCGATTTCATGCCGGTGCTCATTGGGATTCTGAAGAAACAGAAACACGGGGATACCTCCAGCGTTCTGATCAGAAGTCTCGTTACCGCCGTGGAGAAGATTCTGGATAGTCTACCGTTGTTTCTGAGTCCCTATTTGGAGAAGTTGCTGAAGGAATTGTCGTTGCTGATGTCGATGTGGTCGACGAACAAAGAAGGACAAGAAGTGAGTCAACATTTCTATTACTCGCATTGCATTTTGAATAAATTCGTGTAATTTTTCCAGGTACAACCGTTCCTATCGAAACTGAGCAGCATAAAACAGAAAATCGGTTCATCGATACCGTTAAGAACCCTTCTACCGGCCGTGGAACAGTGCTACAACAATCTAGTGCGGAAAAATTGCTACAACGCTTGTTGTTCTTTAATGAGCATCCTATCGGAGAGTATTTCGAGCGTCCCGAACGCTGATATAAACTCCAACATCAACGATTTGACGAATTTGTTCCTCGAAATGCTCAAGTTCCGCGCCGACAACGAATGCTCGTTGGACGAGGCCAATTTAGTGGAAGACCACATAGTGCAGGCGTTTACAGTATTAATACTCAAGCTGTCCGAAAACTCCTTCCGGCCCATATACTACAAGATCTACGATTGGGCTGTAAGAAGCAGCGACAAGTGCGATCGGATTATAACGTTTTATAATCTCTCCAGCAAAATCGCGCAGTCGCTAAGAGGATTGTTTGTGCTGTTCGCCGGGCACTTTATCAACAACGCCGCGGACATTCTGAACGCTTGTAATAGGGTGAAAAACGAGGAATTGTACTACGACGACGATTCCAAGAATATCTTACTGTTGGAGAAAGTCTTGGCTACTTTAGACGCCGTGTTTCTGCACGACAGTCAGAAGTTCGTCAACAGGGACAGATTCGACGTTCTCATGCAGCCTCTGGTGGACCAGATCGAAAACGTTTTGGGCGGCGAGGAGGAGCTGATGAGGCGCAATCGATCGCTCGTGGTGCCCTGTTTGATACACTTCTCGGTGGCCACGTCCGACGATGCGCTGTGGAAGCAGGTGAACTACCAGATTCTGCTGAAAATGAGGCACGACTCGCCGGGCATTCGCCTGGCCACGTTGCACTACCTCACCGAATTCGTGACGAAATTGGGCGAGGACTTCCTGCCGCTGCTGCCGGAAACCATCCCGTTCCTGGCCGAGCTGCTCGAGGACGACGAGGAGGAAATCGAAAAGGCCTGCCAGAAGGCCATACAGGAGATGGAGAAAATTTTGGGGGAGCCTCTGCAGAAGTATTTTTAAGCATTAACAGTTGTAAATATCAATAAAATCGTATAAAAATAAGTTAGTGTTTTATTTTAAGTTTTAGATGAAAAAAAGTATTGTCATGAAAAATAATTGGGTACTTTCTAATTATCTCTGGACCACGATCGTATATGTTGAAAATCGGTACTTTTAATTTTACTAGCCTCAACTTCTAAAGGCTATTTAGCCGAATAATACAATTATGTATAGTTTTTCGCAAAAGAATATCATAGGTATACAATCATAAGTACTAAGAGTTATGGAGATATCAATAATTTTACAGCAACAGGGATTTTTAAAAATATTGGTTCAAGTAGAAATTAGAAAATGGGACGTGACTTGATTAATCCTTGCTTAAGACATATCATTTTATGATGAATGGAACGCAAAAAGCATTGTCATCTTGATTACAAAAATCATATCAGCTTAAGTTATAAAAAATTATTGTTAAGTACGTATTGATCATCCCAAATACGTAGGTAAATTAATTTTTAAATTATCTACATTTTTATAAAAATTAGAAATTTATGCTTTATCAACAAGTTAAATTATTTACCGCAGATTTATGGTTTCAAAATGAAATATTTTGAATAAAATCACATTTTTTAAGATATAGAGAGTATATTGTGATTTCCCTTAGTTGACGTACCCATTTTTTATCAGCATAAACATGCTTGTCGGGAAGATATTTATCTAATACATTTCTGCATTCATTATCTCTTAATTACGTCTACAAGGTAATTGTATGAGTATGACACTTTACTAGGACCGATAAATAGAAAATTTACGATTTAAGTACCTATTGATCAACCAATTGATAGTAAAGAGAACAATTTGTGTTATGTTGCTTCACATGTACTCTATCCAATCATAAAGTAATGACTTATTAGTGTCCAGTAGATATTGTATGCAATCTTGCAATTTTTAATTTTTTAATAAATTAAACAGGAGCACATGAATCTTTTATTTTGTTTAGCATATATCCTCTTCCCATTGCCTTATACAGAAGAATGATGAAAAATTAATTTTTCAAAATGGGAGAAAACAGGTGAATATAGTATAACCCTGTATAGTTGTTCTAAAAGAATATCATAGGTATTCAACCAAAAGTACTAAAAGTTATCGAGATATCAAAAATTTAACACCAGCAGGGACTGGTTCACAATATTGGTTCAAGTAGAAGTGATTGATGAAATATCCACTAATTAAAATTATTAAGATGAAGATGCTGCCGTGTAGGTATTTGGTATTAACTTTTATCTGACTAATGTTCATACATTTGTTTTTTTATTAAGCCTTAGACTATTTTTACAAACATAATTTTAAGTTTAAAACCTATAAATTATTTAAAATAAAAAATAAATACGTTGTCTATAATTCTGGGTACAATGCGTCCGATGAAATCCAACATAAACCATCCCTTCTAGCCATTCTAAAGTAGCCATCTTCTCCCCAAGTTTTTCCCCATGAGTTCTTCACGATCCAGTAAGGTATCGAACCTTCTCCGTAACCAACAACCAGTACTCCATGGTCAGGCATATCGTCACAATCACCATCGAAAATACCTCCGGCGTAATGTTGTATAGGTACGGAGTAAATAGAAACCGAAATAGGACCGACAGTACCTAAAATATAATAAATTACACAATAAAAGAAGATATTAAAGACGTGAATTCATCTCTAACAGCTCAATTGCGTCAAGATTTTTTAACTCTAACTTTGACTCACCTACAGCTTCTCTTAGTGCTTCATCATCAAACTCGGGAAGATTCTTATAGCCTTTAATAGAGGTCAAAACTGATTTTTCTGCTTTGGCGCTGCAATTTAGCTGGGCATTTTTATAAGGATAATCCTCTTCGGATTCTATTCCATGATCGCGGACGTAGTCAAAAGCATAGTTCGCCTCGCCTCCGAGCTCGCAGCCCCATTCATTTCCATAACTCACAGAGCAATCGATAAGTTGTTGCTCGCTTAGAGACACCCTTTTGTTGTTTTTTATAGCGATTTGGCCTTCGAGAGCACCAGTCTAGAAGCTTCGGAAATTCGATTCTGTAAGGATTATATATTTTTATAACTTACGGCGCTAAAAGCCCAGCAAGAAGAGCAGTCTTTCTGATCCTTCACTTCCATAACGGCTCCTTTTTCTCTCCAGTCGATTTCTTTCGGTACAGAACGATTGGTCGGGACGTGTAGTTCGGCAACGATTTTCGGTTTGTTGGCAATTTGTTTTTTCTGGCGAGCTGCGAATTCTTCAGTGGTCAAATCGGAAAATTGATTAATCCCCATCCAGTAGGTTGACAAACCAGCATTGTATTTTTTGTTGTGCTCTTCGATCTTCTTCAAGGTTTGTTGGAATATGTTGAAGCGCAGTTTTTCCTCGGCCAAGTTCTTGTAAACTTTCCCATGTTCGATCTAAGAAAAAATCATTTATTTCTTTATCCTGAACTAATGGAAGTTATTTAATGTTTGTAAGCAATGAAGTACTTAAACAATGGGAAGCTATATGTATGCAATATGTACAATATGTAATAATTTGTTTTACCTTAAAATTGGTCCATTGATCTTTGAGAGTTAAAGCGTTTACAGCCAAAATAACGGCAACAAAAATTATTAGTGATTTCATAATGGAGTCACTGTAATTTTCGGTTTTAAAATGTTGGTGTGTGTGTGTATTAGAAATATACAATTGCTGCAAATGAATAAAAAGCAAATTTACGATTTAAGTACCTGTCGATCCTCATAAATACGTAGCTAAATTAATTTATAAATTATCTACATTTTTGTAAAAATTTTAAATTTATGCTTTATCTCAAACAAGATAAATTAATTATAATCATCATGCCTATTTTAGGTCATAACATGACAAAAAATGTTTTATTTGCGGCATTTTTGGCGCATTTTCTGTCCTATAACTTTTAAATTCCAATAATGTATTTATTTCGTTGATATTTATTTTAAATTACAAAATTACACAATTGAGTAGATTTCACATATTCACCTTCAATGTAACTCAATCTATCAATTAAATCTTCGTTTTACAACAAAGTATAATCTGAAATATATGGCAAACGATATGGGTATTTACTTACCAATTTAATACAACCAGAGATAATGTCAAAATCAAAAAAATGTGATCGATTTCAAGCTTTTGAAAGTTTTATTGTTCTTCTCAAGTACTATCAATATTTTTATTTTCAACATTTTGTTTTTTATTATCGTCATTACTCGAGATGTGTATCTACTCATTGTGTATCAGAATTATTTTGTATATTACAGAGTTACCGCAGATTTATGGTTTCAAAATGAAATAATTTGAATAGAATAACTTTTTTCTAAGGTTGCTAAATAAAAGTAATCAGTAACATCAATGATAAAATTAAGAAGGTAATACTGGAAATGTAGGAGTAGTTTAGCCCTTTCTAAAATGTTTATAATATTCTTTGTATCACCAGAATATGACACAAATATTGGTATACCAATTTTTATTGCTCGATTAGTTTAAAAACTATTCAGGAAAATCAAAATTTTTAAAGACCTTTGTTTACAAGTAAGTCCAGCAAATTTGTTTTCCTAGGTAAATTGGTACACTCCTTATATTAATGTTGCAGTTGGATAAATAAAATACATTTATAATTTTTGTAGTTTTAATTATTTGTATATACCTAAACCTTTTCCTTGACAATTTGTATTGATATCATTATTATCAAATTAATATTTCTAAGTATATTGTGATTTCCCTGAATTGACGTAACTACCTATTTTTTATCAGCATAAACGTGCTTGTCGGGATGATATTTATCAAATACCTACATTTCTGCATTCAATATATCTCTTAATTATGTCTGCAAGGTCAATTGTATGATACTTTACGAGGATCGATTTCCTTTATTAAAGGATAAAATAAGGGTTTCTAATTATGAATTCAAAGCAATAAATATTATAAATCTAATTGTAAATATTTATTAAAATTATGTCTGTTTAGTACTTAAACGAATGACAAGATAAAATTACATTAATTTTATAACACAGGATAAGTAGCATCATCGGTAATAAAACAAAGGTCGCCTACTCTGGCAAGTCGGAAGTAACCTTCTTCTCCCCAATCTTCACCCCATGAGTTCTTGACAATCCAGTAGGGTAATGGTTCTTCGCCGTAACCAACGGCTAGTACTCCATGGTTCACTGCACCGTAACATGGGTTTTCAAATACTCCACCTTTGTAGTATTGCAAATGGTTTCCAGCATGGATGGCAACAGAAATCGGTCCAACAGAGCCTTTTTAGGTAACGAAAAAATAAATTATAATAACTTACAAGGTTGCCTAATTTCGTTTTTTTTTTCAACTTTACATGCACAAAGAGCATTTCAAACAGGTCATACTTACCAACAGCCTGTCTCAAAGATTCAATGTAATTTGGCACCTTTTTATACCCTTGGATTTTCAAAACGGTCTTCCCACTGGAAGCTTTGCACTCTAACTGCTTTTCTTGGTATGGATAGTCTTCTTCACTCACTATTCCGTTGTCTCTGACGTAATTGAATCCAGCTTCCATGGTACCACCGTGGTCGCAATCACCGTTGCCGTAGCTTCCAGAACAATCCAACAGTTGTTGTTCGCTCAAACTGATTTTTTTTTCATTTTTAATGGCGTTTTGGCCTTCAAGAGCTCCGGTCTGAAAATGTTCTGTTATGTGATTCCGTCATGTCTGATGGGTTTTACGCTGAAACGTTATTAACTAAACACTTACCGTACTGAAAGCCCAGCAGGATCCGCAAATACCCTGATCTTTGACTTCTAGAACTGCACCTTCCTTCCTCCAATCCATTTCTGTTGGTACAGAAACATTCTCCTGAACGTGGAGTTCGCCTTCGAATTTCGGTTTGCTGGCAATTTGTCTGTTCAACATGGCTTGGAATTCATCGCTTGACATGTCAGAGAATTTGTTCACTCCCATCCAATAGCTAGACAAACCCACTTCGTATTTGGCATTGTGTTCTTCGATAGTCCTCAAGTTTTGTTGGAATATTTCAAAGCGAACTGTCTCTTCGGCAATGTTTCTGTAAACTTTGCCATGCTTGACCTTAAAATTAGAACTATATTTACTATCTAATATTCTACGCAAAAAAGTAATAATATATTATATGTGTAAAAAATTAACTAGTTTATGAGTTTTTTAATTTTTTTATTACCTTAAAGTCTGCCCATTGCTCGTGAAGAGATAGAGCACCAGCAGCCAAAATAACAGCAGCAAAAACAATGATAGTTTTCATGTTAATTTAACTAAAATTTTAATAGGCATTTAAAAGTTCATTAGAATAATCCAAAAAATTTGCTCGATGAAATATTAAAATTAGATCGCTTACCTGAAAAACAAGACCCCACAATTCAACTAAAAGCTAATTATCTGCTCTATTTATATACATACATACATAGAAAATAAAGTTATCGTATCATAAAAACTGTTGAAAATTACAATCTGAAGTGGTCAGTACATTCTCAAAAAGATAAAATTATTTCAAATACATTACAAATCGAGTTTCTAAAAAATGTTTCAAAAGTATAAAATGAAATAAATAATACGAAAATTAGATTGTCAAGAACTGCAAGTAGTAGAGGTACTTGTGAAGCAACGAATAAAGTTGAATTATTTAAAAGATTCTATATTTGATTTATGAACGTATATTAACAAGTGATTTTTTTTTTAAATGTATCTCGTCTATTGTATTATTTTGGCTCCTTATAGTGTCCTTTCGTCATAATGATTTGAGTTATATCAGATTTTTGTAAATCGTGATCCAGCTCCCACTCTAGAACTTGTCCTAATACTTCAACAAAAAATTCATACATTTTTGACGACTTTCGGCGACGTTGATATTTAATTTTTTAGTTTTTTTTGGTTCGATTTTCCTTGTTAAAGGAGATAACACGGGTTGCTCAAACTGCTCAATGCAGTAAATATATAAATATATAAAAATAGTTTGAGTTTTTTTAAATTTTTAATTACCTTAAAGTCTGCCCATTTCTCGTGAAGAGACAGAGCGCCAGCGGCCAAAATAACAGCAGCAAAAACAATAATAGTTTTCATGTTGATTTAACTAAAATTTTAATAGGCTTATAAAAGTTTCTTAGAGTAATACAAAAAATTTGCTCGATGAAATATTACAATTAGGTCGCTTACCCGAAAAATAAGAAACCAACAATTGAACTAAAAGTTAATTAGTTGTTCTATTTATTTAAATAGAAAATAAAGTTATCGCCTCGCAAAAACTGTTGAAAATTTCAATCTGAAGTATTCAGTGCGTTCTCAGAAAGATAAAATTATTTCAAGTGCATTACAAATCGAATTTTAAAAAAAATGTTTGAAAAGTATAAAATCAGATAAATAATAGGCAAATTAGATAGTCAAAAACTGTAAGTACTTGTGAAACAACGAATAAAGATGAATTGTTTAAAGTTTCTATTTGATTTATAAACGTATGCATATTAACAAGAGCAAGTTTATTTGGATGTCTCTCGTCTTTTATATTATTTTGGCTCCTTATAGTGTCCTTTCGTCATAATGATTTGAGTTATATCAGATTTTTGTAAATCGTGATCCAGCTCCCACTCTAGAACTTGTCCTAATACTTCAACAAAAAATTCATAAATTTTTGACGACTTTCGGCGATGTTGATATTTAATTTTTTAGTTTTTTTTGGTCCAATTTTCCTTTTTAACAGAGATAACACGGGTTGCTAGTTTTGAAATCAAAGCACTGTATTTTTTAATTTTGAAAGTTTGTTCTAATTTTGTCTATTTAACAATTAATATAATGACAGGATAATTGCAGTTAAAATAATGACAAGATAGTTGTATACATATTAATTATACAACACATCAGGATAAGAAGCGTCATCGGAAATACCACAGAGGTTGTCCCTTCTGGCGAGTCTGAAGAAACCTTCTTCTCCCCAATCTTGACCCCATGAGTTCTTTACAATCCAGTAGGGTTGTGGGCTTTCGCCGTAACCAACGGCTAGTACTCCATGGTTTAGTTGTCCATTACATGAGTCATCCAAAATTCCACCTTGGTAATGTTGCAGACTATAACCAGCATAAATGGCAACAGAAATCGGTCCAATAGAGCCTTTTTAAATAACGAAAAAATTCATTATAATAACTTATAAGGTTGCCTAATTTCGTTGTTTCAATATTACCTATATACTCAAAGAGCATTTAAAATATGTAATACTTACCAACAGCCTGTCTCAAAGATTCTGTAGAAGGTTCCACATTCGAGAATTGACTGATTGTCAAAACGGTCTTGTCACTGGAAGCCTTGCACCTCAACTGCGTTTCTTGGTATGGGTAGTCTTCCTCACTTTCTATTCCGTTGTCTTTGACGTATTTGAATGCAGCTTCCATGCTACCACCGGTGTCGCAATCACCGTTGCCGTAGCTTCCAGAACAATCTAACAATTGTTGTTCGCTCAAACTGATTTTTTTTCCATTTTTAATGGCGTTTTGACCTTCAAGAGCTCCGGTCTGAAAATGTTCTGTTATGTGATTCTGTCATGTCTGATGCGTTTTTCGCTGAACCGTTATTAACTTAACACTTACCGTACTGAATGCCCAGCAGGATCCGCATTCACCCTGATCTTTGACTTCTAGAACTGCACCTTCCTTCCTCCAATCCACTCCTGATGGAACGGAAACATTCTCCTGAACGTGTAGTTCGCCTTCGAATTTTGGTTTGCTGGCAATTTGTTTGTTCATCATGGCTTGGAATTCATCGCTTGTCATGTCAGAGAATTTGTTCACTCCCATCCAGAAGCCAGACAAACCGGCTTCGTATTTGGCATTGTGTTCTTCGATTGTCTTCAAGTTTTGTTGGAAAATTTCAAAGCGAACTATCTCTTCGGCAATGTTTTTGTAAACTTTTCCATGCTTGACCTGAAAATTACAGCAGAATTTAATATCTAATAATCTACGCTAAAAAAATATCTAATAATATATCATTTGTGTAAAAAATTAAGCAGCTTGTGAATTTTGAATTTTTTATTACCTTAAAGTTACCCCACTGCTCGTGAAGAGACAGAGCACTAGCAGCCAAAATAACAGCAGCAAAAACAATTAAAGTTTTCATGTTGATTTAACTAAAATTTATTAGGTTTTAAAAAGTAGACATTTTTAAAATCATATTGCTTACCTGAGGAACAGAAACCACCAATTGGAGTAAACCTAATTTACTCCTCTATTTATACATAGAAAATAACGTCAAGGAATCTATTGAAAACTTAAATCTGAAGTGGTTAGTGCATTACTGGAAAGATAATTTAATTTATTTAAGTGCATTAAACATATATTTGAATTTAAAAGAAAAAAATGTTGATTAGTCTGAAATCAGATAAATAATAATGAGATTGCTAAAAACTACCCAACTACTTCAAAGATTTCTATCTTTTTTATGCAGTAGGTACTTTTGAAACAATGATGAACAAAGATTTATTTTTCTAAATATTCTAGTTAATTAATTGATATTTTATACAAAATACCACCCCGATGTTTTCTTCTCTATCCTCAGCTCCCTTTCAATTAAAAGATATTATCGCGCGGTATTAGGTCTGAAATTTTTTTCTAATACCATATCTACCTTACAATTCAATACAATACAATAAAATACCTACATACATATTATCGACATTACGAAAAAAATTAATCTTAGTATATAGTTTTGCTCCTTAAAAAAATGTAAATTATGGATTGACCACACCACTTCTTTGTCTACACCGCGTACATAATTAGTAGGTCTATGAGAGTATCAGTTTTAATTATTTTAAGGTTGTACAATGAAAAAATTGACGAATATCTAGGCATTTTTCTCCTCTAGTCAACTCAATCCATAGAGACCCAATATGTTTGAATTTGTTCTCATGTAATAATTTATTTATTACTAATCCAATTGGGATATTTGGGATGAAATTTTCACATTAGATAGGCAACTACTTTTGATGAGTCTTTTAAGACTATTCGCATCCAGCTATCAGCACCCCTTCTATTCGAAATCGTGCAAGAAATTTTACGTTATATCGGCAGGACACTGAACGTTTTATCATAATTATTTTTGTATTTCCCATTTTTTAATCTTAAATGTAGTGCTTATACTTCCTGCGTCAATAAAAAATAATGATGAAATATATCGGTATACTACATCATTAATACATCACCAGAACATTGATTGAATGAAATTATAGTAGGTGAATAAAAATTTTGATACTTAAAACTGATTAATTAGTACGAGTAAATGATAAGCGAATTGTAAGGTAAATATGGTATTAGAAAAAAATTTCAGACATAATACCGCGCGATAATATCTTTTCATTGAAAGGGAGCTGAGGATAGAGAAGAAAACATCGGGGTGGTATTATGTATAAAATATCAATTAATTAACTAGAATATTTAGAAAAATAAATCTTTGTTCATCATTGTTTCAAAAGTACCTACTGCATAAAAAAGATAGAAATCTTTGAAGTAGTTGGGTAGTTTTTAGCAATCTCATTATTATTTATCTGATTTCAAACTAATCAACATTTTTTTCTTTTAAATTCAAATGTATGTTTAATGCACTTAAATAAATTAAATTATCTCTCCGGTAATGCACCAACCACTTCAGATTTACGTTTTCAATAGATCCCTTGTAGCTAATAAGTTATAATTTATTTTCTCGTTATTTAAAAAGGCTCTGTTGGACCGATTTCTGTTGCCATTCATGCTGGTTATAGTCTGCAATATAACCAAAGTGGAATTTTGGATGACTCATGTGATGGACAACTAAACCATGGAGTACTAGCCGTTGGTTACGGCGAAAGCCCACAACCCTAATGGATTGTAAAGAACTCATGGGGTAAAGATTGGGGAGAAGAAGGTTTCTTCAGACTCGCCAGAAGGGACAACATCTGTGGTATTTCCGATGACGCTTCTTATCCTGATGTGTTGTAAAATTAATATGTATACAACTATCTTGTCATTATTTTAACTGCAATTATCCTGTCATTATATTAATTGTTAAATAGACAAAATTAGAACAAACTTTCAAAATTAAAAAATACAGTGCCTTGATTTCAAAACTAGCAACCCGTGTTATCTCTGTTAAAAAGGAAAATCGGACCAAAAAAAAACTAAAAAATTAAATATCAACGTCGCTGAAAGTCCTCAAAAATTTATGAATTATTTGTTGAAGTATTAAGACAAGTTCTAGATCGGTAAGGGTTAAAGATGGAACAATATTTACAAAAGTCTGATAAAATTTAAATCATTATGACGAAAGGACCCTATAAGCAGCCAAAATAATATGTAAGTCGAGAGACATTCAAAAAGGTGGAATTTTTGATGACTCATGTTATGGACTACTATACCATGGAGTACTAGCTTGGTACAAGTACAAGTTTGGTAAGGTGGTAAGAACTTCTGTTAACTTTAATGAAAATAATATATTAAATAGTTTTAAACATACTTAGCGATAAAACTTTTTTTTTCCTATATCAAAGCCTATATCAAAGGTTACGGTAAATCACAACAAAGATGTATTATGATAATTGAAAGATTAACAAGCCGGTAGTCAAGTGCATCAGGAACAGATACAAAAAATATATAAAAGGCAGGATATTTCCTCAGATAACCAAACACGTTCTAGGTAAGTACCTGCATTATAAATACATAAAAATTTGAAAATGTATAAAAAAAATTTAATTTTTTATTAATTGGATTTATTTTGAATTTCAGAAAAATGAAAACCTTCATCGTTTTAGCTGCTACCATTTTGGCCGTTAGCGCCTTGTCTCTACATGAACAATGGGCCGACTTTAAGGTAAAATTTTAGATTAAAGATCAAATAGTTTAGCTTATATTATTAATATTATTTATTAGGTCAAACACGGTAAATCTTACAAAAACATCGCCGAAGAGACAGCTCGTTTCGAAATCTTCCAACAGACCCTCAAGAAAATCGAAGAACACAATGCCAAATACGAAGCAGGTTTGTCGGGCTTTTGGATGGGAGTCACCAAATTCTCTGACATGACCAGCGAAGAATTCCAAGCCATGATGAACAAACAAATGTCCAGCATGCCAAAAATCGAAGGTGAACAACACGTTCCTTTTGAAGCTGAACCAGAAGAAATCGATTGGAGAAAGAAAGGTGCCGTATTAGAAGTCAAAGATCAGGGTGGTTGCGGATCCTGCTGGGCTTTCAGTACAGTAAGTGTTGAAACATTTGTATATTTTTAACTGAACACGTTATCAATTATCCGAGCACTTACTACAAAAAAGTTTATTTAAATTGTTTTTAC
Organism: Phyllotreta striolata; assembly: GCA_918026865.1. Lineage (NCBI taxonomy): Eukaryota > Metazoa > Arthropoda > Insecta > Coleoptera > Chrysomelidae > Phyllotreta > Phyllotreta striolata. The sequence goes on along the minus strand of OU900094.1, from coordinate 14,008,139 downwards.
ATTTTCATTATTTACCTACGTATTTTAGTCTGGTCAATCTAGAAAATCATTATATTTCAGAAACGGTGACTCTTAGGAAAAAAGTATTAATGTATTTTTGATAGATTACATGATCTGCAATTTTTCACTGAATTAATTGAAGACATAACTTACCTTTTTTCTAAAAATCGCGAAAAGTTCAATTGAAACCTTTGAACATGCGTAATTTTTTTTTCCACAGATCGGATCGATAAGGACTTTTTAAATTTTATTTATAATTATGTTTTAAACAATTTTACCAACTTTTAGTTTTTTGAATTTTTTTTTACTTTAACTCTTATTTTATGTTCTAATTTGACCGGACTATTTACTAATTTACAGACTGGTGGTTTGGAAGGACAGAATGCCATTAAAAATGACAAAAGGGTATCTCTTAGTGAACAACAATTAGTGGATTGCTCTAGAAATGAAATAAATGAAGGTTGCGACGGTGGTGTTATGCAAGTCGCTTTAGAATACGTCATTGAACACGGAATCGAGTCCGAAGCGTCCTACCCATACGTAGCAGATGACATGTCTTGCAGTGCCAAACCCAGTAAAACCGTTTTGAAAATTAAATCCTACAAACTTGTCAATAATAGCACTGAAGCTTTGAAGAATGCCGTTGGTAAATATAAAAAATCTGCTAACGTTGAATAACAATTTTTACAGTATGATTGGTCTTTAAGGTACCGTGGGTCCAATTTCGGTAGCTCTTCACGCTGGTGATGAATTGCAGAATTACGCAGGTGGTATTATTGACCGCAACTGCGACGGACGAATTAACCATGGTGTATTGGCTGTTGGTTACGGCGAAAGCCCACAACCCTACTGGATTATCAAGAACTCGTGGGGCGCTGACTTTGGAGAAAATGGTTACTTTAAACTCGCCAGAGCTGACAATCGCTGCGGTATTGCTAACGATTTTGCTGTTTATCCAATTTTATCCTAAAAATTATTCTCTTACGATTGATTGCAATTATAATAAATGCGTAGAATCTTTTGAATTTTATTGATTTGTTTTAACTACAATATCCTTTGTTTGTATAGGAAGTACCTATAAGGGCTAACTATAAGATTAAATAAATATAAAAATATTTACCCTATATTATGTAGGTATAAATTCAAACCTATTAATTTGGTGTCCAATCATTGAGCTGATTCGAAGAGAATAAAATTATAATAAGTTATCGACAATGCAAAAACAAAATATTCTTAGTAAATAATTCTATCCGTTGAAAAAATGTAAATCATTGAATTGTAGGGATTAAAACCCTTTAACACAAAAAATTAACCCAACGAATTCACCACCATGAAGATAGAAATGAAAAAAAAAATAAAAAAAATGCCTGCATAATTTAATGCACCTACTACTACTACTACTACTTCAGGCGAACCTTGGCCGAGACAGCTCAAGCCAAGGCTCAGGCACTGAGGCCTCTAGCGGGCCCATTGTGCCATTCCTGCTGCTTATGCATCCATGAAGCCGAGTCCCTCGATGAAGGCCTCAGTCCTTTTCAATGGATGCCTATTTGTGTCTCCAGGGGCCATAACAGGGACCCCAAAGGTTCGCCTGCGTAGCACAGCCCACTTCTGACACTCCAGAAGAACATGGTCCGATGTTTCATCAGCCATGCCACAGCCCCTGCAAAGGGGACTTTCCTCTAAACCTAGGTTATAGAGGTGTTTTCTCAGACAACAGTGCCCCGTTAGGAGTCCTGCTATCTTTTTTAACCTACTCCTTGATAGTTCCACAGCTGCCCTAGCATGTCCATCAGTCCAGCCCCTAAGAAGGAGCTTGGATTGCCCAAGACCATGCAGAGCACTCCAATAAGCGAGATGCTGATTTCTCAGCCAAACTCCCGCCTCTTTACGAATCATTTGTTTTGTAAGGCCCAGGGTCGGGCCCGGGCCACTGAAAGGAGTTGCCGTCCCCTCCACAGCCAGCGCATCCGCCCTCTCGTTGCCCTCAAAACCAGAGTGGGCCGGAATCCATTCTAGCCGCACTACATTTCGCCTCGCTAAGTCAGCAAGCCGTCCCCGACATTCAGCAGCGAGCTCAGAGTTGATGGTATACCCACTCAGGGCCCTGATTGCCGCCTGGCTGTCGGTGTATATGGTTATGTGACGGTTCACATAACCTCTGTCTAGGTTCATCTGCGCACATTCCAAGATAGCGTATACCTCAGCCTGATATGCAGATACCCCCTTGCCCAAGGGGACACAAACTTGTGTCTTTGGGTTCCTAGAGTAAATTCCCGCCCCAGCCCCATTACTGGAGCATGAGCCATCTGTGTACCAGACGATCCCATGAGGCTGTGAATTTCCCTCTCTTTCCCAGAATTCTCTATTCCGGATCTTCACCATATAGGGAGTTGAAAAGGAGTACCTGCGCAGGCAAACGTCTGCCGCTCGAGCCAAGACTGGGACATCTCCCAGGAGCCTAAGCTTCTTGACGTGCCTGCACCCTTCCTCACTTCGCACGTATCCCAAACTTTTCAAACGCAGGAGTGCCCTCCCAGCCTCGGCCTCAATCACATAGTGAAGTGGCCGAAGTCCAAGAATCACCTCCATCGCAGCAGTTGGTGTAGTCTTCATGCAGCCAGTTGCTCCCAAACTGACCACCCTTTGAAGGCGTGTCAGTTGCGTTCTAGCCGTGGCCAGGGTTACCCTCGGCCACCAGACCAGAGCCGCGTATGTGAGCATAGGCAGCATGATCACTTTATAGAACCACATGATCGTCTTTGGGGTTAGTCCCCACTTCAGACCGATGGCTCTCCTACAGGCCCAGTACGTGTTAGTCACCTTGTCTAGGCGACTATCAAGATGGGCCTTCCATGTCAGTGACTTATCCAGGATCACCCCTAGATATTTCACCTGTTCGACCACTGGAAGTGGTATTCCGCCAAGGTGCAGACCCTCCGGTCTTATACCTCTCCTTTTGGTGAAGGCAACTACCTCAGCCTTGGCAGGATTCACTGCAAGTCCGTGCTCGTTGCACCACCCCTGTACCCTATTCAGGGCCCTTTGCATTAGGTCCCTGAGGACGGTGATATGCCTTCCAACAACAAGGACAACGATATCATCGGCATACCCAATTGCTAGAAAGCCCTCACCGTTTAATAGGGATTTAATGCACCTACTTACATATTTAAATTTTTCGAAATAGTAAGAACTTCTATTAAATTTAACGAAAATAATAAATTAAATAATTCTAGACTAAGCAATAATTTCTTTTGTTCTTCTTTATAATTTTCAGATAAATAATTTAAATTTCAAGTGTTTTATCGCACCATCTAACAAAGGTTAAAATTAACAGTATAGATGTTGTTAATAAATAAAGATTAACATTAAATTGTTAATCAAGTGTACCCATAACAGATAGTGAAACATATAAAAGCCAGAATATTTCCTCACAGAAACAAACACGTTCTAGGTAAGTACATTTCAAGCATTAAATTTGAAATTTGACAAAAGATTTTTTTTATTAGTTGGATTTATTTCGAATTTCAGAAAAATGAAAACCTTCATCGTTTTAGCTGCTACCATTTTGGCCGTTAGCGCCTTGTCTCTACACGAGCAATGGGCTGACTTTAAGGTAAAAATCTAGATAAAAGATAAAATAGTTCAGCTTCTTATATTATTAATTTTATTTATTAGGTCAAACACGGTAAATCTTACAAAAACATCGCCGAAGAGACCGCTCGTTTCGAAATCTTCCAACAGACCCTCAAGAAAATCGAAGAACACAATGCCAAATACGAAGCCGGTTTGTCTAGCTTCTGGATGGGAGTCACCAAATTCTCTGATATGACCAGCGAAGAATTCCAAGCCATGATGAACAAACAAATTGCCAGCAAACCGAAAATTCAAGGCGAACCCCACGTTCAGGAGAATGTTTCCGTACCAACAGAAATCGATTGGAGACAGAAAGGCGCTGTATTGGCAGTCAAAGATCAAGGTCAATGCGGATCTTGCTGGTCTTTCAGTGCAGTAAGTTCTAAATCTCCCTTATTTCTGTTTATTTCTTTTCTGTAATACTCGTTTTATCAATTTGCGTTACTACTTTTCAATTTACAGACTGGTTCCATGGAAGGACAGAACGCTGTTAAAAATGGCAAAAAAGTAACTCTCAGCGAACAACAGCTTTTGGATTGCTCCGGAAGTTACGGCAACGGTGATTGTGATGAAGGTGGTAACATGGAATACGCTTTTCAATACGTTCGTGATCATGGAATTGAATCAGAAGCCAGTTACCCGTACGTAGCCGACAAGTTATCCTGCAGGGCATCAGAAGACAAAACCGTTTTGAGAATTCAATCATACAGAGCTGTCGAACAGAACGTAGAAGCTTTAAGAAACGCTGTTGGTAAGTACAAAGGATTTAAGCTGTTCGTTTTATATGTTCGAAGCGCAGGATTCAGTTTATTTGCTGTTTTTAAGGTTCCGTCGGTCCCATTTCCGTTGCCATTTACGCTGGAGACGCTTTGATGAATTACGCTGGTGGTATCATTGACGCCAGCTGCGATGGCGCTTTGAACCACGGTGTACTGGCCGTCGGTTACGGCGAAAGCCCGAAACCCTACTGGATTGTCAAGAACTCATGGGGTGAAGGCTGGGGAGAACAAGGTTTCTTCAAACTCGCTAGAGCAAACAACCTCTGCGGTATTGCCGACGATGCTTCTTACCCTGTTGTGTAATAAGAAAATAAAAATTGTACCTGATCGTTTATAATATAAGAATATTATTTTATACATTGACTTTTTTTATTATATTATTTAGGTATAATTGTTGCCCTTTTACCCTAAGTAACTTTTTTAATAATTCAAAAACTAAAACATTTTTTGTAACATTTAAAAACTTTCTTTAAAATATGAATCTATGGAGAGATTGGATTCGTTACTGTATTTAATAGAGCTTGAAGGCAAGCGACACCTATAGTTCACCTAATGAAGGTATTAAGGTTTTTCACAATAAATTGAACGACGCATTGATAATAAACGATGTACCAAATAGGAAATCTTCAAAGATAAAACACTTATTATAGTAATGTAAATTAATTGTTTATCGTACAATTGAACATGAGGATTGTGAACATTTTACTTTTCTCTCATTCATTATGTAAGCATCAATTTTCATAAGTTGAGCCGAACATCCTGTTTTCTAGCATAGAATTGACGAAATAAATTGTTATATTACATTTTATAAGATGTAGGTACCCTTTTTTGACTTATAGGTAAAGTAGAAGCGTAGATATAACGGAAAAATGATTTATAAGACAATAGGTTTATAACTACTCCCGGATTTATAACACCCAGTCTTTAGCCGGTTTGTGGCCGGTCGAAGTAACCGAATATTAAATTCTTCAAACTCGTCGATTCTGACACTGAAGCTTTAAGAAATGCCGTTGGTATACAGTGTTAGAAAATTTTTCGCGCATAATAGGGAAATCAATGTTAAATTCTTAGCCGGCTGAAATCCAATCTACCAGTGTACATTTCAATAGAACGTCGCGATCAATTCTAATAAATTTAATTGTTCTACTGGACCGCACGCCGCGATTTGTAGAGGTACAAAGTTATTTGTGTTAGGTATGAGGTACCTACAAAATTATTTAGAAACTACAATTAATAGGTTTTTTTGGGGATATTTCAAAAAAATGTGTGTATCGGTAGGTACAGTTTTGAAATAGCAACAAATCTTGTTAAAATAAGGAAAAATAAGGAAAAAATAATTCAATTTTCTTAAAATTACACCTCAGCTCAGTAATATGAGATGACATCTGTATGACAGGTTTGGCTATTGTTTAGCAGAAAGCGGTGGACTATTTTTTAGAGTTCTTTTATTTTCTATTTTAAAATAATCTTTAAGTTTATTTTTGGAGTATTCTTTTTATTATTTTCTTAGAATTTACTTTCTTTTTCAAGCCATTGTGGCAAAAAGACATATCTACATAATTCTATTTTATTATTAGTGATATTTTTTCAATAAATTATCGTTTAAAAATTCTCAATTCTTTGTAATCGACTCGACGTTCACCCATCCGAACCCGTTTTGATACTGTCGAAGTGTTGAAACCGTCGAAATTATTTGATTTTTAATCTAACCAAGCCAAAGCGCGGTGTGAAGTCCAGTAGAACAATTAAATTTATTAGAATTGATCGCGACGTTCTATTGAAATGTACACTGGTAGATTGGATTTCAGCCGGCTAAGAATTTAACATTGATTTCCCTATTATGGGAAATAAAAATTTTCCAACACGGTATATGAAAATATGGTAACGTTGAAGATTTTTCACAGTTTGATTCTCTTGACGCCAGCGTAGATTTGATGACCTATGAAGGTGGCATTTTTGATGACGATTGCGAGGGAAGAGTTGAGCATGTAGTACTCGCTGTTGGTTGCGGTGAAAACCCGAAACCCTACTGGATTGTCAAGAACTCATGGGGTGATGACTGGGCAGAGAAAGTTTTCTTTAGACAAGCCAGAGCTAATAATCTCTGCGGTGTTGCTAACGATTTAGCTGTTTATCCAATTTATTCCTAAAAATTATTCTCTTCCGATTGATTGCAATTATAATAAATGCGTAGAAACTTTTGAATTTGATTGATCTGTTTTAACCACAATATCCTTTATCTATCAACTAGTTCAAAGCAATTGAATTTGATCGTTGTAAGTGGTGTTTGAAAACACGTTTGCACTAAGATAGATTTTTCAAATTTATTTATCATTCATAGTCGTCAATTTCCGGTATACTTAGAATTTATTGATAAGTAATTGTCTGTAAAAATGTTGTAAATCATCTTGTCTCTAATTTTTTATCAAGATTAGAATTAATAAAGTTTTTTTTTGTTTTAAATCAAAGCATATATCAAAGGTTACGGTAAATCACAACTAAGATGTATTATGATAAATGAAAGATTAATGAAAGTGCAGCAGGAACAGATATAAAAAATATATAAAAGGGAGGATATTTCCTCAGACAACCAAACACGTTCTAGGTAAGTCTAGGTAAACCTGCATTACTTAAAAATTTGAAAATGTATATAAAAAACTTAATTATTTATTAATTGGATTTATTTTGAATTTCAGAAAAATGAAAACCTTCATCGTTTTAGCTGCTACCATTTTGGCCGTTAGCGCCTTGTCTCTACATGAACAATGGGCCGACTTTAAGGTAAAATTTTAGATTAAAGATCAAATAGTTAAGCTTCTTATATAATTAATGTTATTTACTCGTATTAGGTCAAACATGGTAAATCTTACAAAAACATCGCCGAAGAGACAGCTCGTTTCGAAATCTTCCAACAGACCCTCAAGAAAATCGAAGAACACAATGCCAAATACGAAGCAGGTTTGTCGGGCTTTTGGATGGGAGTCACCAAATTCTCTGACATGACCAGCGAAGAATTCCAAGCCATGATGAACAAACAAATGGCCAGCATGCCAAAAATCGAAGGCGAACAACACGTTCCTTTTGAAGTTGAACCAGAAGAAATCGATTGGAGGGAGAAAGGTGCCGTATTAGAAGTCAAAAATCAGGGTGGTTGCGGATCCTGCTGGGCTTTCAGTACAGTAAGTGTTGAAACATTTGTATGTTTTTAACTGAACACGTTATCAATTATCCGAGAGCTTACTACAAAAAAGTTTCTTTAAATTGTTTTTACATTTTCATTAGTTACCTACGTATTTTAGTCTGGTCAATCTAGACAATCGTTATATTTCAGAAACGGTGGCTCTTAGGAAAAAAAGTAATAATGTATTTTTGATAGATTACATGATCTGCAGTTTTTCACTGAAATAATTGAAGACATAACTTACATTTTTTCTAAAAATCGCGAAAAGCTCAATTGAAACCTTTGAACATGCGTAATTTTTTTTCCACAGATCGGATCGATAAGGACTTTTTAAATTTTATTTATAATTATGTTTTAAACAATTTTACCAACTTTTAGTTTTTTGAATTTTTTTTTACTTTAACTCTTATTTTATGTTCTAATTTGACCGGACTATTTACTAATTTACAGACTGGTGGTTTGGAAGGACAGAATGCCATTAAAAATGACAAAAGGGTATCTCTTAGTGAACAACAATTAGTGGATTGCTCTAGAAATGAAATAAATGAAGGTTGCGACGGTGGTGTTATGCAAGTCGCTTTAGAATACGTCATTGAACACGGAATCGAGTCCGAAGCGTCCTACCCATACGTAGCAGATGACATGTCTTGCAGTGCCAAACCCAGTAAAACCGTTTTGAAAATTAAATCCTACAAACTTGTCAATAATAGCACTGAAGCTTTGAAGAATGCCGTTGGTAAATATAAAAAATCTGCTAACGTTGAATAACATTTTTTACAGTATGATTGTTATTTAAGGTACCGTGGGTCCAATTTCGGTAGCTCTTCACGCTGGTGATGAATTGCAGAACTACGCAGGTGGTATTATTGACCGCAACTGCGACGGACGAATTAACCATGGTGTATTGGCTGTTGGTTACGGCGAAAGCCCACAACCCTACTGGATTATCAAGAACTCGTGGGGCGCTGACTTTGGAGAAAATGGTTACTTTAAACTCGCCAGAGCTGACAATCGCTGCGGTATTGCTAACGATTTTGCTGTTTATCCAATTTTATCCTAAAAATTATTCTCTTACGATTGATTGCAATTATAATAAATGCGTAGATTCTTTTGAATTTTATTGATTTGTTTTATCTACAATATCCTTTGTCTATCAACTAGTTCAAAGCAATTGAGTTTGATCGTTGTAAGTGGTGTTTGAAAAGACGTTTGCACTAAGGTAGATTTTTCAAATTTATTTATCAGTCATTGTCGTCAATTATAGGTTGTCTTAGAATTTATAGATAAGGAAATATTGTCTGAAAAACTTTTGTAAATCATCTTGTCTCTAATTTTTTATCAAGATTGGAAATCATTGATTGGAATTCAACTCATAAAGTTTAATTCACAGCGACATTTCTTTTTCTTGGTCATCTTGAAACTTGTTGAAATAATACTGTAATTTGTTTTAGAATATATTTGGTAAAAATAAATAATAAAAAATATAAACAATAAATTAGCAACAATGATTAAAAAAGATTGAGAATCATAATAGTAAAATTGGTACTTCAAATATTTTTTATAAAATGGGTTCATTTTAATATCATGCGATTAACCTCCCTATCTTGCAAATGATAATTTCTCTTTTTATGAAAATACTGTCAAGTGTTGATGTTATCTTAAGTCTACATACAAATTATATAAAAGACAGACATTTCTTTTCGCAGTATCAATTTTTGTTCTAGATAAGTAAGTATATTTAAAGTCAGTAATTTAAAATTCTCAAAAAAACATTTTTTCAAAATATTTTTTATTAAATGAATTTATTCCAATTTCAGAAAAATGAAAACCTTCATCGTTTTAGCTGCTACTATTTTGGCCGTTAGCGCCTTGTCTCTACATGAGCAATGGGCAGACTTTAAGGTAAAATTATTATTAAAACTCAGATAGTTTAGCTTCTTATATAATTAATGTTATTTACTCGTATTAGGTCAAACATGGTAAATCTTACAAAAACATCGCCGAAGAGACAGCTCGTTTCGAAATCTTCCAACAGACCCTCAAGAAAATCGAAGAACACAATGCCAAATACGAAGCCGGTTTGTCCAGCTTCTGGATGGGAGTCACCAAATTCTCTGACATGACCAGCGAAGAATTCCAAGCCATGATGAACAAACAAATTGCCAGCATGCCAAAAATCGAAGGCGAACAACACGTTCCTTTTGAAGCTGAACCAGAAGAAATCGATTGGAGAAAGAAAGGTGCCGTATTAGAAGTCAAAGATCAAGGTCAATGCGGATCCTGCTGGGCTTTCAGTACAGTAAGTATTGAAACATTTCTGTTTTTATTTAAACACGTTATCAATTATCCGAGTACCTACTACAAAAAAGTTTATTTAAATTGTTTCTACATTTTTGTTATTTACCCACATTTTTACAAATTTACAGACTGGTGGTTTGGAAGGACAGAATGCCATCAAAAACGGCAAAAAGGTATCTCTCAGTGAACAACAGCTTTTGGATTGCTCTGGAAGTTACGGAAATGGTGATTGTGACGAAGGTGGTGTTATGGAATACGGTTTAGAATACGTCCGTGATCACGGAATCGAGTCCGAAGCGTCTTACCCATACGTGGCAGATAAGATGTCTTGCAAGGCCAAACCCAACAAAACCGTTTTGAAAATTAAATCCTTTAAACTCGTCGAAGCTAGCACTGAAGCTTTGAAGAATGCCGTGGGTAAATATAAAAAAACCTAGTAACGTTGAATAAGAATTACAATTTGATTGTTATTTAAGGTACCGTTGGTCCAATTTCGGTAGCTCTTTACGCTGGTGAAGAATTGCAGAATTACGCAGGTGGTATTATTGACCGCAACTGCGCCGGACAAATTAACCATGGAGTATTGGCTGTTGGTTACGGCGAAAGCCCACAACCCTACTGGATTGTCAAGAACTCATGGGGCGCCGACTGGGGAGAGAATGGTTCCTTCAGACTCTCCAGAGCTAACAATCTCTGCAGTATTGCGAACGATATGGCTATTTACCCAGTTTTGCATTAAAAATGATATAAAATTAAAAATTATAACCCTATGATTGATATAGACTTTAAACTATAATAAATGCGTAATATTGTTAATTTTCATATCTACTGTTTTGCATCTACAATCCTTTACCCAGTTTAGTGACAAAGCGATTAAATTAATTCCTCATACGATGTTTGAAAATTTGCTCCTGTTTTGATTGATTTTTTAAAATTTATTCGTTGTCAATTAATAATATTTGATAAGTATCGTCTGTAAATTTCGTAAAGTTAATTGTTTGTTAATTTTGTATCATGATAAGATCATTTATCTTAACAACTCTTATTGAAATTTCATAAGTTTCATGTTATTTCAAAACTCGTAATTAGGTATTGCGAATTTAAGAAATCCAGATATTACTTATTTGAATATTAATCTATGGTAATGTGCCACTTGAAATTAGATATGCATTCTAACAACTTAATTTTTTCTGCTAAACTAGTAAAATCCTTTGATGTTTGTTTGTTTATTTGTTTGTTCATTTAGGACCCCATTTTGAGACCCCATTTTTGAGACCCAATTTTTAACTGTAAAGGCCTCTAGCTCAAAAATGGGGGCTTAAATGAAGAAAATCTATACAAATGTATACCCTTATTTTGATTTCATTTATACGATCACGAATTATTGCCATCTATATATATTCTGGACGCCCAGTGTCTGTAATAATACTTTATAAAATAATAATACTGTTTAGAAATGCACAATGTACCTAGTATTAAAACAACTTGACTAGTTAGTTGCGAAACTAACCAGGGTTCAATTTAATATCATCTGATTAATCCCACTATCTTTAATGCTTTTTTTTTTCTTTTCTTGGAAATATCGTTGAGTGTTGATTGTTGATTGTTGCTATTATCTTAACACTATGGATAATGCCTATATAAAAGTCGCATCATTTTTGCCACTGTATCAATTTTGTTCTAAATCTTTCTGGATAAGTGAGTATATTTTAAATCTATAATATTCAAAAGTTTTTGCACTATTGTTTTTAATGAATTAATTTCGAATTCCAGCAAAATGAAATCCTTCATCGTTTTAGCTGCTACCATTTTGGCCGTTAGCGCCTTGTCTCTACATGAGCAATGGGCGGACTTTAAGGTAAAATTCATTATTAAAAGTCAGATAGTTTAGCTTCTTATATTATTAATATTATTTATTAGGTCAAACACGGTAAATCTTACAAAAACATCGCCGAAGAGACCGCTCGTTTCGAAATCTTCCAACAGACCCTCAAGAAAATCGAAGAACACAATGCCAAATACGAAGCCGGTTTGTCTAGCTTCTGGATGGGAGTCACCAAATTCGCTGACATGACCAGCGAAGAATTCCAAGCCATGATGAGCAAACAAATTATCAGCATGCCAAAAATCGAAGGCGAACGCCACGTTCCTTTCGAAGTTGAACCAGAAGAAATCGATTGGAGGGAGAAAGGCGCCGTATTAGAAGTCAAAGATCAGGGTCAATGCGGATCCTGCTGGGCGTTCAGTACAGTAAGTATTGATACATTTGTTTGTCTTTAATTAAGCATATTATTCGAGTATTAGGTACAAATGAGTCGATTCAATTTTTTTGTTACATTTCCTTTACTAACTTATCTACCTACTTTCCAATTCACAGACTGGTAGTTTGGAAGGGCAAAACGCCATTATAAATGGCAAGAATATAACTCTCAGTGAACAACAATTAGTAGATTGCTCTGGAAGTTACGGCAACGGTGGTTGCAATGGTGGTGCTATGGTATACGGTTTGGAATATGTTCGTGACCACGGAATCGAGTCCGAAGACTCTTATCCATACGAAGCCAAACAGGGTGATTGCAAAGCTGATCCCAACAAAAGCGTTTTGAAAATTAAATCCTTCAAACTCGTCGATGTTAGCACTGAAGCTTTGAAGAATGCCGTTGGTAAATATTAAAAATTTAGTAAGGTTGAATAAGAATTTTTATAATTTTGTTGTGGTTTTAGGCACTGTGGGTCCAATTTCGGTAGGTCTTTCCTCTAGTGGATTGCAGAACTACGCAGGTGGTATTATTGACCAAAATTGCCAAGGACAAGTTGACCATGCAGTACTCGCTGTTGGTTATGGTGAAAGTCCACTACCCTACTGGATTATCAAGAACTCATGGGGAAAGGGCTGGGGAGAGAATGGCTTCTTTAGACTCGCCAGAGCGAACAATCTCTGCACTATTTCTAACACTATGGCTGTTTATCCAATTTTGGAATAAAATTATAACCCTACGATTGATACATCGTCGATAGGCTCTAAACTATAATAAATGCGTACTAATATTGTTAATTTTAATACTGTTTTGTATCAACAATATACCCATTACCCAGTTTGTTATCAATGCAATTGAATTAATTCCAGATACTGTATTTGAAAATTTGCTTATGTTTTGGTTGATTTTTCGAATTTATTTCTTGGATATTGTCGTCAATTATGCAATTGAATTCAATAGAATTTATATTCAATATGCAGTATTATCTGTAAATTATGTAACTTGTTTGTTAATTTTCTTTCACGAGATTACAGGATAAGATCTTTTATCACAACAACTCAAATCACAACTGATATTTCATCATATAAAGTTTTATTTTATTTCAAAATTCGTATGATTACGAATTTAAGAAAGCCAGACACCTATTTGAATATTAATGTAAATAGTAGGTATACTATATATACCAAATTGACATTATAATTAAAATTAAAATTAGAATAGTAACAACTAGATGGCTATAGTTTAATGTCATATGTATATTTGTAATAATACTTTAAAAAATAACAATTCTCTATAAAAATGTACCAAACAGTATTAAAATAACTATGTAATATGTATAATTTAAATTCACATGAAAATTAATTTCTTATCACTTAATTATAGTATTGTAAGATCCTATATGTGATATGAAAACATCAATTTTTAAAAATTGAATATTTTTTGAATAATTGAACATCCATTTTTCTATAGCATGAAATTTACAAAATAAAGTCATATAATTTTCTAATTTTGTTTGTCGTATTACATTTTTTTATGTTGATGCAAGGTGCTTCAAGTATTTTTTTTACAAAATTAGGTTTATTTTAATATCTTCAGGTTTTTCCCACTATCTTAACTGCATTTTACTCTTCATAGAAATACCGTTGAGTGTTGATATGTGCTATCATAATCCTATCCATATATAAATCCTATCCATATTTAAATATCGGGTCATTTTTGTTACTTTACAGTTTTTGTTTTAAAAATTCTCTGAATAAGTTATTTTTGTGGATATATTAAATTCTAAAAAATAGGTAAGTTTGAAATTTTCAACAGTCTTTCTATTTCTGTCTTTAATGAATTAATTTTGAATTTCAGAATAATGAAAACATTCATCGTTTTAGCTGCTACCATTTTGGCCGTTAGCGCATTATCTCTACATGAACAATGGGCGGACTTTAAGGTGAAATTCATTATTAAAACTCAGATAGTTTAGCTTCTTATATTATTAATTTTATTTATTAGGCCAAACACGGTAAATCTTACAAAAACATCGCCGAAGAGACAGCTCGTTTCGAAATCTTCCAGCAGTCCCTTAAGACAATCGAAGAACACAATGCCAAATACGAAGCCGGTTTGTCCAGCTTCTGGATGGGAGTCAACCAATTCTCTGACATGACCAGCGAAGAATTCCAAGCCATGATGAACAAACAAATGGCCAGCATGCCAAAAATCGAAGGCGAACGCCACGTTCCTTTCGAAGTTGAACCAGAAGAAATCGATTGGAGGGAGAAAGGTGCCGTATTAGAAGTCAAAGATCAGGGTCATTGCGGATCTTGCTGGGCCTTCAGTACAGTAAGTATTGATACATCTGTTTGTCCTTAACTAAACATATTATCCGAATATGTTTCCTACTTGCCAATTTACAGACTGGTGGTTTGGAAGGACAAAATGCCATCAAACACGGCAAGAATATAACTCTCAGTGAACAACAATTAGTGGATTGTTCTGCAAGATACGGCAACTATGATTGCATTGGTGGTTATATGCAATACGCTTTAGAATATGTTCGTGCCCACGGAATCGAGTCCGAAGACTCTTACCCGTACGTAGGCAAATTGACTTCTTGCAAACCCAAACCCGTTAAAAGGTTAAAAATTAAATCCTACAAACTCGTAGATGATAACACTGAAGCTTTGAAGAATGCCGTTGGTAAATATAAAAAATCTGGTAAAGTTGATTAAGAATTTCTACAGTATGATTGTTATTTAAGGTACCGTTGGTCCCATTTCGGTAGCTCTTCACGCTGGCAAAAAATTGCAGCACTACAAAGGTGGTATTTTTGACGACAGCTGCGACGGAGTTATAAACCATGGAGTATTGGCTGTTGGTTACGGTGAAAGCCCGAAACCCTTCTGGATTATCAAAAACTCATGGGGCACCAGCTGGGGAGAGGACGGTTTCTTTAGACTCGCCAGAGCGAACAATCTCTGCACGATTGCTAACCTTCTCTCAGTCTATCCAATTTTGCATTAAAAATTGTAACCTTACGATTGATGACTGATTGATGTATGACTTATAATTTAAAATAAATGAGTAATATTCTCTTAATTTTCTATAGTTTATTATTAAAGCAATTGAATTAATTCCATGTAATTGGTATTTGAAAATTTGTTTCTGTCTTGGTAGATTTTTTAAATTTATTTTTGGGTACTTTTTAATTTTTTTTTCAAGATTGATCAAGATATTATCGTAATATCCGTCGATAAATTTTCTACTATGATAGGTTTTTCCCATTTATTTGTCAGCCATTGTGGCCAATAGGTATCTAATAGATAAAAAATCGATAAAAATCATTTGTGAATTTTATAAATCAACTTGACTATTTTTTAACAAGATTTATCGTAACAACGTATCGAATCGTAATTATTTATCGTAACATCTCTCATTGAAAATACACAAAGTTTTATTGTATTCTAAAACTAATAATCATTGCGAAATGTAAAAAACCCACTTATTATTTGAATAATCTATTAGGTATTAATGTGCAATCGTTATTATAATTAAAAATACACAAAAATTTTAGTAACATGTATTCTATTTCACCATTTAAAACTGGTTAAAATAATACTGCAAATCGTTTTAGAAAGTATTTAATGAAAACAAATAACAAAAAACAATATTAACAATAAATTAGAAACAAAGTGTAATCATTAAAAAGATCGAGTTCATAAACCTGACTGTCGATTTAGCCCCAATTCCCCAAATCAATATCAAATTTGTACGGTATTTTTAGCAGTATTTAACCAACCGTGGATCACTTAATCGACAATCAAACATTTTATGCACCTCTGAGTATACAACAAAAAGTATACAATAATGTCGAATTAAAATTCCAACATATCTTATCGATGACAATTTCTCCAATTCCTACATTTTAGACGAAGTTATTTTCTCGATACCCACAACACCGTTCCCCCGCATCTTCTCGGCCTTTTTCACCCCCTGGCTGGGCACGAATTCGTGCAAATTCAAATCTCGGAATTTTCCATCGAAAACGCTGTTATATTCCGGCCTTTGAGCGACTTGTAGCGGTTTGAGCGGAGCCCCAAAGAGCGCGCTCAGCTGCCCCTTGATCTTCTCCTGTTGCTCGGGGGAGAAGTTCTCGAATCCAGTGATGAGAGGAGGCAACGATTCGCGGGGAGAAGAGTACTGGGGATAATCCACGTGCTTCCATTCTGAGTCGATCTGTTGTTGTTGTTGTTGGGGTTGTTGTTGTTGTTGATGGTGATGATTGGGTGTAGGAATTTGAACTGGTACTGATATGGGTATCATTTTGGTTTGATATTGAGCCGAGGAGGGCAGAAGGGGTTGGTTGTATGATTGTACAGCTTGAGAGGCTTCCATTGCTTGGGGTTGGTAGTATTGTTGGGGGGTCGAGTGCAAGAATTGGTATCTGAAAATTTGGGGGGTTTAATTTATAGTAGTAATGCACCTGTTATTTAAGGGTAGATTTATTGATGGTCAGTTGAAAATTGTTCTTAGATATATTACAAGTTGAATGGACTAATAGCAATTTATAATAAGTTTATTTTTTTACAGTATATTTGTTTTATCAAAAATTTTCATAAACCATAATTCCCCTTATTTATGAAGTAACTAGGTATGAAGATCCTGGTGATAGGTATAATTTGTCATTCCTATTCATTAAGATTTAATTAGTGATACATTCGGAAACGCCTCGATTAAAATCCGCCGTACCGATTAAAAGAGATTGTTCGAAATTAGTTTAGTTTTTTTTCCGTTTTTGCCGAAACGGAGATTGTAAATCTGAGATGAAAGAGAAATTTCTCAAGTACGTACACTTTTACTCTACGACGTTTTTTACCTTGACCAAGGCGAGGTGAGTGTCTTTTGAAAGGGCAAAAAATTCCTCACTTTAGATCACTTGCAATTGAAAGTGTAACGGGTCAACGACTTAACTCACTTGTACAAATAAAAGTAAAAACTTCACTACTTACATTCCTGGGAATACATTTGTCATAGCTTTTCATTATTATAATTACACTGGACAAATATATACAGGGTGAATCTCGGAAACTGTACCAAATAGACCGTAATTGTTGATTTTAAAAGAAAATGTATAAAGTACTTTACCTGGCCTGTGGATTACTGTGGAAATAATCCAGTAATTGCTGGGCGGCTCCATTTTGCCCAACACTCTGTGTTGGAAGATAAGCCGGTTGGGCGATAATAATCATAGCTGTAGGCTGGTTACTTTGCTGGGTGGTGTGCAATATCTTCTGAATCAACTGCAGTATCTGATATTGCGATTGAGGGTGCAGTTGGTTGTGCACCGGCACCTCCGAATCATGCATCTACATTAAGGTATACATTTTCGTCAAATAAAATAAATAAACTCCAGTAACATCTACTGAGGATATCACGAGAAATTTCTACTACAGTTAACTTACCAAAGGCGGTTGGAACTGCGTAGGTTGCAGAAGAACCGATTGAGAAAGGGCCGGAAAAGGTCGATTGGCATATTGTTGGTAATACGAAGGTTTGTCCGTTTGGAATTGATGGGAAATTGACTCCGGTTTAGCGGTGGTGGAAATTGCGTTTAATTTCTGCGAGAAAAGCGTCTTGGCTGTGGCCCGTTCAGTTAACGAAACGGCTATTAGCATGAGCAACTGGCGAATAAAAATTGTTGGTTATAAATTTGTATCCGTGTATTTTTTTGTTATAAATC
Source organism: Phyllotreta striolata (assembly GCA_918026865.1). NCBI lineage: Eukaryota > Metazoa > Arthropoda > Insecta > Coleoptera > Chrysomelidae > Phyllotreta > Phyllotreta striolata. The sequence goes on along the minus strand of OU900094.1, from coordinate 13,990,256 downwards.
GTCGATTAATTTTTTATGTATTCCTACCTAACAGGTTCAAACTTCAACTTCCTTTCGAAACGTTTATCTAGATGCTAGGCATCATTGAGAAGAAAGTGTTCTAGGATGATTTATTATAATTATGTCGTAATCTCGATTAATTTTAGTGTGTAGGTAATCATTTAGGTAATCGTAAAAGAAAAAGGAAATTCCATCATTCAAATTGTTTTAGGTGAAACGGAATGTGAATCTTTTTAAAACAGATTCGTATAATTTTTTATATCGAAATATTTATAGGTATACCTATTAGACGTCAAGAAATTAATTGTTCATTAAACTCGACTTTTAAATGTTGTTAAATAATTGCTCGGTAATTAATTTAGAAATTTAATCTAGTGAGTAAAATTAAAAACGTTATTTAATGAAGACACGCACTTTATTTACACGAAAGGTTTCATGTCAACATGTGTCTTATGAAATTAATTAAAGTTAAACATCAAACATTTCGCGAGTATAGAATGTAGAAAATGTAAGAGATGATTCCTTGGTAAAAATTGTGTGTAATTTTCATTAATAAATTACGTGTTGATGTTCTATAAGTCATTAAGAAATACCCAATAAGCGACGATTTTTACTATTTGGTATATCAAAATTCCGAATATTTTTTATACTTTTTTGATATTGTGGAGAATAATTATCCTCTTTTTAGAGCAATTTGTCACAGGTAAATTTCACACACGTTGGTCGAGAAAATTATTTCTTTTCCATTAATTATACTTTTTTATTTAATTGGTCGAATTTGAAAGGATTGACGCGTGAACGGATTTCAATAAAATGACTATCCTTTAATTGCAGAATCTTTCTACCACTTATTTATGTCCACTTAATAAGAAGGAAAGTAAGTAGATTGGACAATATTAACAGAGCATTTCAATGAAATTAATTACCCGCAGGTATTATCTGCTTGATATGTAGTATATACCTGCAGAAAAATGAATATTACTTGAAAGTACTTATCTGGATTAAATACATTTTTTTAGTATCTTCAGTAATAAATCAACAAAAATCATTAAAATTATTATTCCAAAAAAATATTTTTTTAAATTCAAAATTTTATTAATATGTCATCCATTTGTTATTTAGAAAAACTATTTAATTTCTCAAAAAAAATTTTTTTGAATGCTCTAATTAATTAGTAAGTACCTAATATTGTTATATTGAGAATAATGTTAAAAATTGTCTCAAAAAGGGTGATGCTTAAAAAATCTGCAATCTTATCCTTTTGAATAAACCAAAAAAATACTAAAGATAAAAATTTCATTGCTATATACTTTTACTAATTCTTTTGGAAATTGAGGGGTGTCGCTTGATTAACTCTCCCTTCATTTCAAATTTAAATAATGAAATAAATGCTATTAAAATGAGACAAATAAATCAACAAAAGTACCTACCATCAACGGTGAAATTTCCATTTCAAAACGCACTTTATTACCAGCGATCTTCGACCGAATTACTCTCACTTTATGTGGAAATGTTGCGAATGCGAGCTATTGCTATGTCGCTCTTCTATTTATAGAATGCAGAGTACCTAGGTACTCTTCGGATAGTCATCAATTCGACAGGCACAAACTATTCTACGTTCAAGTTGCTGGACAATTTTCCCCTTTCATATTTCGCGAATAAGATTTCGATTTTTAAGGAAATATTGATCAAGTCGAGCTCGCCCAGTAAGCGAAGTCTTGGGTGGATTATTATTTTCTGCGGTTGCAAAGTTTAATAAATATACAGATATTGTACTAATTATTTTATTACAAACTTTTCCTTTTTTTTTTCCAAGTCATCGGCCATCAGATTCTGGATTCTCTTCCGAATAAAACATGACAGTGGTCTCGTGGGAACCTTTGGGCAACACGTAATAACTTGTCGAGCCATTTGTTCGACGCATTCTTATCCAATCGTGCCGGTTTTGATTGGTTTTAGTCTGGTTTTGATCACGCTCCAATCTTAATCCATCCCGACGATTCTGCTGTGATTCGGGAAGACTACAAACAACGTTACCTAAGAAGCAAAATATTAGTTTTATTCTACCAAGATGTAAACTAGTCACTCAAAGTATTCCTGGCTTTGAAGAATAATGTAAGTTCTAATTGGTTTACTCACTGATGATATTTTCTAACAAAACAGTGCGAAATCGATGGGAAATTTCGCAGCGACAAATCGGACAGTTCTGCATCTTAGAGGTCCATTTGTTGATGCAATACTCGCAGAATGTGTGGGAACAATTCAGGGTTATTGGTTTTATTAGAATTTCAGAACAAATCGGACATCGGAGATCATCTTCTATATGACGATAGGAAATATTGTTCAAGGGATTTTTCTCGAATTTCATGATTGGCATTGGATTATTTGATGACTTGTTTTTTATATGTACGATCGAAGATTAGCTGTAACATTGTGTTTTTTTCTGTTTTTGTTCCATTATGGTTTCTGTATGCATACTGAAAAATTGACTTTTTTTTGAATAATGACATGCACTTACAATAAGCATACATCAAACACAATATTAAAATTCCACCAGCAAAATATCAAGAGAGTAACTATTTCGAGATGTATTTTACAATAATTAGTTTTATTAACCAATATCTATGGTTTTTATATTTGTTTATTTGTGTGTCACAATTAAAATTCAATCAAAAAATTTCCTGTCCAAATTAAACTCATACATTCAAAATTCCTGTGTTCGTCAAACGACAAAAAAAACCATTATAAATAATTTCGAAGCAACGATTACGTTTCTAAACATTCGCGATATTCTAATATTGCCGCACAAATATCGAAGGAAGAAATAGAACTGGAAGAAAAGGAAGAAACAAATCCGTGTAAAGTGACGTGTGCGCAAGTGAAAATGGACGTGTCGCGGCGAATTTTCGAGGAAAATTTACCGGAAATTTTGCCGATTTTAGCTCATGAGTCTCCTGAAGCAGGTACTTGTATAGTGCGAGTCATTAAATATACAGAAATTTCTCAACATTTTTAATTTTCTAGCAATTTTGAAAAATTCTGTCGTAACCGATTTTGACGATGCCCGTGTGAATAAAAATGAAGTGAACGTGTATCCTCACAATAACGAAAAAGAAATAATTACAAAAAGGCAATCCAGAAATGGATAGTAAGCACCTCCCATGATTTTTTATATTTTAATATTGACATTTTCATTTATATTTGTGTCCTCTTTCAGCCACCCAATCGACTGCGGGTGCCCAGAATGCCTTTACATGCCGTTGGTGCGCGAATTGGCCTCCACCAAAGAGTTTTTCTTCGTCGCCGAAGAGCCCAAGTTCGTCTACACGTTGTCGCCCTGCTCCTGTCCCAATTCGAAGAAGGCCTCGAAGATTCCGGTGGCGAAAGGGACGAAAGGCCCCTCCGGAAAGGACGATTGCATTTGCGGGGACGTGTGCAAGTGCCGGCCCTGTCCCGACGTCGACAGGCAATCGCCGAAGTCCCCCAAATCGGACCGACCCGTTAAGAAGGACACCGACTTGTCGAAGCTCTGCGACTGCGGGAAATGCGATTGCCCCATTTGCGCGAAATCAAAAGGATCTTCAAAACGTACGTATTCATCTTCCTAAAATGCCTTTATCTAAACCCGTGCAGGAAAAGTTTTAAAGCAAAGTCTCGCCTACTTGCAGCTTGTTGTTGTACGAGCGATTGCGTATGCGATCAATGCAAAATCGAAATGATGAAGAAGCAAATCGACAAATTGAAGAACGATTTGAATGATTTGAGGGGCGTTAGCGAAAAACCGGATTTGGGATATCCCGACGGGTGTACTTGCGACATCTGTAATTGTCCCCTGCCCCCCGGCGAGGACCCGCGCAGAGAACAACCCGAAGATTGTACCTGCACCATTTGCGATTGTCCCTTAGCTCCCGGAAGGGTAAGTAGCATCTTAACGATCCTTAAACCTAAAACACCCTATATACGAACGATATTTCAGGCCGGCGATATGAGCGGTTGCGAATGCCAAGATTGCTACTGTCCAAAGGGACCGAGATTCCAAAAGCCCACCATCAAACTTCCCGTGGATATGACCGGTTGCAGTTGCAATCCCTGCCTGTGTCCCGGCGGACCGTTGTCCATATTTCCCAAATGCGATTGCAAAAAGTGCGAATGCAACCCCTGCAGCGATCCGAGGCGACCCAAACCGGTGGAATGCGATTGCGATCCCTGCGAGTGCTCCCCCTGCGGCGACACCAAGAAGGAGATGAGAAAATGGGAGGTTACGTGCAAGTGCACCGATTGCCAGTAAGTAAATGCTTCGCGATTTCCAAACTCCCTCAGATACATAACTAACATTTTTCGGTTTTTTTCATACAATATCAACAAAATTCCAGGTGCTCCGGTTTGAAGTCGACCGATTGCACGTGCTTGACGTGCGTGTGCGGCAAACACCCGCCCGATTGCGAATGCCCCCAATGCGTTTGCGCTCGAGAAGAGAAACCGCCGAACTGCAAGTGCCCCGTGTGCGCTTGCGGTACCAAATTCGAGGAGATGTCGCCCGCTTGCGTATGCGACAAGTGCAAATGCGGCGGGCCCAAGCGCAAGGACGCGGAAGTTAAGAAGGTAAGACCAATTGGTCACTAATTGACCAATAATTGGTCACTAATTAGGTCAATAATGCCCGGTTGCACCAATATATCGTAGGCTATATTTTATCTAAGTCTGACTTAAATGTGTGATCTACTTAAGATTGGAATATGTTGCACCATGTTCAAAAGAGGCTACTTTTCATTTTAACTTAGATAACAACTGGCAACGTAGCAATATTGTTGAAAAACTTTAAAGGAAGGAGATGATTGTCATTTTAAGTGTCAAAATAACCTATTAGTAGTTAAGACCAGTGAAAAAAGATCAAAAGAAGAAGAAGAAGTTGTGGTTTTAACTTATCCTGTAACCTGTAACCTAAAAATTAGTACATTCATAATTCAATTTTGAATAATAATTCAAAATAATTAGTTCTTATTCGAATTTGTCGTTGTATAGGAACATCTACCACATTAATTTCTTCCTCTACATCATCTATTCCTCTACATTAACCACAATGTTTATATCTGCATTTATATCCATAATTTTACAACTATCTCGACAATTATCAAATTTTTGAGTATTTTTGAGTTTGAATTTTGTCGTAGAAGTCGTAGAAATTGACAACCTAGGATCTTTGATCGATTACTATCACAGGAAAGAGATTTTTAGTTGGTGCAACAGTATAAAATTGATTCTAGACTTAGGTCTGACTTAGAATAGGAATTCATCATAGGATGCTTTGATGGAATTGGGCATAAACATTAATGTTAGTTAAGTGTTAATTGGCTCTATGGTTTTTAGGACGAGCACGAGAAGAAACGCATGGACTTCGTGAAGAGATCGGTGAGCTCGCACGCCATCAATTGCACTTGCCCGGTGTGCCTGTGCTTCCAAAGAGCCTCGGGCGGCGCGAAAATGTGCACGTGCGAACCGCCGTGCAAGTGCAAAGAGTGCATATTCAAGGTGTTCAAATCGGACGCCCATCCGCCGGATTGCGAATGTCCCAAATGCAAGTGCAAGGAATGCCAAATGTCTTCGGGGCCGACTTGCCGCTGTCCCGAGTGCATTTGCAAGCCGTGCAAGCACATAACGGCCGGCGAGAAGAAGCGCGCTGACAACTGCAAATGCGGCGACATTTGCAGCTGCAAGGAGTGCGTGCCGAAGCCGCCGCCGCCCGCCCCCAAGGGCCCCAAAGCCAACCTGCCGAAGTCGCGCAGTTGCCATTGCTTGGAGTGCTTCTGCGACGCGTGCAACAATCCGGCCAAGAAGGGCGCGGACGCGCGACCCGTGCTGAAGATAAAGGGGGCCGAACAGAAGCCGGCGGCGAAGAAAGAGGAACCGTTTACGCCCAAAGAGGTGGAGGAGGATTTGACGTGCAAATGCGAGCCGTGCAATTGCAAGGACTGCACGTTCTTCGGCTCGAGGAATCCGAATTGCAAATGCGGGAAGACCTGCTTGTGCGTGCCGTGCGAGCCGCCGCCGGCGCCGAAGAAGAAGGACGCTGGCAGCGGCAGCGACGATGCGGCCAACAAATGCCATTGCAAAGAATGCCAATGTCCCGAGTGCGAAAAGAAGAAGAGCGCCGGCGAGACCACCTCGAGAATCCCCTGCAATTGCACCGAATGCACTTGCGCCGTTTGCGAGAAGAAAGGCGAGAAAAAAGGCGGCGACAAAAAGGAGGAAAAGAGAGACGGCCCGCCTTGCGCTTGCAAGACGTGCAAATGCCCCGAATGCGAAAGAGGCGGCGATAAGAAAGGCGGCGACAAGAAGGGCGGCGAAAAGAAGTCGCGCATCCCGTGCAATTGCACCGATTGCATTTGCGCCGTGTGCGAGAAGAAGAGCGAGAAAAAGGGCGATAAACCGGCCGCGAAGCCGGGCGATAACAAATGCGAACCCGCGTGCCCTGGCGTGGAGAAGGGAAGCGGCGGCGGCGGCGGAGGTGGAGGCGGCGGCGGCGGCGGCGGCTTCGAAGTACCCAAGCGAATGCCCTGCCAATGCAAGGAGTGCAAATGCGCCATTTGCGATAAGAAGAAAGACGCCGGCAAAGACGACCCGTGCGGCGGATTAGCATTGAGAGGTGGAAGCGGCGGATTGTGCCTGTTACCTAAATTAAAAGAGAGCGAACCGCCGCCGTTCGAACCACCGATTAGAATACCCTGTACCTGCAACCCCTGCAAATGCGTGATGTGCAACAAAATGGGCGGTAAGAAGGAGAGCGCCGTCAGCGCCAATCCCATTACCAATTCGGCGGAAATTCAAGTGCAATGCAAAACTCAATCTACCTCTAGCATTCTACCAATGTATTCCTGCGCCTCTTGTACCAGCGATACCTCACTGAACGGCAAGGAGTGCAGTTGCTCTTTGTGCGCGGAAAAACTGAGCGGAATCCACACTAAAGTCGGAGACGTTAGGAGCACTCACAACGTTAACATTGGAGTCACATTGAGCACACACAGCAAATCCACCAGCTGCGTTTGCACCACCACCAAGAACGCCAAAGTCGGTGAATCCGAGAACAGATTCGGCGCCTGCAGGAGCGTGGAATTGAACGTATTAAATTTCGCCGACATGGACAATACCACTCTAGTCAAAAATATCGTCGACAGATCGAAAGAGAGCGTGTTTTGCAAGAACCAAATGCACGAAATCCAATCGGTGTTGAGCAACATCAAGAGCGTGTGCAGCGAGGTGGAGGAGAAGGCGAAGAAAACGTCGTTGATCAAGCAAGCTTCGACGTTCGGCCAGACGATGTCCGGATTGAAGTTGGCGCTGAACAATCTGCAGGAGAAGTGCAAAGCGAAGGACTTGCTGATCGAAGCGATGACCGGCGAGCTGCGAAACCGCACCAACAGCATATCGTTTTTGCAGGTGTTGGATAACTTCATTTCGGGCGAAGTGCCCGACTACGATAAGAGCAACGACGTGGTGAAGACGTTCGACGAGCGGAAATCGAAGGCGGCGGAGAACGAGCGGATTATGAGGAAGAAGAAGAGCAGCAAAACGTGCAAGTGCGGCAAAATGCACAGGGACAAGGACTACAAGATGGTCGATTTGAAGGAGTTCGAGATCATCGATATCAGCAGGGTGACCGATGATTGTGTGATCGTTAAGTGGAATCCCCCTAAAAGCGATTTGGTTACCGGTTACGATATTTTTATTAATGGTGTGAACAAATCGAAGGTGATGAGCGGCGGAAGGACGACGGCAATGATACATTCTATCGATTTGTCCAAAACTATACAAATTACTATTTATGCTGTGACGAAGTGCGGGATATGCGAGCCCCCTGCTATTGCTATTTATCAAATTTGATTTACGATTTACTACACAGTTTCATACTGAAAATCTATGGACGATGAGGAGTTGTGAGTTTTATTGGTCTTTTTTTTCGTTATTTGAAGCAAATTTTATGTTCATATTCACTTGCCCTACGTTTAATATATTTTTTTGTAGAGTTGTTTTTTTTTTGTTTTGAATTTTTAAGTGTACTATATCAATTATTTGAATAGTGAAGAATTGGGGTGACAAACGTTAGTAACTTGTGATTTTACAGTTTTTGATTTAACTTCTTTAACAAACTTTACACGATTTGCACAAGAATTACTAAAAATGGGTGAAAGATCCACAATAATGAATCTCTATTGTCCACAATAGCTCGAGCCTAATTCACGATAGTTCCAATTAATTAGCTATGTCAATAAAAAGTAAATTTACATTTACAGTTAGTTACTTGAAGAAGAACATGGTAAAGGAGGTCGTCGTTCCTTATGCGATACACATCGGTTTAAGTTCATGGTCGTTTAAGATTTCACATAACTGGCTGGTTTTTCGTTGCATCAAGCGGTGTTATTTTGTAAATAAAATAAAAAAGTGCCTTTTGAATAACTGCGTACCTACCTATCAGATGCTTATGTAGGTGTCTTTAGTAAGAGGTACTATGAGTGAAATAGTTTTGTGGTTGGTGTTTATACTTACAGCATTTAGTAGCGTACAAACAGCTAAATATGTGCCAAATTGGAAAAAACAAGTATGTAATCATTGAAGTATAATTTAAAATTTTATAGTTTGATTTTGTCGTGAATTGTGAACGAAATTTCAGGCGTGCGAATTGCCAACTTCTCGAAAATCCCATTACATTTGCACGGACGATGGTGAGGTGAAGTGCCTTCCAGGCTGGACCGGCGATCTTTGCGACGTTCCCATTTGCCGGGCCGGTTGCGATCCCATGCAAGGCTATTGCACCCAACCGGGACAATGCACGTGCAAACTGGGTTATTACGGAGAAAAGTGCGACAAATGTATCACATTGCCCGGTTGTCAGCACGGCTATTGCAACACCAGTTTCGAATGCAACTGCAAACCTGGTTGGGATGGAATCTTTTGTAGCGAACGTAAGTGCTATTAGATCGTGCTCTATTAAAGAAATTGGGGTTTTTTATTGGGATATTGATTTGATTGCAGCAATATGTAGAAATGATTGTAGTGGGACAAGAGGATATTGTGATGTACCAGGAGAGTGTAAATGTCGCTTGGGTTGGTCCGGAAAAACTTGTAAGGAATGCCAAGTTCTTCCTGGATGCGTGCACGGTTATTGCAATAAACCACTGGAATGCAAATGTTTACCGGGATATACAGGAATTCTCTGTCAAATACGTTAGTATTTAATTATGTGTACAGAGTGTCTTAGCGAAAATAAAATATTTACGTGCACTCATACTCATAAATTTTTTCAGCTATTTGTTCACAATCGTGCCATAAAGAGAGAGGGTATTGTTTGAAGCCAGGAAAGTGTAGGTATGTAGAAAAAAGATCTGTAACTCGTTTTATCTCTATTACTCGTTTTAATATGTATGAAAATATTGTATGTTTCAGATGTAAAGTTGGTTGGTGGGGAAACAACTGCGAGAAATGCTACCCATATCCAGGATGTGAACATGGTTTTTGCAGGAGACCATGGGAGTGCAATTGTGAAAAAGGATGGGGCGGTATGCTGTGTAATGAAAGTAAGTAATGTTTTTATAGTTAATTACTGCACATGCAATTCATACTATGTATATTACAGAGTTGAATTACTGCGAGAACAACCCAGATATTTGTCAAAATGGTTCTAAATGTATATCACTGACGAGAGAAGATGGAAATTACAGGTGTTTGTGCAGAGAAGGAACGTTTGGTGTGAATTGCGAAAAATCCAAATTTAACATGACCGCAGGCAAACCGACGTTTAAACCGACTGTTAAAACAACGACTGTGGTTACAACTATCGAATATGTAAATTTTACTAATGAAATCATCACCTCGACTCCTTCAGTGGATAATCAAGAAAATGAAACTGAGAACAAAACCGAGAAAACTCCCTCAAAATTATAATTAAATAAGTACGTTGATTATCCACTGACTTAACAAAGAGTTTAAAAGGGAGTTTTATAAAGAAGTGTTGAATGAGCAATCCTGAATTATTTTAGGTTGGTTGACCCTGTCGATGTATGCAACACTTTAAACATGTTTTAAACCAAAATTCAGGTTAAGCTGTGTAATATAAATGAAATTAATTTTTTGTATCGTCTATAATATTAGTTATTTATTGGTAACATAATAATAACTTGTTGTTAATATATTATTTACAATTTGATGTTGATTTTTTGTGGTAACAATAAATAGATAAATTTACTAATTTTTTAATTGTTTAAATTTAATTTTGTTTGAGTAGATTATAAACTTTATGTAACCAGTAAAACAGGTAGGTAAATCGAGGAGTGGCTGTAGAATTACCTTGTTAAAGTTATCAATAAAAAAGGAGAAATGGAAAATGACATCTGACAGTGACATTTTTTGACATTTAAAAGACAAACTGTGACACGATAAAACAGGAAGGAAGACTTAATTAAATCAATTTTCTACCAATTTGTAAAAATGACCGATTTTAAAAGTATGAAATCTAAATAGTTTTAAACACTCCTTCTAATTTTGCATTGCTTTTTCAGAGGATTTGGAAAAATTGAAACAATACAGGGAAAATAACGATAGAAATAGTAGAGAAGTAGTGCAGATATGGATAAAGTCGTTGCAACCACACAAGGATAAACTTGGGAAAGAAAGTAATTAATTCGTATACTTCTTGCACCCAATTTCTAACCGGAATTATTTTTCAGAGCACGTAATTTTAGAACAAGTTTGTATAGCTGCACTGGATACATTTAACTTAAATATCGCGGAATCCTGCATAAAAGAGCTCTACGTCGAATTCCCGAACAGTTGCAGGGTTCAGATATTGGAATCTATGTTAAACGAAGCCAACGACAACCATTCCAATGCACTCATCATACTAAACAATGTCATTAAGCAAGACCCCACCAACAGTTCCGCTCGAAAAAGGAAAATCGCCATTTGCAAAGCTTTCGTCAAGAACTCCGATGCAATCAAAGAGCTGACGGACTACTTGAAAGTGTAATAATCGATAAAAATCACTTGTAAATAAGTATTTATATTCGTATATGTTTTAGTTACATGGCGGATATAGAGGCATGGCAAGAGCTCAGCGAATTGTATATTAGCGAATTCGATTATGGCAAAGCCGCCTTTTGTGTCGAGGAATTAATCCTGCACAATCCCCATAATCATTTACTGCACCAAAGATACGCCGATATAAAGTACAGTCAAGGTGGATTAGAAAACATAGAAATAGCCAGAACTTACTACTACCAATCACTCAAACTGAATCCCAGAAATATGAGGGCCTTGTATGGAATATACTTGGTAAATTGGATAATACCCTGTTAAGTATGAACGTATAAACGAAACTATTTATTTGTTTAGACGACATCTGCAATGTTGAATACTCAGAAGCTGGTGTCCGGCAAGAAAAAGGATTCGGCTCAGAAAATCCTCGAGTGGGTGCTCAAGGAAATCAAACAGAAGTATTCCGAAAAAAGCGCCATCGAGGATATAAAACAGTCTCTAGCAGCATTAGAAATTTAGTATTTCAATTCACGTTCCATTCTAGTTAAATTTAATTAAAGTTTTTATGAATGTTGTGAATTTGTGAATCATTTAGACCGGGTAAATATACGTTTGTTTCGTTTAATGCGTTATTCTACATCCTTATCATCTACGGGTATACTCGACAAATTGTGTTTTAAGCTGCTTATTTGACTAGTGACGTTCTTTAGGGATTCCATAACGACCGAATGGTATTTCTCTTGTTGCGCTTTAATTTCGGTCAGTAATTGAATTTTGATTCGGTCTAAAGAGAGGTTGTGTTTAGTTTGGAATTCCATCGAGCCGTTGCGGGTTTCCCCGACGTCCGCCTCGTCTTTTTCGTCGTCTTTATTCTCGCTTTCTATGATTTCTCCGACGTCCATTTCCAGTTTAGCGTCTTGCAGTTTGTTGTCTTGGAACCACTTGTGCATGTACTCGAAATAGGGCCACGTTATGTTCTGCGAGGACTCGCCCCTGGCCAATTGCTTGTAACGTTGCACTAAATTCTGCCAGCATTTGCTCAATTGGTCTATCGAATACTTGCCCTGGCATTGCAGGAGGGACTGGATTATCCTGGCAAACAGAATTGGTTAATAGATGTATGAATTACGAGTAGTTTACGTACATCCAACCGTCTCTCGCTGTGTATTTTCTTCCGGTGAATAAATGCCTATGTCTATATCGCAATTCTATAAGCTTCTTCATGAAGGATTGACGCTCTTCTGGAAAATTTATGATTCGTTAAACGTGGGGTTGTCGGTTGAGGTTTTAAATTACCGTTGATAATCGATTGATTCAACGAAGAATCGACGAATTTCCCGTTTAAATCCGACTCGGTTTCTTTACCGAAAGCCCTGTCCATTTGCTCGAAATAAGGCCACGTTATCGTTTCGGGATTCAAAGTGGTGTTTTTTATTTGCTGTAAAAAACGAATTTTAAATTACCTAAACCGCTTGAAACAAGCAACGACTCGTACCCTATATCTAGTCATCAAGTTCATCCATTTCTTCTTGATCTTAGCGATGGAAATGTACTCGGGAGCGCCGGATTCCTTCAGTTCCTCGAACACTAATCTGCCGATCGGGAAATCGCGGTTAAAAATCGGTTTAATAATGCGCAAATGATTTACCTCCAGCCTTCCGACGCGGAATTCCGTCGACGAGTGAACAATTTCGAGTACTTCATTCTCAAGTTGATTAGCACTTGCACCCACAAAGGGTCGACTACAAACAAAAGTTTTCTATCTCAAACGCGAGATTCGAATCTGAAATGTTTACTTACACTTGGTGCATTTTGAAGCGTACAATTCTTGCACACTTGAAGGTACAGTTACAGATACCACAGACTCTTGACTTTCCATTTTAGACTTAGGAATAAGTCACAGTAAACAAACTTCAACTTTTCTAAATAAGTACTAAACGGACTACTAGATTCTCTCGAAGTTCTATACAGGGCGCTTTATATTCGAACAATAACAAGCAAGTTTTCAAAACACATAATTTTATTTTCAATTATAAATATGTATAAGCAAATTACTATAATGTAGGTATTGTGAGAATATTTATGAAGCAAGTTTATTTATGTTTGTCGTCAGACTTATCATCTTTCTTCTTATCCTTGAGGCTTCCCACGGCTTGTCGAATCGCCTCCGACTGGGGATCGACACCGGGCAGATTTTCCAGCACGCTTTGCAGAAAAGCCGGATCGTTCATCACTTCGGAATAATCATCATCAGCCTCCACTTCCATGGGCTCATCCTTAGCCGGGCCCTCCTGCGCGTCCTGCATGGACATTTGCATAGCAAAAGCGATCTGCTCCTCCTCCGTCATGTTGGCGAAGTCCACCCCAGCCCGGGGCACGTTCAGGCTCTGGTCGTCCCCTTGCTCCATCGACATGGCCAAGGCCCTTTCCAGCAGGGCTTCCTCGTTGGGCTCCTCTTTGATCGTATCGGACTTGGCCCGAGCCTCGGTGCTGGAAGCGTCTTTGGCCCGGCGGGCCTCGTCCTCCTGGCGTTGCCGCTGCTCCTCCATGGACACGCGCAGGGCGAGCGCCAGCTCCGGGTCCTCGTTGGGGTCCACGCCGAATTCGAAGCCGGAGCCTCCGATGCCCGGGGCGCCGCTGCCGTCCTCGCCTTGGATGATAGGGGAAGATATCAAAGCGTCGGACAAATGGGGCCCGGGCGGGACAGTTACTAAATGGCTGCTGGTGCCGTCTTTGCCGTTTAGAGTGTTGATGAACGTCGTGAGTACATCCGCATTGGGGCTGTCTTCCCCGAAACTGATTATGTCTACGTTGACTTTTTCTTTTTTCAGTTTTTTCGCTAATTTCGCTAGTTCTTTGTCTTCGTTGATTACGGGACTGCCGACGAAGGCTACGATTCGCATTTTGTGGTTCTTACCCTGGCGGTGTTTTAGGGCTAAATGGGCGATTCTAATGCCAGTGTAGAGATTGATTTCGCCTTGGGGTTGGACCTGGTGCAATTTGGATAAAATGCGGCCTACGTCGCTCGTTAAAGTAGCTAGTACTTCTACTTTCGCTAGTGTTAGTAATCCGACGTTGTTTTCTGGATTAGACCTGGTTTTGGAGTGGCATACCAAGTTTACGGCGTCTTGTTGTGCTTGCAGTCTGCTAGGGAGAAAATCGCCGTTTCTCATATAGTCGCTGTTGTCTACGCATATCATAGTACTTTCGAGCACCATGGCTAAAAATTATTTGTTTGTTTTGTACGAAAAACAATTTGAAAGCGTTCGCAAATTTACAGATGAAATGACTAGCACTTTCTAACTTTTCTCACACAAAGCACAAAACATCAACTGGCAGTGACAAATGACAATTGTGTCATAATATACTAATTATATCTTTGATAAAAAGAAGAATTTTTTTTAATAATAATTATTGTAATTTAATAGTTGTATAATATCCTGATAATTAACATTAATAAACAATAAATGACGTAAATTTTACAAATCGGATTGAATTTTTTAATTCGTTGTAACCAGTTTGCTGGCATGTGAAGGGCCACGGTAGAAGTTAAATTTAGTTGCAACTACAGTTACAACGAGCACAATGAACGAAATTTTAAATAAATATAGATTTCTAAAAACAATATATTATACACAGTTCTTATGTTAGTGCTTCACTGTTTACGGGTATTTATGGCTCAAGTGATTTCCATTCAATTACAACGTAAGTATAACATATTCATATTAGTTCACATGTACATTAGTTTAAGTATAGGTAGTTGCCTATCAACCTGTATTCAAGTAGATAACTGTGAATATTTGGGTTTTTACTTTTTTGTTAATTGCTACGCACATAATCAGAAAAGATTATTCAACTATTTACTCTGAGAATACTGGAGAAATACTAAACGTAGACAGTTGAATTATATAAACATGCAATTCTTTTCTTAAAAAAATAATTGCTCAACAATTGGTTTTGTTTTAATAAATCCTTAGTAGATTTTTTTGCTTACCGGCAATTTGATAAAATATTCGTAAATTCACAACAGACTATTAAGTAAATAATTTCTGGCATTGATTTTTGTACTTTTGCGAAGCAAATCAAAGGTTGTTTCACGATTAAATAATTAATCATTTTTAATTTCCTCAGTATGTACACGAAATTTAAATCCTTCCGTAACTATATACAGTCGATATTGCAATAAAATATAAATGTGCAGTAAATGATTTCAATTTATATGTGCGTGTGCACTTCGATGGCATTTGCATGTACAAATATATTTTTGTTAGTTATCAATTTTTAAAAATAAGTACGTTATTTAATTAATTGAGATAGGACCTATCAATTTTCATCACATCACATCAAGATAATATTTTTTCTAAAAATATTTTAAATAGAATAGATTTTATGTTTATAGTATAAAGGTGTTTTTTATTTATAGGTATATTATGGAACGAATAAGGTGAGTTTTATAAAAAATTTAAAAATAATTTAGTACACATAAGTGCAAATTTGTACTCAAATTTGGTCTATGGGTGCAATAAAGGCAATTAGTAAAGGAAAAAGAAAGATCGAGCGGCATTGTGAGATTGCAACTTTCTCCCTCTAACCATTGTTATTTAAATAATCTTTATTTGTTCCACTCATAGAATTGACCATATTGCAAACAAATTTGCACTTACCTATAGGAATAATATTTTCTTGTATATTATAGTAAATGATTTCCAATTTCACTGCTTCAGTTAAGTGCACATTATTCAAATTAATTTAGAAAAATTTGCGCTTTTGAGATTAAAGGCAATCGCTTAAATTTAGTGATAAAAGGCATTCAACAAGCATTCACAGCTTCCGAACGTGATACATATTATAATGAATCTGGTTGATAATAATACAATATGATATTATGTGATTTGTTAGTTTTCCCCTACGCAGTTTCTCATTTTATGTAGTTAACTCGTTAATAATAATTTTCAAGTCAATACGAAAAAAATCACAAGTACCAACTAATAAAATAAATAATTTACCTATAATGATCGAATAGAGACAAATATCAATCACTTTGACAAAGTGCAAGGTTAACGTCAAAAAAATGAAGTCTGGAAATAAAAGTAACACATAAATTTTAGCGATGAAACTCCATCGACACGGTTTTTCAGCTATCATTTTGAAAATAACGAATTATCCGCGATATCCAATTTTAAAGTACAAGTTCGATTAGAATTAATAACTAAATGATAATACACGTTTTATAAACGGGACTTTCTTACAAATACATAACAGTTTCGAACGGTTATCTTGGTGATAATGTAATAAAGTACATGTTACTGAATTCAAAGTGCCGTTACAGTGTAAAATATGTCAAGCACGCTCAGGTATTTTCTTTTGCTTTCTTAAAAGGGTCAAATGACCTTGATGGTAGGAATATGTGTAAAAGTATATGCATCGAGGTATTATCTAATGCATCTCATAGAATTCATCAAGGAATCTTTACTCTATGTATCACTTAATTGATAACAAATTTAAAGGAGTTTGTATATGTAAAACGTAAAAATAATAATTAAGTATGAAGATCGGGGTAAATAAAAAAAACATGTTTTACACGTTCCTTTAAATTTATTTAATTCACCGTTTATTAGCGATTTTATTGACTAATTATTTCTCAATTAGGTACTCGAAATTATCTTTTATCTGCCATTAAAAGTTAATATAAAATTTCACCGGGTTTATCAATACCCTTGAAGAGTCTCGAGATTTACATATTAATGACCTTCCATGTTATAAAATTAATATGTCTGGATGTAAGCGCTATTATTGATAAATTAGTTATATTAGGATTCACAAACACAGTGTGTTTATTGTAATTTATTCAGAAACTTCCGATGGAAATTGGAAATTGGACTTTTTACCATGAACCCTCTCTTTATTCCGATAAAAAATATAAAGCGATTGACTTAAAAAAATATGATAATTAGTCTTTTATTTACTTTTTACTATCTAATTTACAACTATGAACGTTTTCAGTATCGAATACGGCTGGTTCTTCAGCGCTGTCTACAGTGTAATATCTGCTGGTGCTTTCTGTTTCGACGTCCTCACATTTCCCATCTACTTAATTCTCCAAAACCCAATCAGACGACTCCAGTTATCCAAATCGCAAAGAGTAAGTCCCAGTAGCAACGCCGCCAATAAAAAAACTAATATTTCATAAATTTAGGCCGATATAATCGACAGAAAACATGACTACATCACGCTCAAAACCACCAAGAAGCCTTCCAAAGCGCACGACGAAATCGACGAGAACAACATCGAAACCATGGCCGAACTCTCCGACTACATCACCAAGAAACAGCGCGAGAAAAGATGCCTGGGCACCAGGCAGATACTCGGCGAAGAGGACGAGCAACAGTCCAACGGCAGGGTGTTCAAAAAGGTACCAAACAGTACACCAAACCCACGCCTATTCCCTCGAAATCAAGACCGAAATCCTTTCAGTTCAACTTAGGAGAGTACACGTGGTTGACGTTCACCGACGTCGACCGATTGGCCACCCAATTCGGCCGGGGCCTCCGACAGTTCGTCGTCAAACCCAAGCAGCCCATCGCCATTTTGGCGGAGACGCGCGCCAAGTGGATGGTGGCCGCCCAGGCGGCTTTCAAGCACAGCATTCCTCTCGTCACCATCTACGTGACCCTCGGCGACGAGGCCATCGCGCACGCCATCAACGAGACCGAAGTCGAGGTCATCATCACCAGCTTCGCCCTCTTGCCGAAATTCAAGAACATCCTCAACATGACGCCCAACGTGAAGACCCTCATCTACATGGAGGACCAGCTGGAGAAGCTGGAGAACGCGAGCGGCTACAAGGAGGACGTGACCATTGTAGCTTTCGACGACGTTATTCAAGATGCTACGGATGTAGGTAAGTTCCACCGTCAATTAATCGCTTCTAAGTTTAGTAATTGTGGTGTAAATCTAGAGGAATTGAGGCCGGGTCCCGAAGATACGGCGATCATCATGTACACCAGCGGCTCGACGGGGATACCCAAAGGAGTGAAACTGCTGCACAAGAACATGGTGGCCTCGGTGAAGGCTTTCATGGACTGCACGCCGATGTACGAGAACGAAATCGTATTGGGCTATTTGCCTCTGGCGCACGTTTTCGAGCTGATCGTGGAAGTGGGCATGATGTTCCTGGGCATGAAGATCGGCTATTCCAGCGCCCTGACGATGATAGACACCGCGAGCAAAATCAAACGAGGCACCAAAGGGGACGCCACCGAGTTGAAACCCACGTTTATGTGCAGCGTTCCGTTGATATTAGATAGAATATCCAAAGCTATAAGGGAGAAGGTGAACAACAGCAATCCGGTGAAGAAGATGCTGTTCGATTTCGGGTATAATTACAAGAGCAGATGGTTGAGATGGGGTTTCCAAACGCCGTTGGTCGATTTGTAAGGGTTGAGGTTTTTAGTTGTGTACGCTCGGAGTATAATGTTCGCACGCTTTTAGGGTCGTATTTCGAGCTACGAAGAACATTTTAGGCGGGGATCTGCACCTGATGGCCGTCGGCGGGGCGCCGCTGACCGGGGAAACCCACGAATTGATTAGGGTGTGCTTGGGGGTGGACGCTTTGCAGGGGTACGGGCTCACCGAGACGTGCGCTTGTGCGGCCAATCAAGACGGTGAGGAGTCATTCAACTGGAAAATGTTCGAAAGAAATTAAATGTAATTTGTATGTTTAGCCTACGACATGGAGTACGAGCGTGTAGGTCCTCCCATGACGATGGCTTTGGTGAGAATAGCGAATTGGGAGGAAGGGAATTACTTCGTAACGGACAAGCCGAATCCTAGAGGGGAAATTATAATCGGAGGTGATATGGTGAGTCCCGGTTACTTCAAAAACGAGGAGAAAACTAAGGAGGAGTTTTTCGAACATGACGGTATTTGGTGGTTTAGAACGGGTGACATCGGGGAAGTCCATAAGGACGGATCTATTAAAATCATCGGTAAACATAAAACAATATTTCAATAACATGTGACAAGTGCTGAATATTTTGTAGATCGCAAGAAAGACATTGTGAAATTGCAAGCGGGAGAGTACGTATCGTTGGGGAAGATAGAGGCCCTGCTAGTTACCAATAGATTAATTGATAACATTTGCGTGTATGCGGACTCGACGAAATCGTATTGTGTAGCGTTAATTGTAGCCAATCAGGAGAATTTAATTAAACTAGCTAGCGAAAGACTGAACAAAAGTGGAAGTTTCGAAGAACTTTGCGATGATCCGGAAGTTATAAAGGCTTTATTGAAAGCTATTACAGAACATGGCACCAAAGGTATCCGTCTTTTATATCGATAACTATATTCTTAATATCAATATTAATGTTTTAGTGAAACTTCAAAGATTTGAAATACCTGAAAAAATAAAATTAGTAAAGGATGTTTGGGTGCCGGAGACCGGTTTAGTGACTGCGACATTCAAGTTGAAGAGAAAAGAAATTCAAAAATATTACGCAGACGTTTTACAGGAATTATACAGATAATTACCGTAATTTAATAAGTGTAATAAACTAGTAACTAATAGCAAAATTTAATTATTGAACCTATTAATTGAACGCGCCCCCAGTAAAATAAGAACGAGAAACATAGAAGCAAAATGGAAACTGAAGAATTTAGAGTAAAACATTCATGGAATAAATAAATTTAGTGTAAATGATTATTTAGTAAATCCTCAAAATTATTATTTCCTGATTATAGGCAACCAGTTTAACAAGTCAATTTGGTGTTTTAAGTTATGTTGGCTATTCTGTATAACAGTGAAATAAAATGTTGGCAATCCTGCTTTTTGACGTTTGCGGTGTAAACGTATGCCTACGTGTAATGTGCTTTGGCAATTCGTGTCATTTTTCGTGAGTTCCTTTGAAAACAGTACAGTAATTTACGTGTTTGGTAGATGAAGAACACATCTGCTACAATAAATACTCTATTTTTGAATTAGTTCGTTTGTAGTTTTTATAGTATCCAATTAAGATGGTAAGTCCTACATCTTCTTTAAACTTTTCTGTGAATAATTCTTTGATTTTGTCCAAAAAGCCTGCTTCTCCGAGTTCTACAAATGTCGGTTCTGGTGGAAGGTCCCCTTCGAAAGCTGTTGCTCCTCGGTCCTCCATGGGCAGTGGAAGCGTAAGGCAAAGAAAAACAACAACGACTACGACCACAGCTAGAAGGAACACAGGTGCAGGTACTGGTGGAATGTGGCGTTTTTACACAGACGATTCTCCTGGAATTAAAGTGTAAGTACAATATTGTCGCACTACAGGTTAAGGGGGATCAGGATAAAAATTTGGAGGGTCTAAAATTGTCTTGAAGATTCTAGAAGCCTCTTTTTAGGTTGAATATAACATTTAATTTTGTGTAATTTCAGAGGTCCAGTTCCAGTTTTAGTGATGTCGCTTCTCTTCATTGCCTCCGTCTTCATGCTGCACATCTGGGGAAAATACAGCAGAAGCAGCTCGTAGATGAACGCCGATAATTCATCATTCCATCGACCACTTATTTAATGCATTTTTTGAATTGTACATTTTTTATATTGTTATAAGTATAAAAATTTGTTTTTGATTTATATTTCTTATATACTACTTTAAAAATACATCCATTTTCAATATAATTTTTTATTTATAAAATTGTCCACGTTCAAGCAATCGTATTTGATAGGTATTGTAATGATTTGTATAGGAATTGTTTACTAATAATTGAATACATACAAAAGAAAGTTTATTTAAATTACAACTTACGAAAATAGTTACAAAAAGAAAATGAATGCTTATTTTTTCTTCTCGTCCTTCTTCGCCTCCTTTTCTTTGTCAGTTTTTTCCTTATCTTTGTCTTTGCTATCCTTATCCTTGTCCTTCTTCTCTTCCTTTTTGCCTTCTTCTGCGTCTCTGTTGGTGAGTTTGTTGTTGATTAGATTGTGCAATGCGACGATAGATCGAACGAGAGCTGCTAAATAAACTACAAGCATTTGATCGTTGTTTTTAACATAAAACGAATTGTTGAATGCATCTTGGTTTATATCGGGCAACAAATTGAAAATGTCTTGCAATTGATAGATGATCTGATGATTAATGGGCAGTTTGGTATCGCCCACTTGCATCAAATAGTCTCTTATGTCTCTCAATTGCAAATGCAACCCTTTCAGGCCTAATAACTGATTGGTGATCCTCTGAGATAAAGTGCCCACTGTAGTGTCTTTGATATCTCTTAATAAATGTTCTACGCCGACTTCCTCGGCTTCTTCTGCGCCTATTTCGCTCGGGACGTGTTCAAATGTTTTGGACGTAGGGGAGCCATCATCGTGGACTTCTTCGACCGCTTGGTACGCTTCAGTAGGAAGCCCCAGATCTTTAGGTTTCGCATCGATAATCACCAGCACGGAATTGGGGCAGTATCTTCGAATTAATTCGTTAATAGCGATGTCATTTTGGTGCAATTTAGGACCAGTGTGGTACCAACCAACGACGCGTTCTCTAGCGTTGACTTTCTTAAACATGCCGTACATGTTTTCCAAGTAGTCGTGGTCCAAGAACCATACAGATTTATCTTTGTCGTCCTCATCAAAAGGGACTAGAAAATACAATAGTGTTATTTGTATATTAAGTAATATAGTTTAATAAAGTACCTGCAAAACTGTTGGACACATCCAAGACTCCTTTAGCCCTCCAGCAACCGAGTAGAACACCGACAACGCGCTTTTGATTGCCGATTTTCCCCATTCGATTGAAATGGTCCACTACGCTGAGGAGCACCAGCGGGTGCACTATTACCTTAGTCGTTGTTACCTCTGTACTCGGCATTTTAAATTATTTATTTCTGTTTATCTGCTATGTTATATTAAAATTACTAAAAATCAAATCCAAACAAGATGACACTTCAAAAAATTTTCGATGAAACTTCATTCGAATCTAAAGTGTCATTGTCACTTGTCATTTTTATTGTGTAAAAATGGAAATTCTTTTGGAAATTCATCTCATTGTAGTTGCACTAATTGTTTACTTGCTCTTTTTATTTATACTAATAAAGTGAATTGAAAGGAATAAATAATAAAGGTGAGAAATTATGAATTTGTCAAATAGTGTTTGGGAAAAAAGCATAAAATGAAAAAGAGATGAGTGGGCTGAATAGCAATGAATGTTTTTTACAAAAAAGAAGATATTTTTTACATTTATGTTTTCTTTACTTTAGAAAAAATATTTCCCTATTTTAAAAATCGTGCGATAGTATTTATTAAATTATTTTATTGTTGTAGAAATAACTTTTTAATTTAAAATTGTTAAAAAAAACACCGAAAACAGTTTAGTACATATCAAGTAAACTGCGCGAACTTCTTGCGCATCGAACGAAATCTTCAATGCGCCGACTCACAGCAGTTTATTTGGAGACGATTGAACTATTCTAAAAATGTCAGTTCTTGGTTCTCGTATTTCGTTTTAGTATCGCCATTTTGAAGTTTAAGAAGTCGCAAATATATCCACGAACATCCGTCATTCGGCGGAATTTTAAACAAAAAACTCGACTATTTAAATTTCGGCTGGTGTACTCGATATAATAATATAGGTATTTCGGTGATAGTTACGAGAACAAGTGAAGTTGACAGTTTTGTTTTGATCAGTTAGCGACCAAACTAAAAATGGCGTGTGCAACATTGAAGAGATCTTTGGACTGGGAGCCCGTGCTGGGAGGCCGACCGGCCAAACGGCGACGATGCGTACCCTTCTGTTCCAGCCCTACGCAAAGCGGCATAGGATCTCCGGGCCCGTCGACTAGCCCCAGTGGCTCGTCTTCTCCCAAGAGCTCGGTGTTTCCAGACGTTAAAAAAATGACCGCTGGTAAGTTATAATTGCTTGTTTCTTATAATCGTTATGGTGCAACATTTTTTTTATTATAATGGTAATTTTTATTTTAATCGCTTTTTTTGACGTATTAATATCATCAGCTGATTGACGACATTATTGTTTACCATTTGCAATGCTCTTTGTTATTCAAATTAATTTGGTCGTTTGAAATAATTTTTATTTTCATATAGAAAAAAATGGGTCTAAATTTAGTCATATCTTTGACTAGTAATTGTTTGGTTATTTGTGTATTGTAAAACTACATTCAAATATATTCAATTTAATTTTCATATTAACTTAACGGTTTTTTACATTTAAGCTCTTTGTATATTTTTAACTTGAATGGAAATTGTTTTGTGGATTATATTTTCAAAAATTGCACATTTTTGAATTAGTCAATTAAGTGTCTTCAATCAGTGGTATACATACAGGGTGTTCCTTAAAATATGAGGGTATTGTATTATAGTATAATATTGATGAAACATTTTTCAAAGGGTGGCTGAATAATGGCCATACTGCATACATCATTGTGTGTAATTCAGTTAAACAATATTTTAATTATAATTTTTTGTGTGTATAGAAAACCTTATTGATAGTCTCAAAGCAGAAATAAAAAGATTACAAAAGCGTAAGCAATTAAACTACAATAGTATGGAAACATCGGACGGCAGTAGTTCAGGTGGCGAATCTTGCGAATCTCCTTGTCGTTCGGACAAACCTTTATTTACGTTTAAACAGGTAATGTTGATTATTAATTTATTTTAGTGGTAAACGAACTGCAATGCGAGCCATGGTTTTTCTTTTCAGGTTGGCCTGATATGCGAACGTATGCTTAGAGAACGCGAAATAGAAATAAGAGAGGAATACGACAATGTTCTGACAGCCAAACTTGCCGAACAGTATGACGCCTTTGTTAAATTCACATACGATCAAATCCATAGAAATTATACCAATACGCAAGTACCCAGTTGTAAGTATCTATTCATTAGACTAAAATAATGGTTGAATTTCAATCTGTAGATATACAAATGACTGCAAAGTTGTGACGCAATTTGGTCTATAGGTGCAACAAAGACAACTTCCATTAGTCTCATGTAAAGGAAAAGGAAATCGTTATATTTATGAAATTGTAACTGTCTTACTCTAACCACTGTTGTTTTAATATTTCTTTGTTGAACTCGTAGAATTGACCATATTGCAAACAGATTAATTATCGAATCTAGGGGAAGTATGTAATTAAAAAAAATGTTTTTCTTTCAGACCTATCATAAGGTGCGAGGAAGCCGAGGTCGTTTTAGTGCTATGCCCTAGCTACATTTTACGTCATTTAGCATCGTTTATATACATTCACCTACTTACATACTGAAGGCAAAACAACAAAATCATTTATAGATATAATATTGCCTGTCGGAAGATGCCTTAGAAATGTATTTATTAATATAAACGTAACCATACTTCTTGCTGGCAAACAATTGTATATATTAATATTATACCATTTTTTTGTAATATGTATTTTAAGAGTATGCATTATTATATACTTGTTATTTTATTTCACTTGTACATATTTTTCTTTGGTGAATCCAAATGATTTGAGGTAAATTTATGTGTCGTTTGTAGTGATCGTTTAGAATTAGCATGAAGCGGTTAAACTATTTCAAAAAGATCGATTACTAACCAAAAGTGTATTGTATGACAACTGTGGTGTTAAAAACTTTGCACATTTACTAGTTCTGTGAGCTTACACTGTACTTTTATTTCTCATTTAATTTTAAAATTAGCCTACAAATATTCATTTAATTATAATTTATTTGGATTCCTAATTATTCTTTGGTACTATTTGATTTTCTTTAATTTATTATTTTAGTTTTCAGCTTTTCCCTTGTTCTAATTTATTCACACGCCATTTACTTCTGCTTTCTAATGCATACTCTAATAAAATTAGCGTTTTTATAATTTTCTTACAAAAAAAAAGAAAAGCCCATTAAACTTTTTCCTCATAGTTGTCATTGTTCAACAAATTTATAATGAAAGCCTATATTTAATCTCAGGGAATTATTTTTTCTCTGAAAAAAATTGCTTCGTTCTGTGTGTAATCCAAGTACTTTTCGCACCAGAGTATTCAAGTTTATGGATAATTTAGGTTTCATGAGACTGTGTAGTTCGGAAAAATTAATTTTAGTCATAAGGCAGGCTTTATAAAACCGGGTTTAATTCGTAAAGTTGTTACCTCTTCACAGTGTTAAATGGACTGATTTTAGCTGTATATGAGGACTGAATATTGACAACATTCCTTCAAGGAAATTTTAACGATTTCAATGTATAAAGACGGAAAAAATGTAATAATATCTAGATGCGGATTTCTTTTTTCTACTTATCAATATTGTTTTAGTTTACAAGATTTTGACTGCAAAAGCGGGCCTAAGGTGATGTTCTTGTTTATAAATGTTATTTAATTGATTTCTACATAATGTAATAGTAAAATTTGCAAGGTAATTAATGTTTGTAAAATTTTTCTGACTGATTGTAAATGAATTATTTGCTGGAGAAGGTGTAATCAAACCTGAAAGCAATAAACCTTTTGTATCCTAGTTGTAAGAACTTGATAGCGTTTTTATATTTATTAAAAGATAATTTATAATTTTAACTCGATTTTAGGACCTGCTTATGTGATATGTTCATTAGCAGCAAATAAAATTTTGTAGTATTTTATTGATCACAGCTCGGCCATTTAATTTTTCACTGTAAATGCAATTGCGCAACTACTCATTATTTAGTTTCTATGAGTTATTGGCTGTATCAGTAGAATTGAGACCTTTGAGCAATTTAATTGCTGGATGGTATTTTTCTGTCTTTAAAATAAATAGAACCTAAGTCTGCTTGTTTGTTACTCGTATGATGGTCTCCCAAGAGATCCAAATTTATAAACATTGGATATTACCGGTTTAATTTTTGTTTTGTCAAATACATAGTTGAAAAATCATCAAAGAATTGAAGAGTGTATTTGAGAATAATAATTAATTTCTCGCATCGATTGTAATGGTTTTTCAACTAAATTAGTATATAATTTGTAGTTAATAATAGCTAAGGAAGTCGATATAAATATACCTTGTTTTTTTATTAATTAAAATTTCCTAATTTGTAACTTATTGTTTTATTGGGTGATTCGCTACATTACATAATGCAATTTCTATTATCTCATGATAATTTGTTTGCGTATTTTTTGTAGATCACTTCGATTCTAGCGGTAAGTCGAATTCTCATTCGTTAGTCTTAAGCTATATGTATGTAGGTACTTTTTTTTCGCTTCGTGTGAACACCAAGTGGCTTTTTATTTATTTAGCATATTCTCTAAGATTTAGTTTCTGTTACAAAACTTTGTTTACCTCTTTTTAAACGAAATATTAGTTAACGATAAGAATTAGAATTAATTTGTTAAAAAGTCTTATGATATTTAATAAAAAAGGGCTTATAATTTTGTTGGGTTTTTCTTATGAAATTGCTTCATTTTCCCCAAATTTTTTGGTATACTGAAAAAGTTATGCATAAAATCCTGAGTAGTTTTTTTCTCATTCAACATAAAACTTATTTTAAAAGTTTAATTTAAAATAGGAGGAAAGCGCGTAAGTACAAGTTGATCTTTAATTAACCAACATTTTTTTTATTTAATTCTGTCCAACACAAATTCATTAATTATTCACTAATTTTTAGATTCAAAAAGCATTGATTCAAATAAAAAAAAAAATAAAACAAAAAATTTCAATTTGAGCGACAAATTGGCAAAACATCCTTTTTTCTGCTTTTCTACTTCTAAGCGGCCGATTAGACCATTATTAAATAAATAAAACAGAGCTCGCGCAGTGAGCGAGAAACTGGCTATTCAACTATAAGTGAAGAGGCAAATCCGATCTGTCAAGTGTTTTATACATGTACCAAAACTGTTAAACATAAAAAAAATCAGTGACTAATAAATTATTATTGGAAACATTATTGTTATAAGAAAAAACCTTATTTTACTTTCGAGTAAAATAACGGAATAACCACAGCATCTTAGGCCAAGTTAAAAATGTGCATATCATAAAAAGTATGTTCTGTGATAGTGATAGTGTTATCTGTCAATGTCATCATTTTCAAACGTCAAAATAATGAGAATGGCTTGAATCGAAGAGGTTACATACGTGGAACTTTGTGTGAAATTGTACTTTAATTTGAATGAACGATGGCCTCAAAAAGGAAAAACAAAAAAAACATACTGGCAAAAGTGAATTTTCCTCTGTACACCGTCCAGATGCTAACGTCACGGCACGTTATCGTAGGAGGCGGCGGTGGAACTTCCAAGACTGGGGTTGAAAACGGTTTCGTAAGCCCTATCAACTCGTTTAGACTGAAATTAGTTATATTGAGCATTGAATTTTTAGGAAATATACGAAATCTTTCATGACGGTCACAAATTCTCAGCCAAAGAAGTTACGAGACACGAAACCGGAGGAAACGTAGTCATGAATTGTTGTGCATTTAGTGATAGGAAAAATTCGTTTTTAGTAGCCGGTCAAGAAAACTACTCTCAACTTTACAAAGTCAATACAAAATTAATCGAGCATGAACAAGTAGAAACAGTTGGTGACACCGCAAGCGTTCGGCATAGAAATACCAAGCCCAAAGAACACGTAGATAATAATAAAAACATTAAAAAGGAGCTGGCTTTTGACCTGAATCCTCTAGATTGTATACAAACTGATTTTAAGGGATCCGAACCCCTATGTAGAGTAGTTAGAATTAATCACTCGGGAAAAATATTAGCTACTGGTAAGTACAATATAATTGTGTAGCATTCATTTTTGTTACGAAAAATATTTTAGGGGGAACTGATGGGGATGTAAGACTTTGGAAATTCCCTACAATGCAGCCAATGTCGATTCTAAAGGGACATACAAAGGAAATAGACGATATAGATTTCAGTAAATTCGATAACCTCATCATAACTTTAGCTAAAGACGGTTTGGCTATTTTGTGGGACGCCCAAACGGGAAAACAGAAATCGAAACTGACTTGGAAAACTCCAGAGGGATCAAAATATTTGTACAAGAGATGCAGGTTAGTCACTAAACTCTTCATTTATCCCTACAATTAAATAATCATTGTTTTTGTTGAAGATTTGGCGTTATCGAAGATCAAAAAAACAAGTGCATGCTATACATGATAGCGAATGCGACTAATTCGAAGCAAGCATCGTTTCTTCAACAATGGATACCCGAGGAGAATACTTTAAAAAAGTTCTCGGAATTTAATGAAACCCTGTCTGCACTTGCAGTGAGAGACGATGGGCGATTTGTAGCTGTCGGGACAATGTTCAGCGGTTCCGTTTCCATTCACATTGCCTTTAGTTTACAGGTATTTTATTTAATATTCATCAAGTAATGATATTGATTTGCAATATTGCAAATTCGTTTTTTTAGAAATTATTAGTAGTTGTCGGTGCTCACTCGATGTTTGTAACTGGTCTGGAATTCCTATCTCACGAAAATACTAATCATTCCATAAGTAGTGTTGCTGAGACTGCTGTGTTGTCTATTTCGGTGGATAATCAGCTTTGTATACATTCAGTGCCATACAGACGTAAGTACATTATTTGTATTAACGTACATTATTTGAAATAATATGTTTTATCATTTTTAGGAAGTATACCTTTATGGATTGGAATTATGGTGTTAGTTTTAGTATTATTTATTACATTTATGTTATGTGCATACATGGGTTTGTGATATTATAATTTGTATTAGAGCGGAAACAAAACTCATTTGAATTTTTATTCATTACATTACTGTAACCCAGTTTATCACGACTTTCATTACTTTCAAATTATTGCAAAATAGAATTATCTTAATAATCTAACAGTAAAAGTACAGAAGATACCGCGAGGCAAAATATCAAAAACTGTTTGGTAAGAGGCCACAAAAAGCAGAAGAAGACGGAATGTCAAATAAATGTTTTGTGTCATTTGTCAAAGTGCGGTAATTAGTGAAATGTTTGATCATAAAAATAAAAACACGTTGTAAATATTATCATTTACATTTATTCTGTAAAAGTTATAACAATATTCAAAATGACTGACGAAAATTCTTGGAGGACTCCGACATTTCGACAAAGTGTCGTCGCAAAAATGTAAGTTAAATTTATCCTGAATACATGTTGATATATACATGTTGATTTAACTATTAAATTGCTTTAGAACAAGGTCAATTAGTTAACTTATTCAATATTTCTAATATCTACGCCTTATAATAACGATTTTACGCAGTGAGGAAGCCATCAGGCAATCCGGAATGAACACATCCCGGAACAGCATCGAAATGGAGAACCACGTCTTTCAAAAGGCCAAAAACAAGGAGGAGTACCTGGGTTTCGTCGCGAGGTTAATTTTGCACGTTAGAGAAATGAGTAAGTTCCATAATCATTAGCCGAGGAAATAAATTCAATGTATAATTTCAATGCTTCAGAACCCAAACAAGGTGGAGGGATGGCTGTTCCAGGACAAGGTCAAGGCGGTCCAGGCATGCAAGATCCGATCAACGCCCTCCAAACTTTAGCCAGCCAAGGAACGCGCAATTCCATGATGAACATGGGCCCCCAGGGGGCGCAAATGGGGGGACCCCAACAAGCCCCCGCCACGAATTTATTACAAACATTAAACCGGGGCCCTCAACAGATGATGATGGGTAACGCCATTCCTGGCGGTTTGCAGAACATGCAGGTATACAGCACAAACAAACAACCTACTTAACCTTATCTTAATCTAACGCATAATTGACTATCATTGGAAATAAATCGGTTTTTAATGGAGCTGTATTATTTACAGGACAGGCAAAACATAAATATGGCATCCAACGGTAGCCAAATGAGCGCGCAGCAAATGGGCAATCAAATGGCCAATCAAATACGACTGCAGCAAATGCAAAACAATTCCATGAATCAGATGGGCAATCACCTCGGCGGGCCCTTACAAAACGCCGTTCAAAACCAAATGGGCAATCAGATGTCCGCCCAAATGTCGGGCCAAATGCAAATGGCCAATAGCATGGCCAATCAAATACAAAACCAAATGATGGGTGAGTTGTCGGCTGTTTGAAATCCCGACCTGCATACAGGGTGTTCTAAAATGACATGCTAATATTTATGGGGGTAATTCCTGGACCTATTTTAAGGAAAAAACTTCATAAGAACCTATGTCCTAAACGTCTTAACTTTTGAGATGCAGGGTGTTAAAGTTTTAAGAAAAAAATCAATTTTTTGTATTAACTGTAATATTGTAGATATCTTTATGAAATTTGGCACACGTCTTCTATGAATTAAGATGCATTTTCTGATGTACAAATGATTTTATTATTTTCAGCAGTGGCGTACGGGTTTTGCATTGAATATTTTTGGAAAAAAATGGTACGCCACTGCCTAATATTGAAATTATAATTATTTTCGGAATCCTCATTCAATTTAGAACAAATTTGATCAAAAAAAAAAAATAAATTAATTGATTTGTACGCTGCCGATACATTAGCCGCTGTACTAAAATTAAAAATAATAAATTTTAGGTTTAGGACATATGTTTATATGAAGTTTTTTTACTTAAAATGGTCCCAAGAATCAGCACGTCATATGGAACACCCTGTATACTCAACGACCTGCTTTATCTCGATTTTTGCACTTTTTGTACAGCCCATTGTTTTTATACGTCGTGTATTTTATAGATTGTTTTCGATTGTTTTGATATTACTATAAAAATACGCGAGCAAACGATTTTACATTAACGTTAAATTTCAGTTCAAACGCGCGTCGAGTTATTTCGGCAATTTAAAAACCTCCACTCGCCCAATTCGTCTACAAAATCCACACGTTTTTTTTGTTTTTGTTCTTCCAGGAGGGATGTCCCAGCTACCGCAACAGAAACCCCAAGGGATGATCATGAACCAAATGAACCCGAACTTCCCGCGGAACCCGACGCCCAATCAGATGTTCACCCAGAGCCCGTCGCCGTCGGTGCAATCGCCCGCCGGGCTGGGCAGCCAGCCGCCCGTCGCCTCGCCGGCGCTCGCCTCGTCGCCCGGCGCCCAGATGAGCATGATAGGCAGCGCGGGGCCGCCGCGCTCCGTCGGCATGGCGCCCAGCCCGGGCAGCTCGCTGAACACGCCCGGCCCGCCCAACCAGAGCCCCATGGCCGACGAGCAGGTCTACAGGGAGAAGGTCAGGCATCTGAGCAAATACATCGAACCTTTAAGGAAGATGATCGCTCGAGTCGGCAACGAAGGTAATCGTTTACATTTTAACACGCGAGTTTGGTTTAATGTTTTTGATTAATAGATGTCGAGAAAATGAGCAAGATGAAGAAGTTGTTGGAGATACTGTCGAATCCGCAACAGCGGATGCCTTTGGACACGTTGCTGAAATGCGAAATCGTTTTGGAGAAGATCGATTTCAAGCGGGGGGATAGCAGCGTGCCCGCTTCCACCACGCAATTGCCGTTCAAGGAGCCCCACGTTTTTCACGCGCTCCTCGACGCCGTCAACAGCAATCTGCAGAGTCCCGTCATCAATCACACGTTGCACCGCACCTTCGGGCCCACTTTAGACGCTTTGTTCGGACCCGAAATCAAGTAAGCAATCCGTTCCGTTATAACACAAGCAAGACAGTTTCGTAGACGGCCTTCTACGCTACAGACAGTTAAATAACGAAGGTCTCGCTCGCTGCACGAGCTCGACTTATTCGACAATAGGAAATATACAATGTAAATTGTTTGTTGTAGGTTGGTGTCTCCGCTGAAAAAGGCCAAAGTGGAGGAGCAATCGAGCGACATACCGGACGTGTTGCAGGGCGAAATCGCCCGTTTAGATCAGAAATTCAAGGTGTCGCTGGACCAGAACCAACAGCCGGGCTCCAAGTCGATACAGTTGATTTGCTGGTTGGACGACAAGCACCTGCCGTGCGTGCCTCCGGTGTCGTTGACGGTGCCCGAGGACTATCCGATCGCGTCGCCGACGTGCCACATGAACCCGCACGAGTACAAGGCCACGCAGTTCCTGTCGGCCGTGCAGGCGGCGCTGCAGACGAGGATGAAGAAGCTGCCGAAGCATTTTTCGGTGTCGCAGCTGTTGGATACGTGGGAGATGAGCGTGAGACAGGCGGCGGCGCCTCATCAGGCGGCGTTCGATTTCACGGCGGCGTTGCTTAATATTTAATTTGTGTTATGTATCTATTTCTTATATTTCTTACATTCTGTGTATTCTATTCTATTTCTTTTCTATTATTATCGGTAATAATTGTAAAGTAAGTGTTGTTTTTAAAGTAGAGAGTTTTCTCATGTTTTTTTGTGGTGTTGAATTTTTTAAATGGGCTAGTGAGATTAAATGTTTTTCCGGCGATAACGATGGTATTTGGTAAATTTGATAACGAGTTTTTGATAATGAATGTTACAACGTGTCCGAGTAATATTTCAATTTTGTGACACCATCGCCGGATTAACGTGACGTGTATTAAATCTATCTGAAGAAATAAGTCTGATGTCATTTTTTTTAATAAAGACGTTTTTAGATTTTTATGAAAGATTTTTATTGATTACAACTCCTTGGTATCCTCATTCTTCTAAATATCCTTTATTTACCCACTAACTAACTATTTCTGAAACACCCTATATATTTACTTGAAGGTTTTTGTTTTAGTTTTTTCGAAGTACACAGGTTCATTTTATCTAACAATTTTTACAACATTGGTAACTAGCTACGTAATAAAATAAGATAAATTTTACGACAAAAGCATTTTTACCAATATATTTAAGTAAATTTAGTGGCTGAAGGAGCTCGGTTACAGAATTTTGAAAGTATAAGAATTTGTAAGTTTTTTTTATTTATTTAATAATTGAAATATTTGAAAATTCTTGATTTCCAAGATCACTCTGGCATTGAATTTATTTTCACTCTATACATTCATAATTTCATAATTCTCGTTCATAATTAAGTAATTAAATTAATTTTAATTTCAAATATTTTTTTAATAATCGAGTTACTTTAATTATAGAAGGCACGCTAATTTGTTTTTAGACATTTTTTAATAATAAGAGAATAAAATGAGAAATTTCTCATAAATTGCACACTTAATAAAAAAAATTCTTCGTCATAATAAAAATATGAGTAGGTACTTACAATTAGTAAAAATTTTACTCATACAACAAAATGATGGAACCGAAACCGTGGAACGACATAACAATCCAACCCAACATTGAGTACCTTAACAAACTAAAGCCTTTATTTCGATGGAAAAGTAACGAATAAATCATCGAGTGGGCGATGATAGCAACACCGAAAAAGTGTTGCTACCATTCCTACCACCCGATTTCAATAAATACATCGGCACCGATGTGTTATTTGTACTTACCCATTTCTCTAAAAGTCACATTGCTTACAAGTTCTGTGTAATTGAATTAGACCACGATTATCAAAACTTTGGAAACATTCCTCGTATATTGCATAACAAATACGTATTATCTTATCCCACGTGTTATTTTCAAGATTTTGTATCAGCTTGAACCCCATGTTACATGAAGTGTCCGTAGAGGACTACAAAAGAGGAATATATAGAAAAAAAAATGAAAAATAATCCATTAAATTTCACGTATTCAATTACCAGAGATTTAGTTTACAACCCTACTTTCATATTAAACGTGGTGATGACGGATAAATAAAAAAATCTGCTAGGTTTTTTTTTACTCAAAATGTTTGTTTTGCTAAAACCTTTATATTGCCTGCCAATTAACAACGTCTTTCTAATTATCCTACCTATACATTGTAATTACACTGTGTATAAATAACGATTAAAATGTCACACAAAAAACGTTTGATTGCCTACTTATCTTCCTACCGCGTATAGATATAAAGAGCCCCGAAAGTTCCAATAAGCACACTATTCCAAAATGATCGAACCGGAATTGTGGGGCCAAAACAACGACTTGACGACGTTCGTCAACGTCGACTACATGCGGAAATATAAAGATTGGTTCGATTGGAAGGAGGGCTCGTCGATCTTCGAATTCGGGATGGGCGATGGGAGGAACGTGAGGGAGGCTCTCTTCCCGTTCATGCCGGAAAACATCAAGGAATACGTGGGAAGCGACGTTTCGCCCGAAATGGTGGATCACGCTAAGAAGACTTTATCCTCGCCCAAAGCCAGTTTCATCGTGCTGGACATTTGCTCCGAAGCTATACCCGAGGACTTGGTGAACCGCTTCGATGTTGTGTTCGGGTTTTTCGTGATGCACTGGGTCCAAAACACCAGGTAAGTTGTTTGTTAATTACACGTTTAGTATTATAATTTGTATTTTGCGAATTTTCAGGCAAGCGCTGCAAAATATGTATAAAATGTTGAAACCGAAGGGCCAGCTGTTTTTGACATACGTCGACTATGTTTCCACCGATGAATTTTACTGTAGTTCTTCGAAGCATCCGAAATGGCGTGTTTACAATCACGAAAGGATAATATCGCCGTATTTTAATCACCCTTGTGCACAGGATGTGTATAAAAAAGAGCTCTCCTTGGCCGGATTTCAAATAGTCACCTACGAAAGAACCAAGAAGGTGTACGAATTTCCCAATAAAGAATCTTTTATTGGTAGGTGTATTAATTTTCGCGAGAGAATACAAACTTACAGGCGTATTAAATTTTCAGGTTTCTGCTTGAGCGTCAATCCTATTTTAAGAGAAGTTTCTACAGAAGATTTTGAAGAGTACAAGCAATATTATTTGAAGAGTATGGAAAACAATAAACTGAACTTTACAAAAACATGTCCCAAAACAGGCCAGGTCACCTACAATTCCAGTTACGATCTCAATATGGTCTTGGCCTCAAAACATTGAATAATAGATGTAATAATCGAAAAAATAAGAAATTTTAATTTATATCTGATCAATTTTAAAGAAATAAAATAATAAAAACCATTGCGCAACTTCTTTTTCGTAATGTTTCAATTTTGGGACACTATCGCCAGATTAACGGGTCTTCAGATAATCTATCTGACGAAATAAGTCTAATATCATTTTTTTAAATTAAAGGCCAATTAAGGCGTTTATAGATTTTTTTGGAAGATTTTTATTGATTATAACTCCTTAGTATCTTCATTCTTCTAAATATCCTTTATTTACACACTTTCTGAAACATCCTATATATTTATTTGTAGGTTTTTGTTTTAGTTTTTTCGAAACACACAGGTTCATTTTATCTAACTATTTTGAGGACATTGGTAACAAGTTAATCATTGAAAATAAGCATATTTTCAAATTCAATGAAGATAAGCATTGAAAATTTTTTTCCATAATAACAAAAGTTGCGCAATAAATACGATAAATTTTACGACAAAAAGGTTTTTACCAATATTTTTAAGTAAATTTAGTGGCTAAAGGAGCTCAGTTTTTGAATTCTGAAAGTATAAGAATTCGTAAGTTTTTTTCTAATTTTCAAACTAATAACTTCTTATTTATCCAGTATTTAATAATTGAAATATTTGAAAATTCTTGATTTCCAAGACCACTCTTGCATTGAATTTATTTCAATTCTATACATTCATAATTTCAGAATTCCGTTTATAATTAAGTAATTAAATTAATTTTATTTTCAAATATTTTTTTAATAATCGAGTTACTCTAATTACAGAAGGCATGCTAATTTGTTTTTAGTAATTTTTGTAATAATAAGAAGAGAAATTTTTCTTAAATTCTAATTGTAAGTAATAATTTCACTTATAGAACAAAATGATTGAACCGAAACTGTGGAGCGAAAGCAACGACATAACAATCCAACCCAACATTGAGTACCTCAACAAACTAAAGCCTTTATTTCGATGGAAAAGGGACGAATCCATCTTCGAGTACGGCATGGGCGATGGTAGCAACACCGAAAAAGTGTTGCTACCATTCCTACCACCCGATTTCAAAGAATACATCGGCACCGACGTGTCGGAGAAAATGGTCCAAAGCGCCAAGGAAACCCTCCAGGATCCCAGAATCCAAACCATTGTATTAGATATAGGAAACGGCGACGTTTCCAACGAGTTCCAAAATCGCTTCGATCACCTATTTTCATTCTTCGTGATGCATTGGGTTCGACACACCAAGTACGTACGCTTCTATTAACAGTGAAAACAATTCGCAGAGTCTCACAAGTTTTGCTTAAAATGTAGAATACGTCTAGATTACTACTATCATAGTTAGCTTAATATACGATATTTTTTAGACAAACCATAGGTAACATTTACAAAATATTAAAACCCGGCGGTCAATTGTTCATGAATTATATAGAAAAATCATCGATGGATTACGTACACGAAGAAATGTCGAAGAACCCGAAATGGGGTAAATATGATCACAGGAAATGGATGTCTCCGTTCTTTAACAGTTCCAATCCGAGGGCGGAATATGAGAAGATCATACGCGATGCAGGATTTAAAAATGTCCAATATTTATCGGAAAAACGCCTGTATAAGTTTCCCAATAAGGAGTCGTTTATAGGTATACAATTAAGAGCAAATTTCTTTGTATGGGTGCAGCAAAGACAATTTCCAATAATCTCAAGAAAAAAGAAGAAGTTTAAAAGAACAAGAAAGTGTTATTGTGAGATGGCTACTTTCTCACTCTAACCACTGTTATTTTAATAATCTGTCTTTGTTCAACTCATAGAATTGGCCATATTGAAAACAAATTTGTACTTATACCCATTTCTCTAAATACGAGGGATGTTTCCAAAGTTCTGCTCTAATGTTGCACTGGATAGTTGCACAAACATATCAAGACTCGTCTGTCACCAATAACATGCCTGGAAGTTCCATGCATTTTAATTAGAACACAATTCCCAGAACTTTGGAAACATGCCTTGTATATTATATAACCAATGCCCTATAACCAATATCCCACGTGTTATTTTCAGGATTTTGCATCAGCTTAAACCCCATGCTACAAGAAGTGTCCGTGGAGGACTACGATGAATACAAAGAAGAATATTTAGAAAAAATGAAAAACAACCCATTAAATTTCACGTACGTAGATCCAAATACCGGAGAAATAGTTTACAACGCTACTTTCATATTAAACGTGGTGATGGCGGATAAATAAAAAAAATCTGCTAGTTTTTTTTTACTCAAAATGTTTGTTTTGCTAAAACCTTTATATTGCCTGCCAATTAACAACGTCTTTCTAATTATCCTACCTATACATTGTAATTACACTGTCTATAAATAACGATTAAAATGTCACACAAAAAATGTTTGATTGCCTACTTATCTTCCTACCGCTTTATAATTATAAAGAGACCCTAAAATTCCAATAAGCGCGCTTGTTGAAATCGAAGGGCCAGCTGTTTCTGACATTCGTCGACTATGTTTCCACTGATGAATTTTACTGTAGTTCTTCGAAACATCCGAAATGGCGTGTTTAGAATCACGAAAGGATAATATCGCCGTATTTTAATCACCCGTGTGCACAGGATGTGTATAAAAAGGAGCTCTCCTTGGCCGGATTTCGAATTGTCACCTACGAAAGGACCAAGAAGGTGTACGAATTTCCCAATAAAGAATCTTTCATTGGTAGGCGTTTTAATTTTCGCCAGAGAATATAAACTTACAGGCGTATTAAATTTTCAGGTTTCTGCTTGAGCATCAATCCTATTTTAAGAGAAGTTTCTACAGAAGATTTTGAAGAGTACCAGCAATATTATTTGAAGAGTATGGAAAACAATAAACTGAACTTTACAAAAACATGTCCCAAAACAGGCTAGGTCACTTACAATTCCAGTTACGATCTAAATATGGTCTTGGCCTCAAAAAATTGAATAATAGATGTAAAAATCGGAAAAAATAGAAATTTTAATTCATATATAATCAATTTAAAGAAATAAAATAATAAAAACCATTGCGCAACTTCTTTTTCGTATAAATAATAAAAATTATTGGGTAAATTCTCTTTCTTTTTCATTACAAAGCTAATCCTGCCCTGTTGCGAACTATCAATCATTAGATTAGCAATGAGATTGCAATGAAAATTGGTCAATTATATAAATATTTTTTTCATACATAAAATTACATTTATTCACTAAAAATGGCTGGATATTATGTGCTTATGCTAATTCTGTCGTTGTTGTCGTTGGCAAATTGCGCCTATGGTGAGAAAATTACCGACAGAAAAATAACCGATATTCAATTGGGAACTACCACTGAAGAGCCACAAAATTTCATCGTGAATGTAAAGTGCAGATATGGGTACATTTTAGTTCGCGGAAAGTGCAGGAAGGTTTTTTCAGAGATGTGATCTTTGCGTGTGCATGCGTAGCTAATATTAACCATGGGTAAACAACCAGATTTATTATTAAATATGTACTTACATTAAATATTTTATGGCTTCTGTAAATAATGTTATTATAATTATTATAAAGATTAGTGTGTTATTAACGTTTTATTTCTTGTTAGTTACAATGGTGTTAAATTTTGTGTTTTTTTTATCGTAAAATAAGCAACTTTGCAAACTTTATTATCTTGCTCTTTGAATTGTGTATAAAAACTCATTTATAAATTATTTAATGTTTAAAGACTATTTTTAAATTAATTATTTTTATTTTATTTGAACGCCTAATCTAACATTTATAGTGAAGTTATATTAGCTTCAATTAGATATTTTGAAATAAAGATGCGAAACATACAAAACAAACTCTTCTCCTGTAATGATAATTCCTTCCCAAAGCCAGTCCAGTCCTGCTATCAACGGTCTACCACTGATAGAAGCGGGTCACGGTTATAAATAAATATTTTGATGTATTTTCATTAAACGAAAAGTGTTAAAATGGCTAGATATTACACTATTGTGTTATTGCTTTCATTGGTGGTATTGGTAAATTGCGCCAAGGGAGAAATGATGTCTTATGGCGATTTTTTTAAAACCAATTTGGAACAAACCACTGAATCGCCGAAGGAAGCTCACATTATCAATGTAAAGTGCAAGTTTGGATACATTCTCGTACACAGAAAGTGCAGGAAGGTATTTTAGGTACGTTTTAATCATTTATTAATAGATACCTTGTGTAAACATTTTTTATTTGTTTCAGTAAGAAATTCTGCAACTGATGTAAAACGAAAGAAGCCATTATTAAATTATTATAGAACGTTAATTTATTCTAGACTTTAGTACTACAACCGATTAGGCAATAAGTTTTATCTTTTGTAAATAATTACTTAAAACGAAACATTTGTGTTTTTTTTTAATTCATTTATAGGATATCATCAAATTATTTCATGATTTCTTATCCATAATGCAAGAAACTGTAGAAGATAAATTAAATACACAACATAAGAATGTACAAAAATTTTAATTTTAAGTCAGTCCAGCCCTGCTACGAACTTTGACAGAAAAGATACAAGCGGGTCAAATTTATAAATAATTTTTTTGATATGTATTTCATACACGAAAAGTGTTAAAATGTCCGGATATTACACGCTTGTTCTATTGTTGTCGTTGGTGTTATTGGAAAATTGCGCCAATGGAGACGTGATGTCTTACGGTGATTTTTTCAAAATTCAATCAGGATTTACCACTGAAGCCCCATTGCAGGCGAATATTATCGATGTAAAGTGCAAATTAGGGTATATTCGGGTCCACAGAAAGTGCAGGAAAGTGTATTAGGTTTGTATGTTTAGTAGCATGTGTAATAGTGTTAAAGTTATTTTTATATTTCTAATAATACTATTAATGTTTTGTTTATTTCAGCAATAGTCTCCACGATTAAACGAGGGAAATTAAATTTTAAATTTTTGGAAGATTAATTTATGATGGACTTTTATGTACATACTTATAGCAATTAGGCAATGAATCTTATCTTTGTATTGTAAATAAAGACATATAAGGAAATATTTGGTTTGTTTTAATTATATAAATTCATTTATATTGTGTCATTAAATGATTTTAATGAATTAGAACGTATAGTATGTAACGTATATTGAGTGGAATCATTTTTATTTCATAATAATTTTACTTTGAAGAACATCATTTGAATATATCATTTGGTGAAAATACAATATTCTCTGATCGATTCTCAGTAATATTTAGATTATTTAAATATGCAAAATTTCCTAAATACAACTCTGTCGAATATCTTTCTGTTATCAGAAAGTGTTTTAATTTTTTTTACTTTTTTTAAATAAATATTGCCATCTCGGAGAGAATGTTTTCACTACAATTTCCACTGTTACAGAAAATTGTTAATTTTTGCATACAGTTTAATTTGTTGACAACAGAATGAATAATTTGTTCTGTATTTCCTAAATTTTTGAAATTTTTAATAAGTCTGTTATCGAGAAAAATTAATTACATGCAATACTTTTAGACTTAAATGCAACTCTTACTTGCAATTCTTACACTTAAATTAGTTCAAAGTATTTTCCAGACACTCTCAAATGTCAATAGTGCAGGAGAAAGTGGGTGAAAAATTTTTATTTTCTTTATAAGAAAATGAAACACTTTTCTATCGATTTAATAACATTTTCATTTACATAATAAAATCAAGATTTGTACGCACTGTAAGTTACGTATTTTGCGTTTCAGAAATTAGTTTTAATACTATTTCACAATATTGTTAAATTTTGACTTATGAAATTCAATCAAGGCCTGATAAATTTCAAATGCGCATTAATTGTTTTTATTGTGAAATTGTCTTTTCAAAGAACGTGAGATGTAATTTTTAGAAAATTGCCTGCAATTTCCAAATTATGACTAATTTGATTTATTTATTATTGACATTTTATTGAAGGAGTAATTGCAATTAATAATGCATTTGCTTTAAAAGATACACAACTAAAAACAAGCTACTTTGTATGTGGTATCACATACAGTACAATTAAACGAAGCGATAAAAAATTATTGTTACTTTTTTACAAGAAAACTTCGATAAATTAATTAATGAACTCTTGTTATTAAGTGGAAAATAATAATCTTTTCGCAAAATAAAGCATTATTCAAGCGAAAACAAAAACTTTCCATGCCGATAAAGAAATGTTGATTTTTTTACACTACATATTACATTTTCAACATTGCTTCAATCGGCGAAAAAAATGTTTCGATTGCGAAATTTCAAAGAATTCGAGCTAATGTAGTTTACATACGCCGCCGCTATCTAAATCAATTAATAATATTTATTATTTACCATTGATACCCCACAGAATATTCGTTTAAATATCTAAATCTAATTTTCGGCATGTCGTCGGGGTTATCGCAGAGGTGATATGTAGTCAAACTCGACCGACTCTCGTTTAATGCACCCGAATTTCAACTTTCAATTCGTTATCCGAAAGGGTTAACCAGAAATAGTTTACCTAACAAGTGCGGAAAGTGATATTTTTCCGAACAAAACTGCAGTTGAACGAACCACTGGTGGAGTTATGTATGTGTGGGGAAAATTCATTTACCGCAAGTGTTCCAAATTTATGGTCAATGGTTGCAAAAATCGCTCGTCATTTGAATTATTTCTCGTTCTCTTTCATTTTATTAGTAGACTAATAAAATAATTTTAGTAATTTTGAGGGTTGAATTTGAATTATTAGAAAGGGCAACTAGTCACAACTTCCAATTAATTATACACACTTTAGGGCTAGCAGAATTGAGCTTTTATTGACTAGGGAATTACGTTGCACTCAATTGTACGTCGAGGATCAATAAACAAAATATTATTATTAATCCATTGATTAATTAATATGAATGCACGGAGCATTGCTTCGATTATATTATTCAATGAAGTGCTGTTTGTAAATATTTTTTAGAGCAAACAAATCGTTTTTTTTTTAATAAATTCTACATCTCTACATTTGTTGTTTTTTTTTGTGGAGGTTAAAGACTTTTACTATCGTGTATCTGGATAAACTACAATTTAATATCGATTGTTTTAAAATGGTGATCGTATTATTGTAAATTAAAGACGAGTTTATTGTCTGTTCATTAATGAAAAGTGATTATACATATATTTTTGGCGAGCGATACATTAGGATAATATTAAAATTAGAATAAATTGATTAATTTATTATTAATAATTTTATTTTGCTTAAAATACCCAGGCAATTCTCACCTAATTTTCTACGAATAATTACGAAACGCACACAAATGCAGAAATGCAATTAATTATTTTCTTCGAATAAAACTACAACTCTCATTATGAAAACAAACTTGTTTATTTAGAATTTATCAATGCACATATGGTAAGACATAATAATAAACTATTGAATAAGCTCAATAACTTTATAATGTTGGTTACATTAAGGAAAACTACTAAACGATAAAATAAATTTTCAGCGCATTGCAAAAATACCTTATCAAACTATCTTAGAAAGATAACGTTATTTCATAAATGAATATTTAGGGAACTTTTGCAAAAATTTCGTTAATTCTTCACACAAATTAATATTGAATCGAAGAAATCAGTGGACCTGAAAAAAATTTTTTTAAATAAAAATTATATTAAAAAATGCAAGTTTGTTTGCAATATTATAAATTAAAAAAAACAGTTGGAATGAGAAACTTGTAATCACACAATATCACTCTTTCTTTTTACTTTAGGTATATGAGACTAATAGCAGTTGTCTTTGTTGCTCCCATAGCCTATATTTGGCTATGTGCAAATATATTTGCACAATTTGGCATCTACCTGTAAATAGGAATTTTATTAATGAAACTTACTATTGCAATTATGCCTCTAATACTTGGTAGCATTTTCTTCCACGGGAAATATATCCTTTTTTACAAGGCACTTTAATCAAGCTTTGCAAAACGAATGTTTCGTTATTTTTGGCGATTGCAAAAGTAATTGCAATTACAACAATTAGTACAAAAATGATACTTCTGATGTTCCACATCTTGTCAGCAAAATTGCAATTCGATTATATAAATTATGAGGGTATTACTTGAATTTTTAGACTGTATGACTACTATAATCTCAAAGATAAAAGATAAGGATAAGTAGTGTGAATCAATGATTATTTTGATGAAACCGAACATTTTATTTTTAACCAGGTTTTCCTGAAAAAATTCGTAGGTACCTAAAATGTACTGAATTTCAGTCGCAAATAGGTGTAATTTAAAAATTTTCCAAACTATTAATTAAAAAGCTTATCGGAATAAAGAATTGGACATGTTTGCGATAACCCCATTGAGCATATGAGCATGTGAACTCGCTTAATCAAATGATCTGGTTACGGTCGTTGGTCTTAATTGAGTCAAAAATAATCAACTTCTGATAATTTTGATGTAATTTAAATTTTAAAATTGATTACCCAACAAAATGGAAATGAAACATTTATTTTCCTCCTTCACTAATCATTAAATAAGGTAGGTAAGTTGGTAAAATATGCCTCATTTTCATTCAAACTAAAGTAAATGCAGATAGAGTTTATGTT
This sequence comes from Phyllotreta striolata, assembly GCA_918026865.1. Lineage (NCBI taxonomy): Eukaryota > Metazoa > Arthropoda > Insecta > Coleoptera > Chrysomelidae > Phyllotreta > Phyllotreta striolata. Next base: position 13,946,909 of record OU900094.1, on the reverse strand, counting down.
ACAGAAAAGTACTTATTCATTTCATTGGTACCAGCTCACACGTCTCAAATTAAATTTATTGGAAAATATATTTCTTAAAAATTTTCATATCTTTCTTGTAATGGATTGACGAATATCTGTTTCAACCGAAAAAAAACATCGGAAAATCCTCTTTATCGCTCGTTTCTCATACATCGCTTATGTATAACAAACTTCTTGGAAAAGTAATGTACGAAATTTTTTTACAGAACTCACAGAATATATCTCCAAACAATTAATTAATTGATGATAGTAAATTATCAGTGAAACCGTTCGTACCAGTCAGTTTGCCACCACGCAACCAGTGGCGTACATAAATGAATTTTATCCCATTTAATTTATCAACAGTTTCTGTGCTTCCCCTACATTGCACTTAAATTATTAGTAAAAACTTAAAAGTTATTAGTAGTAAAATATTCTTGAATAGAGAATAAAGGTTTTTCATCGATGTGCCTTCTAGATTTCCTATAAAGAATCGATAATATTTGACAACTGACATCTGTCAATTGATGTTTGACAATTGGTGTTTGACATTTGAGATTAGTTATTTAAAAATAACTGGAAATCGATATTAAAATTTGATTAAACGTGAAAATTGTAATAAATTTAAGAATGTTGTGTATATAATAAAAAAATCGCCGCCCATGCCTATGACCTTTAGCATATTATCGTATACATTCACACGAAATGAATCAGTTGTATCGAAATCACTTGTCAATTTACTTCGGATTAGTCCTGTATGGTCCGTTTACGTTCGGTCTTTAACAGAATAATATAATAATGAGGAAAATTGCGAGGTTTTGTTTCCTGTTGTTGATGCTCACCGTCGGTTTCTTGCTGGCCTATCCGTCGAACACAAACAGTGAAGGAATCAGCATTAGTGAACCCATCATAGACAAGGCGAACAAATCGGTGTGTCTGTATGGATTCGAATTGAGAAATGGCACCTGTAACGAGATTTTCTGATGCGTAACGTGAGTATATTTCTTACTTTTTTTCTTTGTCGCCATTTTGTCGATCAAATTTGAAATTCATTAGACGCGTCAGTGTTACCAACGCAAATTTTGACATTCACAGCCAACTTTTCGATATGTGTCAAATAAAAGGTATCGAATGTGAAAATAATGAAATATTCTCTAACTTAAGAGCTGTAAAATGAGTTTCTTTTTCATAACATCAAGGGAGTCCGTAAGCAAAATTAGGAAAACGCTCTTCCAATTTGGATAATGATAGTAGTTTATCAATCTTACAACAAAAGATGTTTTAAATTAAACCCGATTTAAGCCGGTTCGTCTTGAAAGTGCGACGCAGAGCCGTCGGAAAATGGTTAAAAAATTGTCATTACATTTGTTTAACTGGGTCATCATTGAGCTATATCGACGTAGTTAATTTCGATAACGGATGTCAAAGATCAGAATTATTAAACGACACATGTTAAACGTACCTAAGATGGCCTAATCGCTCCGATAAAAATTATCTATTGGAAAAAGTTGTGCAATTTCTAAGATGACCGACAATAAAATTTTTCGTATGCAAAACTCGAATGTTTTTCTCTTCACATTTTACTATTTCTATTACTTCTTACTAATCGTGTTTTATATTTTTTAGGTTGCAAGCGGCGTAACCGAAGAAAACACATGTGATTATTACATTATTTATTAACTATTTATTATAGTTTACAACAAAAATGATCAGACGTAAAAAAAGGAAATCAAAATATCCCGCAAGTTAAAAAGGAAAAATTAATACAAACTACATAATTTTATCACAGAATGAACCTAAATCACAAATCGCAGAACATGAAATTTAATTTATTTAAAAAGATACATACTTAGTTTAAAAGCATTTGAATTTAATCCATTTTTCTAGCGTATATGCAGTGTTTTAATCTAACAAACTTAAATTTGTATATATTGTAGATTAAGTCAGAATGTAAATATTTTCACCAGTTGTTTCAAAACTCGAATAAAATGAATAGCAACATTTTAGTAATTCACTTTTGCAAGTGCAACAAATAAATAGAAACAAATTTTGTAACGGTACTTATTCGGTATATTTAGCGACTTAAAATATTTCTTACTATACACAATAATATGTTGTAGGTTACGAAAGTGCGTCAGGTTTTTTTGACCTAATTAGTTTTGTAAATTCATTAGTATTAATATTTAGTAGATTGTAATTAATTAGTTAATCCATTGTAAGTACCTACCTAATCGAATGGTGTGTGTAAGATGTTAATAAATTTTCGTTATTGGGTTTCTGAGTATTATTTTATTAGACATACCTCTCTACTTGTTATGAACACAATAAATGTATAATACAACAGGAATAATAACATTTTGAATTAACTTTAGTATGTGTATATTTTTCCAAAGTTCTTTTTCCAATCTTACACGCGCCTATTTCCGCAAACTTTTTGATATTTCATCTACTTTACGTTTGAAATTTCGAGAATCTGCGAAGTTTAATAGTTATTTAAGAGCTCATTATTTTGGAGAAATTGTTTCAGGAAACTTTCGGGCCCATTTACACCTACAATTTTCTGTTGGGAAGTTGATTTAACGGTCGTGTCAGCCAACTGGGATGCTCTCCCTCCGAACAAATCGAAATTTACCTTTATTAAATTAAACAAATAATTAATTATAATCGAAGAATTTTTAATACTTTCATATTTAACACAGTTATGTTTTCGCCTTACTATAGCCTCTTAAAAAATAGATTAATTAAATGTCTGCCTGGCTCGAATTTATTGTTGTACCCCGAAATTTACGAGACGAACTTTCTGGAACCAATAAATAATTCAAATTGGAATTCAATAATTCGAACCTTGAACCTGAATCGATCTCATTATCACCAGCTAATTAATTTTTTTACGGACTCTCCTTGCGCACCCGTGATCTGTGATCTGTTGTTTGTTATTTTCCATTCGGATATTTTCCCAATTAAAAGTTATTGAAACAGTGTGGGTACCACCTCTATCAATTCAAATTTATCTAAACGAGTGACGGGTGAGTCATGTAATCAGGAAATCGAATGAAATTAAATTAGGTGAATTGATTTTTCGCGGTTTGAGATTGTATTAAATATTAAAAGTCACCTTATAAATACTTAGATATTATTTATGGAAAGTAGTAGATTAGTATTTTTAGATAGAACTTTTACGAATCGGTTTCGAAACACTGTAGGTATTACTTCAAATAGAACACTCTATTTGGTGTCTATTGCACACACAATTCATATTTTATCTACATTAGGAAACTATGTGCTTCTATATTTCTATTATTAAATTATCTAGCGCTAATTAATTTCGCAATTAGCTAGGATAGGATATGCGTAATGCGATTTCCCATGGCTTGCGGTTTCCTTTTCAGTTGCATTACACTGTTGATAAAACCCTAAATTTCCTTGTATTTATATAGTTATCAACGTGCGGATGTAGTTAAGAGATTTAATTTGCTTGTACGAGAAGCAGGTAACACCACAGTTTTAATAATGTTTCCTGCAAAATTGCTCGCTATTTTGGTGCTAATTGTATTCGCTTGTATTTTACTCGAAGAAGTGAATGGAATGGTGTATGCGCCACCTCTTCCTTGCCCACTAGGATACAGATACATTCATCGAAAATGTAGGAGGATTTTCTTTAAAAATCCTAAAAACTTTAAAAATGTAAGTAATAAAATATTGTAAAATATGAAAAAAATATATTAACTTATTTTACAGTTTATTTTTCGACCGGAACATTGACAATTAAAATGGTAAAAACCATCAGTAATATATTAATTAATTACAATATTTGTATCATTTACTAACTTGTGTATTTTAACTAGTGTTATCAATTAATCGAAATAAAATATAGTAGATAAACTAACATATTCTACTGGCTTTTGCATCTGTTTTTGTTCGCACGTTTTCATAATACTTACAGTACATTTAAATATGTACCAAATATTCAACAATTTTATTACTCAGTGTATTGGTTATAAACTCTTCTGCACATTCCTCTCAGCAGGATCTCATTTTTGCGACACGGTGAAACTGTCGGGTGAATATTAGTGAAGTTTCTTTCCCTGGGAACGTAAGCACACATCCCTTTCGCTACAAACATGGACATAATTAGTACCACAAATGCAAATAAAATGTATTTCATGTTGTTCGAACATAAACTCGATATCGTTTGATTGGGATTATTATAAGTAAATAATTTAGATATCGTAATTTTAGAAATAAAATATCTCCATTGGCGTAGAAGTACGAATTGAAAACAGTGTATAGAATTTTTGGAAATTGCGGCCGGTAAGTTTTTATTATTTTCGAAGCAATTTCCGAAGCCCCCCGTTTTTTTCAATTCCACCCGGCCCCGCCTTCGACCTAATCCTCGGCGGTTAGGTAATGTTTATATGTATGTCCTCGCGAAGGATCAGGTCGAGCCGGGATCCGGGAAGCCCGGGACGAGTCTCACTTGTTATAATAAACCAGCTAAGCCGGCCGTCTTAGATTCATGATGTCATAATTCATGCTTAGTGTCAGCCGCCTCGGGCGGAAATGTCTCACTTCCTTCTGGTGCTCCTTTTGTTTTTGCCTTCCTCATTGTTTACTCGGTTCTTAGAAAGTAGGCGTGCGCGCGAATTGCGTGAGGTAGGATTAAGCAAAAGGCCTGATTAAATAAAATCTACTATTAAATCCAGCGATTTTGGTGACAGTTGACAGGTATGTGGTGCTGCGCCTACGTTTTCAAACAGCCAATCGAACGAATTTTCTAACCGGAAAACCGAACTGCGGTATATATATTTATACTATACTTGTATTCGGAAACGAATCGAATTATAAGACGAATAAAAAAGAATCGACAATGGGAGGTCGAGAGCGGCCAACAGACTGAAAATGATTTAGAAACGAAAATGCATTCAGCCCCTGTGAAATATGGTGACACGGTGTCACCACCTCGATTTCATTCAATGTATTGAATTTTATTGAATGCTCTTCAATTTATGTATCTGACTTTTTAGACGATTTATTATTGTTTCGTAAATTATTGCCGAAGGAGAATATGCCATTGTGGCGTTTATTTTACATCACTTCGCCGTATTCTACAGAGCTGTCGTATTTCCTTTGAAAAAATTAAAATGCAGCGTTGCCGCTTCGTTCCGTAATATTTAATTATTCAGAAAAATGAGCAGGATAATTAATCGGAGAAAATGCTCGGTGCAGGCGGGAAAAAAACTTAAACGTGCGATTCCTATAGGGAAAAATTCATCAGAGGTCGGTAATTACTTATTACGGAATGGCCCCCGGTCGGCAATAAAACGGCGCAGCGCCATCCAGTCTTCGAATTTCTTTTCACCTATCAACAATCTCGTGTGTAGTCAATTTTTCCATTTAGCTCCCGAGAAAATAACGACCCTCGTGGGCTTAGGGGCTCACTGAACTATATACAGCTTTTCACGATATTATAACTTTTTATTACTTTATGTTTTTTGGCCTTTTTTTATAGGACCGAATAAAAAAACGGATTCACTGCACAATATTACCTACCTACATACATAAGCAATATTTGTGAATTTGCAATTGCCAATTAAGTATAACTGCATATTTAAGATAGTAAAGAAGATATTACCGAAAGAAATGACATTTTATAATCAGTCGCATCAAAATGTCAGGTGAAAAATGAACAAATTCGCGTTTCTGTTTCTAATTGTAATGGTACACATTTTAAAGAGAAGCAAAACTCCTTCGTTGGCGTTCAGAACTTGCGAGGAATTCCTAACCAGTTGCGTTCTGTCCATGTTTATTAACGTTCTAATCGCTCTAATTTATCCGAAATTTAGTCCAAGAAGGTACACAGGATCTTATTTTGGTAACGAAAATATAGAAACCCTAATGAACTAATCAAAGTACCTATCCGATTATACAGAATAAAATATTGAATGCTTCTTCGTTAAACAGTTTATTCATTTATAATGCAAAGAGGTATAACAGTATGGTCTGCAATAATGTAAATAGATTGAATCATGGATCGTCGATAACAATTTGCCTCAACTACAAATCATATATAGGATATCATTTAATAATTATCCTAGTTCTGCATTAACGGAGCCGATTCGAAAATTTACGAATAAATCATCGGCATTACGCGCAAAAGTTATATATGGAACCGGTTCCATCGTTGGCTCCTACCTACATTTTAATTTCCTGTTTTGTGATCCTATTATGTATCCAATACACGGCCGGAAGTGACGTCCAAGTTCGATTGATTTCGGCCACCGCTATTAGTCTTCCTGCCGTTCGAATTGGAACAATGGCGGGACCCGAAGGCTTCCTTGGCGTTTCTAATTAATTTTTATGCCGGCGAATCAAACCTTACAGCTGCTGATACGATTGCGGAACTCATTAACGCGCACGAGCGTCGCGACGCCGCTTTTTCCCAGCCAGCGATGCCAATTTGAATTCCGGTCCTCGTTTAATGTTTACGGTGTACGACAATGTATTGGGAACGGTCGCTTCGGGATCTCTCTGGACGGTATCCAGACCGGCCGAGACCGAAAAGCAATTCCAAACTTGTCCGGTACTCATCGTAAATAGTGTTTTGCTCATTAAAAGTTGAATTGATTTCGTTCCGATTCGATTGCTCCACCGTAAACCGAAAGATGTTAAGTTAAACGATTGCATTGTGTGTATTCCGTTTTTGGCTGGATCAAGAGGAAATTAAATTGTCTCTAATGTATAAAAGGCGCCTGCTACTCGACAATATTAACCGCAAATTAAATCGACGTTTTTATTTCGATTATATTTTACGACAAAAGGAATATTTGAATTGGCAATATTAAGGGTCAATTTGGAGCTGGTACTCGATTAAATATGTAGCGTATGTTATTGCATTTCGTCATGTCAAATGCGCTTTCCTTAATACGGGACAGGCAGAGCAATCCGAATCATCTGTAAGGATATTAGATGTCAGTCAAAGGGGATATTTGCAACAATTACCTGCCCAAAACGGGCATGGTCGACAAGAGGATTCGCGCCGGAAATGAGTATGCTTAATACATGATTGAATTTAGTGTTTGATGCTTCCTATTATCAGAATGTCCAGAGGGACATTCGAAATTTCATATAATTAAGAATAGTCGAAGAAGAGACGAATAGACCAAGTTTAATTCGTTTAATTACACGGTGCTCTTTATGTTCGTTAATTAAACTGTGTTTCATAAACGAACAATTTTTTGAAAATTTTAGTAACATTCATTTTTCTCCTTTAAACCTGGAAAAACCAGGAAATTGTAATGATAGCAATTGTATGCTACATTATTTTCCAATAAATAACAAAATTCAATCTACATCGATGCAATCGTTCAGATGGAAACCATTTACAATTATAAAATAAAAATTGCCTATCTCTTATAAACGGTAGAAATACAATCGGTTTTTTTTCCGTTGGTCCATTAAGCTAGCATAATTCGTTTAATTTATTAGTGCCAATATATAACTCACAGAGAATTTTAATTTTCACGTTAAAACAAATATGAAATGTAGTGGACACATGTATTGAAATATACAGTTTGTAAAGCCGGATTTGATATGCCAGTTGACTGCGTGCTTTTTTCATATAGAATTTGACTGAAAATATCTTTCTTTTGTATCATTTAGATACAAAATTGTAGGGAGATATAAATTTGCTTTAGCAAAATAATGAGAATACTGATTAATCCTAAAAGTTGCCTGGTATTCAGTTCATCAAATATCTACTAAACATTTTTGTTACAAGAGGTACAGTAAGAAGTGCAATATTTTCTAATTGATCTAATAATTAGTAAATTTATATTTTATAAGTAAAAATTCTCACAAAAATATGTTGCTGAATAAAGGTAGAAGGAAAATATATCATGTTGATCGTACCTACGTATACGTTATGGTTAACACTTGTGTGACATTAAACTTTTCCGAGTAATAAATAAGGTTAAAATGACTGTAATCTTGAGTTATGTCGGAAATAAGGATCTCTTTTGCCCTCTAAAAACGTGTGTTTCCGAAGAATAATGCTATTTATAAGGTAACATGAAGAGAAGAATATATTTGATATGATTCATGTTTAGATTTTTTTTCTGAATAGATTTTCAGTGCATTTATTTTGTAATAATAAAACTAAGCCAAGCTAAAAAGTTTCTCGGAAATATAAAACATATTACAAAAATTAATACTATTGGATATCCGGAAAACTAGAAGATTTTTCTCCAGTTAACTCCATTTAACTTGAACGACTCGGTTTTAATAACCCGATTAACTTGAATTTCGGAAGCATATAACTTTTGCCGCAGCATTATAAGACTATCCTTATTTTAGTGCAATACTACCGGCGTATTCTTACGTGAGAAGAATACTCCAACATTCAATTCTGAATACCAATGTGGATTACTTACCATTACTCTACTTTACATCAAATATAGATACGAGTTAAGGTCGCAGGAAGTTTGAAATATTGATAATTGTAGTGGAAAGTAGGTGAGAATATTTTAGTTTTAGTGATATTTCGTGATAAAAAATGAGTTAATACGTCTACTAATGATATAAAATTTAAATAATTTTGTATACAAAAACCTTCTGATCCGGTACTGTAGTAACATCATAATAACATGTGATAACCTTTGAGATCATTTATGTAATTTATCATGCCTTCAAAGATGAATACATTTAACGACAATTCGTACAATAAATTCGCGAGTGGAGAGTTTATATTTTTTTACACGTACGTATACCACTCATGAATTTTTTTAAACATATTTTTATTACTTACCCACTCTTTATACAGCAAACTTCTCTCTCCAAACTTTGAGCAATTATGCATTAATTAGGGAGTTGAATCATTAATTCTCGTTCCAGAAAATGAAGTGGTTTTTGCTCGTTTCATTCACAATCTTATTGCACTCATCCCTGCAATCCTGCGTATCGAAACGCGGTGTAACAACCTGCACGGAGAACGCGCTACCCAGGAGCGGCCCGATGAGAATCGAAAACTACCAAAACTTGGTCGAATTTACCCCGGGACATTTGCGGATTATTCCCAGCGGAATCTTTCGATTGTTGACAGAATTGAAGATACTCTTCCTAAGCAGTAACGAAATATCTACCGTCGAAATTGGAGCTTTCGATGGGTTGTACAACTTGGAAAAATTGTCGCTGTACGCCAACAAACTGGAAACTATCCCGGCAGGCGTGTTTAGAGATTTGAGGAGCTTGAAAGAGCTGAACTTGGGCATGAATCAAATCGCTAGCATATCAGAAGACGCTTTCGCTGGTTTGCTTCAATTAGAGGTGCTCAATCTGGGCTTCAACCAATTATCAACCGTTCCAGAAGCTTTGAAAATGCTGCGAACTCTTAAAGTTCTCAGTATTAAAAACAACCAACTGAAAAAAATCCTTCCTCATTCGTTTGGAACATTGGGAAGTTTGGAAATTTTAAATTTGTCGGACAACGGTATTACGGAAGTACAAAATAAGGCTTTTAAAGGTCTAATTAAAGTCGAGGAATTGGATTTAAAGTCGAATTATTTGGCCAAGTTAAATATTCAGGATATTTTGGAGGACTTGAGGGAATTGAAGACGCTAAAATTAGCCGTGAATTCGTTCAGTTGTAACAATTTGAAGGAGATTGACAATGTGTTAAAGAGAAAAAGGATTACATTAGCGAGTGGGTATTATAATAAACCCGGGAGTAAAACGTACAATGGAATGGTTTGTACAGTGTAATTAATTTTAAAAATTGTTATATATATCGGGGAATAAAACATCAGGATATTTACAATGGGCATATATTTTTTCAAAATAATTAAATTCTCAACATATATTAAATTGTTATAAACAGCTTATTCAATATTCAGGCTAGTTTTAATCTATTTTTATACACAATTTCTCTATAAAATACTCATTCAGTATTTTTTCGGTAACGATTTAGGCCTAAAATATATCAAATTCGAAACGAAATTACAAATAATATTGAGTCAGTAAAAGCTTTCACTTCCGATATTACATTTTTTTTTAAATCAGAACGAATAAAACGTACATAGGTGATATACCTAATAAATCATAAACAATTTCGTCTAGATCCTAATAACCTCTAATTTCTAAAAACGAAAGCACATTTGGAACATAACATCAGTCGAACGCAAGTATTCATATGTTTGCAAAATATGATATGTTTTACTTTCATTTAAACACTTTTTACAGTTTGGTCACTTCACTTTTCACACGATTTTACTTAATAGATAGAGCATGCTGTAAACGTTTATTGCGCATTATTGATATGCAGGAATGTTTCAGGAACAATGAAAAGAAAAACTTTTAAAACAAAATATTCGCCGAAATAAAATTAATTAACCCTTCGGCCGGAAAAACAAATATATTCTTTAATTTACGCTCCATCCCGGAACGCCCCAAGCAGAATTCCTTTTCATTATTCACTCGGGAGTTGCTGATAATTCTCGCGATATGATTCGTTTCACTGTCAATTGCAGTTCATGGGGCACACTTTTTCCTCAGGACTTTAGTGCTGCCTCCAACTGTTCGCCTTGTAGTAAACGTTATTGTACATGCTGGGACATTGCTTGGTCTGAAAAAGAAAAATAAATTTCCTTTAGTATACGCATTTCCAGGGTAACCTATAAACATGGGAGGTTTCGCTTCCTACGCGCATCATCATCGTTAATAAATTGAAATTTATAGGAGAAATTACCATGCAGGGTTCTCGAAAGATACACTCGGGGAAGTTTGCGACCCTAGTCAAAGGTGAATGGGAATGGGATCAGGATTGGTTTCAGTTACAGTTCCTGCTGGGCAACCATATTACCTTTAATAGCAGTATTTGGTGTTATACATGTATGATTGTTGAGTAGAATTGCTATTGAAACGATGAACTTAAAGGAGGAAAATAAGAGGGTTGTAGAAGCGTAGAGGAATAGAGTATTTTGTAAAATAATAAAACCGGATCTGGTCGACGAGATGAGGTGCACACGCGGTAATAGGATGTTTGTTGTGGATGTTTAGACAGCTGGCTTAAAATGATTTATGATAATCTTATTGTTGGAGTAACAACGGCAGCGATTATGTAGAGGTTGATATTAACAAGGTATGTTTAATCCCGCCAGTAAGTACATTGTTGCTCCTTTATTGCTTCCGTGCCGCTGCCGATGGTGAAGTTCGTGAGGCTCCCGCTCCGTGTCCTTTCGCTATCCTGACGTCCTCTGTTCGGATTTTAGGCCCGCTGAATGCACCGAGTCGGGGCCGCCGTTAAATGAAGCGGAAATTCTGAGGAAGTTTCAACTCGAACGATTCACAAATGGTTATGAATTTGGCAATTATCGGCCAGGAAAACCGAGCTACAGATGAATTTTGAACTATTGTAATTCCTTCGTAAAGAGTTCTGAATCGTCCGGAAATAATTTTAAATCGTTCTGAACTGTTATGAATAGCCGTGGATCGTTTCTAATCATTTTAACAAGAGTTGTAAGTGATTTTGGACATTTCTAAATGATTCTGGAGCGTTCTAAATTGTTCTAATTTGTTCTAAACGCTTCTAATTCTTTCTGAACAGTCATAAATGATTCTAGACAATTCTAGACAATTCTAGAATGTGGATTAATTGAAATCGAATATATATATATATATATATATATATAGGGGAATGTATTAAAATTATGAGTATTAAAATATACAGTGCAAATAATTTGTGGGTGAGTAAGGATATTAAAGGACTAAGAAAGATGAAAGGTGGCTTGATTTCAGAGCGGTTCCGGGACAGCCTGTATAAGTACAAAAATTTTTGATTAAAATTGAAATATTAAACAACCCCCGGTCGAGTAAATAGTGAAACACAATTTAACCGACATTCGCAAAACAAACGTTTTCCTCCTTTGCCGTTTAAAACGCCCCGTTTTAATACCATTCAAGCCCGCCAAACAAAGGAAAACTGTGGCGCTCAATAGCGACAAGATTTCCATTTAAAAGGCTTATTACTGTTTGCGGACTGATGGGAGTAAATACTTACATCACTACGGTGTTTAACATTGAAGTCAATATTTGTCCTCACCGGTCGATGGTGCAGCGGTTGCGGCGGTCTGAAATTGTTTCCTAAGGGCGCTTTCGGGTGTTTGGCGTCCCCCTGCATTAGTCTCCGGAGACCGAGCATCTGTAATAAAGAAAATTTCAAGTCGCCTTCGATTGCGGGACTCGAATCAGAAGTGGGACGCTCCGAAGGGCTCTCCCAAATCCACTGTATTCTAATGAACGCCTTACAGGCGTTTAGTGCGCCATATATTTTTTCTAATCCCTTCGAATAACCACGAGCAATTGCACGATAACAACTTTATAAACGTAACTCTCTCATAATCTTTTCTTCCAACCGACCGTCGAGGTTATCTTTTCCGGGTTTCTTTATTCGGAAGGTTCGTGAATAAATTTCAATTAATTATCGCGTTATGGATGTCTTATCGCGCAATTATACTCATGCAACGTTTTATTTCGCTGCGCTATTTTTACAAAACCCCTCCAATCCTGTTCTGGAGCGTCTGGAAATGTACCTACAATTTTCAATAGAGTGTTAAAGTTACGCGCAACCGGTCCTTAGAATCGTTTTATTAATAATTAATATACCTAAACTATGGATTAGAAATACTAACAGGACGGCAGGGCAGAAGCTATATTGCTCTTAAGGAGGGCCGCAGGCGTCGGAATCGGGCATCGCAGGAGAGGACGATGTGGAATCGGGCTGGGATTGTCGCCGCCGCAACACAAATCCCGTCTCGCCGCACGGGAAACGGAAACTGTGTCGCACTTTGAATTACATTTACGCCGGAGCAGCGACGGGCAAACTTTCAACTTTGCGCGCTCCTCCGCCGGCCCGAGCTTTGACGAGCGACCCACACGTTCGAGTTATGGGGGTTTGTTTTCGGCCCGCGGATAATTAACCGGATTCACTCCAGTTTTATTCGACATGTAATAAGTTTCCGTTTAACCGCCTCATCGGGATTATTTCGCGTGCACAAAGGTTTATTTATTCCCTTGCGCCTCAATCGAATCATAGCGAAATCGAAATCGATACAATCCCGAAATTGCCACTGTCTTAGCGGTGGATCCTTTGTCGCGATACCCTAATTAATTTCGAACATTATTGTAAAGGAAAACTAATATTCAGAAATTAATTACATAAGGCTTTATGTAACCGTTGGAAAGCTTTCGTATAAGCGTAAGAGGTTCGTTCGTCACGCAATGACGCGTCAAAGGTGTTCTCGAAGACATTAAGTTCTTCGCTGGAAATTATTACAATCACGCTATACACGGGGCTCTTTGTATGGAAATTTACCTTGGTAGCTCTAATAGTTTGAGTTGAACGGGAATTTATATTCTATACAAATCGTTAATCACATTAACATGTAGGAATAAATGTTTGTGAGCTCGTTAAAAACCGTTTTATTCGGAAATTGAGTGCTAATTAATTCTGGTAAAAAAAAGGTTGCAAAAAATTAACTACAGCTATATAAAAAAAACTGTTTTAAAATAATATTTTGCATGGATATGTTTCAATAAAGTAATTGGTTTGTGATGTTTATGAAATGGGGTAATTAGGTGATTAATAAAGCCGGCGTTAATAGAGCATTTGAGTGCTTGGATACGCAATTTGATTGGTCGAAATGATATTCGTTAATGTAAAATAATTACGGGCACATTGTTTTGCTCTTCATATATCCGCATGCGGGTGCAACTATCCAAATTAAAACAATGGCGATAATGAGACATAATGGACAAAAATTCATTTATGTTCTACCATATTTAGCTGGAATCGGAATGACGCACATCGCGGAATTACGCGTAAATTTTGCGTTGGCAGAAGAGTCTTGTGTAAATAATTTTCGGGGGATCCTGTCGAATTGAAATGGAAATCGACGGCATTAAAAATTAATCCGATTAACAACATTATGTTTATGCGCGAGGCGAAATCCTAAAAATAGAAAATCCCCTGGCTAAATGTTTTATTCAACCATTGTATAGGATATGCAAAATTTCCCCGAATCAATCGGTCGTTCGCGGGAACGTCAAAAATCAGGGAGTCAGCATTAGGTTAAAACGAGAGTCACAATGTGGCGAATGGAGTCGAATAATTTGGACGGCCATTGTTGTGCAAATGAGGCTTTTATTGGAATTTCCTGTAGAGTGCGTGTCGGCTGCCAGGGAGCTCGTCATGAAATAAGACAAATTTATTTTCTTCGGCCACTACGTTTCAGCTTTTTTGTTCTATAAACCGTTACAAAGTCCGTTGTACATCAATAAATAATCCTCGATTTTTCTCATTTTATTTATTCATTATTAAATGTTGAATTACGCAATTTTGCAGGATTTTGGCATTTCCAGCGGGCACATTAAAAATTTACTCCAGTAAGTACCAGCATAAATAAATGAATTGGAATAGTGGGTATTCAATTTTAATGAAACAATAGTATTGTTACCAGAAAATTTCGAAGCGCAACGAACGCGGTCGCAAAGTGATTTTCTTTATTATCTATTTTAATTAATTTAAACGTTTGTTCAACATTTTCGTTCAGTTTGGAAGCCCGATAGGGGAGAGCAAGGCGAGCTTGTGTGTATACACACACACGACAGGAATAAACATAATTAACTAAACTGATGCATATCTTACTTTCCTTTTAGTTGAGCAACACTTAATAAATTATGAATCGTCGAGTGTACACGCCTATCTGAATACACCGCCAAGGCCCTGTTGACATTCTTAATTTGATTAAACGATTATCCGTCATACCGAATTATCTACGTATTACTTAATTTTTGTTGCGTCATTAGGTATATCACAAATTATAATTTTTTGTAATAAATTGTAGTTGTTACTTTCGATGAAATTAGGTGCTTTAAGTGTACATCAATTAGCATTAATTTGAAATGATTTTTATGTAGCTTTTATGCCAGTCTGAGGATACATAAAGTCATCTCAATAATGCATAAATCTCGCTTATAGGTAATACATAGTAGTTAATAGTCTTCAATGGCGCGTATCGTTTCCGAAATTCCCCGACCACCTGAAAATTTATATTCGAACGCACTTCGGCTAATGACCAATTAATAATTTGCGTGTTATCTTCTGTCGGCGAAACGACCCTGCGAATGTGTCCCGAGTCGACTAACGGAAACAAATTAACTTATCCATCCTTCAGAGTAGCGGAGCTAGGCCGACTTTGCGACCCCGAACGGAACTAATAAATTTATGGAACTCTAATTTGCGTGAAATCTAATTTTATTGCGGAGGCGGGGTGGATGTTTCTCATTTTTCCGGCAAGTTTCTCATCCAGGACATTCCGGTCGCTCTTGAATAAATTATTTACCGGGATTTACCAAAATGCCGCAACGGTAAAGTGACACCTTGCAAAATTCCTGAGTGAAGTACAGCATTATGATTTGATTTGCAATATTCTACAAAAATCCACTACTTATGTATCTATTATTTCCAATCTCCTGTACAACAAGGCAACCTTTTGACAGCGAGTAAAATGTCAACCAACCTTCAAACGATACAGCAAGGATTTTCAGAGCCACCCCAGATTTCCTTTCCCACAAATTTACATATTTCCCGTTTTAAATACCTGTTGCTTGGTGATATAGATAGGCTTGTTGAGGATCAACCATGTGACTGTTTCGTGGCACGCCGGCATCGTCGTCGAGCCATCGTACGTCATGTAATAGTCGGTTTCTGGCAGAAGACCCCGCACTGAAAGCCTCTTCACCTCGATTTCTTCACCTGGAAACCAAAAATCGAATCGTCGAATCTAATTTATTCGAACCGCTTTTCGCGTTTTAACGTACCTCCGTATCTAATTTTCTCCAGTTGATCGGTCAGTATTCGAAGCTCCGGATTAGAAAGATCTCCCAACTGAAACGAATTTATTACAGAAGTATAAGTGGTTGAAGATAAGGTAGTTATTATACCAAGCACAGTCGTGTAGAAAATGGTTTATTTAAAAGTATATAAGGTAAAGTATAAGGGAAGGGAAATAGCGGCACGTAGAGTGGCAAACGTAACGTAAACGTAATTCTGATCCGGGGGGTTCACCGTTCGAAAACGCTCATAAAATTACTATACAATTCGGCATATCTTGCCGGAACTGGCTAGAGAGACATAAAGGAGAGCAAAACGCTACACCGCCGCCCTTCTTGTTATGCAAATTGTATTGTAGTCAAACTTTTAAAACCCCTTAAGCCGGCGGGTAATCATGCAAATTTCACCGTGTACCTGACTTTATTATAATTGCATTTTTCATTAGGGCGCGACGCGGCGGTTGTGCAGCCACTCTCGAGTACGAAACGCCGGTTCCGGTGCACTGTATTTTCATCTTCTTTTTTCTTCCCGCTCGGCGCAAGACAACAGAGGAAATATTAATGCGGATCCTCATTTATTTATGTACCTATATTATGGAATAAATATGTAATAGGTATTGAAGCAATATTGAGCTTTATGTAGTTTTGCTAGTTTCATTTGCGATCCATTAGTAAAACTTTTTCTAATATTAATCCCCCGAAAGTTGTAAATAATTGATTTCGTCAGAGTAATTATTTATCAGAGAATGATATGCAGTAAATAAACATTATTTCAGTTTCTGTGATTTCGTTCATTCCACATTAATATATTAATTAATAAAATTCATATTCATCATATTTTCAATAAAATTCCCATCAGAAGTAATAGCTAAAAATATCACATTCTATTTCGATGTCAATGGTATTTATTTCTATAACAATGTGACAATTATTTGGTTTTATGCCGAAATTAAATAAGCTTGTAAAAACTAAAATAAATGCATTTTAATTAAGCGTGAAATGCAACGGACAGTAATAAATATCATGTAATTCTTGTGGAATTGAAGGAAAAATGAATAAATTGCCATCAATTCAAAATTGTCAAAATAAATCGAGATATAAAATATAAAACAACTAATCTTTTAGATGTATTAAAAGTATAATTAAAAAGGTAAAAGGTACAATAGCAGTGCGACCTATGGTAATATTTCTGCGTATATTTAGAAGCTTATAGCGTGCCCTGTAAACTCCGGAAAGGTACGAATAATTGCCATAGTGTCCCCGGAGGGAAGACCAGACGGTAAACAACTCTCGCCCGAATCGATATTTTCATTCAAAAAATGTATTTTTCCGTTCTAAATTATTAACCCGCTTCATCAATGGCAAAGTCTTTAAAAAAACTCAAGCACCTAAGAAAGTTGAATGACTTTAGAAAATCGTAGCACGTAGCTCATATTATATTGACCCTTAGAGCACCAAAAATACATTGTATTTAATGATGGTTACTGTGAAAATAAATCAATTGAATCGTTGTAAACTTGAGATTTGCCCCCGACCAAACTCAATGCTCAAATGGTTCGGAATCGTCTGAAACAATAGGTAGCATCTAATCGATGAAATTTAATTAGTTTCGAGTTGAAATCCGCGTTGACAAAACAACAAGTTAAATATAAATAGAAGACCAGGCAAAGTTTATGTTTTGTTCTGTACCGAATACACTTGAGTTATAATTAAACCCGCTGATACCTCAGCCATAATTCATAGCAGGAGTTTGAGAAATGTACACACACCATTTTAGCAAGCGGATGATCATTTTGCAGAACTTTAAAATTTACGTCTGTCCGTGTACATTCCGAAAACAAACTAAATTACCGCATCAATTATTCATTCGATGATCAAAAAAAGCAGAGCGGGCAATTTTCCTGCCGGACCCATTTTACCGCCTCTAAGTCCCGGGTCGTGTGTTTATGTGGCATTTATTGGGCGCAAAAACACGAAGAAAAAGTTCAATTACAATTCGTAAAGTTTCCGCAACGGCCACCCCCCAGAGAAAAAGCGAGAGACATTAAAGACACTCACCTGCAAAAGAAGAGAAATAACAACGATCCCCTGGGCTTTGTGCAATGCCTCCGAGAAGTTGGAGTAAAGCTGCGAGTTGAAGCCGAAAATCTGGATCTGAAACGAAAAGGGCATCTGTTTATCTACACTCATAAAAATATTTATCTTAAATTTTCACTTGAAATTTACAAGGAATTAATAAAAAGTAAATACAACTTTAACAAATTAGTAACGAGTATATAAAGTTTACCAATTAAATATTAAAATGAAAGATTTTGAAAACATGTTTCATATAAAATAAATAATATAAATAGAAGTAAATAAATAAGAATTCTACCAGTAACAGTAAGGAAATGTAATGGAAAAAGGAGAAAATTTTGCTAAACAAGAGCAATGCTAATTGCTCACAGGAACACATCAATGCTAATTTTCCGAGCGACGAATTTTCTCTGAGTGTAAAAAACCAACTGAAAATCTGTGCTATGAAACAGGGCGGAATGTTCGATAGGTATGCGAGAGTTTCCATCCGCACAGATCTCTCCAATCATCACTTTATTGCTTTGGCGTTTATCGAATTTTCCACCCTAGTGTTTTCCTCTAGTCGGTGATTTTCTTTTTATTATTTTTTCCTCAAATATTGATACTCCGTTCGGGATTAA
Source organism: Phyllotreta striolata (assembly GCA_918026865.1). NCBI lineage: Eukaryota > Metazoa > Arthropoda > Insecta > Coleoptera > Chrysomelidae > Phyllotreta > Phyllotreta striolata. The sequence goes on along the minus strand of OU900094.1, from coordinate 13,928,331 downwards.
ACCGAGGGTGTTTCTTCGCATGCCGTTTTCCCGAAAAAACAAGGAATAAATATCAAACTTTCGGATGAATTTTGCGGTTTCAAATTCGCAGTATCTCGCGAAGAAATTTAATTAAAATATTATTTAACTTCAAATATTGCCCGATAAATACTTTTAGGGCAATTTACTTATTAGTTTTACGGTGGGAAAGCCGGAAGAAAAAGTTTTACTCCGCAAGGGATTTTTATGTCTGTAGAAAAAGCAGTAAAAATGTGTTTGCAGGAAATGGTTTCAATACGAGATATAAAGCAATATTGTTTCACAATTTACAAGAGTAACTTCTGTACGTGATATTATATTTGATTGTAAAACGTGTGTATATGCTATTAAATTACTAAATATTGTATGAACAAAAATATCTTAAACTATAAGCAGCTTAAAATAAAGACAAATATTTTAGAAAAATTTTCCATCAACTTTTTCTGGCGGAAAATAAACGTTTACTTTTATTCTGGCGTACGTAATAACAATATACATATGCTACATACCGGAATACAAATTCCAACCGATCAACCGAAGAGCATCAAATATTTGCAATCTCCGATTGTCTCTGCCTTTTATATGCTACAATTCCTTTCTCTCTATGAATTTAGATTTTCGCTCTTTAGGTGCTTTCCTGCACATGTAGAGATGGGCTCTTATTCCACTGTTCCGTTACATTTTAAACCTGCTAAAATGCGAGCTTTTATTTTTTTAATCCAAAAGCTGCACTATTGCATTCAACTTTTACTTTCTGCATCTTCAATATCCACAAATTTGGAGTGAAAATTTCGATTTAAAGTCGTAGGTACCAGAAAATAGGCAAGGGCCCATCTCTAGATTTCGTCGGGAAACAATTTTTCCACCGTTCAGCTGGTTCTGTTCACACTACGTAGCAAATATTGCGATTACTTTTGCCCGACTCGATATTCGATTTGGCGCGTGTGACGACGTCTCTTCGCGTCTTGGCGCTCTCGCCCTCGCCCTCGGCTGGCTTATTCCGGATCCGGACTGTGCCAGGTCGAAAATTCGCTTCAAAGAACAAAATCGTCTCGGTGTATAACGTTTGATTGGATGGGAAAGGATTTGCCTGCTTCGATCGCTTGATCGGGCGCCGAATACTTCTGTTCCGATACCTTTCACCTCTTCAGCCTCTTCGCGCCCTCGCCGGGAAATCGCTGATGATCCTCCGGTGATTCGGCGTCTTGTTCGTCGGTGGGTTTTGTTGCTGTTAAACTGCTGATTTCGAAATGTACCCCCGCGGTGGAAGTTACAGCGCGCGAATCGCGTAATGAAAAGTTGGCGAAAAATCGATCGTTCTTCGAATATGATTAAATCCTCGCTTCGCCGCCCGCCGGGGAAGTTGGAACGGAAACGAGAAATATATCTATCAAAAAATTAAAACATTAAGGCTTATTAAAAGCATAAATCACATTAGCGGATGGCGTAATTACTTTCATTGATATCTTTTCTCGGAATTTTCGGAAACCCGGATTCCGCTACAATTAGAATTTCCGAGGCGTTTTCGCTTTTTGTATGCCTTCCGTTAGGCAGACAGGGGTGTACTCAACATTTTGCATCCAATATTTGTTATTTTAGAACTTACTTTATTACAAATAATTCGAATTAATTCCAGTTGAATTTCCTTATTTCTTATTTAAATAGATTCCACTTCAAAGAGAGAATCTCTTAATTAATTTTTAGTGTAATTTTGAATGCGCTCCTGTCAGTTCCATCCTTATTAGGAGCTTCCTCGGCGAGTGCTATAACATTTTTATACTACTAGAAATGAGTTACGGTCGTTAGACATTTTGCACTAGAGATGGTATATTGCATTTTTGCCTAAAGTATGCGACACGACGACCGGAATGTTTGACTAATTAAAATTTCCTGCATTTGGCACGATCGAATTCTTCCTGAATTATTCTCAGTATTATGCCCCAACTCTCATAACTGCACAATGACGATGTACAATATTCAGTTTATCTCAAAATAGCATTCGTACCAGTAAGAATAAGCAAATGCACAGAAACAAAGAAATCTGGTCCGGAAAGTAAACTAGATATGAAATAGGGTGAGTCCAGGAGACGTGAAAGGGCAGACATCATCTCCATCAATAAACGGGATGCGAAAACAACAAAGAACTTTCGCGTCAGTAATTTCGCGATGGGAAAGAGAGCGCACCAGAACGGGAATTCTAATGCCGCAATTCGCGTCTATAGTGCATTCTCGAGCGGGCATTAATTAAACCTGGTTATCTGCAAGATTCCAATTGCGGCCGTAAGGCCGCAAATATCAATTAAGGACGGCCGCACTCATAACTCGCATAACGGCGTTTCAACTTGCTAGCGTTTTGCCGACCACGACTAAAACCTGACCCATCCGTTCGCAATCAACCGGCGAAAGCTGCTCTAAGATCATTTTATGCGCTCGCCGATAAATTTTCAATTTTGGGAATTAATTTCTGATTCCACGTCTAATCTATAAGTCAAATCCTATAAAGTTCGAATACAAAGCGTACTTCTAAAATAATTTAATTATTGAAAATTAACCTTAAAGCTCGTGCATATGTTTCAATTATATTACCACTTACAAGGACCTAAATCGCATTAATAACACTAAAATAACCTATTTTAAAATAGAACTAGTACAAATTCTTTAAATGTTATAAATGAGTTCCGTTTATCTCGAAACTATCGTAAACTCAAAATGGATTGTTTTTATTGAAATAGATGGGTTTCGACTGCAGAAACGCAGATACTTTTTGTGAAACGAACCAATCCAAGCGGCAGGAATCGACTGAAAATTAACGAGCCGGTCCATCTCCTATTAATTTTCTTTATTTGCGGAATAACGCGTTGCGCGTGGACGCTTCAGAGATAACTTCTGCAAACTCGTTTGTTTAGATGTAAATAGATACAAATGCATTAAGTTGCCGCGGAGAGCCATTAGCCGAGAGCCCCGACGGTGCCCGAATTCGATCTATTTTGCCTTGACGCTCTCCGTTGTTCAAGATATTACATTGTTAATCGCCATTTTCAAGTTTACATTCCCTTTTGGATCGAATACACCACCAAACGATTCCCGAAATTTATATCCATTTGATCCCCTAAAGTTAAACAAGATTCAAAGACTGCTACACCTAAATGATTGTAATGAAAAAAACTAGGCAGGATACAAAAGAAGACTTGAAAGGTAACATTATTCATGTAAAATAAAAAAACTATGAGTCGATTTTTTTCCGTGTGCCCGATTCCAAAAACAAGATTGGATTTACACGAACATCTCGGTCAGGACGCTAATAGTATAGAAAGCTGCTCTTTGAAAGTGGATACTTTGAAAACGTTAAAAGGACGAAACCCTCGAAGAACAAGTGCAATTTCATTAGATATCTGGGATACGATTGCTGCTGTGTAGCTGAAGTGGTTTTTGTCTGGTTGGCCAATTTGTAGTAATACTAAGAGGTATACAAAACGCAGCGCTCTGAATGGGGTCAGATTACGGACTGGCTTTTGCGCTTCGAAAATTATACGGGAAAACTGGAGATGTTTTCTATTAAAAATCTTCGGTCGCCATTCAAATATCTAGATTATCAATTTTTCTACGTTTTAATTTCAACAGAAAACGCAGGAGAAATTTAAGTACCCTAATATAGAAATCAATCACGAGATTTCCCTAATAACAGGTGGCAAATGGAACTCCGATGTTTATTAGGAGGAAATGAGGCGGCATCCGTGCCTTTAAAATTAAATAAGAGCGGTTTTTCATTCGACATATGTTGATGTAGAGCTAAAAGCTTTCATCCCATTTCCGCAAGTCGGTCCAACTTATATAAGTATATTGGATTTTCTTCGGGGGGTTACATCCGATTTCTCGGGTCGCTAAAATGACAAGGGATTTCCTGCGTAGGGAGAGATCGCTAAATTCGTCTTCTTTTAAAAACAAGAAAAAAAATGTTTACTTTTCGAGCACTAGAACCTTTCCCGAGCGTTTTATTGTGTTAATTTAGAATAGTCTTGAAGAACTTATTGTGGTTAAAAAAATACTCATTAGTATGAGACATTATAGAACATTTCAAAACTGTTAAACGTTGTGCTGACATACATATTCTATACGTGCGAAAGTAGCTATAAAAAAGAAATATATATGGTACATAATCCTTATACTGGCTTCATGTTTGTATCCTTCAATTTACTCGACGACGGCAACTCGAAATTCCGGTCTCGTTGCAACAACCCTTTGTGAAACGCCTTAAAAATTTCCACCTTTTGTTTCGCGTCATGAATATTTCTATTTAATGCGCATTCGTCTTCAAGCATTTTAGTACACTCTGAAAAGTTCTCTAAAATATTGAGGAGGGGCCCAGACGAAGCGGAAAATTATTTATAAAGTCGCGAATTTCAGACCCAAAAATACACGTACAACTTTGAAAGTTTCAATTGTATGTAGAGGAGCTCGTTTTATATTGAAAACTCGATCGAGGGTCGTTATTAAGGAGAGTTAATTTGGAATTTTATAACAACTTCTTCATTAAAAAAAATCGCGTATTAATAAATTAAATAATTCATTGAGGTACTGGAAACATAACGCATGTTTGAGCACACATCCGTGATAATCACAATTCGCTCCATACCTCCTACATAGTCGAGCGACGGTTGTTCGAAATAAACTAATTACTTAGGAATTGTAAACTGTCATTTACCGTCTGCATAGTTCTCTATCGTCATGGATTCAATTAATCTCCAGTTTAATGTTCTACCGTTCGAAATAAAGTTAACGGGCCGCTCTGCAGCTCCGCATCACTGTTTAAATGTCATTAAGTTGTACCGGGTAAACCGATGATAGGGCGCAGGTGTTGATCTTGTTTGGTAGTTTAATGGAAAATAGTTCGTTGCGAACATTTATTCCATATGATGGCGATAGTATAATGAAAATTATACTCGTTATAATAACGATCTAGTTATTAAAGAAGAGGGAATTTATGAATATTTTCTATATCTTGGGAATATTTCCCTTTTATCCGAGAAAGATATTTGTTTGAAGTCGAAATTAAAATCCATAGAAAGTATTTAGATAGCAGACAATGGTTGATGTTGGGAAGAAAACAATACACCGTCTTTAAAAATAAACATTCCACAGTGCAAACTGCAATCAACGACTGCGAATTTTTCCCTCGAAAACTAAATAATTTCCAGCGCATCCACTCTGAATGCTCGACGTTCATTTTTATCCACAAATTAGATTTCTCCTCTTCTCCACGGCCCGGCGAAATCCCGCGTTGTGGCACCGCGGGGACTCATCTTGTCGAAATTATTCTCATCTCGTTCCTCTTTTAACTCGACTCGCAGCCAGTATCATTAACTACTTTGTTGTTTTACCTCTTTTATTCCAATCTCAGGAATGTTTGCTCCCGGCGCCAGATCGTTTAAGGGCTGCGTTTGAGGGGCATAAAACGGGAGCGAAACCGCCCCGCAGCCGCCGACGGGCTGATTCCACTTTTTGGGATAACTCCCCGCTAAACTGGATAACTATTTACGCTGATGGTTTCATTACCAACCAATTCGCAGGGTGGATTGTGCATAATTCGAATCATTCAAATTCGGGATAAAAGTTGGTTGAAATTTATCGATCTTATCTAGATATATGTTATAAAAATATACCTACGGTAGGGAAAAATGTTTCGCACTTACCTCGGCCGGAAAAGCGTATCCGTTAATGGAATGCTCGGATCCGAATTGGTCGTGTAGGCCGTAGTGAACGTGGATCTCTTGGAATTGATATTTATAGGACAAGGGGCCGCCGGTCACGTTTATGTGCTGCCTAGTGTCGTTCTCGACGTTGAATATTACGCTATGGCCGGTGTTCATCATCGATCCGCTCACCTGCAAGAAAACACAAGAGTTTTTCGGTCATTCGTATTCCCGACGGAAGACGGATAAAACGCCAGAAAGCCGGGCTGTTCTTTTCCTTTTCGATTATAAACACCGAGAATTCCGAATACCGACGCTCACGAAACCAGATTCCAGAATAAAGCTCCATTAACAAAATATCTAAAGCTACTATTTTGGAAGGTAATGAATAAAAATAATATGAAAATATAAATTTATCTCGCACATGATCGGTAATAATCCGTTCCGGCGATGCCGGAGCAAATAGTCGACCCTTTCCGGTTATATATCGAGTCGTATGCTGGGGATCGAGAAATGCACGTAATAATGTAATGTAAGCTCATTTATCCGCATCACGTAAAGACGCCCATCCATAATAAGGAGTCGGCGAAGCGGCAGACACATTCATACGACAGTCGGTGGCGTAATAATCTGCAATAAGCCGCAGCAATCGGAGCCATCCTGCCAATCCTCACTTCAACTCGAGAGAGCACCGCTCAAATGTACTGACATGAAGGATGGACAAAAACGTATGATGATTGCGTAGATTGGGAATGATGCTATACTTTGAGTATCTCATGAGAGAGTCGCTAATTTTGACGAGCAGTGTACTGGAAGCAATTAGGAACTAAGAAAGAGGAAACTCTACTAGATTAAGCTATAGTTAAAATTGTTCTGCGTTACCGTTGATATCGCATCCCGAAGCCCCATTTGGTTACGAACAACGGTTTTCCAGTAATTCGTATTCAAAAGTCGTTCGAGCGAAAGAAACGCTAAAATAGGGTTTTTGTTCGGGGTCACGATGTAATGGATTATGTTACGATTATATCCTAGACGTGCCGATGATGCCTGGAAATTCGAAACTGACCCCTGAACGGGATCAAAAAAGCTGCAGTTCAGGACCTGGAGGTGATTTGAAGAACTATTAGTAACGGTAACAGTTTCATTGTTTAGCGTTTGAAGGTTATCTCGATTCTAATTCTCATAGAAATTGGAGATGAATATCAAGAAACTATTTTAAATTCACCCGGCGAAGTAGAAGAATTGCACGAGGAGTTGCATTAAAGTTTTTTTCGATAAAATATACGATTCGATATTTTATTTGCTTCGAGTTTACAAAGTATAATGGCGGGTACCAATTTAGGGCGATAAAACCAAATTTAAATTTGTAATTAACCGAAAGATAAATACTCATCGCATTCCCGTGTTAACTATATATAGGTACATTTTTCCCCTTTTTCAAACGGGATTTACAAAAATGCAAAATTAGGGTCTACGCATTATACATGATTATACATGTACGTGCGACAAAATTCGTAAATAAATCCCTTCGAGTTCGTCCATTAGGTTGTGTGCCTTTGAATACGTCCGCCGGAATTTTGATCCCCGAAACATTTATTTTTAAAACCGACCGGGTTCATTACGCTGTTTATATTCCGCTTTCTAAACGTACGATTTTCCCGATTTTGTACTTTTTTTTCAACGTTGCTTTTATAATCCCACCGAGCTTGAGTACCGCTAGATAAAGCATTGTTTGTTGTAAACGTTTTGTTATCAGCCCAAACCAAATACAACTTACAAATCACACAGGCATGCATACTAACTACAATTTATAAATCTAATGAATGTAGAATAATATTACAATATTGATAAATATGTGGTGTAATTCGCTTAAAGCGTTCGAAAAACACCTGTTAAAGACGGCAAATATAGGTTATAATCCTCTTACTCTGTGTTTATCGACGTGAAGGGGCCTCAGATTCGGGTCGAATAGCAGCTTATTGGGCTCTAGATTAACGGGCGACTGTCGCCTGCCCTTGTTGCACAACGACCACTCGGGATTTATCAGACCCCAGAAGGCAGGACCTGAAATGGAAAACAAAAACGTGTTGAATCTCCTTCGATTTACTACGAAACGTAGTTTTCACAATAAAATTTAAACTAATAAACGTCCAGCATAAAACGTAATTAGCAATAAATTCCGGCAAGAAAATGAAATCGCGTTCGGTCCGCGAACCGTGAACCGTTTAAAAATCAATGAATAATTGAACAGGAATCCGCTTAAAAGAACTTTCCAACCGATTCCGACGAATATAGGTATAACGGGACTGCGAAAGTGCCATAATTCACGTCGCCCAGGAGGCGGTGTGTGTCGGTCCAGTTTAACACTCGGCTCCGCTACGGCTTAATATTATTCGGCACGTGCATAAAACCGGGCGGAATCGGCGGCCGTATCGGCGGTAATTCAAAAGTTTAGTACCAGAGGTGTGGCCGGAGTGTGTTATGAGTATATCGCGTGTTCATCAATGCGAATAGCGGGGAACCGCGGCCGTCACGGCGGACTTAACGCGTCGCGTCGCGACGCGACGCCTTCCCTTTTTTTTCCACGCGTACATGTACTCGCGTTGGTGTAAATGAACGGAAATTCGAAAAGAACCAAACGGTGGAATAACGATGTAAAGCTGTTAAATTTATAAAAAACACCAAGGGAATGTAGGTCTAAAAAAAGTTAAATTGTATCATACATGTTAAGTCTAAATAAATTTTTATATCCTCAAATCAAAACACACTAAATCGTCTTTAAAAAAGCATTATTTTCAATGATTACCACCGGTTAAAATTTATCCGTTTAGGTACTTGTACCTCGAAATATTTTTCTCGTTTATTATAGGGCAACGGAATGGGGAATTCGCCTTTGAAATCTTTATATTCGGCCGTAATTTCAAGGCGATGTTAATTAATTTTAATAAAGTAGGTAAACAGCATTTAATAAGGATCTCGTCGAAAAAGTAATTGGATTTTTTGATTAATTAGCTACATTCTGCCTAACAATGTTTTCCAGTTGTGCCTATAAAATAAGACGTAACTTCGATATCTATTAGGGGAATATTGGCTTCAGTAAATTAAATTAAATTCATAAAAAATCGTTTGTTGTAATTTATCATAATAGGCGATTTTAAATAAGAAAACATTCATTGTCTGAAAACAGAGTAAATAATTTAGCATGTAAAAAAAGCACTTAAGAGAAGCGTAACACCTAATACACAAAGCTGTAAATATGTCCGAAAGTACACAGTGCTATCAGTTTCCAGGAGCACTTTAGCACGCTCGAAAACCCATTAGAGGTTTTTGCGGCGAGCAGGTGAAGTTAAGGATGCCGGTAGACCTTCTCCAGTGGATAGATTGACCTGGGGGCCGCTTTTTATCCGCAGCTGGAATTTTCTCACACTCCGCCACCAGCCCAATGCATAGGAAATGGGAAATATTACATATTGAACGTTCGGATGTGAGTTTGCTCTGCTCCTGCTTCTGCTTCTGCTCTTATAGAAACGGCGGTTTTTCCTTTTGTGATTGATTGCGTTTTTAGCTTCGAGGTACGGTTTAAATCAAAAGGGAACGGGAACTTTTGTTTGTTTAAAAATAGATTATTTTGTACCGAAAAAACTAACTAAATTTTCTTCTAGTCTTAATGCACACAAATGTACAATGATAAATTCCGGATACATCCTGAACAATCGTATCGATTTCTAAATGTACCAAAATATGTATTGAACCGTATAGTCTTTGTAATGCTATAATTACATTTCCTCTTTACCTTACAAATTTAATTTATCGAATTGACTTCCCCTTTCGGAATATAATTCAATTCTTGCCGTTTAAGTTTCGGTTAAAAGGGTTGTTTTTACCTCTAAAAACCCCAAGCGAGTAATACTAAATTAGATACTAACTTAGAAACGAGAGATCGCTGATATAGTCATTATTAACAAGAATATGATAAAATTTCGAAATAATTACGATATGAATAGAGCCGTGTAATATGATTTAGATTTTTCCCATTACTTAAATTAACAGGAAGAGAGAAAACGTGGTACACAGTCACACCAAAAGCAGCCGTCCTTTGAATATTAAAGGGCGTACAAATTAATACCGGTAATAGTGCGCTTTGAAAACGGCGTGTGGTAATATTAGTTAATTAGTCGGTTGTTTACAAGTCATTATTTGGTACCGAGAATTACGTAGGAGGGTATCGAACTGTTGCAGAAGTGCGCTCGATATGCCCAAGTAAAAAGAAGGTAATTATAATTTTAATCAAAATGACTATAACCAGCAATTTTCAACTAATACTCCTCGATATTGTACACCTATCTACTTAAACGGATGTCAACGAAATTTAATTAATTTAACGTCGGGGTAATTCATTAGTTAAATAATGTATAATGGAGTATTAATAAAATATAATCATCTAATGAATTTAACCCAGTTTTTTATTGTTTACTATATTCTTTACTAGTATCTACAAACATTCAAAAATGAAGAATAATAATAAATTAATGCCTCTGTTAAAAAACCACTCTTCGCGAGCCATAAATAATGAACTAAAAGAGGTTACTCAACTCGAAGTTCGAATCTAATTTATGCATTGCCATAATTATGCACTTAACTCTAAACTTCTAATGATCGAAAAATCAAACTCGGCGCGAAACACAGAAAACACAGAGTCGTTAAACTCGATCACGTAAAGCAGCTCTCGAAGCAATTAACTACGTTTGAGCCGGTTTTAAAGCTCAAAACAGATAAGCCCACCCGCGTAACATTGTTTGTTCTTTCGATGTTTATGGGCGCCCAATTAACCTTATACGACCCGCCCGATTTCTCCGATATTTCTATAGACTTATTATTGATATTTCCAGAATAATTATTCGAAGAGAACTTTTGAACTAATGAAAAAGTAATTAAAAAACCCACCTGTACATTTATTGAAGGCTAACGTATCATACAATTAGTTAAATAATTTAAATAATGATTACATTAATTTTCGGTTTTCTAATATTCTCGCTGTAGCACGTTCTAAGGGACTATATTTTAACAATGTTTGCTCTTTCAGCGTTTACGTCTACCTCAATTAATCTTAATAGTTCAGCTTGGATAGGTAACGGAAACTTTAATGGGAATCCATATTGGCCGTAGTGGCATCGAGGATAATTCCCTCTATTGCAGGTGCTAATTCGAAGCGGAATAAAGGATCAAAGGGCCGCGATCGTCTTCGACAGGATCGGATTTCGAATCCGCTAATCCGATCTACCTTAACGGATGAGGACGTAATGAAGTTTTATACTGGTTGTGATTGAAAAAATTCCAACAAATAAACCTCTCAAGATAGTTTATCCGACGAACTATTGCCGGTTGCATCTCGCGATAAATCTGCGGGATAACCGGAGAAATAAAAATGTCTGGGGATATATATGCAGACGATGCGATGGCAAAACGAAAGATTTGCAATCAAATCAAAGGCAAGTGAATGAGTGGGCAATATAAAATCGAACGTTGCGATGTATATCACTACATGGGAAGGCAAGAAAGATGATGCAATTTCTGAGAAAAATATTCTAGTGTTTTCGTGATCGTTTATTTTATTGTCGTTTTTCTTTAGATATGTCGATGCTTCGATGCATCGCCAGGATAAAATATATTTTATTGAGCGGATAAATAGTTAAACCCATATTCCCTATACCATTTTATTGGTATATAGTTATAATACATCAAACAATAAAAATATCGAGCAGTAAATTTTATTTTCATTGTGGAAATCTCAATAAATTCAGTGAATCCGTTCATTACAAGAATTAAGCTCCAGTTACTCATTCTAAATTTAGACTATTATCCTGCTGCATAACATGAATGCGAAAGGAAAGCAGGATATCCCTTATACATACTTAATAAATTCAATTTACATAACTGTTGCATGTCTGAGCGAAATCAGATTAAATTCACCGCCATATCTGCGATTTAAAGTAAAATTAGAACGATCCTGCAACAGCAGGAATCGAACGGTTGATAGTTGGAATAAACTGGTACACATTTAAAAAAATATATCGAGCGTCCGTGCGAAAACTTTCAACGAACATCACAGTATCAAAAAAGCGCACACCAATTTAAAAATATTGATTGGAATTTAAAATAAATCGAATGTTTGCGAGTTAATATGATCAGCGAAGTAAAAGCTAATTTCGGTATTGTTTGCGTTTCGAAAATAATTTTTCGCGATTCATTTGTAATAAAATTCACCCTAAAATTATGGAATTTCGTTTACATTTCCACAAAAGTCAATGTTAACAAAGCAGCAAAAAAAACAAATTATGTCTATTCACTGAAAGAGATCCGAACAAAGCGAGATAAAAGTTTGCCCAATTAGACGTGTGGTTTTCATAAAAACGTTTCGATCGTTGACTAGCGAATCATCCCATTCGCATACAAACGCATTTGATGCTATTGACATGAAACGAAAAATCCCCGGCTCATTGTTTAAACGTTTTGACCCGGTGTCGTTTTTGCATTTAAATTATTAGGTACTAAAAATATACCTCTAAAAAATATATAGAAACGAGCGAATTTCGTAACGCCACTGGCCGGCCGTTCGGCACGTCGAAGGGCACAGCACAGATATTAAGCAAAAAGAAAGTTGAGCCTTTTGCTGTAATGATATTTCTTTTTATCAGTTCGGTCGGCGTAATGTTCGAAGACGGGAGCCCCGGCTGCGTCCTCTCGAACTTTCCATGCCCTTTCCAACAAATGTTGCTCCGACACGAACGCCAGGCTAATTGCGGGAAAACGTGATAATTCGGAAAATTTCGCATGAGACCAGGAATCGCCGATTTCGGACCATGTCCGCTATCAAATTATCTCCTCTCTAACATCTACTACCTGATACAATACATATCAAATAATTAAGTATCTCACTTTGTTCACTACTGTTTTTTTTATATAAAGTTTGGTTGAGTTTATTCGTTTGCGACGTCAGCGCGAAGTTAGCATGTACATAATTATATTTTTATAATTTCTATGAATAGTCTCTGTTAATTACGAAGTCCTCCAAAGCTACTTAGATAGGTACTGGAAATCTGGAAAGTCGGAAAAGCAGCGCAATCCGTCTAAACGAATAACGCGAGAACGGAAGCCTAAATTCCATTCGATATTATCTCTTAATTAAAATGAAAAAGCCAATTAGCAATTAGCATCATTATATTTGGCTAATTGCCTCATCTGGCTCTTGATAAAGAGCCGGGGCTCTTTTCAACGCACCAGCCTCGCGACGACTTTACGAGCCGCCGGATTTACGGTTATCCTTCTGGCTTTTGTTGGAGAATTTTGCCTCAAAGAGGAGCAAAAAAACTAACAGGTTTTTCGTTTCCTTAGCCCTGGAAGATTAGTGGTACTTGCCGATTTGCGAGAGGCCGGTATTTTTGCTTTTATTAAAAATCATATCCACTCAAAAAGAAATTAAATAAAATACCTATTTGAAGAAATAGTGAATTATATTGTAATAGTTTTAGTCGATGAAAAGGGCAAGTAAAAACGGTTTGGGTAGGGTCGAAATTAGAGCGAAACTTGTGTATATGTAGGTAGATGGCAAATTAGGCGAACGGGGAAAACTCATTAGCCGGGAAACCCATCACAGACGCACCGAAAAACACGGGGTATACATACGTACACACTCATCGACGTCGAACCCGAAGTTATCTCGTCAGACCCATCCCACATACACCGTAAAAGTAGTCTTTCGGAGCATTAGTCCTGCGAGGGAGCAACGTGTCAATTTGCGAACGCTAACAAACTGGAAAAGACTTTTGCAATTAAGGGGCTCTGCAGCGCCTCGAGAGTTCGGGCCCCGTTAATTTCCTTTTCCTCGAAACTTTTGAAAGACGTTTCAGTTTACATCTGCAAATGCTGAACATCCAGATTACCTGTCATTATAATTTTCTCGAGCACGCATTTAACCGAACCGAAGCAACTTCTTGCATTAGGACAGTTCATAAATCTGCCCGCGGAGTTAGTTTTCCGTCGATTACATTTTCCGACTTTTCCGGACTCTCGGGATGCAGTTTCAATATGTGTGTCCGTGTGCAACAGATCAAACGTTTTATTACCGGGCTTTTTTCTTCGAATACATCGGATTCTCGACGTGCAAGATTCGATCGAAACTTAATTGAGATTAATATTTCTAGATATATAACGACCGAACGGGCAAGAAGAAGAAACTTTAAATTGCATTAAAAATGAAAGAAAATTGTTGCCAAACTAGGTCGTTACGTAAATTAATGGAGTTGAAAATTGATCGAATTTTTTTCTAATCGTAAAATCGATGATTCCAATCAAGTATATTTTGTAGTCTCGCAAACTGACAACTTACGACTAACGTGAATATAATTAAATGAATCAAGGAAGAAATATACCGAGCGAGTAAATAAAATGTATGTAAAATTGCGAGGGCGATTTTAAGGGGTGAATTACAGATGGCTGTAATTTAGAAACTTAAAGAGAGACTCTTAATTTCGTCTAGAAAATTTATCATCACATTTTGGGACACTCGACATTCAAAATTTTGTTTCATTAAGTTTAAATTTCTGTCCAAATAACGCCGATATGAAGCGAATTATTCTAATCGAAGCGGATGATCGAATAAAAAAATTACCTCAACTGGAATCCGCACCGGATAAATTAATATTTTTCCGGGAACATTGAATTTCGATAATTCGGCTCGGCGAAAGCTGCCGCAAAATAGCAGCTCTTCGTCGCGAAAATTGCGTCGAGGAGAATCTGCGCGAGGGAAGGAGAGATCGTCATAATTGAAAGGGAGAGTTTTGATGAGAGCTAATGACAGTTAAGACGAGTTAGGGCAACACTGATTGGAAATTATCACCGACCGTTCTGCTTTCTATCACCGTCGTCGTTACCACAGCGACCAAACAATAACTTTGCCCGGAGTTTAGCGCAGGACTGGATCCAGCAGGAATTTCTAAAATGTATATGAAATTTATTTCGACTTCTACAATATTCTGTTCACAATAAAATCGAGTGCAAAAAAATGTTCATGACCCACATTACCGCGCATTGTTCGGAGTTGAAGTAGATTTGATCTAATAAGCGTCAAAGAAGTAAACAACACCGACACAAAATTCGAGAAATCTCGCCCACTTTGGAAAATTTCATGTAATTACATTTAGAGGTTTGCGTGCAGAAAGGCAATTCAATAGACGTTACTTCCCTTGGAAGAAGGGGGTCGATGTTGATGACGAAATAATGGAAGCCTTTCAGCAATCCACCGACAAATTCAACTCCTATTTTACTTGCAGTTATTTTTCTAACAGCAAAAGGAATTTAGTAATCCTTGAGTATCAATGAATGAATTTTAAATATTATTCAAACGGTTGGAAATAGCCCCTTTTCTTGCTTTCGTATACGATGTGAAAAGCAAGGCGTGAAAAGGAGCCGGCGAACTTATTTACGATTGGCCAAACTTTTTTATACGAAAAATTCGTTCAGAAGTCCATTTAGCCTTAACACAAACTGTCCATTTAAAATTTCCTTACCCGAAATGGGTTTGTTAATTGAAGCATAAAGAAGCCGAGACTTCTGAGAGGTTGTTTGCTGAAATTTAGAGGGTAAAATTTAATGAAAATGATACCTTATGGGTTAAATTCAATGCTTAACCCGACTTTAAAATTAATCGCTAGGCTTATTGCATGTTGAATTTTGCTGATATACCAATAACCAAATTGCGAAACCTGAACAGTACGAACTGCATGGAAAAACGCAATGCCGCAATTTGGCATTGCTTGCTAGCAACGGTGCTTAGTCAACTTTAAATCACTTTAAATAAATTAGTGCGACGCCATGTCCAAACAAACCGATCCTACAATGATTTATACCATACTGTCATGTACATCACGGATTTTTATTGTTTCCTATTTTTTAACACAGATTTATCTATTTAGATTCAAAATTTGTAAAAAAATCCAGTCCATAAATTAATTCTCATAATTGTTCAAAATATTCCACACGATTAAAAATGTATGTATAATAAACTCATGTTGTACCATCCACCATCTCCAATAGGATTTGTAGACCTAATAAGGTCCATCCAATTTAGGATTATCCAGATCGAGGGTTTATTTAATTAAGAGCTACTTAATGTGACAAAGGTTTGTTTGGAATGGAAGATTATGTGAGATCGGGCAGCGGTAGAGGGCATTATATTGGATATCCCTGTACCTTGTTTACATTATTGCAAATAATCATCTGGATACATAATCCAGAGCGGACAAAGGGAGGATCATAACCTAAACTAGAGTAGAGTAGACGTTATAAGAAAATAATAGGGGATCTGTCAGAGCAGGCTCGGGCGTTTTCGAGCAGTTTGTTAGCTGTAAAAATACGAACCCATCGTTAAAAGCACGTGCATGTAGTTGGAGAACTATTTACGGCGAAAGAACCCTCAGTTATAATTGGACCGGAATCAAATTAAATCGCACCTAAACTTTCGAACGGTCATTGCAATCCACTAGAAATATTTAACAACTTTAACTTCCAACTTTTAACAAACGTAACGAATAAAGTTCAGTCGCAAGTTCCATTTGTTTCGCTCAAACTCCGACTCCGCTCAGGCTTAATAATAATATAAAACACTTTCGACATGCATTTCCTAAACTATGGAAACTTACAATTGGCGCGGCCTTTTCGATACGCTCGCCCATAAAACCGAAATACAAAGTTGGCTGCATGCGCCGCTATTTCGTTTTCGAATTTTGCAGACGCGAGGACATAAGCTAGTAAACTAATTTCGTCGAAGGAGAGTTTAGCAGGAAACCATCGCAGTTTCCCAATTAGCGCGGAAATATCGTTTGGAACTTGCGAGAAACCGTTTATGAGTTACCATAACTACATTTTTCGAATAAACAGCGAATCACTCAGCCATCAGTATAGTACAAAAGTTATTACAATTACCTTCAAAAATTTAATGCCGTCTTGTTGTTGGGTGGAAATGAAATTAAAATGCGCAAATATTTTAACAAGCTGCAATATCCGGCCAGGTTATTGCAATGAAATGTTATCTCATTCAAAGAGTACACGCGCTTGCAAAATTAATGGATTCCCTACGACTAATTATAATCAAGTTAATTGAAAACTCGTTAGTAAAACAACAATAAAACAAGCAGATCAAAGCAATAAGATATCTTAGATATATTTTAACGTGCAGTCGAGTGTTTCCAGTGACTTTTCCCAAAAAAAAAATATCTTACAAGAAACTAATTTCCTTTTTCGCCAAATCTAATTAAAGTCGCTTTGCTAGGTTCCCGTTTTAATAACGCCCGGCGAGAGGTTAATTACGTCGCGGTTTCCAAAAATTAACAAATCGTCGCAAATTCATTCGTTCGATGTCTAAATGAGAAAAGAAAATCGAGAACGGAACGCTTGATGTTTCATTATTTACGCGGCGGTAATTTTTACAGATATTTCCCCGGAGGTTACGGAACTGCCGAAGAAATCAAAGACCGAAAACCGATTGAAATGAAAATTAATTTACGCATTTTTGGATCCTAGGTTTCGATGTGACATTTTGTTTCGTACTTTATGGACAATTCTACGCGGGTTTGTTTTACAGGGCTTCAGCAAAAAGAGCAAAAAACAGGGATGAGTGAGTATTATCTACATTTTAGCAACGTTTTTTTTGGTTAGAAACAGCCGCGTTAAATTATGGTACATTCAACAATATTTTTTCCATCCGCCGCTGGTCAAGTCACGGATAAAACGCCACGCTGTAACGGAGTATATAAAACACCGCAAACCCCAAATTCAGCAATTTGCCTAGAATGATAAATCACTTGGCCGCATGTTGTTCCGAACTGAATGTGCAGCGCCGGATTCGTGCTTCATTCCTTCACATCTTTTGATCCCTCCGCTGGCATTTGTATTTTTTTCGCATCGACACGCTCTGAATAAAACCCCGCGATTTCCTTGTAAGATGGGTAGATTACATATAAGATGACTGATGAGTGTCTTATGGTCGACTTTGAAGCAACTTTTAGAATAGATTAAATTGAAAAAAAAATGTACAGGTGCACTTTTAAGTCCAGAAATGAGTGTATGAACTTCAACTAAAGTCTGATTGTAATCATTTATTGTCTACTAATATAATTTTAATATAATTTTCTAATTTACCTAAAACTATTTTTACACAAACTTAATCGAAATACATACATACATATTAAGGATAAACGCTAGAAATAATCATTTATTTTAGATTTGAGCTTTAAAATTTACCCACAACTCGCTAGTAACGATTGAATATATTTGCTTATCAATTACATTATCCATTAATCAACGTGATGTACGTAAAATAAATAAATCTGGCGGATAGAAAACGGACGAGGTCACGTCGTTTATATAAAAATAAAAATAAACGTCGAAAAACCATTGACCGGCAGGTCTTTTTGCTGGATTAAATCACCTTCTGAGGTGTCGCCGGTGGTGGAAGCAAAAACGTTATACGCTCTTGTCTATCAGAAAACCCAATGATTTATCTTTTGTGTCTGGGAGCGTGTATTCCCAACAACTTCTTTTGTTTTCCACACGTTTTATCGCTCTTGGCTTAATAAGTAGGGGACATCGGAGCAGGATTTTAGCTGAATCGTGTCCCTACAAGCACCTGGAATATTCCTAACTTTCACGTTCAGATAACCGACCTTAAAATTACACTGAAATCGCGAAAAAAATTTTTATTAAAATGCAAATACGCTCGTACTCGTACATATAATGCAACTGAGTTAACAACCGAACGTATATTTTCGGGAAACGGGGACGATCCGTCGCCGCGAGTATCAGACACCTGAAAACGCAAAGTGCTCCCGGTTGTCATAATTAGAGTATTCATCATTCTGTGGAAATTCTCGCAGCTCCTAAATCACACACTTCAACCCTACTCTCTAATTGAGACTGACAAATGCGATAATTAGCAGGAAGCGAATTCTCTTTCGAGAAAGAGACGGAGCCGCCGATTCAATTCGCCGAGGAATCGTTTCATTTCAACCGTGTAATAACCGCCGAAATTGGGAAACGGTAATGGGATGGATATAGGTGAGCGTAGTGCACGCGGAGAAAAACTTCGCATAAGATGATATGGTTTTGAACACTTGTTACTACCACTTAAAATTATTAATATAAAGTGTACCCAGCCGCTTTACGAAAGCAAGGAATTTACTTGCAAAAACAATGCCGGGATCGGGCGCCCCGTTTTTCAAACAAAGGGTCGTACAAGTATTTCATTATTGGTCTTTGTTCTCTCGAGCCTTCTTTTTAAATAAATTAAACAAATCCAATACAATGGAACAATTAACTTTGCTCCGGTCTCTCCTACACCTGGATTACTTTCCATTGTTTCTGGCACGTTTTTGTTGCTCGCTCGAAAATAAGCTCGATAATTACAATTTTTTTTTTAATTTTCTGAGAACACAAAAATGTTGATGCATAGGCGGGCATTGTTTCCGATATCGAGTGGCGCTGGCGATCGGTTTTTTTTTGTTGTAGTGGTAGATATTGGTTTGTTCATTGAGCGAGGAAAGCGGGAGAGGGATAGGGAATTGTTTGGTTGGAAATTGCCTCGGCATTGGCAATGATTGCGTCACAGTGAAAGATTGCGATTGTCTTTTTATCTTCGTATACTCGTAAAAATAAAGGCATCGACGAGGATGGATTTATCAGAAGGAAGAAAAAACGAAACATCTCCATTGTCTATAACTGTAAAATATAAGTTAACAAAGATGGTAAAAAACATAGCGGGAGTGACAGAATATTTGCTTCCTGAAAGACTCGTTATTTTTTTTATTTCATTTTGTAATTAAATCTCTCCTCTATTCCTGCAGCCATAAATTCTGTATTTTGCATTTAATAAACTCGAGGAAAATATTTCCTGCAACCTCATCATTTATTGATCGAGTGATACTGAGACCTTTATTATTTACCTAACTTTAAAATTTTCATAACGACTCATTAATTCAGAATGTCGGCTATATTTACTTTGAATGTAATCATATTCGGCATTTCCATACAATGTTCTTTTGTAATTGCCTTTTAATAACATCTTTAAAATTCCCGGTAGCCCTTCCTCATGGGCCATTAAATTTTCTCCCATGATCTCGTCTGATAACGCCCTGCCCATATATAAAATCGAGATTGGCCCGCGATCTCCTATTTGTTTTTCATGAATACTTGAAAATTTATGCGAGATTTCCTATCATTTGCACGTGTGGGGAAATTCAAATCGTCGTTTTCAGTCTAATAAAATTTATACGTGAAATATGGCGAATTACGGATCGTGCTTTAATATGTCTCTAACGGAAAATATGTAATATGAAAGAGGATGTTTTCATATCAGAAAGCCGTTGAAACCAGTGCGAGAAGCATCACGTAGTTTTGGGGAATTTCCGAATTTCCATTTTGGTACCTCCGTGCGCTCTAATAAATTTCCTGTAACCGTCGAATTTGTTTTTATTAATACCATAACGCCCAAACGCGACAAAAAGTTGAATCGAAATTAAATTGGAAAATATAAACTTTTAGTAGGCGATATCCGAATATTCTATTAAAATCTAATTACCAATCAATTTTGTATAAGTTATACCGATCCCTACGAAATTCCAAAACGGAATTTAAACGCTTATTCAAACGAAAACTCCGGCTCGCTTTCCGTCCCTACGTAGGACGACTCCATATCCTATTATTGTTATTAAAAATAAAATTCGGTGCATTTGTTCGGATGCATAAAGGTATTTCCGAAATTGATTCTCCGCGCGCCATTGTCAAGACATTCGAGATCAGCTCGAGCAATAGAGATTTTATTTTACAAATTGGAATTGTTTGGATAGTTCTGTCGATCTACTTACGTAAAATTAAATTTTCCCATTCTTCCCCGACGGAGTTGTTTACGAACAAAATAGAACAGTCCGAAATTTGGAATCCTCTGTGTCACGAAATGGAATAGAGGTGTAATCGGGTTTTGATTCCTTTATTAAATCTATTCTACAAAACAATCTTTCTCTCTCGCATAATACACAGCTACATCGTAGAGTAAATTTGCAATTAAAAATTGTTTTCAATTCACGAACTCAATATGCATTCGAAAGAAATTTATACCTGCACACAATGTATGAGCTAAATGATGGAAATTGTCGCGGGATTACCCGGTCGGAATCGAGCCTTTCTGGCGATACCGATGCATACATATAGGTGTATCATAATGACTTTCTATTTCATCGCGAATGGATCATAATAAAGAAAAATGAGAAGTATACGGGGATTTAGCCGAGCGCCGATTATAACCCTATTTCAAAAAGGGATTGGCGCTCTGATCTCGAAAGCTCCATGCTGCATTCGCCTGTTGAATTTTTTTTCGATTATTTTTTGTCATTTTGCGCAATTAACCAGTCCAGTGGAATGTAAATGGGAAATTTGCGACTTGAACTTTATGTAGTTTACGTGGTTGTTTAATGTTATTGAAAGAAAATGGGAATAAATGCATCTAAATAATATAGGATTAGTATAATAAGTACAGCGAATAGAGGTACTAGGGTAAATAAAAAACTGAAAAGAGCGTTATTTTACGGTCAAAACGAATCTAAATCACGATTTTTGATCGCATGCAAACTGCTAGTAATTTTACTTGTATTTGCTCGCAAAGAAAATTACAGGAAACATTATATACCAACGCTTTGAAAATACAGGTGCAGATTTTTGAAGCAACACAATCGAATTTTAGTTGAAAATTGGCTTATTTAATAATTACGATTTTTTTCTTAACTACACAACGAAATAAAGATTACGAAAACGCGCAGAAGAATTTTCCTCAATTTACTGAATTTACCGGGTACATACTTTTATTAACCGCTAACACGATTTGAAAAGCGAATTTTACAATTTCTCTATATGTAACAAAAAGACAAAAAACTTTAAAACCACTTCAACCTAGACCACATACAGTCCGGAATATTACCCTTTCTGTTCTATTCTTTTTATTCGATTTTAAAATAAACTGCACGCCAGTTGCGGCTAAAAAAATCTCTTTACTCCATTCACTATAGCGCAAATATTATAAATCTCAATTGGATTTAAGCTTATTTATTTCCCTAACATATTTATTACTGAGCGATTAGGTTAGTCAATTAGTCGAGTGAATTATTTAGTCAGCGAATTATTGATAACCGATAGCCCACGCATACCGGCATACGCCATTCCCCAGGACTAACGATATAACAGATGAGCTGTCTCTGGATTCTTCTCCCAGTTGGCTCTCTCGCTTGTTTCCAAACAAAACACGTCACGGGGCATAGCCAGAGAGCACACCGGACTGGACTCGGCTCTCGACTAGCCAGTAGCTTGACCATTGTCCCTTGAAGATTGAACGTACGTGACCGGTTTGTTGTCGCGAAAAATCAACAAATTTTCGAGGAAACTCCGGGGAGTCATTAACGTTGTGATGAGCAAAAAAACCGGACAAAAAAACCCGGAAAATCATCGACGTGCTGACGTCGGTCATTAAAGTTTTTCGAATAATATTCTTTTGTTGAAAATATGTAGTATTTATGGCACAAAAATTTGTGAAAATAGTGGAATTAATTCATATTAATTTACCATAAATTTGGGAAATTTTAAATGTGGTTGAAATCGTAATAATTTTTACTCATCGGATTGTCTTGGGTCCTAATTCCGGGATGCATTTCAGTCGATAAACCGCCGAGTGGCGTGCATCGCCGCGTTCAACGCCATAATGACCGTTTCGGTCTATTCCGCCGCCCCTAATTGTCGATGAAATGCATTTTAAGTGCAAACTGATCAGTACCTGTTTGCATAACTGGTATTAGCAATTTCGCGATTCGCATAGTTAATTGTCGGTGTTTCGGTTTCGGAGGAATTCCCGTTGACAAAGTGGTCGTCGCTAATCGAATCGGGAAGGAATCGGCCGAAATCTGTTGTATTTTAAACGCGTGCAATTCTCCAGAGTTTAATTCATTAGAGGTGAACAATCTTGGGGCACTCATCTTATTAATAGTACAGATATACTGTAATTTGAGATAACGAAACGTACATTATTCACTGGAGCAGTAACTGACTGCCTGTCAACGGCACATGTATACCCGCATTTCTCATATATGCCTATTTCGTAAGGTACAGTCAATACTAATTAACATCATATTATTAACGGGCATAATTGACCCACATCTGCACATCTACCACTCCGATAATTACATTAAAAACTCTAATTTCCTTGAAAACTTTCGCAACAATTTAAGTGCTCTAAAACCATAGGTATTGAAATCGTAACTCGCAATGGAGAAACCTAAAAATTAAAGTATATAGCATCCAGACAAAGCCACCAGAACAGAAATACGTAATATTTTACTTAAGAGAACACGAACTTCCTTTCAATTTTAGCGAGTTTTATTGTCACGAAGGAGTAAGGGCATAAGTTCAGTTCACGGTGCACGTAACCGTTCGTCTGGGAAGGCGAAAGCAATGACACAACATTCGGAAAAACTTTGGAGTTGCGGTCGGGCCGGCGTCGAACTTTCCCGTACAGAGTATTTCATAATTTCACGGGAAAAATGTTGACGTAAGATATTAATGTCGTAATAGACTCGGTCGAAGAACAAAAAAGAACGATAAGAGAACTTCGAGCAGTTTAATCTCTTTCACGAAACAATACGATCGTTTTAGAGGAAAGTTTCGCGCCCATTCAAAACTTTTTGAATTATACAACTGCGTTTCGAATACAAACAATTAAGTATACCAGAAATTTGTGTGAAAATTTTAAGTAGTATCCAACGTCTTATTAATTGCAACAAACAGATTCGTATAAAGCTAGTCACTACTCTATGTTTTTTTTATACATGAAGGTCCTTGCTGTTGTAATTTGTACTGCAAATTGATGTGTATTATCAGCTAGCCCTTGAACAGCGTCCAAATTGAGCTACAGGTGGAGTAATGGGAAACAATGGCTGCATAAGACCTTCCGTGGTAATATCTGTAGAAGAGACTTGTCTTCGATGGTCTAGTGTATGCAGTTTAGATGTTAATGAGGCATCGTCAACTGCTCTTTTGTGTCAGTTTTGATCAGTATAATGATGCAGGATTGATGCGAACCGAAAACCCACGTCAAACGGATGCGCTGCCACAATTCCAGGAGAAAATAAGCGATATCTGGCTCTGTGACTGGCAGGTTTGTCATACCCCGTTTCGTCGGGGGATTAAAGAATTTCGCGTGTTAAAAACAGATGCGGTGAAAGGGAGTAACGCTATCGACCGTTGTTGTATCAAAAATAATCCCGATTTCGACTGTTCGGATTGTTTTCAATGATGAACCATTAGGTGTAAAGGACTGATATTAATTTGCATATGACGGTAACGTATTGAAAGAGAGGTATTTGATGAATTAAAAAGCTCGTTTCCATCGATTGCAAGGTTTATAAAAGAATTCTGAAACATTAATTAGTGTAAAATATAGATATTATATTTTTTAATTTACGAAGAACAACTGAAATTAAAGCATCCACTATAAAGTCTCACGTGTGAACATTTTAAGTTTCACCTTGATTTCTTAAACCCCAACGAAACGGAAAGGAAGTTCGTGTTCTCCGCCGGTAAAATATTACATTAAAAATCTCTTTCCACAGACAGACAATACTTTAATAATTTCACCAGTGTTTGCATAAATAATAAACTGGGCGTATCTGGAAAAAAAGATAAAACGACCGAACATTAAAACGCCCTAATCGCGTGTTTTTTCCTCATTAAATTTTTCCGACCCGACGTTAAAAACAAGGAATGGAATTCCTCTCGCGCTAATGGATTAGACTAATTCGATCACACCAGTTGATTCAAGTCCAGCTACCGGTTTCTACCTGTTCCGAAAAAAAAACGGAAATAAAAATAAAGCCCAACCTCCATTTCCACATGATTAGAACTTGGAACTTACCTGGGAAACTAGAGCATGGATATAACAATTTATTAGCTCTATACAAGAAAATTCTAAATGGAAACTGTAATAATCAATTTACACTATCTACGAACTTATATTGTACTTATTACATTTTGAATTATTTTAAATTCTACTCGGTGTTATTTAATTCGATTCAATAAAAGGAGGAACACATTTCCGGGGCTCGGAACGGTATACGCTTTTACCTACTTGAAAGCGATCCAATTACGCGGAATAGGCCTATAAAAATTCATAAATATATACGTATATACAGCCCGTGTAACATCTTAAAATCCATTCGAGTTCTCCAAACATTAATTCGTTCCGGGAGCATCCGGCGTGTCTCTCGCGACCGGAATTTAGGAATATAAAGAGACGTAAAAATCCGGAAAGTAGGAAACGAACGAGCGACGGACGACCGCCGGAACACAAAAACGTCCAAAAAGGCGCCGCCGGTCGCCTTAACAAGAGAGCCCCGCTTTATGTAAAATAAGTTGGAAGTGCACGGGCCACTTGCCCGCTCATTCCGGCACCGGAATCGGCACCTTCCTCACAGAACGCTTCTCTAATCTAACTAGAGAATTAAATATTTTTTTTATAAAGGATTCGAAAACGAGTCGAACAATTTATGGGAGCTTTCGTGATTGTTTCAGAGGTGGAGTCTTTATTAGTAGAGGATTTAAAATCAACAACCCCTACATAAAATTTTGTACATTAACAATACGCTTTAGAATCTATCCCTTAGTAACATGAATAATAAATAATTATAAGTTAGGCTCCTGAATTTTTTGGTATCAAATTTGAAGTAGCTTATAAATGTATTCTACATAAAGGAATTTCGTAAAATCCGCAATATTTTATATATCCGAAGAGAAAAAAATCGCCGACTTCCGATTTTATTCAATAAACTACCCGTGCGTTTCAATGCGTATTTCATATAACCCCAAGAAACACTTTCTTTTCGCGTTATTGCCGCTTCCGTTGGTTCCGGGTCCGAGTGGCTTCCCGAAGATTAATTTTCTATTGTCGAAATATGAAGTTGTCCTCTGCGGGGTTCTTTTGAGGAACGGCTCATTTTCTGAACGGTTAGCCCGTAATATCGCTCGTATCGTCGAATATAACTCTTCATTTTTTATTTTTTATGCCGGAGATTCTCCACTTCCATTGTTAGAGCGGACACGTTTTTACGTTTTTATTATCATCGGAGAAAATTGCACTAGTATTATGACTTTATATCTCTTTTTAACAATATTGGTATAAATATAAAGCTATACTAACTCCCTAAACTCTTTATACATTTTTAATATTCAATATTAAAGTATTTGATTTTATTTGATATACCCCTAAAGAAACTTGTTATTTTAAATTGCAAATTTGTACAACACATATACGAAATTTCCTAAGGAGCTTAGCTTCCAATTCCGGTCCGATGCTTATTATATTTTTTATAATTGAATATTCAGCTTAGCGGTAGAAAACCCATCAAGCTCAGCACTTTTTCTTCCAGTCATATCTACCATTCCCACTTTTATATTTTTCATATCCCGGATTCAAATCCGCGGCATATATGCGGAATAAATTAAAGCGAACCGCCGATTCTATTTCTGTAGCATCTCACCTTCTCTGTTTATTTCATTCGATTTAATATTAACAAAATCGTGCATATGGTGCATTCAATATATTTTAGGTAGTGACGTCAGGGCTGGATTAAAGCGAACGCCGGTCCCGATAGTGCATTTCGTTTAATAATTTTAACAAATTACCGTTAGAGTGCGAGTAATAAAACGGAATATCCTCTCTCGACGTCCTTACGTAGTGAAGTGTCAGAGAAATTAATGCGACCGCCAGACTGCGGCCCCCGGGAGTCGCTCGAATCGCGCCCCGAGGGCCGGGAAGGCCCTTTCGGTTTGTTATGGCCGCGCTTCTGAATTGTTTCCACCGAAAACGGAAAGTTGCCAACGAACGAAAATAAAAAGTGTATCGCGGAAAGGGCCCTTTGTTGTCGAGAAAAACAAGGAAACCCAGATAGAAAATCGCGGAATCCTATTATGGACTTTGGGAGTGGCGAAAACGCGATGACATATCTTATTGTTTCGCGCCGAAGAGTGAAAATATCGCTCCGGTTTAATTTTTATTTTTTCAGCGGCGGCTTTTTTTTCAGCGAGAGGTGTTGTCAGAAAGTGAATTTGAAATATCCGCCTGACGGGTCTCTGTTTTATAATGCAAGAAAAATAAAGCTATAAGGTAATTCAGTAACAGTATTTTTCAACCATATACTTAAATTATATCATTAATGAATTTGCAATTGTTATTATAGTATAAGAAATAATAATAATAAGTGTAATATCCAGAAAATCATCGGAATGAATCAACCGGATAAGTTGTTTGCAATCCCCATAAAGTTTTCGAAAAGCCTTTAAGAAAGTAATAATATCGAATCGTTATCGTCACCTTGCGGCAAACGTTAGAGAGAAAGATTTATACGGCAACTTTTCGAGTATATATCAAAAATATAAAAGTACCGGAGTCGCGGAATTGGCTTCATAACTCCGAGCTGTTTTGATTTCGACTCTTTTCGAGTTAGTTAATTCCACTTCGAAAGTCTAATTAATTTTTTGCGTTTCGACTGCTTCCCGAGATGAAAGTTTTTTCTTGCTTCGGCGCGAAGAGACACCTTAAATTGCTTTCCTGACTTTCCAGTTTACTTTATTCGAGTTTTTTAATATATTTCGGAATTTTCCTTCAAATGTTTATTTTCTGTTTAAATTTTACCAGTATTTCTTCGCGAAAGGGTCAAACGAGTTGCCGTGAATTTTCCAAAGTGTAGGTAAACCACTTTTTAATCTTTTTCAATACCTCTTCCGAGCTTTCCCTCGATTTTACCTCTGAAAACTTTTCTAAAAGTATCTAGTATACCCAATTTTTCAAAACTTCATTGTTTATTCTTTATTCAACTATATTTCTCGTAGCATTTTCATAAATACACAATAAAATTCATTCCCCTTCTCTTTAGAATTCCCTTTTTTTCTATCGAAAGTAAATGTGAGCATAAACTGACAAACAATTTTAAGTGAAATCGAGTTAAGTTCAATCACAAAGACTTCGAACATCAAAAAGCCGAAGTCGAGCATTGTTCCAAAAAGCGAACGGTGCTTGTGCGAGGGCAGAGGATGAGGAATCTCCGCACAGCCAGCATTTATAGATAAGGGCTGATGTCTTCAAAGGCAAGGGAAGGAAGCATTTACGGGAGTTTTAAAGAGATTGGTTGAATTCGCGAGGCGATTAGGGAAATTGAGTCTTGCGGAAGGCTGCTCCTCTTCGAGTAGAGAAGATCTTGAATGCACCGTGCATCTGATGATCAATCTTCGTGGGTTTTATCCGTACACATGCACGGATTATTTATTTATTTATGAAAATACGTAACCTGCGCAAGGTCGAAACGTTAAAAATAATATTTACCTAAATTAAGTCGGATTTGTCGCGTTCATCGGAGCGTAAATTTCGTTGCTTGAAAGTTCACGTGGGCGTTAAGTAGATTTTTCGGGTAGCGATCAAACGGAATTTTTCGCAAAAAATATCAAACCTGAAGGAAATTATCTATACATGCTACGAGACAGCCTTGCGACAAATTGCGAAATCCTTTCGGTGATTTTCGAACGAAACATCGATCATCGAAAAATTTTACACCGTGAAATTGTGATGTTTCAGTAACACGAACAGCGAAATTTATTTTTTATGCTCCTAAAGAAGGTTTGAAGTTTACAGGACGTTTTATTTTATGTAATGAAGAATATATAGAGTTATTTAAAATACTAAACGAACTTTTCGCGTAGGTAAATCATGAATTCGATTCATCGAGCCGAAAAGGCGGAAAAAAAACACCAATTTGCATGTCATCGCCCTTAAAACGGGCGTTTACTCGATAGCTCGTTCGTTTGCAACTCATGTTCCGTTCCTATTCCTACTTGGAAAAATCTAATAAACGTTCCCCGAATCCGGCCGAAAAGGGTTACGCTCCATCGACCGCGGAAAAAATCAAAATAAACAAGAATACTTAATTACGGCGGGCTCTCTTTTTCCAATTCCAAATGAAAGAAATCGCGAATTCTCGTAAACGCGGATTGGATGTTTCGCTTGTGATTATTTGCGCGAATATACAAAAAAAAAGTTAAATTGCTTTTTCGTTTGCCCTGGATGTAATAACGATCGACCCGATGTTAAGTAAGATTGATATTTTGTATATTACCTACAGAGCGCAGAATTAAATCCGTTCGAATTTCCCAACAAAATGCCGTATTATTTCAACACATTTTCCTGCCTCACCTTACGGTAATACATTATTAATAAAGTCCACAGCATTATATTGAATAATTAAACAGATAAACAAATCAATTCGACATGCAACCGCAACGAAACAACCTATCAAAAATCTCCCCCGTTCAAAGCCTTACGCTGTCCCAGCTAACGAAAATATTACCATTGCTATTTCCTTTATCGGTTTCCGTCCGGAAAACGCCTTCGGTCGCAGGCAAAGGCGCCCAACAAAAGCGCCTCACGATCGAGTATTTATATTTTTGTTTTGCGTTCGGATCCCGTACATTTCGCGACGCCATTTCGGGCCTGAGTAGTGAAACATGTCCTCGCAACGATCCGATCGAGAGGTTTTAAATGGAGTTCGGAAAAGCGGGAGAAGTCGTGTCGCACATAAACAGATTAGATATTGGAAGGCCTTCGAGCAAATCGAGACTCCAATTTGTAAAGGTAATTTTTTAGTCGCTAAAAATTAACAAGATTTAATCTTAATGTTATCTCCTATCAACAACCATTCGCGGTGAATTAGACAATCGCGAAAATCAAAGGGAATAGAATACAAAAGAATCCCGGCGGCGCATCCGACTTTGTCGGGTTTGTATATAAACGAACGCCAGCCAGTTCTAATCCCATAATTATACGAAAGTCCAGAATAAAGTACCGCCTCAACCACATTGTACGACCCCATTTTACAAAACGAGTGCAGCGCATTCCCTGCGGACGCCGCGCAGTGGCGTATATAATTTTCGCGAAATTATTACCTTCCCTGATATTTGTTAGGGCAAGGTAAAATATCGTTACCGAATATAATGTTCTCATTTGTTTACGATAGTGTTGCAGTCGACTATAAATAAGGCCCTGCAAATTCTCAAAACTATCCCGCTGTAAATTTGCCCGGAGTAAAGTTGTCCGGGATTCTCCGATAAATTTAATACACTATTTACCATTGTGAATGCTTAATGTTACGGGAATAAAAGTTATCTGGTACAAAACTAACTAGATAATTTCTAGATTGTGGATTATGAGGGTAACATATTAAAGATGCTTTAATATAGGTTGCTCTCTCAAAAGTAGTTGTTTAATTTGATTCATATTATCTTTTGCAATACTGTATGGGTCTGATGTATTCCTGAATACTTTGGTTATGCATGCAGGAAGTTTAGATTTCATACAGTTTACAATTAAAGCATCCTACACCCCTGATTAACCGAAGGCGGTGTAAAATGAATGCGCGGTGGAAATTGTAAGACTTCATTCAACTAATTGTAAAGCGAGAATATTTATGTAAAACGGCCGGTGTTGCGGTCATGTTCTGGATTCGAAACGAGCGACGTTGCCGTTTGTTTCGAACTAACTTGCGGCCGAAAGCGATTTAGCGGTGGATTTAGTTTCGCTCCGGTGCTGGATCTGGCGGAGGATCCCGGAAGAGATTCCACGACTACAACCCGGTTCCGAATTTTCGAAACGTGCAAATAAATGTTCACGACCGTACGGCGGAGTTTCACTCGAAACGGATAAAAAAAGGAAATGGGATGTATCGACACGAAAAATTCAAATTGCTTTACGAGTCCAATTGGAATCTCTTGTAGCGCTTTCGCAGCGATAAATATCGGGACGTCGTCGATCAAGTGACTCAAATGCAGATGCCGAAACAATACCGCTTCGGATTATCCAGAAAGTCGCGTCCCGAATATCGCCAGTGGCGCAGCAATCCGGAATATATTTTCATACATATCTATCTTGTAAATAGAACGGTGTACGCCGCTGCTGGGTATCTCGGTGAAATAATCGAATAGGAGAATTTTCGAATTCGCGATTTAAATTTGTATCCGATTTGAGCGTGTATTTGTTCCAATAACAACTCCCGTAGTTTGTTCATGACAAGCGCGGGGATTTTTTTGTTCGGCCGTGTCACGTACCGTATGAGCTCTTATTTAATGTCGATGTGTATGGAGAGGAGAGATGATTTTATCGGTTTTTCCTTTCGGTTTCGCTGATTTTTTTGCGTTTATTTTGATTGTGCCCGGTTGATTCCGACTTATAATCAGCGAACGATTGGATGTGATTGAGTTGCTAAAATAGGGCCGGGGCGAAATATCGAAGCAACAACACAAAAAAAACCACGCGGGTTAATAATGACGTTGAATAAATTTTGGTTTTACAAATTTCATCACGTGTTCGGATATTTGTTTGAATCCAAATGAAAAATTATTTTCTAAAAAAAATTCCGCAACTAGTATAGGCATGGCAAATTGATAATTTAATGCAATTGTTAATTTCAATACATTATAGAAACCTTTAATTTTTACATCATTATTTGTTGTACCAACAGCGATTCTTTTGATATCAAAGTAATATTAATGAATAATCTATTATGATGGCTCTTCATTAAATTATTATCAATGTTATTACAAACCCATCAACAGATTTATCTATATGGCTAGCATTCGGGCAAAAATCGTGAAGGGATAATGAACGAAATGTAATGAATCCGAAGTAGGGAAAATTAGTATAAACACTTACCGGTTTGAGTGATGAAATTTTGTTATTTTAGCGCAACGAATTTTCATCGGGTTTATTTTAATAGAATTACAAATTCAGAACTGTTTATTGTAGTCGGAAAATGTAAGAGACATTCTCGACTATTTAGTTATATATGCATTGATATTAAAATTTTCGGTAAATATGCGTCATCGGGGCACGAGATAATTTATTCATTGTTTATTAGGGATGTTAAATCGACGATTGTTTCCCGTTTCCCTTTTCCCGTTTCCCATCAACCCGTTTCAACGCCATTCAAATATTTAATAACAAAAGTTCGCCTAATGCGAGCATCGGCAATAGGAATGCTTAGATAATATTAAATTGTTCATTATATAGAAATTTTCTTAAATAAATTACCATTATTCTACCCTGCGGTTTCGTGCTAAAAGTTATCCATACTATTCCCGGTGAATTTCGAATACTTTTCATACCACGGGAATACGCCGCAAACAAACTCCTTTGCCTTTTAGATACGTAGATTGTGCTTACCACTAAAGGATAAGTTGAAAGTTTTCAAAAATAAGAAAATGTTAACAGTAACGTTTAAAATATTCTAAATTTTCTAAAACAAGAACTTATCTAGAAATTTTTCCAGTCAGTCGATGATTTATGGAAATTAACACCTATAAGTAAATTTATTTTTGAGTGGATTTTTTTTATTGAATTAATTGAATGTATAGGTCGGAAAATCTTGACAAATCTATACTCAGTTTTAGCTATAGATTGGATTGGAAAAGTTTTTCTTCGGGTACGTACGCCCATGGAGTTCTTGTAAAGGATCATTTGCCGGAAACAGGCCTATTTATTGCTTGTTAAGGGCGCTATTTTAACCTCTCTTGTTTGACGGTTTACTGCCACTACCCGTGGGGAAAAGGTCGGCCTTTTCACGTCCGATTTTCATAATTGCTAAATAGGGCTTTTGTACCTACTTAGGGCCGCGCCGTTGCCGTAACTTAATCCTGCTGCGATTATTTCATTTAGCAGAAACGGAGATTATGATGTACCTTCCTAATTTCTCTCGATATTTAAATAAATGACTCGAAACTTTCGGTTGGCGAACGAACCGCAATGCAATTACTCTAATTACCTTGAAGAATCAACAAATTGCGTTTTTAACAACGACCGTTTATTACTTAAAAACGGATCGCATGTACAGCAATTTAACCGGGTTAGCAATTAATTTGGAAAATTAAGTTTCGTTAACGAATTAGGTAGAAGGTTGATTACGGGTAATAATTAGGGATGTTGCATGACTCATGTCGGGTATACCTATTCCATAAAATTTACTTATTGGAATTTGATTCAATTTGGCGCACGCTTTAGTTTGTGCACAGATAATGTTCCTAGCTCCAATTAAAATATGATTTAATTTTAAAATCCTATTAACATAAATATATCACTTTTTGATGAATATTTTATATGAATGCGAATTCGATTACAATATGCCATTAGGATTATTTTCAACGTCGAAATTCCATAATGAAAATATAGTATAGGTAGTTACTTATCTAGTATAATTTAATAGTGATGTTCACTTACACTACTTATAAAATATTCAGGTTGTTCCATTAGCAAAGATCAACAAACCTATGTGTAGTGTGTAATAGAAATTGTGTCGCTGAAATTCGCCATAATTTAACTTGGCCGCTTGCGCAAATATATGTGACAATATCGTCGAAATTAAATTAGGTTCGTGTCTCGATGCTAACGAGTCTCATTTTATACGGGATAGCTCACTCAATTCAACCATTATTTCGAATTTTTACTATCGGATGCATGTTTTATTTTACCCGGAGAGTACACGATAAAAACATATATTAAAATTGTCAAGTGCTTTAAAATTATGTATATTTTTAAAACTCTTGTTTTTATAAAAATCGAATACATGAAATCCAGCATGTAATATTTTTTGCGTAGCACCAAATTCAACGCAATTTGCAACTACGTAATTGTAAATGGAAAAATAATGGAGGAAGCAAATTGAATAAAATCCCTCTGGAAAGCAAATACAATAATGTAAATTACTTACATTAAAAAAGTATCAAAATACCTTAATACTTATTTTGAATAAGGATGAATTTGGGGTAGATGTAAACATTTTAATTAAAAAAAAACGGAAACCTTAAAACAAAAGTATTAAAAAAAATAAAACAACTGTCATCTTATTTTACGAAATTTCCGGAAGCGTTTTCATCCTGTAAAATTATCTTTAGAGAGGGTTACAAGTCATATTTTGTATAGATATCTGCATGATGTTTCGTTCAGCATGTGGCTGTGCAGATAACGAAATTACATTCTGTCGATAATGTAAATTATTATGGAAACTAATAAGGTTTATTAGTAGACCGTGTAGCGTTTCCTGACGCGAAATTTTGCTCTTTCGCTGACTACAGTAGAAATAAAGTCCACGATTTATAGTCAGAATAGTCTAGGATACTTCCATCTCCGAAAATATACCAACCCACCCACCTCTAAATTCAATAAAATACAGAGTATATGAATAATAAATATCCTGAATTGATAATTAGGAAAATTCATTAGGATAACTCCAAAATCATTCGCTTAATTCAAATTTAAAATGTCCTCTCTGAATTTTTATGCATGTACAGTTAAATTCAGCTTAGTTGAATACACCACGTGTTTTTTCGCGCACAACATCATAAAAGAGGCTGGGCTCAGCCGATGTTTTCGATGCAAATAACAAATAATGAATTACAAATAAACCCCGACTCGACCTTCGCTGTTATCGGGTATACTGTGGATGGTTCGCCGGTCATACTTTTGGGGTAAAACCACGCCTATCTCTTTAGTTTCGTCTGTGCGCATTTTTACAGCTGTATTCAACTGAGCTGAATTTAATTCTACCTACCGATCCATAAAGAGAGAGAACATGTCCGCCTACCGGGTTCGAAAATTTTAAATTGTTTCGTTCATAAAACGGGTTTAAATAAACCAGCAGAGCTTTCGAGGATAAACGACATTCGTTGGAAGTGACATTGGGTTAGAATGGGTGGGAAATTTAAAATATATTCTATACCTATAGAAGCGGGTATGTGCATTTTTAATTTATAAGCATCCGGTCCCGCCTAAACCATTATTCGTGGGGATATTTATAGAAATTTGCTGGTGACTGGCGGGAAAATTAAATAAAAAAAACGCGCGTCGATCGATCGGGCCCGTTTCTTGCTCATTATTCAATTAATGCAACAAACTTGAATCCGAAAAAACCCCGCAGTATCATTAAGAATCGAGCGCGGCGATTTTTTCCGGCCGAAGTTCGGGGTTTATTAAAATGTTTCAATAACAACCTCGGGAAAAAAGAGTTTCATCGACAAGGGCTTCTCTTTTGTGCCGACAGAACAGAATGAAACTTTTCACACTGAAGGACTTTTGATTTATGATTTCGCAAGCCCCAGACATATCCGAAGATATAATAAATATTATCGTCAAATTCGCGCTGAGAGAGGTGCTTGACGTCCAAAATTAATATGTTTCGAGATTAGAAATTCGCCACCGAAAGGGTGTTTGCCGTATATTTTTTTGGCGGTGTATCGATATTTTTTTTTCGACAGCCGCATTAAATTATGGCTATCTAGGGCGAGACCAGAACACTGCAATGGAATCGAACGGGAGATAGATAAATAAAGGGCATGCAGAAGATTTTTGAGATGAAAACCGATCAATTTTTAATTTATCAGTTTGATTTTAATTTTGTTGGTACACAGTGTGAGTGCAGGGGACTTTCGTTTTTTATTTGTGAATTAGTACACTAAACAAAAATTTTTTGGTGAACTTTCCACGATTTTTGTAGGGTAAAAAAGACAGGTGTTCACTTTGTTTTATTTTCAATAAAACCTTAGTAGAAATAGAAAATTATATATGACGAATTCCACTCGTCATATACCGATAAAAATATGCGATATCCTAATCTGCAAGACGATTTTCGTCGTAGCGAAAGGCTTAAACAAATTGCCCTGACATGCAAACTCACTATAAAGCCGAATGTTTCCCTTAAATAATGCAATAAAAAAACCATTTTCTTGGTACAAAGACAAACTATTTCATGGGAAAGTCTCCAACTCTGCGGTAATATTAGCTCCGGCGAATATTTTCATTCCCGTCATGTTTTCTCCCTTTCGCTCTAAAAACGTATCCCCGCACATTCATCATAAATTTGCGCTATTGTAACAGGTGTAAGGGAAAACTTATTGGATGTTTACACTATAATGTTGGCGTTTCATGTTGTATGCCGTATTTGTTACGAAACATTTCAAAATCGCATTAATTCAATAATCCTGCGCTAAAAACGTTCTAAAATTTGCAGATTTATAGATTAATTCCACGCCACTCTGTATCGTATTATGACATATTTATTCCAAACGGTAATAGCTATAATAGGAAGTTTAATAGAGCAACATTCCGGACCCAAATCAGGAATTAATCTAGCTGAAATTTCACGAACATATTTATTAAGGAAAGTTTCGGCATATCAGAAGTTTTGGAGTTCCCGCACATCAATCAAGCGTTGAAAGATAGGAAATGAACAAACCTAACCTGGACAGGTTTTACGTAAGACCTCCAGCTTTTGTTCTTTCGCTGATTGACTCGCACGAATTTCCTGCATGGAAAAGCGAAACGGGCGGTATTTGCATCGCAAAAACGAAAAACGACCCTTTTTCTCGTCGAATGCTGCATTTTCGCCGTTATTAAAAAGTTACTAGCGTGTTATAATTACAAATTCGTCAACAGAGAAGTCGCGGGGGAAAAGAGTTTTAGCCAATTATACTTGATGTCTACTAAAAAAGACGAATTTTCTAGTCTTCAACAAGTCAATTTACCCAAAAAGTAAAAAAGAAGTAAAGCAGAAAATTAACTTACCTGAAATGCCGTCAT
Source organism: Phyllotreta striolata (assembly GCA_918026865.1). Classification (NCBI taxonomy): domain Eukaryota; kingdom Metazoa; phylum Arthropoda; class Insecta; order Coleoptera; family Chrysomelidae; genus Phyllotreta; species Phyllotreta striolata. The sequence goes on along the minus strand of OU900094.1, from coordinate 13,891,872 downwards.
AAGTCCACCATTCTTCCCAACTCACAGCCGACGACACTGCAACAGAATTAAGAAACTTAATCTATTTAAGAAACAATTTCATACATGAAGGAACTCGCGTATTTACTGGAATTATACAGGATACTCTTCGAATAGAGAAATTATCGGGAATAACCTGCCCTGTACGTGTACGTATTTTATATTATAGCGGAATTTAATATTGCAAAATTGGATAGTTCTTCAGTATTCGCGTAACGAAGCCGGCTAAACGCGATTAAAACGAACGCAATCGAAATATTCCGGCAGTCACGTATAAACGATAAGACCCGCAGTTTTCCTTATCGCCGCCGCTAAAAATAGGATAAAGACAGAGGAAGAAAGATGGTGTGTACACGATAGAAGCCTTATTTAAATTTCGACAGAGTTCGAGAGCCAGAAAAAAATCAAATGAACCGATTTCCTTTGATTTCGCCTCGTTTCTGTTACTGTAGGGCCCTCAGCCCGATTGCCTTCTTCTTCTTGTGTATGTATAAAGTTTGCATTAAGTCAATTCGGTCCGAAACAGATTCATGGGGGTGCTCAAACCTCACTAATTCAAAAATTATCACAAACTATTAATTTATTTCTTACAATATTCCAACAGGGGTTACACTAAGCGGGTGCTTCGGGGACTCGATTATTTTTGCGCCAAAGCTCTAAAAGCTCGGTTCGAAATTAGGACGGGGAAATTAGGGGAGGGCACGCCACTGGTTCAGGACTGCTACTCAATAGCGATTCCGTCGATTATTCACAATCGGACGCCTCTTGGCTTCCCGTTCTGCTAGCAGAACCAGAACGGGGCAGAGCAGAAGCGCGTACGGAAAACTCGCGAACTCCGCAGGAATATCGTGCTTTCATTAACTATTCGAATCGAATCGAATCGAAAAACTTTTATAACATAAATCCGGTGTTTACGGAGAAGAGGCAGATTCTTATCGTTTTTTTTTACTCTCTTCCTTCGTTGTTTTAATTAATTATTTCGAAATGGAATTTCGTCCGAAATCTGAAGCAATAAGATAGATATTTTTATAACTCCAGTACATTCACTCGTATTGATGGATCTTTCGTCTACGTGATATCATCGTACAATTCCAAAACGGAACCAAATTCGATTGTAATATATAACCCTCTCTCTGCATGTTTATTCTAATTAGAGTCATTCCAATTTCAGCCTTCAAGGAATCCGGCTCAAAGTGGATTATGCGAGTGTGAGCAACTGGAATAATTGACGCCCGAATGAGCGGTAGTGCCAACCTAAACCGATATTTTATCGGCTCTGGTTCGGATTAATTCGCGCCGCAGACACGCGTCACCGTAGAGGGCGCGCGTATCTCATTTTTAATCCGGATTATCGCGCGACTCGTCTTCCTTTTTTTCTCCGGCACTCGCTGTTCTTATTTGTCGAGCCGCCCATTATTCGTCCCGAAGCCCGTCTCGTATCGCCGGATTTCCCCGCGTGATAAATTAAATTTTTTCCGGGTTTCTTGGAACCACGAGAGGTGGAGGTAGTACGTCTCGGGATCCGGATCTTTTTAGCACCGGATTCATCAAGATTAGTGTATTTGCGCATGTAATTTCCGCAGGTATTTCGGAAGCGTGTAGGGGCAACTATTGCTGTGCTGTGGGTGAGTTTAATGCAGTTTCACTAATCAATTCGCGTAAATAAAATAGCGTGTTTCGCTTCGAAAGCGCTACCCTAATTTTTTTTCTGTTAATAGTCAAAATACGCTCGAGATAGTGAGTAATTAACGAAATGGTTTTTCAGAGGTAAAATGTTCGAGTCGAAATTGGGTTTTTTAAGTGGTATCAATGATTAAAACTAGCGAATAAGAGGGAACACTCGAAACACACGAAATATTCACAAGCAATATAATTCGATGTACATATGTATGTACCTTTAATTAACTTTATTGGAAATTAGAATAATCCGAAATTTTCGGTACGCCTATGACTTTTCACATTTCACCGCTCCTTGCCCCTTTTGCAGAGTTGAATTGGCCGTTGTTAATTGCATTGCCTCCTGATATTTTCAACCTTATAATGAAAGTGACCGGTAAAACGAAGTCCCTTGCTACCTGACCGGAATAATGAAGACCACTTCTATCGGCGGCCATGACACCTCGGCCTCGGGATATGCTTTTCTGTCGATTTCGTCGTTTTTCTTCCGCTCGAAAATGGATCTTCAATTTTCGGGCGCTCGAACGTGTCGACTGTATGAAATAATAGGTGTTTTAATTAACGAGGAAGTGGAGATTATGGTCGTTGTTGTTGCGAATGGCGCTCGTTTTCGGCTCTTAATAATAAATTGGCGTATTTTTCGGAAGTCGAAGAATCCACGGGATTCGGCCTAATTTGTAACGCGAGTATTTTGCGATCTTACAGAGGTCCCTCGAGCCCGACCAGAAAGGCACTATTACTTATTTACTTCCGAGACCTTAATGGGCCTTTGACTAATAGGCTTAGACAGGCAGATATATGAGTTTCCCAGCCCGGTTATTTAGTTAAATGATTATTTGTCTGAAACTGAATTATACAGGGTATCTAATGAAAATTTCACGGCGCGGGAACGAAGGATCCTCTAGAGCTCCAGCCCGAAGTGCATTGCAGGAAATTACAGTCGATGGAGCCTGCGAATAAGCTGAATCAATGCTTTTGTAAAATCGAATTAATCGAATCGCAAGACTCGAATTCAATTTTTCATCTCAATACAACCAGAGCTTTCTTTATTTTTCGCCCTCTGCAGTTTTTCATTTTCGCGTCTAAGACAAGCCCCGTTCGACTAGTTGAAAACTTCAAATTATTCAATAAACTCCGGCAGCAAGTTCCAAAGACCGCGGCAAATAGTTAGAACTCTAATTGCGTTTTCCTCGCAGAGGAAAATGCATTATCAAATTTTTCCATTTGCCCCGGAAAACCAACGAAGTAACAATTTTTACATCAAAGTACTCTACCCAACTTACGGCATCTCTTTAGCTCGCTAACTAATAAATTTGTCGGGTGAAATATTCGCGGTAAACAAACAGGGTTTTGTCCGCGGAAAAAACACAGCAATGCATTTCATTATCTGCCGTTTATAGTCACGGAATGGAAGGGCCCCGTTTTGTAAGCGAAGGGCGTTTAATTTACGAGTCGAATGGTTAACAAAGTGCGTGCGCCCTACAAATGATTAGATATCATCGAGGGAACATAACAAAACCGTCACCTATGCTACAATACTCCTAGGAGATGTGTAAATTGTGCATAAATATCGCTCAGTCATTTACACACCATATAACCCCAAACAAAGAAAATTATTCATAGAATTGAAGCTGGGCTTATAACAATTAGTTATTAACAATTTTTTTTGTATATCATTCCAGTTTTCTGGAAACTCTCTCAACATTCAAAACCCATTCAGGTCTGATTTTTGGGCCGGATCGAGTGCAATCCGTCAGAGAAAAAATGATTGATCGATGTCGAAGCGCTTCGGTGCATTTTCCTTAAGTAATTCCGAAAGTTTTCGCCGCCGCTCTAATGAAGTGTGCCCAAATTGAAACATAATTAAGTTTTCCGATACTTTTAAAAAATTCCAAGACTCCCGGATCGACTGCGAAAAAGGATAATATCGGGTTAAAAAGCGGCTGTTTGAGTTTTAATCCGCGCAAAAAAGCATCATCGGGTTTATGTTTTTTTCTTCGTTATAGTTAAAGGACACAACAAAAGCGCGGAGTTTTGTATTAATGAAATTAATCTCGCGAAGAGTGGGTATTAATTTCGAATCTCGTATCAACAAAAGAGATTATAATAATAAGAATTGGTAGGTATATATAGGAATCGTTTCTTTGAGGGAGCCCTAATAATTTTATTGCTACCGCGAAGCCCCGCGATGTCTGCGTTCTACCTTCGAGCGTTTACCTTAATTACAAAAACACGACGTTTGTCTGGCATATAGAGCAGAGGAAGCCCCCAAGTTGGCTCTATTCCGCCGAATAAACAAACGAGTGCCTGCGAACAGAGAACAACCGATTCTTAATTAAGTTTGATTCCGGTAAGGCTGCCTCGGAGTTTTGTACTTTAATCTCGACGGGGGTGTAGGTGTGCATGGACGAGCGCAGTTTCCCGATACATCACGTGATCGGGTTCGTGAATAAAGCGCAATGAAACAAAGTTTTCTTTCGGGCCTTTAAGGTCGTTCGCTCTCTGAGCAAATTTTTGTTTCATTTACGCCAATCGGGAGAAGGAAAATAATTTTCGCGGAACGAAAACAAACAATGATTATTCCAAAATCGATGCCATTTGAGTGTACGTTGTGTTGGAATTATTTTTAAACGTGTTGATGGGATGCCGGTTTTTTTTTTCAAATATTTGTTTAATATCTATATTCATGATGGGTTCGGTACGCAAAAGCACAGTGTAAAACCCAATTCAACAGGAAGTAGGACAATAAAAAAGCGCTGATTAAAAAGCGATAAACGGGAGATAAATAACACAGCAACGTAAATTTCGAGTTTTGTAAAGCTATTGTTTTATTGGCGATTATTGTAAAAATTAGCGAAATTCGTGTAACTGGGAAATTAAATGCGGCTATTAAACACGAGGAAAATTTTACAAAAGCCATTCCTGCGGCCATACAACGTCGTTTTCCCGTCACGTTTTTATTACACCCTTCCCCGGGGCCGCGCAAAACGTTACATAACTTCTTGTAGAAGTTGAACCTCCGCTCGTGTCCCCCAAGACCGGCGGGCCCGAAAAAGAGTTTTTTTCGTCAAAATTCATTTTTATCATGTCGCGGTCGCCCGAATAGTGTTGTTCGTACGTTCGTGTCGGCTTTGTTTCCTCCCTTCATGAGGAGTTATTGCTTATAGAACGGTCTCCGGATAATCTGTTAGGAGAGGCACCGGGAAAAAAGTGGAAAGAGTAGGTTTATAGCGGGGTTTTGCTGCTTCTTGTGTATCTTTAGTTTTTCTTAATATTATTTATGAATATTCTAGTATTGTTTTTATACATTTTATATGTATACTCATTGGTAAATTTATGTATATTTTTTATAAAGATAATCTGCATAATAAAAAGCGTTAAATATTCCATTTACATGAACGACATCACGGAGGGAAGTTCGTATCTCATATACCTAACCGTATATAATTACGTTAAGGTTCAACAGGCAGAGCGAAAGCCACCCTTAGGTAATATCCCGAAAATCCCGTTATCCCGGTAGGTAAAAATAACTGTAAATCCGCATTAAAGTCGACGTCGAATGCCTCGGCGGTTTGTACTACATCCTAATGCCGCCTCGTTCATTAAAATGTATCGCATGGATGTTCGTACTAACTTCTAACTTTGCGACTTGGTTACACATCCTAAATAAAACTCGCGATATACCTACGTGTGAAATTATTGTCGGAATTTTCGGCTTTTGATCACCGTGCTTTGTAGGCATTATACTATTTGCATTTTGGAACAGTCGAAACACGCAGTTGCATAAATTTTTTGTTCTAAAAAAATACTAGTTTCATCAAAAATACATGCTATAACAAGGCTTGGATATGAAGCTTAAATTCTTTGAAAAATTCATTCGTTTATTAATATTTGATTTATACATTATGTAGGATTTAACGACAGTTTTTAATGAATAGACTTTACAGAAATTCTTTGATTCCGGACAATTTATTTACCCATATTTAATTTAGCGCCGAAACGTGTCGTTTTTGTTTTAAATAAAAAAAAGTTAATTTGCGCGCATTTTTCATTGAGGATAAAAATATTTTTTCATACTGATTTTACGCCGCTAATGACGCTCGGTATTCCATTTTTCATACAAAAAAAGTACGCGGGAATACAGCACAATTTACACGAATTCACAGTAGCAAACGATACACGTTTTTCCGCTTTAAATGTAGATGTCTCATTATAATTTAATGAGTATCATGGTAAAAAGCCGAAATGTTTTGTTGTGCCTCTCGAGACATTGTAGGTACTTAGACGGATTTTTCTTCATTAGTCACATTTTCGAACTTTCTTTTAGATTATTTTTAAAGCAGCACTCGCCAGTTATCTTAAAAAAGTAATAATTAAGATTTTTTATACCTACACCAAATATCTACCAAATATTTTAACCACTATTATTGGTATTAAATCTACTTTCTAAATAAGGGTACCTATTAAAAGTTAAAGGGTTAGATAGCAGGAAAGAAGATAGGTACATAAGTACATTTATTTTTATCTGCATTTGGTTATTAAAAAATACATAATCTAATAAAATAGAAAACAACGATATGTTGTTGTAAATGTTTCCTATTAAACGAAGCATTTGCATAGAAACAATGCTTACGGATGGCGATGATCGTATATTTTTGTTGATCCCGTTTTGCAAAATTTTCTATGCGGCGAATATATCAAATTTTATTCGACAGCCATTTCATATTCCGGGGCCATTTTCATTTATTTCTGCGTATACGGAAAGTCCGTAAATCGCCGATTATATTTTTCGATTTTAATTTTCGTCCAAAAACTATACAATATTTTTAGTTTAATTCGCCCAATGTTGATCAGCATTACGCGGGTATAATTAAATTACAACCGGCGAAATTGGTAATGAAATAAACGAAATATTTCGCAGAGGAAAATATAAATCGACATCCTGTAATCGTTAATAACACTCCATATAACGCACTATATGCTGATGGTGGGGTCGCGTGAGCTCCTTTTAATTAATGAATCGTTTACTTAGAGCTGACATATAAAAATATCCCGCTAACTGGGAATCTGTTATACCGTCTTTCAATTTATTTAATGAAACATACAGGCAGATATCATAACAAATTACGTAAATATTTACAAGATTAATCGAATGATTTTTTTTCGGAATGTAGGTAAATAAATGACTTATAGATAATACTTGTAACGTACTTTAGTTTTGATGAATAAATAATGATAATGAGTTTTTTTGAGGAGCCTTCAAAATTCCGGGGCTAGCACGGCAAAATTATTTGGAGTATTATTTTGAAGTTCGCCTATAAATTACTTAACTCCCCGGGTAGATCTGATAAATAGGTTACAAAGAAATATGGCTAAATCGTGTCGGAACAAAATATCGATACAATGGTATGAGTTTGGTATAATGAAGTGTTGTTTGTTTTACAATGCACAATAGGGCGTTTATTAGGTTTTGGTTATTAAAATTTGCCAATAGGTATAACAAAGAACCGACCTTGCTGAATCGATTTCAAGGAAGTCGGTTTGGGAAAAATTTTTTAGACAATAAGGGATACTTTTAGTTTAACATGTTAAATACGTGCTGCTAAATTTATCTCGCAAAGTCGTACCTATAACACAATTAACTTATCTAAATATTCAAATGTATATTCGAATAATGGAACCCAAAAGTGGGTCAACTAAATATACATAGATAAATATCTTTATTTCCTATCGACAGTTAATTGACACATTTTAATGCAGTTCTATTGTAACAAATGTTGTACCTTTAGGTAACACCTAAACCCGTTTGAAAACCTATCAATTAATGAGTAAATGAATAATAAGTACAATAAATTGATCAACAAAATATCCACAATATTTCCCACTAAAAAATGAATTCTAATTAAGTATGAAAAGTTATTATTGCACTTATTGTGTAGTTCAAATGAAAAATAGTTTTTGATACAAATAAAACTTGTATAACTTGATATATCGATAATGAGTACCCTTTACGACAGGTGCACATAAATAATGCGAGAAAGTAGTAGTTAAGGACTTGTTTAATAGCAGTAGGAAATACGCATAAAGGCCATTGAACATTTTGTAAATGTGACAATCGATACGTTTTGTTATCGAATTTTATTTTCAGCAATTTACGAGGATATACATTTTTTCTGGATAACTACATATACACTACAAATAGAAAGACTTTGACCTTTCGTACACTCCCGAGGTCGGAGCGTTCGATTGCTGTGATAGAAAATTGGTTAAATCAAATATTTACGTCGAGATAATGAAATTATTTTATTTATACAAGAGGAATGCTCGAGACTGAGGCAAAAAATAAACATATTATCTAAATAAATAAAATAGTGTGCAGTTGATATTATTTTTTTCGTTAAATTCACAAAATTGTGCCCGAAATTAATAATAAAACAATAATTAACATCATGCAATCGTTTGTAACTAAATGGCGTCAGCATTACATGGAATAATCCGGTCGATGTTGAAACTTCCTAATTCTCGGCTTGCGTAAGTTATATTAATACACCAAGTTTCTCCTAACTTTCCCATTCTCTGACCCATTTCTGGGCATTGTGGTCGGAGTATTATTCAAAATTCACAAACCAGTTGCTTTTGATCGATGGCGCAAATTGCAATAAATGTTCACAAAATTCGCTAGATAAACTGTTTAAAATATTTTGGTATATTTATGTCTGAAAATAGGATGTACTTGAACAGAAATCTGCCTATTAGTTAGATTATTTCCGAGCTTTCTCTGTCAACGATAACGAACATCGCTGTCGAAATGAAAAACGCTTTTTTCACGGATCGTTAAGCCCGCTCTTCCCTCATTTCTGACCTCCCTTTCCTCGGCGCTTTTATACTTCTTTTCTTCCATTTATTTACGATACAATAACACCTTAGGGATCCGTCGGCCTTTGAGCGCTTTTCCGACCGGCCTTTGGCTACCCCGAGCAATTTCGCTCGTTAATTTCCAACAAGTTTATCTTGAAAATTTACCTAATGTGATACGATTTTCTCTGTTGGATATTGTTCGTTTGCTGCGGTTTGTTCTTTTGATGTTGCAAATTATACAAATTTCATAATTTACTCCTTTAAGTAAGTGTGCTCCACTGAACAGAATTCTACTGGAGATTGAGTAAAATTAAGGGAATTCTATTAGTTAATAAGTAAAGATTCGAAAATGTCATCATGAGTGTATTGGACGGGTGAAATTGAGAATAGGTACCTACTGCTGTTGCAATTAAATCTAAATCGTGAATTTTTAATAGTCAAACAACGCCAAATCGAGGCGAATAACGAGCATGTTATGTTGCAAGTCGCAATCGAATTATAAATTGAAGCTCTTAAATATTTTATATTGCCACTCGGGCTCTAATGATCGTTCAATAAGACATAAAATACAAAAGTGGTCGTAGAAAATCTATTAGAAGTGTAGCACATACTGCCGTAATGGAGTCCCGGCCGGAAAACCGCCCGTTTTCGAGTATATTATTCAACTACGCTGCACTTTGTTAGTTTTATCTTCGGAATTCGCGTCGGACGGTCGATGAGATACGGCCAGAAATTTCCAATTTATGCGATCGGAATTAAAAAAAAAAACGTTTATGATTTTTGGCAATGTTACTGCCGTTGCTGTACGCGAATTTATCGTCGATGCAGCGCATTATCCGAAAAATAATAAAAACCAAACATGTATATTCAATTAACATAAAAATTTACAGTGCGGAATTGTCTACAAAATACAGTGTAAAAAATATTCGTGTTTACGTAGAATTTTAGTTGGGATATTATTAAAGTAATTAGCTAGTACCTACCTATTAAATTAAAGTTTGTTAAGTTTGCAAATCTAATTAAGTCTAATTGCACGCAAAAGTAATGCCTTCATAAGAGCCGCTAAGTATTCGGGATGCGTCCGACGATTAAAGATGTAAATAGGGCTTGTAAAACATTTAAGGAAAATGTCACATCTCGATGTCGAGCGTTTTTACGAGATAAGGGAAAGGAGGTTCGATGCAAATTAGATTTGCGGATCTTATTCCGGGGCGCGTAAAAACTGAACAAACCATCTAGCTCACTTAAAATAAATACAATAATTTTCAAGCATATAATTACATTGTACAAAAGCTAGTCGATGATAGGAATAGTTATTTATAATAATTAATTTATTAACAAAGTTTTAGAAGGAATATATGAGTGCAAATCGGAACAATTAAAGGGTATGAAGATTAAACCGTGCGATTGTGTGCAACGGGCGCGCTCCTAAGGAGGCAACTGCTCCCTGCTAGGGAAAATAGCGTTTTATCGTTTAACTCCATTTCCCGGAGGACGACCCGCTAAACAGTCTACTCATAAATGATGAACTGTGTGCAACCGGGGGGTGCAAATCATTGATATGCCGCCGGCCGAACTCAAATAAATCCCCGTGCGATAAAACAAAAGATTTTCGACCCGGTATATTATCGGTTGCGTTAGATAAAAATCTCGAAACTAAAATCGTACGGGAAGCGGAAATTCGTTTCCCGATAAATGAAGGTAGATGTAGTTTTAATGTTACGAGTAGATACATTGAAATATAGTGGTGGAGTTATTTTAATATTTGGTGGCATTTAAATTTTTGGTGTGTATTTTAAAAATTGGTGGATGCCAAAAAAGTATTAACAATATATTTTTTTAACAACAAATTGGATATCATTTAATTATCTATCAATAATACTTCCTTTTCATAATTCTCGTTTAAAATCTATCAAAAAAAATTCAATATTGGTCGGCTCAAATCCCGAAAGAGGAGCAAGAAAAGTGAAGACATTACCACCAAAATTTCCTCTTTTATTATGATTGCATCATTAAATAGTACTTTCAGGATATATTCCTACATTCTCGGAGAGTAATAAACCGGCGTTTTAAACGGATCAGGTGTGCACACGAACTTTGTAAGAGCAAACCTTCGATGAAATATAAAGGTTTTATCCTCCAAGTAACCGGAAGATTCGTATTTTTAATTTACATCCTTAAGGTTGATGATTATAAACCAGGTTAGGACTTAGGGGCTTTTTGTTATTATGTACTTGACATAAAAATTTTAGTCAATTGCATTTCTTTATTTATAACCAAATTTACGAGTATTTTAACCTACTCAATTTTAAGAAATAAGTATGCGAAATTAATTAGATGTATAAGTAAATTTTAGGTATTGAAATATTGGTAAAAATAAAGGAAAACCGACCCTGGCTTCCTTCCTGTGGGATGAATACCTTATTTAAACGTAAAACACGAATTTGTCGTTTTCTTAAGTGCGGTCGGAGTTTCTAACAACTTTATACGTAAAGTGGCGGAGCATTTTTCATGCCGAATTTAACCTCCAAGTAGTTACCCTTACTTGTTACTTTGCCGTTACTTTACCTAATGTTATGTAGAGCAAATTCGGAGCTCCGAGAAAACTTTATAAACAATAAAGCGCGAGTGTTTACAACAATTTTTATTTCCGTCGGGTTTCTCTCTATTGTGAATTTCGCTATGTGGAAAATAGAATTATTTTTGTAAGAGAGAAGAGCGATGTCTGCCTGCTTAAATTGGGCGCGGCGTAGCCCAAACGAAATAAAAAAATAACAGTATAAAAGTTTTCGTCTGTATGCGTGTTTACGTCTTCGCATAAAACTTTTTTTTTCTGAAGCCTCCCGATGAATTTTTAATGGCCGGCGGAGGAATTACGTCCAAAAAAATGTTCCAAAAAAATCTAAAATTATTAACGCGAGGATAATTGGATTTTATGCGCATACAGGGCCTTCGTAATAGGAGCAAAAGTAACTTTTAAATTTCCTACATCTTCTGCTTCTTTCAATAACCTTTCTCGGGGATAACCTTATCTTCTCCCTGTCTGATTAATTGGCCCACGTAAAAAGATACCGGGCACCCGGCCGGATAAAAAACGACTCTAGCCGCCTCCTTAGAACGACATGAAGATACCACCGACAGGGGCGGCACCCACATTACATAAAAACTTAAGCTTACAATGAAAATAAACTCAGAAGGTAAATATGAAAATCAGTAATGTAGAAGAAAACGATTAAAACGTGGCAACGTTGTAATTTCTCAGTCCGTGACGTCACCGCTAAATTATAGTGATTATAGTGTATAGTGCCCAACATTTATGTTGTTCGAATTTATTGTCAATAATATCAATTTGTAAATTCGTTGCAGGAGTTGCTACTGAAGAGGGCTCCTCTAAAGGCCTCTCTCCCTCGAAATTGATGGGTGTAAATCACCGGTTAGCGTCGTGCGGCCGTCATTACGATACAAATGGCCGTCATTTATCTGAATCCGTCTCTTCCGGGCAACGACGAGAAATTCCTCCTTCGGAAATCTACTCGACTTTTCCGTCGAATTTATACAGATGAACGTCAAAGCGAAATATTATTGGGCAAAGTTTCGCATTGATATTTCTGGAACGAATTTATAAGTAGCAAGCACGTGGTGTTTCGTTTCAGAAGATAATGGTGTACTAAATTTCAACTATCCTTCTGCGATAACTGAGAGAGGGAAATTGAAGAGGGGTTACCTAAAAAGAAAACCTGCTATGCCGTTAATATAGCAGATATTGTACTAAAGTATTGTACAGAAAGTTAAAGTTTACTATAGAAAATCTTCCTTGCATCGTAATTGGTTTTGGAAAATATCTCTAAAAGAAAATGTTATACATTGTGACATAACGCACGTGCTGGGGTGCACGCTTTCAACTAAATTATACCTTTTACAACGAATTTATTTACAAAACAATTAACTTAGTTGTAGCTGGCTTATCGGAATTTTATCGTAATTTAGAGCAAAGAAAACCTATTATTATTTTATGCTAATGCCTGACGTATATTTCTAGATAAGGCAGCGTGCTTTCGAGCAACAACCCTATACATATATCGGGTTTCTTGTTGCTGGTGTAGCAGCATCTAATTTGTTTAATTTATTTTTGTTTCTAGTAAAAAAACGCTTTTATCCTCATCTGAATAATAGTCCCCGAGCTTAATTTATTTGTCATCAACTAAAAATATTCTTTTAAACCCACTTTCATCGAATATACAATAATTCTAATAATCCACTTTTAATTCAAAGTAATTGTTGGGAAATATTTGTAGTATTTTAGCTCATAATGGACGATTTGTAACGAATTCAAGTTGAGCGCCGTGACTAAATGGAAACGTTTTTGTGCCACTATAATTTACATTTAAATAACTCGTGATCCGGTATGCCAAGAAACGCTCGGCCTGTAATTATAAATGGTAATTTTCTATGGAAAAATGGATACATTTTTTTTGTAAACGTCAGATTGCCAGATGGCTCGTGCCTGCTAAAAAGTTAGATGATATCCGAAGAATATTGAAGACTGCATTAATGCGGAATTAAAAAATTGGCGGTATGTTAGAAAGTTTTCCTGTAAAAAATCCGTCTGGAGTTTTTTCTCTGCAGCTTAATTCGCAAAGTTGCTATTATAGTTTTACCGGCTCTAATAATACGAAGGCGCATTTTTACAACCGGAGGCCGAGCCTGGCAAAAAGGATTAATAATTCATTTGAATTTCTCGCTATTTTTCCGGCTGCCGGCCGTATTTTTCTAATATGTCACGGTAGCGCTAGGGGATGTAAGAAGAAACCCGGAGATTTCAGACTGTAATTGAGATAAAATGAATACTGGCTGGCGTTTCGCTCGCACTAGTTTCGCCGGCGATTATTTTAGAGGAGGAGGTAAAAAAGCGGTACAGAATTTCTCGCTCGATTGCCAGGAATGTAGATGAGCTGGATTAATTGGCGAGTAATTGAGCGGGAAGGATTTTTAAATTTCAATTAATTCGTTTAGGACAATTAAATTGAAGGTTCAGCAAATAAAAATGAATTGCTTTGGTAAAAATAAATGTACGGTATTTACAGTTGCAACTGTCTAAATAGCGGTTGAATTGAACAATAAAAAGTTTTTATACAAATAATAACCCCTATTTCATTAATAAATAATGGAGAGAAATAGTACAAGTCCGTAATGCTCGGCTTATCGACCGCCGCTCATAAATAGAATTACGAGCAATTCCCCGAAACATTATCCACTTTTCGTCCATAAACTTTTTCATTAACCCTCCAGTTGCAATTTTAACGGGTTTATCAACTGAGTAGAACAATAACGGGTCGTGTAAATGCGCGGCAGTAAAATCGGAAAATGGCCAGAAACACTGTATGAGTAATGATGTAATGAAGATTGGCTTTTCAGTTTTCGTCGTAAAAGATGGAAAAGCCGACGGCAGATTTTTATGGGCCGAGAACGGAAAAACCGGATCATCCGAAAACGCGAAAATGTTGCTAAATAAACGAATGGGCTTTCGAAGCGCATCCGCCCGACAAGAAAATTCCATAGAAGATGATGCGGCGACACGAGTGGGAAAATATTTTTTTAGGATAACTGGAGGAGAAGTACCTACATTAAGGAAAACAGGAAAAAAACTCGAGTTGATATTTGGTATAAAAATGATTTCGAAATTGAAAAAAATTATATACCTTTACCAGAAGGTAAAAATACCTTCATATTTACAATAAATATACCAACCGAATAAAAAATTGCAAGGTTCCAAATTCCGTCGGTCCATTAAGCAGGAATACGCCAGTCCAACGCCACAATAAAAACGAAAATCAAGTGAAAATGTCCGCGCGAATCAATCAATATAGCGGTGTGGCACTCACGGGGTAGCTGAAAACAAATCAAAAGAACGAATTCGCAAAATCCAATTCCATACAACATAAATCACGCAAAATGCAAAATGCTTTTGACGTACCATAAGTCATGTATGCATACTTTAATTCGGCACGGAGCGGGGTGGATACGGGGTGGATAAATCCCGGCACGCCGAAGGTAATACGTTTAGAGCGCATTCGGTTTTCCTGTATTATAAGGACGCTATTAAATGAATGGGTCGCATCGAATTTGTTCGTTTCCTAAACAGGGTGATTCAAAATTAACCCCAAAATAAAACTCACCCCTCAAAATAACGCCACATCAAAATTCAAGTGACCACACAGTTTTTTTGCTATTAAAGTCCAATTAATCACGCTGATTACCGCACGAAAGTAAACCAGCAACTGCATTCAAAATACATTGATGCGCATACGGATTTGTCGATTTTCCAATTTCCCCGATAATATTTCCATAATGCAAAGTGGACGAGCAAATATTTACCGGTAACGTTGGTACAGTACCTACCTAGTTACCTCGGCCGATTCACCGGCGCCCCGCTAACAAATCATAAACGTCGAATGTTCTGATTGAGCAAACATCCCAGTAATCAAAATCAACATCGAAATCTACAATCTAATAAAATCGACGCTTGATTGCCATCTGCGGTTGATAAAAACAACGGGGGAACGGTGGTTGGAGGGAAAATATGTACAGATTTTTTTCCTACTTATGTATATGCTTTATATTCAAACATACAGATGCAATTCGAAATATGATTTTCTAGGGCGTATTAGTGACAATTAGCGTATATTAAAATGACTCTAAAAAGTTCAAAATATAGAAATTAAATTGCACTTACTTGGAAAAATTAGGCAAAGCTGAAAGAGCCATCCAATAACTGCGGGTAACAACATTTTAGACTATTCTTCAGGAACCTTCGCTCTTCAGATGATGTTTCTACAAGTATCTTTTACATTTCTTCATGGCGACCTGGAAAAAATATACAAAATTGCCTACGTATTATAATTATATTTAAATAAAATAAATGAAAGAAGTTATTGGGCTGCAAAATCTTTGGTAAACTTTAACAACTTGTTATAGAAATTATTGAATTCAACATTTTGCTAAATTTTAATAAACAAATACCTGCAGCATTTTAATAATACAATCATCTCCTCTAAAAATGCCAAATGTTATTAAACTTACAAATCGGAGTGTCTTGAGCTCTGAAACTTTGTAAGCAAAGTTTAAAATTCTTATAGTCGACTTCCAAAAATACTTTCTTAATTAAAAACCGGCTTTAACATCGTTGACAGCACTCAAGCTGGAATATAACAGCAAGCAACTAGTTTCGGAAAGTTATGAAGAAAACTAGTGAATATTTAAGCAGTCGTGGAGCCGAATTATTCACTCCAGAACATGAATTTACAAGTAAAACATCGAAATGGAAATCAAGAAACCAGATAGTGCATTATTTATGTTAAAGGAGGAGTGAGTTATCGCATCGCGGGAGAAATGTGGAATGCGGGATGCATTTTTAATTTTTTAATTCGGTTCTGTATGGAAAATGTATAGCTTCAACATTCTGCTGGAATACGCCGGGCGAAATTAACTGGCGCTGCTGCTATTTTCAAAGGAACACTTCTATTGTTCTTATTTGAATTTTATAGCGGCAATTTTGTAATCACGCTCATTATTCACTTGGATTTTTTTTTCACTTTTCGTCGTTAAGTCGTTTCTTTTATTAACTGCTAGGCACCGGATAAAAAATAACAAACAACGTATTAGCGTGCATGGATTAAATGGAATATGAGATTTCCAGTTAATTTTTTTCTTTGTTCTCAAATTAGTTAATTCTTTTGTTGCAAAGTTTATTCTCTCTTAAAAGCTTAATGAGTTTATCTAAAGTACTAATTTGTATTATTTACATTTTACTTCGTTTAATTATTAGATTTAAAGGATAAAATTATTCCTGTTATTATATATTGGGGAGTAAATGTTGATATATTGAATCAATTTGCTTAGTAAATAAAAAATAGTAAGTTTATAGTTTAAAGTAGATGGAGTAATTACATGCAAGCAATCATAAATCTCTGGTGGAAAATCCATCTTTCCGGAAAAGCGGTGACAATTTCTATTGGAAAGTTGCCAAAAGAATTAAAAGATGCACAATCTACCTCTAAAATATCTCCGTGAAACTTAAGATTAAGAGCAATCAGAATACGTAAATTTATGGAGCTATTACTTAAATAATGTTCACTATGGTAATAGAAAATCTCGTATTGAAAATATGAAAAAATCGTAGCAAGGCGTTGATTAAAAATACAAATTTACAAAATTTAGCAACTAGCTAATTAATTTATTTACAGAGTATACTAATTAATTTCAATTTAAAACTTGTTGCAACATTAGCTTGCAATTTTGCATACGCACATCAACACTTGACAAGTGATGAATATGATTTTAAATTAAATGCAAAAACGTAAATCATATATATATATAAAAATTATTTAAAATATTCTTTATTCTAATAATAAAGCAATGGTTAAATTTTTTATACGTGCGTTTTTGGAAATTAATTTAACTTTACAATTCACATTGAATTGTTGAAAATTGACAATTTTATCGAACTATCAACAGGCCGATCTAGTAAAAATTACCTTTCGATAAGGAGCAGGTACGATTAACATCGACCACAAAAATCAAAAAAAACCATGCGATATACTGCCGAGCGCCGCGTGTTTTCCACGTCGGGATGTAAACCCGTCTACACACGTCGAGAGCCGCGGAACATGTGCGACGCGATCGCGATTTCTGCGAATGCCGTCGCCGTCGCGACGCTCGGAATTTTCTCTCCAATGCGAGCCGACGCCGGCCGCCCCGTTGCCGGACCTCAAGAAAATATCCTCAACTCGGAAAACTCTATATTACACGGAATTCACGGCAGTTATCAAACATTAATAATGCACGAAAAAACAACGTCTTAATAAACCCTCTTAGAATTCATCAATAAACCCGCCGAGGGTCGTGGAAGCGTAAAAATAAACAAATATTTCATGAAGCGGGTCGGATAAATCTGCTTCTGACATTGAAAAGATTTATTTGACATCTGATTCGTACGGTTTAGCATGCGAAATATCTCCTGCCGATTCCGATTCGATTATGAAAGTTTCCCATTTCATGAAAAAAACTTTGACTTCTCGCGTACATTCTCCGCTCGCGCTGCCTATCAAGGCGAGTAGGTATATTTTATTTTGTTTTTTCGAGCTGTCGAGTGTATTGTGAGGATATTCATGTCGTCGTAAATTGAATAAAGGCATATTTAGATCCTGTCTAACATTTACATTGAGTAGATGACTGTTACTGTTGATTTTCAATTCCCCTGTTTATACTATCTATATGTATATACAGAGAGAATTGCTTTAAAGAAACGTTTGATTGATTGAAGATGATATCTGCTCGTTTTATCGAAGCAGTTATTTCGCGTTAAATTAAATAACGAGGAAGGAATTTACGGTGGACTATTTTTTTTATCGTAAAATTGTCGTGTAACAATTGTCGGTTGAAATTTCTCTCGCTGCTACATCGATTTTCTTCATTTATTTAGACATTCGCCCGAATTCGAATGTTCGCGACCGGATAACGCGGTTAGATTTTTCCATTATGCAAAGGGCATATTCCGATGCGAACAGCACAAGGTCAGCTTTCCACGTTTTATTCACGAAACTGCTCGTAGAACGTTCCGAAAATCGTAAACATTCGATGAGTTCCACTCAACGATCCCTATCCATTTCAGGATGTAGTGAATTCGAGAAGACGGGAGCGAAGACTTTGGCCCGGATTCGCTCCGGGACGAGCCGACTCGACTGATTATATAGAAGATGGGAAAATGAACTCGGACCGTCCGTTTTGTATTTTGAATTCGATACGCAAGATGCACAAGAATTGTATAAAATGAACAAAAATCATCAACAATATATACCGATAGGTAAATTGTGGGTGGTTTGGTAGGTAATATTGGGCAATTTTCAAGTTAATTAAATATGGTGCATTATTAATATTTTTTATGTACTGGAAGGCAGCTCGAATAAAGCTTAGCATTTGTAATAAGGCGTGAAATAAATTTAAATTCTAATAAAACGAATTTTTTGCATAAATCTTTCGGGTAAATGGAATTAGGCCGGATTTATTTACATTATTATTCTACTCTTTAAAACATTTCTTGCATAATCCCAACAGAAGACTGATTGCTGCTTCACTATAAAATTAAAAAAAATTAAAAAAGGGGTAGATATCTAATTTTTAATAGGTGTACATAAAAATAAAGCGCAGATGTGAATGTGAATAAATTAATATAACGTAGACTTTAATTTTTATCGAATAGAAAACGAGATAAAATTCATCTATTGAATTTATTTTTCAGACGAAACGATGGCGCGATGAAAATTTCCAGTCTCGATGGTCCAATAACATTGTACAAAGATAAGCTCGAATTTTAAATTACGCGAAATTTGAAAATTAAACCGCTGAACTTTATTGTAGTCGTAAAATCTTTTCCCCCGTACTGTATAGTTCGTTTTAGTTATTATAGAAACGGGAAGATACAAAACTAATAAAAATGTTTATACTCCGTGCATTTTTTTCGCTCGTTTACTACTCCGGGAAATTACTCGTTACATTTTGCTTGACATAAATCTTATTATATTCGGAACTTCTAGCTTGTACTATACACCGCTTTTAGAGGCTCTTCTATCGATGCATTTTAAAATTCAATTGACGTGCATTAAATGAATATACTGGATACAGGAACGAAATTTCATTTTTTTCCTTTGAAAACTTATTACCGGTCTAGTTAGGTAAAAGTGTGTTTAGTTAGGATGAAAAGTGATTCAGAATTCTGGAAATTTGACTATTAGGTATAAGAATAGTTTTAATTACTTACGTAAACACGTAATTATACAAAATTCTTCCTTAAGTTGAATTTAAAGAGCTTGCTCGTTAGTAAATAAGTACGACGAATATTAAAAGGGAATTACTTGAAACGTTATTGTTAGTTGCAGTCGAGAGTTCAGAAGAGAAGGTTTGAACAAAATTTACGGAAAAATGGTGAAATTACTTGTAAGTAAATCATATTTTTCAATATATGAATTATAATAATTAGAATTACAGGAATTAATAATATACTAATCTTTCAATATTTTCTTTGCAGGTTGCATTTTTATTCGCTGTTCTAATAATATCTCCAATAATGGGTCTTCCTACCCCCGATTTGGATACGAGGAACGCTGTGGAAGACAAAACCCGTGGTAAACATCACAGCCAGGGTTATGGTATCTACGATTACGGTCATGGTGGTTATGGTCATCGTGGATACGGTTACCAAGGTTACGGCAACGGTTATGGCTATCAAAATTACTACGGATACAACCCATACAATTCCTACTACAACAATTACGAATACGGTCCTTACGGTTATTGGTGATAGAGATAATGTAGAAACGATTGATTACAATTCTGTGCTTCAAGATTTTTAATTTCATAATAAAATATTTTGAACAATTTCGTGATTTTATTCATGTGCAAATAATTGACGAAATTGATTGTACGGTGTAGTACAGGACTAATGAAATAAATACAAATGTAGGCAAAAACATAACGAATGGGTTTATTTATTCGGAATTGGGCGAGACTCGGTCATTTATCGTCCTGAATTGAAAGGTGAAAGTTTTGAAAAAAAATAATATACCTACCTACAAGTATTGTAAAAATGGCAAAATCATTGGTACGTATTAATTGATGTAATTATTATTTATTTAATTACTATATTTACTTTTACTAGAATTAAAATTTAAGAATTCACATGTTAAAAAGTCTCTAGAAAACATTTAAAAATTGATACTTTAGTTTTTTATAATTTTTCATCTACAAACCGTGAAATGGTTAAACTAGTTTTGAAGTTTCTGAAACTCATTGAAATTTAACATTTTCTATGGAAATTTAATGAATTTCCTTTATTCAAGATGGTGGTTCTCGTTCTCGCAATCGTAATGAATTCGTTCAACGCCTTGCCGGTTCAGGAATCCAGATCATTTCTACAACCATTGTTTTTACCTGAATACCATCATCACCATCATCACCATGATCACCATGATCATCACGGTTACTATGGTCATCACGGTTACCATGGTCACCATGGTTACTACGGACACGGTTATGGTCACCACTACCATCCCCACGGGGGTTACTATCGACATGGGGAATATTAATAATTTTACCCTAAATTTTTGTACGAGTGTTCGATATTTTAATTGAACATGATAACACGTGGATTTATGAGTGATATATGTTTGTATATTTTTAATCAATTATGTATAATATATTGTGTATGCGTATTTATTTGTTGTATTGTTAAAATTGGTAGGTAGGTACATATTGCATTTATTCAATAAATATAAATATTTTTAATTAATTTTTTGTGGTATTTTCATTATACAAATCGCCTTTAAGTTTAAGAAGAAACATGTATAGAGCAGCGGAGAGACTAAAAATCTCATTCTTTTCTGGGACGGGGCGTATTTTTGACGAAAAATAACGCGGTCACGGATTAATCGAACTTTCAAGAATATGAGATGCTCGTTCTCTCACAATACATCACACGCAACGTTTGCCGGAAAGCCTTAGGACATGTGCCCAATCGTAAACCAAAAACTCCGTGACATTTTATGTAATTCAGCCGGACAGTTTTATGGCGAATAAAAATATTCCTCTTCAGCGGCGCGACCCTATTTTTACCAAAAAATATTTTCTAATTTTAACAAAAATAACCAAACACTCGCATATCAAGAATTATTAGACACGTTTTGGCTCAAAATTGATTAACCAAATTATTATTGTTATAAAAAATTGTAAATATTATATTTTTGTTTTATTTTGAATGGAAAATTTTTATTGTGATACAAACTCATGTGCGCCAATGTGCTTCGGTAATCTAGAGTTTCTTTTGCATGTATGACCGTACATTTGCGGAGCGTTTACAAAAACCTCTTGAATCGTCCCTTGGAGACATTTTTGTAATGGGCCGACATCATTTTTAGTCAAAAGAAATTATATTCTATTTATAAACACGTTTTGCTTTTTGCCGGAGTCGCCTTTGTCACGTGGACAGGGAAATATTGCGAAACTAAAAGGCAAAAGTCGTCCTGCCTGCGTTAAATTAAATATTAAAGCGGGCGTCGTTTCGTGTAGGAATTAATAAGAAAATTTCGTTGTACCTACTACAACAAACCTTGTTGTTATTAATTCAGTTAATTATTTATCGGAATAAACTGAGAAGCGCTTAATTAATATTCTATCTGAATACTTGTATCCGAAGTTCTAGGCGCATACAAACGGTAAAAATAAAACGTAACGCTTTCGAAACAAACAGAAGTTTTAGCGCGCCAAGGGCCACATGGAGCCAAAGTTAATTGGTTTGCAAATTGACTTTTCCGATGAAAGATAAGATAAATTTGTAATTACTTTCGTGATTGGAGTCGAACTAGAGCGGATAACGGCCCTCTAGTATCACATTTTCCTATTGTAGATTTTCGCGAGCTACGCACATAAACTAGCTTTTGCAAATGAAAAATCAATTACCAATAGTCCATTGAAAAAGAAGTAGAATTCGAAGACTAACTACGCCTGTTCGGAAATTCAAAAATACGATGCCTGTTGGAAACTCGAACGTTTTTTATAAGACTTTAATTGGAGAAAAATTTATAATAAAATTACGTTATTCCCTGAAAGTTTCTAAACCCTCCGATTCGACAAGTTCTGTCTTCTAAAGTTCAATAAGTCGAAAAAGTTTTTCGACTGTTGCGACACCCCTTGTTTTACTTTTCAATTTTGCCTTGTTTCACTTTTACTAGGTTTTTTATTGAAAAACTTTATCGAAAACTCGCGATATCTGTTTGAATTACAACTCGGCTCTTTTACGGAGCAGTGTAAATTAGGAAATTTATACAATACACCTATTTACATTTAAATATATTTACCTACAGACAATTTGCGACTAACGATTTTTCTTCGCTTGAAGTTGAATAATGGTAGGAAAATATACAGCGGCTTTTTTTCAGCCATAATTCAAATTAGCCTTTCTTTGTTTACGAAACACTACCGAGGAAGTTTTTAGGAGAATAAGGCTGAAGGAAGACATATTTCTTCTTAACCGACGTCAAGGTAACATTTTTATTTTCTTACTTTGCAGGACGCACAGCGTAAAATTAGCTGCTTTTACAGAGTTGAAACATGCAAGTGCAGAACCGGTCTCATCGTTTTTTCATAAATAACAATTATTTAATTTCAATTAACACTTCCATCGCTAACTATTGAAAATTAACTTTGATTAATTCATTAAATTTGATTTTACGAACACCTATTTGCAACCTTGAATTATGATCAGATACGAGAATGAATATACATATTAATAATTCTGTTGCCATAATAACTTGTAATCTTATCATGCAAGATTAATAACTTGATAAGTATTTTGCATAAGAAGAAATACTTTCGATTAAAAAAATTAATGTTATACAATGATGTTCCTAAAATTGTACAACCATATAATGTAATCTTAAAAAATATCATTGACACCTTATTAATTACAAAAAAATCACCACAAACATACACCTGTGTGTTTCTAATCTAAACTACACAAGATAAATAATTGATAACCATTTTATTAATAACCTACCTATTTATATTTTGTCGTTATTTGGAGAAGACCTATAAATTTTTTAAAATGCAGAATATAGCAATAACTATATTGTTCTGCTTACTTTCAGTGTTACAATCAACTAAATCCAATAATGAACAATTTCCACCCCTAAGAACATTCGATATTGTAAGTACTAACCGACACCAATTTAAGTTCTAATATTTCCAGAATTCTAAGCAGTAAATAACGCAAATATTTCAGGAAAGCAAAGTCAAGGGATTCGGTTATCCGTTCGAGAAACATTCTGTTACTACAGCAGACGGTTACATATTGGAGATCCATCGCGTTCAGTACAGTCCAAAGAGCAAAGAAACGAATGGAAGACCCCCGGTTCTCATCATGCACGGGTTATTGGGCTCCTCTGCTGATTTCTTCCACGTTGGTGTTGGAAATGCCCTGCCGCTAAGACTTTCCGACATCGGATACGACGTGTGGCTAGGAAACAGCAGAGGAAACTCGTGGAGTAGAAATCACAAGACTTTGAACCCTGATAAAAATGACACTTTCTGGGATTTCTGGTAAATATTAAATTATTTTGATATATTATATGGGGTTAATCGTTTTATAGTTTAGACGAGTTAGGTACAGAAGATGCTCCTGCCATCGTCGATTATGTTTTAAAGGCGACAGGCACTCAGAGTTTGTCTTTCGTCGGTCATTCCACCGGGGCTGCGGAATTTTTCATGCTGGCTTCGTCCAAATCAGAGTACAATAAAAAGATAAACGCAATGGCAGCTTTGGCTCCGGTAGTTTATGTCAATCACTCCAGCAGTATTGTTTTGAACATGATCAATGCCAATGACTACACAGCAGTGCTGGTAAATAACCTAAAATATATTTTTTTTGTTTAACGAAAATGGATAGGATATTAACGATTTTTTCTTTGCAGGCTTTAGAAAAGACGTTAAAACTAAACGAGTTTTTACAACATAACTTTGCCGTGGAAGCTGCACTCTATTTTCTCTGTAAAGACGATTCCAAATATCAAATGCTATGCGAAACAGCTTTGTTCCTTCTTCAAGGATACGACCCAAAAGAATTAGATAAGGTAACATAAAACATAATATTACATTTTTAATTAAATAGAAAGTGCCTAATGATTAATATGTTTTTCTATTATTTAGAATGTTATGTACGATTTCCTGCTATCGTTTCCGGCAGGAACGTCGATTAAACAGGTGAACCATTTTCTGCAAACAAAAATTTCGGGTATGTTTTGAGAAGCGGCAATCTTGCTAAAAACGACATTTTAATATGATAATATTTCAGGAAAACTTAGAAAATTCGATTATGGAATTATTAAAAATTTAGATGTCTATAACCAAAGAAGTCCACCAGAATATGATTTTTCCAATATATCAGTTCCTATCGGCCTTTTTTATGGTCAAAACGATTTGATTGTTACCAAACCCGTAAGTAGAACAACACTAAAAAAATGTTGTAATAACGTCTGCTATTGCTTTACACTCTTTCAGGAAATCGATGAATTGGCAAGCAAACTGAAAAATGTGACTACATTTGAAATACCCTACCCGAGATTCACCCATTTGGATTTTCTGTTAGCCACAGACCTTGACTCTTTATCAAATGTTTACGTAATGAACTATCTCAATCAGTACAATGGACTTGATCCAATTCCTACAACAACAAGTACAACTTCTCCAACAACTAGTACAACTTCTGCAGCAACTAGTACAACTTCTGCAACAACTAGTACAACTTCTGCAGCAACTAGTACAACTTCTGCAACAACTAGTACAACTTCTGCAGCAACTAGTACAACTTCTGCAGCAACTAGTACAACTTCTGCAGCAACTAGTACAACTTCTGCAACAACTAGTACAACTTCTGCAGCAACTAGTACAACTTCTCCAACAACTAGTACAACTTCTGCAGCAACTAGTACAACTTCTGCAACAACTAGTACAACTTCTACGACTCCAGCAACTGGTTCTTCATACTATTGGACAGCCTCTCTTGTACTTATTATGACCGAATGCATTTACTTCGGATTCTTTTATTATGTATGAGCTTTATTACCCTTAGGCATTCAGTTTAATAAAATAATTTGAATCAACTTTATAGGTATAATACAATAATTTATAGGTCGTATTTCTTTTTATTTTTTCCAATGTAGGTATGAAGGGGAAGCATACTTTTGACCATTATTGTATAATGTCAAGTGCAGACAAGCAATACAAACGGAAATGACAAATTACCTGCAGCATAAACTATAAATTGGGTTTTAATAAGTTTTAAATTTTGCTTTTGGGACGATCGGGATTTCTCTTTAAACCATTACCATCTCATTACCTTAATGACGATTTTTCAGAGTGTCTGAAACGATTTGTTACGTCAGAATCCTTCTTAATTATACTAAGAATAATTTAGTAGGTATTCGAAAATACAATATTACCAATTCTTATAAAGCTCATATTCTTGGACACTTTTACCACAGTTATCAACAAGGTTTCTACCGTGCAAGTAGATCGCTCCCTAGAAATTCAAAATGGCCAAGTTTACGGTAAGACTATTTAATTTAACTCCTTTTTTCAATTTTTTTTTCATTTATATATAATTTTAGGTATTTTTACTGCTCGTTTTGATGGCATTATCAATTTTACCATCGCAATCGGCTCCTGCCCATGACGAATCTAATTTGAGGAAGCACCACCATTATAAAATTAAGGATCACCACCACAAAGGTTACAAAGGCTACAAAGGCTACCATCAAGGTTATCACGGCTACCATCAAGGTTATCATGGCGGCTACATAAATCATTACGGTCACCTATTCGGTCATATGGGACACCGAGTGATTCCCCACCACCGCTGGTGAAACCCGGAAAACCTAGCTCACCTATAAAAAAACTCAGTGGTTTCTATTTTTTCTAATAAAATAATTCGTAATAAATCGTCTTGTTTTTACAACTTTAATATCTTAATCACCAAACAATTTCTATTAGTGATAAACGCCCGCATGATTCGAATTAAACTCGGTTTGCAAAGTCAATAGGAGCTACCCCTAACCATATTTCAATTATTCGAAAATCGCGAAACCGTCGAACTGATCTCAGGTGGGTTAACGCCGGTCGAGGGAGAACCGTGGAAATTCTCAAACAAAGAGGAGGCGCCGCGACGGGCGCGGGTTTGCGTTTTGCTCTTTTCCGCCGACGACCCCCCAAGAATCATTATTTTACTTCCTCAGCAGTTCCTCCGCTAAATAAACTCGGTCGGTTTCGCGAAATTAGATTGTTTGAAGTCGGCGGTGAGTTAATTATACATTCTTGAGATGTACTCTCGAGAAAAAGTCGACGTGGAAAAAAGCGCCCGGGAAACGATCCCTTGCTTTATTACGTTCGAGGGTTATTCGACGAAAGGGAATGTCTCACTTATTAAGTCGAGATAACCGGCGATTTTTTTTTGTACGAGATTGAGTTTAGATAAGCGATTTCCTAAGATTTGACTTAATGATCCAAGTAAAGTGGCTCTTCGTACAGCTGAAATATTTTTAACTCACGGGTCTGTTTCATTTATTTTTTTTATTTACTCACATGAAAGTAATAATTTTTATGTGTAATTGTTAACTGTGTAACAATTAATTTTTTTAGCATATTAATTAATGCCTCGTACCTTCCTATTTTATAGACAAAACCTTGAATAGAACTAATTTGTTTATAGTTTCTACTAATTAAAACAAATTTAATTTAACCAAATTATTTATTATGTCACTACAATTAATTTATTATTTTGTCCAGATTCCACTGATATCAAAGACAGTAGAACTTTGAGTTCCCATGCAATTACTTTTTCGCCGGACTACATGTATAACATATCAGTTTTATCGTTTTGTTAATGAATTATTCCGATGGATCTAACGCGTAGAATTTGCTTCCGTTAGTCGAAATGGGCTATTCATGAGATTCTATTGAATTGTAAAAGATTGGACGCTACTCCTTGGGATGGCGAGGGATAAAGGGAGACGCTGTTGCATTATGTATTGTTTCAAATTGTGTGTGTTCCCACCGACGTGTTTCTCCTACTCGTTTTACATAGACGTGTGATAATACAATTTCCATAAGCCTTTCATTTCGAGCAGGTATAACTGCTCATTGGAATTTTGTATACAGAATGTTTCAGAATTCTTTACACGAATGTTAACATATCATTCTGCAATTATTTAGATTGAAGATAAGGGTATTTCTAGTGTATATATATGGTGTTGGTACAACACTCTACCCCAACGAGCTCACGTGAATTGATGAATATTGATACGGATACATTAATGCTGATAATGCTAATAGGTTTACACGTCACAAGTATTGTTATTAAATTATACAGTTGCTTAAAAATTTGGATAAATATTTTTACGAAATACAATAACACAACCTTGTGAATCTGGGCTAACGTGTAATTAAAAAACTAGTTGTAAACCTGAGAGTCTCCGAATATCTATCAACATATTTTCTAATATCTCCGTTCAAAGTGTAAAGTACTCTAGCACTGTAGCGATCGAGTGTAATAAAATAACCGGTATATTATCTAATCGTGCACTTTGTTTAGATTGTTTAACGAGAAACGTACTTATAACAAAGTTATAATAATCGGTGGATCGGTGTAAAAATGATAGGCAGTGCGTTGGAAGAGTGGAAAGAGCTCGCCGATGACTTCAAAATACTGGAGGAAACGAACGCTGAATATCTGAAGAAAGTGAAGGAATTGATGGTACTGCAGGAAAAATGCCAGAAGCACATCCATCACCAGAGATACAGGATAAAAGCGATAAGTAAAACGCTGAATAACGCATCAGATAGCGAAGCCGAGGATTTAAAGGTCGGCATGCTCAAAAGGGAAAAAGCATTAGAAGACATTGAGCAAACCTTGCCCAGAAAAAGCGACCGGTTTATGTTGAAGCTGATTTTGGGAAATATCGACGTGTCGTTCTTAAATAAAGAGAATAAATTCAAATACAAAGAAGATTACGAAAATTTTAAGCTATTATCGAATTTCGTGGCTTTGTTTATGGTGGTGTTGTCGTTAAACATGAACTTCCGACCGTTAGAACAATTGTTCATGGGATTCTTGATATGGTATTACTGCACTATATCGATCAGAGAGAGCATTCTTAAAGTGAACGGTTCGAGAATAAAGGGCTGGTGGAGGGTGCACCATCTTCTTTCGATTTTAAGTTCCAGTCTGTTCCTCATTTGGCCCAACAACGAACCATGGGCTCTATTCAGGAAGCAGTTTCTCTATTACACCGTATACAGCGCCTTTATGCAGTATCTACAGTTCAAATACCAGAAAGGCACTTTGTACAGACTCAAGGCGCTGGGCGAGATGCAAAACATGGACATAACCTTGGAGGGTTTCCAATCGTGGATGTGGAAAGGGCTCGCCTTTCTTCTGCCATTTTTATTCATCGGGTACTTATTCCAGCTGGTCAATGCAGTGGTTCTGTTCAATTTGAGCTACCATTCGCAAGCTTCTTGGGAAATAACGGCTCTAGCGGCGATTTTTCTGGCCTTCTTCATCGGTAACACGTACACCACTCTCATGGTTATACCCAATAAGACCAAAAGGAAATTGATGATGAGATACAAGATTTTTACTGATAAAATTTACGATGCAGTTCAATTGAAAAATAATCATCAGAATAAAGACTAATAATTTTGTAATATCTTTATTATCTTATAAAAACATGTATGATCTCTACTTATTATTGTATTAGATAAAAACTATAAAATTGCATTATAAAATCGTTAAAACATATTACTATTAATTAGTATTTACTCGTATTTCTTCTTAAAAATGGAATTATATTGCATATCCAAGACACGAATTGAAACAGATAAATTCTATCGATTCCACCTGAAGACCTTATTTTTTAATAATGCGACCCGTTTCGGATCTACCCCAACCCCCTTGATCCATAAAACTCAATATTGTCGCAAAGAATCGACTTCTGTCGAGCGAGTGTCCCCTTATACAGCTTATTTACGATCGCTCGAAAGTAATTTTTTTCCCGTCCCGAAGACGGTCCAATATCTCACATTCGTTGCATTCATTGACTCGGGGCATCAGTCGCAGGTGGCCGCGATGGGTCGCTGCCGCTCCCGCCGCGAACGTTCCCGTTTAAATTCATATCCAGAAAAATCAGAAGCGGGATCAGAAGTGGGACGTTTAGAGCGAACGGTCGAATAAATCGCTCTTTCGCCTCTTATTGGGTACATATTGTAGGTATAAAGTGAACGGTTTGAAACAATATGCTTTTGGTGGGACTTGGGGAGAGGATGATTCGATTGGATTGATTCTTCGCGGTCTCTAACGAGATGGAAATAATTTATAGTAAACGGGAAGCCTCGTTTCTTGGCAGGAGGAATAAACTTTCCCGCGTACGTTTCTAGTAATCAAATGAGAAAAACATTTCGAATAATTACGGTATCTCGAGATTGGGCTGAGGCAACTCTTTGAGCATAAAAATGGAATGAAAATAGCCTGAGGCGGCCTTGCGGTTTCCGATGCCGGAGTTTATTTTAGGAAAAAGGTTTCCTCTGATTATACGCAAGATTTATGTAGATAGTAAATAAATAAGGTAACGTTTTAGAAATAAAGTTGAAGTACTTTTCATAACTTTTTAAGATCGTATTTGCTGGATTTAAGTAGGTATACATCCCGACGATGCGAGTAAATTATTTATGTTTATTCGATGTATTTTTAGTTGCGGATTTAATCTGGTAATTTTCTAATTAATAAATGCAGTCATCCTCGTTTAAAAGTCGTTGAGAAACTTTCGCAATTTTAATCCCGACCCGTCAAAAATTTCCATTTTAAATGAAAACGCCGGCGCTAGAAAAAACGGCGCGTTACGGAAAAAGATTAATTATACCGGGTAAGAGAATGAGAAAAGGTCCTGAAACAGGAGTCCGCACTTATTTTTATTTGCCATTAAGAGTTTACAATAAATCAGCGTCACGAGCGATGTTAAATAGCCCATTAAGATCGCCTCAGTGGCTGGAAAACACGCTTGTTTATCTCATCGTTATCATTTCAGTTGAATTATCTAAATAATTTCACGCCAATTTCGCCTAAGAAATTAATTAGCAAAACTTTTAGTCGACGTTTTTGGGGATTTGCATCAGTTGGAGAGAAATATGGAATAGAATATTCACAAAGCAAAATTGCCTAAAAATTTTTGAGGTACACCACCGAGGTCCGATGGCTTTGTAGATGGATTCGTCAAAGAGGCGAAAGGCAGGAAAACACTGGGGGCCCTCAAAGGTGTAAAGACTGCAAAGCTTTCGGAATGCGACGTGCCAAGTGTTCGACTTTCCCCATCTGATTGCGCCGGGAAACACCGTCGACGACCAGATAGTTGGCGTCGATAAGGCACAGGTATCTTCGACGCTGAATCAAATCATTCGCTCGACGGTCGGACATCAACGTGCATAAAACGTATCAAAGCTCACCTCCGAGCACACGTCATTAACTTAATGAGCTTACTCCGACCCTCTTTCTGGGGAATTTCAACTTTGGGGACTCTCGTTTCGTTTCCGACCGTTCTGGTTGCTAACATCACCACGGGAAGTTTCACTCGGTAATATTTTTTAATCTAGGTAGGTACTTACACAAGTATGGTACATTTTTTTATACGATCAACCACCCCAATTTAGTCCTTGAATTAATCGAATTTCGCCTGTAAACATACTTAATTCCGTTAATTAATTAATTAGCCGCCTTTATTCAACCTTTTATTAAGTAAATTTGTCGATTTTGAGATAATTTCCTACTTCATTCAATATTTTACCAGTGAAGTATAATCATATTTTTCAAAAACAAATTTTCATACATTTTTTATACAAAATTATCCTCTTTTTCACTAATTATTCGATTAGCAAAAAAGTCACTACTACAAAATTACTCATTTTTGCTAAAATAAATTGCCGTGTTAGGATAATTTACGTTCACATTAACGTAATCGTAGCCACGGCGAGATTTTTAAAGCTTTTCAAATGTGTACACGGCCGAATATTGAATTTTCCCGCGGATGACGAGACAGGATGTTACATCGCTTGTTTTACTCCCTCTGATGAATATTTGATGTTTTTTTGAGTAGGTAATTTCTGATGGTCATGTAACTTTTTATTAAATTTCTTAAATGGAGTTTGAAACGAGTTATATTAGGAGCACTTTGTCATATCCGCTTGCATGGAAATATTTTCCTGCTACATATACTGAATAAATCATCAGATACTTAGGTACATTTATAGTATTGCAGCTGCTCGTCAACTCGAAAGAATCTGTTATGGCGGGTTAAGATTAAAATAAAAAATTGTACATTTATTCCTGGACCATATTTGATAGAGCTCTGACCATTTCAATTACACTATACCTATTTACTGTGAGGCAATGCAAATAACAATTTCGTTAAATAAACGAATACCATAGATAGACAACATTTTAATAAACGCTAACAAATTGCGTTTAACGCTTTAGCGAACGCTGATTTGAACCAATAGTAGCTTTTAATATTGAAATGATTAGCAAATAAATTGTTAAATAATTATACAATCGCCGATGGAGTGACAGACAGAGTCGTTGTAACAATATTTTTTATATGACATATTCAAAAAAAATTGGATGGGGAGTCCTAACTGCAGATTTTATTTAGTTATCTATTAAAAAATTTATCTTAACTTACTCTCAATTACTGTTTGAACAAAAAAATTAGTTCCTCAGAATTTTTATAATTACATTTTCTAATATTTTAGTTTTCTAACATTTTAATTTTAACAGTTTTCTTTCATTTAAAATTTTGAAGAATAAAATAAAATGGTGGAGCCACTGGTGTGCGAAAACTGCATTGCTATTCTAATTAACGAATTTTACGTAGAGGGTCCACGTATATAATTAATGGCTTTGATGATGGGTTCAATTAAATATTTACTTTCAATTCGATTCGATCGGTGCGCGATTGATGTCCTATAAAAATGATTGATACAATCAAATATTACCTACAAAAGGCATTATACCAAATTGGCGCTAGTTCTGTTTGTTTAAGTGTATAATTATTTAGCTATTACTTAGCAGGATTTGTTTTATATGCTGCAAAATTGACATGTAAATTAAATCTGTTTATTTTATTATCATATGCATCATTTATTTATTAAAAATAATCTGGAAAAATTGACGGGTATATTAATTTAACCGCATTTAATTTAACTCAATCGCTTTAAATTTTTCACATATTCATTTTAGGTATGCTTTGGATAAAACAATTTTCTTGGTTTTCAATTCGGGCGATTTTACTTTGTGCTCCTTCTTCACTTCGTTCTGGCCATATCCGCATGCACGCTGGACTATGGCAAACAAGAAACTTGTTTCACGGTTCGCCAGAGCAAGAATTTGATGCGGAAACCGTGCAACATAAAAGCAATTCGTTACACTAGCTAATTTTAGCGAAACGCGGCTAAACGTCTTCTATTTGTTTTCTATTAATTCCGTCTCGAAAATGATACATTCGCTAATTTACGAAGATACTTTTTTAGATGACGGTGAAATGGTTGGAATCGCAAGAATTCCATATATCACACATTAATGATAAATCGGTTTTCTAAGTAAGAATATGTGCCTTGTCTGACTTGGAAATTTAAGTATACTTGACAATTACAATTTAAAAAGATGTACGCTTACTCCTCGACGTAATCATTGATTTTCCTTCATAGAATACCTTACGTGTGCACTCTGTAATTATTATAAATGCCGCTGAAATACCAAAGTGTATTGCATTAGCCGAGACTACGGCGATTGCTCTCCATCTATTTCCATCACTATTATCCTGCAGGATCATTAATCTTCTTTAAAAGAAATATCACCAGTAATACTTCCTGACATTTGCTTCCTAAGTTATATCGAGCTTTATTAATTAATGCGATGATTGCCGCTAATTGATTTCTGAATTATAACGTACCTATAGACCATTTTTCTTTAAATTTGATGTTTCCTTTAACACCAATAAAATCCAATGGCAGAGTTGATGGAACGTTTTAGTTAGATTGTTATTTATACGTATTAGGTTTTTAGGATGGGTGATTCGGCGGAAAATAAAACATAATTTGAATGCAAATGGCATAAACGAGCGAATATTCCTTGTCATAACAAGCTAAATCCTCGGCAATTTAAAAAAATATCACCGATAATGGATATGTAAAGAGCTTCCGATTAAAATTAGCATATTATATCGTCGCCATTTATCGGAAAAACATCGGAAAACCCGCGTGCAATAAACGCGAATCGAACGCAATTCCGATAGAAACGGCCGCGTAAAATCAAAATCGCCATTAATAATTATTTTACCTTTCGTTTTAGCGATGGCCAGTCGTGCGAATTCGACGCGCAACTTCAACGAAATTTTGCGTTCAAATTATAAACATTTCAGCAGCCGTACGTACACCAATTAACGCGAGAGAAACCGGCAACCGCATTCTACTATCGAGTTCAGCAAGTCGGCTTTTTTGTTCAGGTACAAACTCTAGTGTAATTAGAGTCCTACAATTATTTACCAACTATTCAGCAAGTCGGCCCGAACTAGCGAAACCCGTGATTCCCCTAACTAATGAGAAACTTCTCGGTGCATCGCTGGCAGATAAACAATGTTTTAATTTGCGCGATAAAAACCCGGCAAACGTTACGAGGAGTTATATGCATTTTGGGATTTTCGCAGGGATAGTTGAGTGATTGACCGCTTTGAGAGAAACTCCTATGGTTTCAAAAAATTCTTCCTGTTACAGGTATATTAAAAGTGCTAAAATCCGAACATCAAAAGGCTTATGTTGTGGCATTCAGCCTCTCGAACCTTTTTATTGTCTTATTAGCGTTGAAACAGTTGATGGATGACTATTTCCCCGGCGTAAACGCGTTCTCGACCCCGTGAAAAATCGCCCTCGACCCTAACGAATGTTTTCACCACACTTTCGCCGCTCCTAATATATATATTTTTTTTACTGACGCTGATTAATAATTTGCCAGTTTGTTTTGCGGCCATTTTTCACGATCCCGCGCTAACGGAATAAACACGCCGTATGATTGCGATGGAAATAATTTTTTTAGATTGCCGGTCGCTTAGCCAGTTATAAAATTCATAAAGCTTGAAATGCGAATTCGGAATTTTATAATAATACTTTCAGGTAATTCTCGTTCTTTTTTTTTAATATAAACAAGCATGCAGCGAGTTTCTGATGCAACTTCTCTTTAGTTTTCCTTTTATAAACAACAAAAGACAGTACTTACACAAGAGATAAACTTTAAAAATACATGCGAATTGTGTAGTGACTCTTTCTTATGCTAATATTCCTCCTATTCATGACGCCAGAGTCGACTCGAGCAGCACAGATTGAAATCTCTCCGTAAACGTTAAGAACAAATATTTGTGTTATCAGGGAGTCTAGTTTTGTTACATATGGTAAAGTACTTGCTAGAGCAAATGGTTAAAGTTTCGAGAGAATATGTCCTTATCTATCATCTGTTTTCGAGTCCTATATTAATTAGAAATTTATACATCCTATATATTTAATTAAATGATTATTATAAGTTAACTTAAAGACAGCATCATGTATAGCCAAGTATTTTCTTTAGTAACA
The DNA here is from genome assembly GCA_918026865.1 of Phyllotreta striolata. Classification (NCBI taxonomy): domain Eukaryota; kingdom Metazoa; phylum Arthropoda; class Insecta; order Coleoptera; family Chrysomelidae; genus Phyllotreta; species Phyllotreta striolata. Next base: position 13,857,051 of record OU900094.1, on the reverse strand, counting down.
GTGAAAAACGGTCCTGTTTAAAGTTCGTTTATGCAACGTATACTGGAACACCAGATCAATCCATCAATACGGATCAGACAGCAGTTTCGCAGGATCCTCGGCCGGAGGATTTCTGCCGGATTGTCTGCGAATCGGCGACGGATCAATCCGGCGAATAAAGTGTCCGTTGCAAATACCGTTTTCCATTTCGATTTTCTTACGTTTCGACGGTACCCGGGCGATCGGGGAATCGCGCCGCGCTCGGGGAATTAGTTAATAATATAATTAACGTTGAATTTCGATAATATCGAAGGTTCCCTTTGTTCCCGCTATTTGGATGAATTGTAAATGGGAACAATGCCGGGCCCGAAGTCAATGCAAACTGATGGTCTCTGGCTGATAATCATCGCCCTCGCGGTCCCCGTCGGTTGTTTAACCCCTCTCGCTCCTCTTATTGGTTGTGTTCATTAAACTAACAATAGAGCCAGATATTTGGCAGAAGCGTAATGAGTCAAAAAGTTTAATTCCACTAATTCCTCTATATCCAATTCGAAATGAATGAAACGATTATAATTTACCTATACAGAGAGATCCATCATGTCCCAAAAGAGTGCGAGGGAATTTTGATGCATCCTGTATGATTTGTTGATAAGAAATGTCTTATTTGCACCAGGATAATACGTCCTGAAGGGGCATATTATCCCCATTTTGCTTATTTTGTAGCACATTACCGAACTCCTAGCGAACACACAAATACACATTCAATACAATCTTCATTCATCATAATAAAGAAGTTCCTTTGCCGCGAATAACAACATAAAAAACGCAATTTCGATAGAAAAAAGTTCGGAGTTTCGAAGTAGAACTGCGTATATACGTGTTTGACAGTTGCTTTATCGAAATTTACGCCCTCTGGGGGAATTAAAAGCCAGTCCGAGCCGGAGCGAAGGCGCCGGAGGATTAAAATCGCTATTTCTGCATTTTCGAAAACTTGCCGGAGTTGATGCGTTCTATTCCGAGCTAGAAAACTCGCGAAACGTTAATTACAACAATGTCGTAGAACTAGAAATTAATTAAGTTGCTAATTAAAAAACACGGCGCTGTTTTAAAGGCGGCATAGACGGGTTTTATACCTGAATTTAGAAAAAGTTTTTCCAATAAATAGTTTGGAAGTTTAAAACGAGGAGATACGCGGAGGGCTCGGCGAACAATAGGCTTAATGGGAAACGGGATTAAAGTAATTAAAAGCCGTTAAAAAGAAAAACCGAACGATTTCGCTCGTGTCCGCGGAACAACATCACAAAGATTTACTGCAGCTAATGGAATTAGAAGAATAGAAATGTGTGCTTGCGAGGTTTAAAAATTTGTACCTTTGGGAATCGGTGAAACTCCAAATTGAAATTCTGATCGTATTCCCCAGACCATAAGATTACCTTTGTACTGTTTGTTTTAGTGGATTTTTCCCAAATCTTTTGCCCAAGTTATTTCGAATGAGCGAGTTCCTTTTAGCATCTCATCCAGCAGATCGTTAAAAATAATCAAGTTTTCAGTAAAGGGAAATTTGATTAGGGGCGCCAATGCGCGCCCGTTCGCTTTTAATCCCGAAAGTAAACCGGGCAGGTGCCTTCAAGATGCACTTTCCCACAGTCCATCATGCCTCGAGCACCCGCTATTTGTTAAAATCGCAACCCGGCGGAGAATTTCGACGGCTCTCAATATTTCATACATTTTTTAACAGGTTTGACGAATGTGTGCGCGCGGCTTAGATGAAAAATTATAAGCTCTACCGATCAACCCGAACCCGAAGTGATATAAGAAGCTTCAGTAAATAAATCGTGTACAAGATATACTGGAAATTCAGAAAATGTTATGATAACATCATTTAATAATCGGCCGAAATGGTTCTACAAACAGTAATTTATCTGAGTGTTATTATTTTATGGGGTAGAAAATTTAGATTTTTATTCGTCTTCTAATAAGCCAGGGGAATAAATCATCGCGTAGAGATCGAAAACTAGCCCCCGGTGGTGTTTCACGTGAGAGACACAAAGAGCCGGAGGCGCAGACTGGAAAATTCGTCCAACTATCAGTGTCAGGAGAAAAAAAATGGGAATGCAAAGTATGGAAAAACGGGCGAAACGGCACGGGGAAAATGGGAAACAGATTAAACGATGGTACGTGAGTATTTTAAGGATCGGCAAATATTGAGATAAGAGACGGAAAGAATTCAGATTAGTTTTTAGGGAGAGAAAGAAAGTTATCCTGTTTCGGGAAAGCGTTATTATGGGACGTTGCATGCAGAGCACGAATCCCGCTTTACATTTACAACCATCCCTGTCGCCCGTCTGGTCTCTTACTTGCTAGGTACATGATAATTAATTTATAAATACTCAAACACATAAAGATTTAATGTTATTTACTTTGAAATTTTTTACCTCGAACTAACGGGACAAAGTTTTTTCCTGCTAGCACTCGTTACTCAATCGACAACATGATTAATTAGCGTATCCGTATAACGAAACCGGGTGTACGACACGAAAATCCAATTTCCCAATGAGCGCGACGTCGGGAAATTAAGTTAATAAAAACCGACTTTCACATTGTCGATGGCTAATCAGCAGTAATCAGGCCGGAGGTCGATACATTTTTACTTCGTTGCCGCTGCTCTATTTGTCGGAGAACCGGCGGGTCGCGAATACCAATTAGAAAAACCTGTTCGCAATTTTCATTTTCCGAAGCTCCGGTTCTCCTTGGATTTTCCGCGCGCGGCGCTCGAATTATCGAAACGGACGATTTTGCAATTCCGGCGCCGGGAAGTTTTAATACGAGGTGAGTTGATTAGCCGTGATAATGATGCTCAATCAGGGTAAATAGCAAAAATTTTTATTATAAGCTCCTCTCTAATACTTTGCACTTTGCACGTCTATTCTTCTGCACTATTATCAGCAAGTGTTTGATATCGAAATGAGAGAGACTTTTCCGCATTGATAAAGATTGGCAGCGGCATTTTACCGCCTCCCGGCGACAGACTTTAAACTTGTTTTTTATTTAGTTCTGCTATACAGAGGCCAGGTCTGGATGGAAAACTTAACTGATTAGTAGTTTATTTATTTATGGTTCGGATGACGCCCGAGGAGTCGAGCTCGACTACCCCTCCAGGCTCTCCGGGAACATCTCTCGGGAAGTTCGACTGGAATTTACTTGAATTATTTAACGCTGTGAGTATTGCGGTGTACGGTTAGCGCGGTATTGCCTCCTGAAGTGACACTAGCTAAGTACACGACCGTTTGTTTGATTGAATTATTCATAAAATTACAAATTGCTCGGCAATCTTAGAATCAATTTAATTAGAATAATTTTAAATATACAATGACAACTTATTACTCCATTAATTAGTATTATCTCGATATGATTGTTGATTAATTTGATTAATTTTATAACTGACTTCAAAGTTATTCTCAAGCAAACTTAAAATATTAGATACCCTTAAAATTTCTTAATTGATTATGTTTATAATATTAGTGATTCCTTAATTGATATTTTATTGAATATAGTATACAAAATTTATAAATTTTCAGAAATGTTTAATTAAATTTCTAGAATAATGCGCCATCTAGGTTGTAAAAACGACAGTAAGAATTATGCACTGCAAAGGAAACTGAATTTTTACAGGTTTCCATTGTAGTTTTGGTTTATTTCCAAGAAAATTGTGAAGATGGCAGCACTAACCAGTTTTTCTTTGAGAAAATCCGAAATTACCCAGATTAATTTAAAATTTTTATTTAATTGTCTTATTGTAGACAAGTTTAATTAAATTAATGAAATACATAGTTGGAACTTTCGTGATTATTGGGCGCTGAGAAGGGTTAAATTTTTAATTTTATTACGCATGAGAACATTTATGAATATTTAATTTTTTTTTTATTTTCAGTAGTTTCCTAATGATCTAGGAAACGCACGTTACCTACAATAATATCCCAATACAGACAGAAAAGTGTAGGTAAGCTCTTAAGCGCTTCGTCATTCTGGAATGTTAATATAATAGATTTCTTGTAAGCCGATACTATCTCTTAGCAGCTCGATATTCTCAAAAAGAATGTAATTCAGTTGGAATTAATTTATCGGATTCGACGGTAATTAATTTTCATCCAATCGTCGATTTTTTTCTTCTATAAGACCCACAGAAGTAGCATCAGGATGAAGAAGAATAACAAGCGTATACTTAACCGATAAGTAGGTAACAAAAATAACGCCAGTTAACAGATTCGTACGGTTTTTTCGGTGGTCCAACAGGCGTTACCGACTAACCGGACCCATTACTTTTTATCGCAGCTTGAATTAAAAATGTAGACAATGTAATTTTCCGCTTTGATTGATCAGGACCGTATTAATTACAAACAAAAACTCGATAATGTAAATGTCACCAAACCAACGAGTATATCTAAAGCTACAGAACAAAAAAGAAGAAGCATTTACACTGTAAATTTGCTCCATATATGTTTATTACACAATTTTTATTATTGTTATGTATAATTACGATGTTGTTTTATTGCCAATTTCGTAACAAATTAATAAACGTCCTGTTGATGGCCGATATACCAACGTGAAATTACCAGTAGGTACAGCAGTTGCTTAATTAACGTTCTTTCAATTACGAGCCGTTCGATTTTTAAGTATCGGATTTTTAAGTGCTATGGTAATGCAGAAAAATAAAACGAATTTGTATCAAAATATTGGCTAATTGGAGTAATTGCCGATCGAAGGTCTTATTTTTTTTGGTTTCAATATAAAACTTGCATGATGAAATGTGATTTGTGGCGCTGCAATGTAAATATTTCCTGTTTAAATAATAATTTATCATAAAACATCTGCTCGGGAATATTTGCGGACGATATTTAATTTTTATGTAATATATACATACAATATACTTTCGATTTTATTTTCGATCTCATCTAATTTAATTAAATTTTGGTGTTTTAATTTTTTTATTGTACATTAATAAGAGAAGAGTGCAGAATTTATCTATGGATAGACAGCAATGAATGCTTAATAAATTAGGAAATTAAAATTAGTAAAATCAATAGAAAATTTTCATTAAAAAATTGCAACCATCATTTCTGTATACATATTCAGGTAATTTACGACAACGTATGCGTTAAAGTTAATTTCTCCACTTGTAAACATCAGGTGTTTTTTCGATATTTTTTAATGAGAAACGACCTACTGATTTAATGGCCCTTTTTTTAATATTACACAAGATTTACTGATAAAAGTTATGTAACAAATACGGGAGACCGTGTTTGCTGATTTTCCACATCGTGCCTATAAGAATTCATTAAAGACACCTACCACACGCACAGGTGAATCACCAGGATATTTCGACGGTGATTAATAATTTATTTAAATTTATGGGCCTATAAAGACGTTTATGAAATGCGTAATTTCGGTACAATTATACTCGCTTTTAATATAAACTTCGAATAATTTTCATCGCCAGTTGGTAAAAATTTCAAAATCAGTTTGCCGCCACTGAGCACTAGATTACGAGCGAGATAAAATAAAAGAGTCATCCAGCACAATAAACAGTCACTATATCACTGTCGAAAACCATCACTTAGGTGATTACAAAATGCGTTTCGAGATCGATTCAAAGCTCATAGTTACAATGGACGGAGCATCCTCACGACTGCCTTAATTGCCGGTTGGAGGATTTTTGATTGCGCGTCCGACTTCGATGAGTGGTCGTAAATAAGAAGCACAATGATCATTGTGCATCGCGAAGACACATCGGCTTCGCCATCGAACTAGATAGATCCAGTCGAGTTGTCTTCCGGCGTGATTACGGGTTGAAAACGTTTTAGACACATGGGTGTCACGGGGACCTTAATTTTCCTTTTTTAAACATTCGATTATCCCGATACAAACCGGCCAGTGTTCTTCCATAATGCTTAATCTCCACGTGCTGATGTAGCGATATTTATTGTGCTAGTAACCATGCCAAAAAACCGATTGTAACTACATACAAGACGATGAATCTACTCGTATCAGCTATAAATCAAGGAGACGAAAGAATGGAACATAAAGACATCGGAATCGACAGGGCGCACGGGGCCCTTACCTTGCGAAAATGCAAATTTCGATGAAATATATGCACCGTTTTCCGAACACATGCTTTTCAACTTAAACTTACAAAACGACTATTAATCCTCGGTGACATAATAGGACATCGATTCGCTTCTTTTATCGCAAATTTACAACTAACGCACTAATTACCATCGAGGGGGAGTTAATTTACTCACTAATTTAAACAAGTCTCATTGAAACACATGTTCTTTTGTACCCAAACATAGTTTTAGACATAAAAAAATGTACGTATGAAAATATGTAAGTTTTAGTGGTGTTCAATAGCGGCCTTTGATGGATAGCTGCATTGTGAAACGCATTCATCAGCGACTTCTTAATTAAAATGAATGGACGCTCGCATAGGAAGAATAAAAAATACACCCAATGACTAATTGCAGCCATCTTGGACGATAATGAAGACGTTGATCTTTTTCCGTGTGGCGAAGAAGGCGATAGCGTTTTATAACAACACTACTGGAGATTGACAAGTCTTTTTCTCTAACAAATCGTAACCGATAACTCATCGCGTATTAACAGTGTACATTCGAAATTCCAAGGTGCAGTCTTCCTTTTTATGAACTTGTATATTACAGGTGTCTAATTACCTACATAGTTCTAGTCTATATCAAGTCATCAAACTTGGACTAGTAAAACCCCGAAAGTTGTAAATTTTAGCAAATGCAAGTTGTAATTTCGCTAAAAATATTTAAAGTGAGCAAATGGAAACTGCATCACGTGCAGTAATTACATGTAATTCGGTCCGGGAGTGACAAGCGGCAGCCCCGCTGAGTTTTCGTAATCATCCTTTGGAATAATAGGAATCCACTGACTTGCAATAAATGCTCATAATACGAACCAGAGTAACACCGCAGTGGCCGATAGTGATGGAATCGATGGGCCTTCTTCTCGCGCGCATTCATCTCGTTTCTGATCGCATCCTGCGCTACTTTGGGATTCAGTTAATTGGGATTTCACGCCAGATATTCCCGACGTTAGGTTTTATTTCATCGAATACTCGACTCCCAAATTGGAGTATTCCTTTGGCGAATTACGCCAACAACGAAATGTGTTAACGATGTCCCATAAAATACGGCCGTAAGACTTGACTTAACCCATACCGACGTAAATCATCTTCGCAGAAGGTTATAAACTATAAGAATTATATTGTAAAGCAAGTTGCAGAAGCTGCAATATCGGTGTTTATTCACTGGATATATTTGTTAGTGCGTATTTTCTTATTTATTCCCGTCAGGATATTCAAGTTCTTGTAATTTGTGCGACACGCCGAGTTTTTGTCAGACGACGCTTTGTGCGGAATACATAGAGATATATTATTGCCGGATGGTAAATAAGGCGCAACATCAAATGAAGAAAAAGCGAGGATAAAAATTCCCTTGGCCGTCCCTCGAAATTTTCACTAAATTATAAAATTATTACTCTCGTTTATTAAATTTTGCATAATTACTTTAGAAATAATCGTTTGATTTTAATCATAAGTTGGTAATAAAACCAGAGGATAGTTTTAACTATAAGATAAATTTAACTATCAGGTTTAAGCCTTACGATTGCTTCCCCTGTCACTGTTCCATGCCATATTTTATCGACAGCACCTACTCGTACAGTTGCGATACGTACTTATTTAAAACCGGTATAGATGTTAAATATAGTTTATTATATCGAGGCGATTTAACATGAACTTTCACATAAAGATTCGCGTTTTGGTATAATTCAGCGGAGACGCTGATCCTCCGGAATCGTACATCAAACGGCGGTTACTCGAGATTTCGGCAAATTTATTCGAGCTTCAAAGCCGCCGTTTGAGCAGAAGTTCTACCATTCACTGAGCGGATTGAAGTTTTATTGAATCGTATAAATTCTTAGCATTTTTCGTTTGTAGCGTGACAGTACGTTTATTTTAACGACTCTAATAATGTAGATATGAGCCCAAACCACCTGCTACTAAGCAATCTCATGACCCCTTTTAATCATCATCGACAAAAAACAACCGGTAAATTTAATTTGGATATTCAAATGAGCCCGTAGGTACGTATGAAGATGGCATGTGCGCCTGTATCTATCGCTACGATTTTATTTTCAAATTTTAAATGGCGGTAAAAGCTCGACGATTAATCATTTTTTGTTTAGTTAGGCCTGCTAACAGAAGCAGTTACGAATATTAGCATAAAAAAACGGGAACGAAGATGGAATAGATCAGGAAACGGATTGACGGATGATTTTTTTTAAATCTAATTGAGCTGTTGAAGTTTTTTAATGCATATTAATTATCCCACCTGTAATATAAGATGTTTCTATTGATTTTAATATTTTTTCTACTGAATAAATGTATTTTCCCATGGCATGATAAGTATGCTCTTTTTATTTGCGTTTAAAGTACAATTAGACCAAAACAAAATTTAATAAAGTAGAATTAATGAAATGGAAACACCACTAGTAATTACTCGCTAACTAAATAATGATAAGTACATCTTCTGTATTACTGTTATAAGTAAACATTCGCCTGGGAAGTCGAAATATCGAAGAGGGCATACTGTACGCCATTGGCGATTTTCAATGCATTTTCTAATGGCAAAGTTATTAAAACCGCCTGGGAACGGGTACAATTAAATACTGGAAGCTTCTCTGCCATAACTCCGAGTTGCAATTAAAACAATTTAAAGTAGTTTCGCTAAGTTGGCCGAGTAGTAATTATGCTTTTCGAGACAAATAAATAAATTATCGAAAGGTAATTCTCTACATGATTTGCGTGTCGCTGTGAGGTAGGTAGTTATGTAGTAGTAGATTTGTAAGTACAAAAAGCCAATAATAAAAAAAAATGGGAAAATTGTTCTAATTCTGCAAGCAAATAAGCAAATGCAGATGGTTTTCTTAATAGTTTAATTTTACTGCATTATTGAAGTTTTCTTGTAATGTACATATATTCTTTTTAATTTATTATAAGAGTGTAATTTTAAACAGTGGCGTATAAAATAGATTAAAAAAATTCAAAAAATCAAGTTTAAATTTGTTTTTTTGATAGTAGGTAAAAGAAAGAGTGATACCTAAAGGCACAACTTACTCACTCTAACTATTGTTATTTTAATAATCTTTCTTTGTTATACTCGTAGAATTGCCTACATTGCAAAGAAACCGGCAGTTATCCATATATCATTAGTATATTTCTGAATATAGGTAATTGTTAGTTATTGTACATCGAATAATAAACTTAGAAATGTAGCATCGGTGGTTCAGTGGTAGAATGCTCGCCTGCCACGCGGGCGGCCCGGGTTCGATTCCCGGCCGATGCAATTTCTTTTTAAAAATTTTACCAATTTTTTAATAACCCTGGAAATTTACTCTTTAACGGATATAAGTGTATTCATTTTTGAATTTTCTCAAAGCTCTAAATTAGTATTAAAGAAGATCCTACAGAATTCCTAATCGTTGAACTAATTCTTCCTTTTAATAGTTGACTAATAGAATTTCTATTGTCAAATTATATTTCTATTGTAGTTCGAAGTTAAGTTTGTTTGACATCATCAACAGCCAGAATAATTCATCTCCATATCTACACAGTTACCACACGAATTTCTTTAGTTCGTAAGGTTGTAAGTTGTACCTAAGCATCTTAGCATATAATTCATCATCAGCACCTCTGACATCCTCTAATAGTTCCACGTATCCTAATGTGGCGTATTTGTCATACGTCCGTCTCTCATCCGAAAATCCCCACATGGGAATTACAATAATAGAGATTAGGGGATAAATCAAACCCCTTCGGCCATTGACGGTTCGAATATTAAGAGATGATACTTTCGGAAAGTGGCTGCGCCGCTTTGGCATCCTCGAAAATCTTCTTCATCCTCGCCGGTGATCAATTTCTCACATGAGTAATTTATCGAGGGGCATTTTTCACGTTGTCAAAAACGACGAGATTTGAATACTGACTGTCTATATCCTCCGTCTTTCAGCGCAAAGAGAATATAACAATCGATCGAAATTGCTCAAAAAAAATCTCTTACGTGTCTTATAAGATTAAATTATTTTTTTTAAATGTATAGGATTATTAAATTCGATCCTTTTAATATTCAAATTCCGTATCAATTACACCGGGGCACTCGCACAAAAAAACATATCCCCGGGTTTGTGTTTAGAGTCCGCTCGGTAATAACACATCCCGAAACCATCTCGAAACTATTGGAGTTAATTCAAATAATCTGGGAATCCGAAAATACTTATCAGAATGTATAATTTAGATAATGATAGAATCCCGGCCTCATATACGATGGTCCGCGTGTGATATTTTTTGTGTCCGTGTATCTATTGGTGACCCGGAGAATTATCGGTAGACGCATGCACGCGATTCCGAGGCGGTCACGAAACCGTAGAAAGGATTTTTATATTTGTATAATTTCCGGAGTGCCCCCGATATTCGAAATTATAAGGTCTTAGGACGGTGGTCGGTGAGCAGCCGCGAACAAAACCTATGTTATTTTCTCGAATTCAAAGAATTTCGAATAGTTCAGAATTCGATAATTTAGAGAAAATAGAGTTCGAGGATTCGGAATGATGGCGTGCAGTTCCAATCGGCTCGAAAAAAATTAATCGACGATCGGATTGGAATGTGAAGACAAAAACCGATTTTGATATTTGATCGATTAAAAAAACCCGAATTTAAATATTCCGGAATATTTCGAAAACCGAACCGCGGTTGCAGCTGTTGATTTTAATAGTGGACAGAAAAAAATTACTATTAAAAAATAATCTCTGCGTACCTACTTAAAACCCAATCACATTCTACTCTGTCATTTCACAATATATGTCCTTTTACGGGACAGATGAGACCCGGGGTGCATTAAGAATTAGATCCAAATAATTAGAGTCTCATTATCTTGATAACGTTGCACCTTTAATTTTTTTCTAAGATGAAAAAAATATTTACATACGATGATTTTATTAAGCCATTTTATTAGCAGCTGGATTGTTTATCATTTTTATTTTAATTATAGGTTACCACATACTAAGAATTTATTAATGAACGATTAGAAATGTAAATTAGGAGCTCTTATCTATAAGTAAGTTAGGTTTTTTTAAGAAAAAGGAATTGCATAGGCAATGAAAAGTTTAATTAATGACACGTCGAATCGGCAGCCCGAGGAAGGATACAATTTTCCATACAATATTCATATTGTATAAAATAACTGACTGGTGTATAGAGTAACATATCGTCATAAATGTCACCCATCCAAAACGTGCCAATTATCACATTACCATATTACGTAAGGTACGGTAATTACCCGTCATTTGGTTCGCTTAATGAATATTTTTAAAAAATCCCCTCAAAATATTGATAAATACTTAATAATTTAATTAAAAATTATACGGAGCAGATGGACGCGTGCACTAGAATCGCTTAGCCGGCGAGAACAGGTGACCAGGAAAATTAGCGATCGAAAAAGTGAAAGTACATACAGATTTTTCGATGTATATCACCGTAAAATGAGATAAAATTTTTCGGCGGAATAATTACAGATTACCGAACGTCTCGAATTTGCGAATTTAATATCTCCTACACCGAAAATATGATTTTTTTTGCTGTTACCTAAGTTAGTGAAAATTTATTTTGTTATTGATTATTCAGTTGGAATTTGAGGAACTTTACTTTTAGTGCTTTAATTTTAAACCTTTAATAACGGGATTATGCAGACACTATCAATTCAATTAATTTAAGCTATGTAGGTATATTTTTTTTGCACTGTTAATACGGAAATTCAAAGGGCTACATTTATGGTAATAAATTAAAAACCTTCTGTACAAAATATAATACATGTATGTAACAGTTTTATGAAAAATATGACACGTTCGGACAATGTGGAAACGCTTCCTGGCAGGCGGACGATCTTCGAGGAAAAAGCTGTTTTTTTTTAATTAAGCCGTTTATTTGGGTTAATCGCTTTCAGATTCAGACTTCATTATGGAATTTTATTATTTCACAACGTGCCATTAAGTTTTTAACACAACTGGAGTTGCTAACAAGATTGGACACGCCGCTCGGGGACTTTTTATGTACACGACTACCGGAGGATATTAATTTTTTTTAACGATTTTGGAATAATTTTTTGAACGATCGAGTAGCTACTTTTTAGTTTTCCTTCCGGCGCTTTTCATAGCCCTTTGAGAATAGTTTAATATATTTTTCCGAATTCTAACGAAAAGATATGATCAAAGACGGATTTTTTGTAAGACTCATTTTTTTAAATTGCCATTTAAGCTAAATAATCGTCAGGTGAGTATTTGAGGCTTATCTGAACGCAATTAAAATATTTCGTAATATTTTTCATTTCCATGCTAATGAGCCCTTCATTCTCTATTCATACGAACAAAGAATTCAATAAAAGTCATTCATTAATTAAGACATTATTAAATGGTCGTTTTTTATTGCTTTTCAGATACCATATAGGTATACTGTTATCATCGTTTTATGTTAATCAGATAGAGCTATATTTTAGATTGCTTTTTAACTCATTTTTCTCAATAAATTTGCCGATAAAGAGGCGAACGAAATAAATATCAAAATTAACTCGCAATTCCAATAACGCCAATAATTCCTTTATGCGTCCGTAACGCTACACCTGTTCTACAATTTATTTAAATAAAATCATATAGAGATATGCCTTATCGCTTCCACGATCTGGCGATCGTCAATTTTAAGGTTATTGTTATTCGTATGCGCCTTTTCCCGGTTAGTATCGCGACAAGATCTCTGATTTTATACTTGTTTCTGCTCTTGTAGAAACTCAGTTCACACCGACTTACCTTTTTACACGACCCGTCGTAAAATGGTAACCGCAGCGCCGGAATGAAACGATTTTTTTCACCTTAAATCATCGGATTCCGTGGAGTATTTCGAATGTGCGTTGTTCCTACTGAAAATTGTGTTTCGTACGAAAGCGTTGAGAATTGTTCCTTTTGGCATTCGTGCTTATCGAGTGTTATGTATTAATGGTGATTGGTTTTTGAAGATACGACAAGTCCGATACTGTAAAACCTGCCCATTCCCCATTGATTGGTCCGCCTAATTCTTCCCATAAATTTAGTGGCATCGAAATCATTAGCTTTATAGACAAGAGAGCATCATTTAGAGAGGAATCGAACTTATCTCCTGTTGGTGACCATAAGTTAGGTATAATACCCGATTCTTCGACACCTTACTTCTTAAGTAGGTTGTTTATTCGAGATATCCTATGGTAATTTTATTAAGTATTTGAATAATTTTCTCATATAAGCTCAACAAATTAATGAGCCGTCATTATGTGGATATCGCCTCGAAATGTAATGGCTTTATCAGCGACTTTTGCTCTGATAACGCTCGTTGTTGGGTTTTTCTAGTTCTAGCGCTTTTTTCTCGATAGACTTGTTGTAATTTTTCATCAAGAAATTTATTGGTGGTGTCTCTAATTAGGCACAACAGTAATGCATCTTGAACCATAACTTTTTGTATAAGAAATTAGTGCATTGATTTTTCGGTTTTCTCTATATTTAAATGTCTCAATCTCACCATTAGCCAGGATAAAGACGTTTTTTCGGGTATAAGAGTCATCGACCGACATTCCGGGGCTCCGGGTAGTTTACGAGCGGCCGACAATTTTCTTGTTATGTGAGCGTTATCTGCCTACAAGTATTAGCTCGAAATCGTAAATCGAAAGGCTACCATCCACTTTCGACACTCCTTATTGTGTTAACACGACTGGGGATATTCGAATTCCACGTTCCACCTTTAGCCTGACGAATTTCTTCAGGTTTTTTCGGCTTTAGCATTCGCTTTTGGGTCACAAGTGGGATTAGATCGATCGTTTGGAATTCTGTGGCTTTCTCTTTAAAGGATTTAGACGTGTTTATTCCGGGATGGGAAACGCGCGATTTTTTTTGCGGTGGAAATGGGTTTTTTTAAGTTTGGTGAAGAAAGCTTCGGAGAGCACAATAGTTTGTTCGATAATTAGCGATGTTCAATGAAAAGCGTAAAACGCAGACCTGAAATTAATCAATTTGCCAAATAATTTACCGTGAAGGATTACATGCCCACAACAATAACGTCCAGCCCTAAAAGTTTGGCCCTTTTCACCGACCATGATTTAGTAGAAAACACGCCCGACCGTGAATAAGGTTAATTTCGATAATTTTCATAGTTACCTACAAATTCAGTGGGGTAGTCTTCATCACAACTATTAAATCAATACTCAATTAAATCATTTAGATACTTTAAATACTAACAAAAAAAAATCAAATTATTAGTAAGACTAATTTTTGTAATATATGAATGTTTTAGTTCCCCTAAATTATTGTTATAATGAAGAAACTGTATTGATACGACACTGTGCATGATTCGTCACTAATACTCAATACTAAACAATTAATCATCAAACAATTGATTGAAAATTAATCAAAATTGTAACTAGACAGGTGATTGCTTATGACCGTTCACACCATAGGCGTCAAATTAGTTATTTAGAATACGGTGGTTTCTTTATAATAATTGTGCTATAATAAAGTCGAGTGTTGGTCTTTTTGTTATTCGGATATTATTCCGCTTCGGCATGGCTATTGTTTTCCTGTTTATTTTATTATTCCTTGACAAGGTAGGATTTCCAAATGAAATGCATTGTGGATGAAACAAAATTAGTGCCTGTCATTAAGACTTGCATCCATCTCGGTGATTGTGAATAGACATGGATAAAGCACCAACTGAAATCAGCTCAAAGTCGCATAGAAATTATTGTAAAAGTTATGAGAATAAAAGTATAACATTATACGGTACTGTATTAAATTGCATGAATAGAAGTTTTTTCTAATTAAGCATCCGCTGGTGGGATCAGTAGCCACCGATTGACCGGGTGCAAAGTAGCCTTTTAATCAGTTTTGGCCGTTGGTCGGTGATGGAAAAAATATTACAAAACAAAATGAACGATCGGTAATCGCTGATCTTAATGAGTTGAAATGCCATACTTAAATCAATCTAGGGTTTTTCGACGTTGGATCAAAAACAGGACAGGCTCTATGTTCAGCGAGTTCCATGAAAAAATGGAGTAGCTGCATATAGGTTAATAGAATAGAAATTTTAACACTGTGAAGTAGTATAAGTACATTTTTCCAACCTTCCCATAGTACCTATCGCTTAATTTTTTTGAGAATTAAAGTTGATTGTGTTTGCAAATTAGATACAAGAAAATACAAAGTCCTAGCCTGTGATGGTACACCGGTAGCCAGAGAGATATGTAAGCGAGATTCGAACCCGAAATCGAATGGTGCTCCTTTTCGATTAAAAATATAACACCACAGGATGACTGTGCAACTTACTAGATGGTTTTAATTCGACTTCCTTTTATAGTAGGAGGTTTTGTCATTAATTTATGAGTTGGCAGATTATTGTTTGTTGTTATGGATACGGTCGATAACTCGTCTTCGGACGTCAAACGCGTATACAGGGTACCTCTACGTGATTAATCTTGTTTTCGCTTTTTATAGTTTTATAATTATATTGCCGCTGTTTAAATTTTACATCCAATTCAACCACTCATAGAGTGTATTATTAGTAACCCAAGTATTTAGAGCTAGGAGTAGTATATTATCACTCAATTTTTACTGCTAGTTTCACATGAGCAGTATTTTAATAAAATTCCACACATATTATAAATTTTATGCTCGTATAGGTATTCGAGGCAATTTCGAAACTCTCGTGTAGCACAGGAGCTAAATTAGTATTAAAATATTCAAACAACCCTCACACGAAAAAGAAATGGCGAATTAATCACTGTAGGCACCAAAAAATGTCTGGTATTTAAATAA
The DNA here is from genome assembly GCA_918026865.1 of Phyllotreta striolata. NCBI lineage: Eukaryota > Metazoa > Arthropoda > Insecta > Coleoptera > Chrysomelidae > Phyllotreta > Phyllotreta striolata. The sequence goes on along the minus strand of OU900094.1, from coordinate 13,841,109 downwards.
TACCAACATCTAGCTGGGCTTCTGTTCTGCTGGGAAATCATTAATAATAGACTTAATATAACGAATAAAAACGAGACGCGAACGGATCCGCGATAAAACATTGCCGTATCTTTAGGGTTATTTAATAATCCAGGCCCAAAATTTCCATTATTAATACCTACTGAAGTAGATGCTTGCTGTTGTTCTATAATTGCATTAGATACTACAAATCGTGTACCTAAAGCTTCTTCCATTTTACTATTATTATTTACAAGTCCTTTTTTGTGTCTTCTATATTTGTATTCATTTTATCAGTCTCTTGTATTGGGCTCTTTTTCCCAATAAATTGTGAATAAAACTGAATTTATTGCACGCCACTAAACCGAATGGAAGTCGGCTTGCAATTTATCCTAAACACTCTCTAAAATCCATTTAATTCGAACGGTTAGCATCCATCTAATCCGGGAGGCCCGTGGGCGAGTCGGCGGGGATCCGGGTAACGTGGTAGTTAAGTAATCACGTGCATTTTCTGCTAAAATTGCAGGATGAAAAGTCCCGAGGTGATCAAATGGCAGGCTACCTGAATTCGAGTAAATGGCTTCGCAGTGGCCGGTATAATGCCCTCCAACCTTTTCTTCAATTCCATACCAACTAAGTATATTTACAGGGTGGGGCACGTCGTGATTTGATGGGTATCCATTAATTCGGTTAACTTGAAATTTGGGTCAAAATTTGCCGGATTTGGCGCCTGCTTTTCGGCGTTCTTCGAAGAGAATCGTTTGATTATGATTGCCAATAATTTCCTAACTTATTAACATTTTATATCCTGCGAGTATACTATTGTATAGCTGTTTCGGTTTCTGTCTAGTCTAAAATCCTCTTTAATTGTATTATAAATGTTTCACCCTGTTTGTATTTGATGCTACCTTGAAAGCAAGAAAACGTGTCAAATGAGGAAGCGAGATGCATATTTACATTAACACCCTCCAGCAATTGCATTTAGCTTATGGTAATGGTAATCCTCATTATTTTATGCATATTATGCAATTACCCCGGTGGACGGCAAAATCCACGACTCATTTTCATACGCGTGATTTTATTTTTCTTTATTTTCCTTGTGCCGTTTTTTCGGTTTATCCTCGGTTGAAGATTAGTAATTATTTGTTGTATTATATGTCCATTAATTTTTTTGATGTTCTTGGTCTTATATTTGATGTAAGTATTTGTTGAAAAAATGATGCGGGATTGCATTAAGTTAAATATTTCATGTACTTAAGAACTTAAAACGAATTCAATTATGTCATTGGCAGAGTTGCACAATAGTTGGCAGAGGTAAGAAAAATATGACATTCTCACAGGGAGTTATCCATAATTTATGAGGTGCCCACATCAGTAGCGGCAGCCGGTTTTATTATCTGCAAATATTTCTTTTATAGGCTTCATTAAATATCCCAAAATTATTGATAATCTGTTTAGTTTATTATTATTATTAAGTAGACTTACGCCTCATTTATACTATTATTTTGTAGTAGTGTGTGATTATGAACGACACTGGTTTTGGTATGATTACAAATTAAACAGCATTACATAAATTACAATAATAAACCAGATCAGTTGTAATTATGTCGAAGCCACACCAGCAAAAAAACGAGTAATTTGTAATTATAATAAGATTTTAGAAGAAATTGAAGAATGTCGAAGATAGAGATGTGTTTGAAATGACTGCGTGCCTGCAATGTTTCATCGTCTCCTTCTTCTTTTACCAATAATTGATCGATAATTATTGCTGTCAGATTAAACAATGCCCGTTCGGAATCTGGATCTCATTTTTATTTATTTATAAATAATACTAGAAAGACGTGGTTATAATTCTTTATCAGCGACAGATGGAGTAGGTATTATCGGTATCTTGTATTCGTTTTTTCTGCTATCGATTTCAACTGTAAATACTCGACTCCAATTAGTTTGTTGGCATTAAATGATTATTAAACGCGATTTTTATTAGTTGGAAATAACTTTACTCTTTGCGGTTTCTTTTTAATTCCTCGAAGGTATTTTGTATGTATAAAAACCCATATATTTTACTGTTATTAAAAATCAATCAATTTATTAAATTACTTCTATAACTAATCGAATCCAATTTTTGTAAAAGTTGTGTCATCATCTAAAAATCAATCTATATAGTCAACGTTAATGTCGCCCATTATAGGAATCGCTCTATAAATCTCGACGCCCAATCTCTAATTAATCCGAATATATAGTTTTTTCGAATTGAATATAAACGAGCTAATATTGTTCCCGATCGGACATCTTAATCCACCGTCGGTTTAAAGTGTTAATTAATGTAAATGCGAGCGAGATATGCCGGCCAGATGAGCTTTCGCTCGAGCTGCACAATTCTAATTGCTGACATCGGAAGGATTTTATTAATTGGGCACGGTTTTTTTCCTGTCGATACGGTCATTTTAATTAGGGATGACGACTCTGATTTGTACCGGTGATAGGGTCACTCCGCTCGGTGAAAAACCCGTCACTAATCTAAATTGGCCGTTTAGGGTAAACACTTTTTTGTTGCTGCCCGATTCAAATTTTAAAATGAGGCTCCATCCAGAGGAATATTCTAATCGTGCAAGATAACAGTTTATAATGATCGGAATAAAAACATATAGCTTTAAAATTGGTTTTGCTGATGTTGGAAACAAACTTGACAAACGTACACTTTCTGATAAGTTCTAGTTATCTACTATTTACAAAACACCCTGTATATTTGTTCTCCAGAAGTGGTAGAAGTAGATAAGTGTGGGCAACGAATCCGACCGAAAACCACGTTTTACGGCCGGCGATAAATCTCTCCGGGACACGGCTAAAAACGCGCCTCTTCTACACTATTTCCTGCATTTTATTGAGCCCCGTAAATGTAGAAAAGTTACACAAGATTTGTTAATTGATTTTTTTTTTCATTCGACGATAAAGGCGCGCTCTAAATCACTGTCGGGTCACTGTCATTTTACGATACTGATTCACACCGTATATCAGTTTAAAGTAGTCGATATAAAAGCGGGAACGATCGCTTTTTATTGGGCGATCAAATCCTTTTGTATATGAATTTTCCTCGAATTAATTAGTTTATTAACTTCGTTCATTTCATACATTTTTTTGTGTATTTCCTAACGAAATGAATCTCGTCAGTCGCCCATAAATCATTTTACGCACAATGAATAAACCAAACAAGTTAATTTAATAATAATTATTCGGCCTGCCTCTGGACGGGACCCGGGGAATTAAAAGCTCGCACCTTAATTTAGAAAAAGGCCATTAAATCAACGTCGAAAACTTCTTAAATCGGGGCGTGTGCGTCAAAATAGTTTTAGGTAAATGGCCCACACACAAACATGGTATTAATATTCGCACAAAAAAATTTAAATAGTGATGGTGATATATTCCTTTGAGCGAAGAAAAAAATCCTAAATGAGACCATAAAACACTTTAATTATACGTAGAAAATTTGTGAATTAGTGATTTATAAAAATATTTCCAGTTTTGATAAAGTATAACAAATCGTATATATAAGTATTTTTTACCACTTCCACTATATTCTTAATGGGCTATTTACTAATTAAATCCGCGCCATGAGCGGTGGTTTCAAAAGAAAGCGCCATCTATTATCCCGAGCGTTGCCTCGATATAGCGACATCGGTAATTAATTTGAAGTCCCACGGAACGCGTGTGATTTATAATTCAAAATTATGCCTAAGGTTGATTTTTGAGTATAAATCTCCAACGAAGATATTGGTCAAATCGTGAATCAATCGCCGCTGCTCGGGGTGATCTCCGAATTGATTACGAAATGTTATTGTGTCCTTAAGTGATTTTAATTAGTTTTCCGTTTTGCGCTGTTACTGCACCGTGCAGGTGCATGCTTGTTTCTAATCGATTGTCATATAAATTGCCTCCAAACCGTCCTACATACTTGTCAAATAGTCGTTGTGTCGTTTAATTAATAAGAATAAATTCATAAAAATTTCTACAGTGGATTTCTAAAAAAATCCGTCACGGGCAAGCGTTTAAGTACCTACTAACAGACTCTAACACCTAACTTATTCAATCGCCATAATTTATTCGAGATGTCCATTTGGTCTGATACGTATTATTTCATTTTATTGCCTTATTCGGTATACCTACGCACGTATAATGGACAACTTAATTCGACTACATTGGAATCGACACTTTCGTTTTGGAATAAGGCCTTTATTAGGGCGAGGTATAATAATTATACAAATACCTCGAGAAGCTTTCTTATCTCTTTCATTCGAAATTTGTTGAGAATAGAGCTGTGATGGAATATTTATGCATTCGATAGCTGCCTAATTGAGAAGCTATTAAAAAACTACCTAAATGAAATCGATAGATGCCCAATTAAATAATAAAAATAATGCTTGTACGTGGGGAATTTTATATTTCTTCGAAATATCAGGGTATTGGAAATTGAGGAGTTAAAAAAATCTATTGCATTTAATTCAAATCACTTTTATTAACAATAATTACACCTTATATGCTATAATACAGTAACAATTACAACCTCTTGAGGATTGTAGAGAAATGTTTAGATATGATTATTAGGTAATTGCTTTGCTCTTACAATTTATTTGTAACAACGGAAATTTATTGTAACAAAATTAAACCGAATGTTTTCAATTTTATTTCAACCAAATTGGATGGAATTGGAGTCGAATTTTAAATTATTGCACAAAGGTTTTAAATAAATGAATTTTGATTATTGCCGTACAAATAGTGGAAAAGATGTAAGAAGCAAATGTCGAATTAAGAAAGTATATTAGGTATAGAAAAATGAATAAATAAAACACTGGGTGATGTTCACTGGTCTTCTGTGATGAAGCAGGTACTTACAGTTAATTTAGGTACTTATACAAGAAACGAGGAAGGTTTAATTAAGTTTCGAACTGTCTTTCGAACTTTCAAAGTCTTACACACTATTTTACTAAAATTATTGAAGGAACTGTACAAATTATAATAAGTATTATTTACAACGTATAAATAGTTACATAAATAAATGCTTTGGTTTTTTGAGAATTAATTCAGCGTCGAATGAAATTGAAGTAAAAATAAAACGTAAACAATAAAATCAGTCTAAAAAAACTAATTTAGAAATTATTGGAAGAGTCAATGCAATAAAACAAATTCGCGAATCGAAATAAACAAAACAAAACTACAAAAAAAAATCCCCATCTAGATTTCATCTAAAACGCTTCCAATATTTCCAACTTTTTCGCGTTCAACAAGAAGAAATAATTACTTGGTCGTTAGTCGCGATTGTGCATGGTGAGCTGCAACGGTTGACACGTAGGCGGTTCCTTCGCCGTCACGTCGACGACGTCCACCGGGCTCGAAGATCTCACCGATATCCTCTCCGTCGGCTCCTCCGCGTCCGATTCGTCGTTAACGTTGATCTCTTCCTCGGAGTCGCTCGCGTACCCGCTAAGTCTGTCAACAATAAACAGACAAATCCCAATAAATACCCAAATAAACATGAAGAAACATAGATGAAGAAATATGGATGAAGAGATATAGATGAAGAAATATAGAAGAGATACATATAGAGATTGAGTTTAAGGGAGACTCACCTCCTTAATCTCTCCTGGGCGCCCAGCAGGGCGCCGGGCACCAAAGCCTTGAAGGCGCTATTTTCGCCGCCCATACCCAACAGGAGCGACGAAGCACCGGGGTGGGCATTGAGGTGGGTGGTGAGCGGCGAGCCAGGCGTGGAGCCGGCCTTGTTGTAATGGGGCGAAGGCGTTAATCGGGCGCCGAACATCGACGTTTGGTTCGATGAACCACCCTGATGACCCGCACCGCCGTCGGACTGCTTCAGCAAATTCATGCGCTGGTGGCGTCTCCATTTCGCTCGTCTGTTGGAAAACCAAACCTGGTTACAATACACCAATTAGTGTTTTTATGATAATTATTATATAACATACAAGCGGTCCAGATTTCGACCGATTTAGTTAGTAGTAAATTTATGAACCTACCTGTACTCTAGCTTCGGACAAAGAAGTCTTCGACGCCAATCGCTCCCGCGTCGAAACGCAAGGATAATGGCTCTTCTCGAACTCCTTCTCCAGCTCCTCGAGCTGGTCGGGGCTGAATGTGGTGCGGTTCCTCCTGAACTTGGGCTGCTCGGAGCTATCCAGACTGGAATCGTCCTTGTCCATGTTGCCGGGCGGCGACGACAACAGCCCGCTGTCCGGGTGCGGGGAGCCCGACGACACCGGCGACGCCGACATGACGGTGGGGTTGCCGGCGCCGGGCGGGCCCGGCAGGCCCAGCGGGCCGTTGGGCCAGAGCGGCGAGTGCCAGGGGAATCCCGCCGTGGCGTAGGGATGGGGATGGTACAGGCCGTAACCGGCGGCCCGGGCGAATTCCGCGGCGGCCCTTTCGGCCGCCCTGTTGCGCAGTATTCTGTTGATACTGCTTACTGACGGCGCCGTGGCGTTCGTGCATACTCCTGGAAAAAAGATGGGCGAGTTAGAAACGCTTGGACTCGAGATTGAAGCTTTAAGAGTACCTTACAATTAAACAAAAAATTAAACATTGTAGGTATTTAATTTAGGTAAACGTTTCTCGAAAAGTAAACGCTCATTGCGGATGAGCATATGGCCGAAAGGGCCGACGTAATTTTTAATATCGAGCTCCCCGTTCCGTGCAATTTGCGGCACAAAATAGCCAGTTTTTCCGTTTTCTTCGGCCGCGGATGACTATAATTTGCCGCGCCGTTTTGCGGTCGAAGGACGAACCGCTACAATGCCCGTCTGGCCATCCCAAACAATAACATAAAACTCCGAAACATTGTCATTGATTCGTTATTTTTCTGCGGCTTCTACCGTACATTAGGAGGTGTTTTCGTTCGCACGACACGCGATAAGCCTTTCCAAGGTGTATATGACACAACATTCTTTGAACATCTTCACACAATAACGCTATTCGCAACGTGTATTTTACAGTTTCAATAACGAAACCGATCAAAGAAGAAAAAAGAAAGTAGTACATGCTCCAATAACACCCAATCATTTAAACGCTTATAAGATTAGCACTAATCGAAGATGACTTTTTACTTAGAAAATTGCTCCCCAATTATCCGCATCCCTTCGACTCGAATTCCCACAAGGCATCCTTGGAAGTTCCACTCGACAAATAAAATCGACGGCATTCATTTAATCGACTTCTCGACCATCGAAAGCCTAAGCAAACAATCGACTGTTCGACGTTTTAACGACGCTGCATACGTGTGACAAAGAAGCTCCACAATATCCGCTTTGTAATGGTGAGCTGCGAATTCGAGCGGCGAGCCGTCACTAATCTCCGGTTCTCATAGAGAAAAGGCGATAATTTGCCACTCGATATTTTATTTCCACTAATGAGAGATGATTATCTTGTCAATGGAACAAGGCGAGGGATCGGGAGAGGTTCGAAGATCGCTCGCAGCTCCTCTTCGAAGGAGGAATTAATGATGGTATGCGTCGTTATTTTGCTCGTAACGAAATCGGAAATCAACCAATTTAATAAACAGAATAATCAATTATTATGGTGTATTTGTCCAGGCTCTATTAAGCCACCCATTTAAGGTAAACTCGTAATATCTTCACCAATAAGAAAAAAAGCAAGTACATTTTCTATGCATTGTACCAAGTGGATATTAAATTATATTTCGCTATCAACGTATTTGCGAACGCATATAAAGAAATAACAGTAATTAGGAAGTAAATGGTCAACCAACTAGTGGAAATCAAATCATCAACATTTTAAAAACCAGTGCGTGCAGCGACACATATTAGAATTAATAATTTTTCATGGGACAAAAACGAGCAATAATTACACATAAGCGATTCCTAGAGAAGAAATATGTAGCTCGAGCAACGGTGGCGACTGCAATTACATTTTCTAACAAAGTCGCCTCTTTTTGTGCGTGTTTCTCTCGAACCACGCATGATTAAATAAAATTAAAAGATACTTTCCGTGACGAACACATGACACAGCCATTTTCCTTTTTTACGATGATCCATGCTGCGTGTGAATTCGAACACTTCAATGCTCGATATTCACCGCAAACACCGCAACACCAATTTACTCGTAAGTTTGATTTTTATCGACGAGTGCGAAGAAAAAAACGCGAAAAAAAGGATATCCACTCCGGCTTATAGCAATCAGCTTACCATTAGCGTGTTTAATCGAACGGTTATTTCGCAATATGGACCTACTTTTATTTCTTAAATTGAATAATTACGTATTTTTAATAATCCTAATAAAAATCGAATAAAATAAAGTAGTTTTCCTTATGAAAGCGATGTTATTTTAATAGAAACGTAAGATATAGTATTTCTTTTCCATGTATTTTGAGTAAAACAATCTAGTTTTAACGTGAACTTGAGACCTAGTAATCGACACAACAGGGAACCTAAAAAATGGCAGCGCAATTGAAATATGGACAAAGGACGTAATCGATACTACAGCGAGCTTCCACGTAGGTGGCAATCTAGTTAATTGTTATAAAACGTAACCTTGCTCAACGACTCGACACCTTTTCCTGGCGATTTATACCCAAAACTCCATCATTTCGTAAACGATTTTAAACCATTTCCTAGTAGATACTAACAAAAAGTGTTACCTAAAGACGAATCGAATAAATCTACTTTCGAATCGGAACGGCCGGGATATGGAGAAGAGAGAACAGAAGGGATCCACCTTAGCGCGTAATTACAAGGTGACTGATCAGTGATTAATAATTTCGTATTAATCATACGGCCACATTGATCATGATCGCTCAAGTATCCGACTATCAGATAGTATATCTACCGATCGAACGCCGTTTTTGATTTATCTGTCGACTAATTTCCTATTCAACCCTCTGGGCTAACGAACCAACGGTTATACGACTATTGGATTAATTCGTTTCGGTACGAAGTCATTGTTGAAGCATCTCCGAATGATGGATATTTATGCGTTATTTTCGATGTGGAATTATTTGTACGTGTTGTGAAACAAGGAAGAACGAGAAAAGAAACCCGAGTGAAAGGTGTGAGTTTCAATTATCTTACACAATTATTAAATTGTATTGTTTGGATGTAATGTATAAGTTTGTTAGAGAATTGGAATTTTTAGTATAGAAAATTGCTAACCTTCTGATATCAGTCGTTCTCTGATTTCCCATGCAAATATCGTAGGGTTTTCTCTTTTGTACTGTTCTATTTTGGAAACGACGGCTGGTGTGGCTACTTTCGGTTTACTGCCTCCTATTAATCCTGGTGGCCTCAAAGTACCTGCAACAAAAAAATCCTGATAGTACAATTTGATATTATGATATCCTGGAATGCACCAATAAAATTGTAATTTTCTTCTACATCACTTCTTGATGAGTTGGCCAGTTTAATTGCATGAAGATAAAAATATTCTTACTATAGTTTACTAGGAATTATTGGAGGAATTATTGATTTATAGTTTCGTAATCCTATTAACTTGATCATTGAAAGGAATTTATATGTTTTTATTTAAAGAAATATATCCTTTGTCTGCTACAAAGGAGTTTAGTATTAATTGTAAATTCGAAGGCGTCCGCCGCTGGTTGAATTCTTGTGCGTACCTTTCGAAAAGATGCCGTGTTTTTGCTTATTCTTCAGATTTCTTGATGTATTCCGTGTGCAACAGCCTTATTAGCACTATTTAAGGAAACCATTGTGTCAATGCTCAACTTTTTACCTTTCCATCGAAAACAAGAATGTCTTGCCAGCGACAAACAGTAAGCAATAAATTTTTTTATGCCGGCAGTACCAAGTTGCCGAAAAAAAAATGTTTACATCGGCAATGCCATAAAAATCAATGGTAGTGATTTGTCATTGAGTGAGGATATATTCTCTCGAATACAGTCGTGTCTAAGCAAATAAAGGCATCACTGGAATCCAGGCGGGTACTGGAAGTACCATGTTGGTTACCCTTGCCATATGGGTCCGATGGTAATTATGCATCGTGCATTTTAAATGACTCTTAGAAGTGATTGATGGAATAGAGCCGAATGAGCGCTATGGGAAAACACTGTTTTTATTCAAAAAACACTAAAATAATCGTTAGGAAAGTTCCTTTCCTTTTTATACAAACAGCAAGATAGCGCAAAATTAATCACTATATTAGGTATAAATTTTCGAAAAAGGTGTTTTTTTTTCTTGACACGTGCAATTGGTACAAATTCCTCTACAAAATAATCGAAACACAATCGTCCTTTTTTCTGGAATCCTCCTCAAAATATTGCTCCACGTGCCGTAAATGTCGCATCTGTCTCGTGTGTGTCGAAGTTGTTGATACATTATTCATTATACAGCAAGGTTTTCAGCGATATCGCAAGCACTTTTTTCTAAATCATTAATATTTGATCGCAAGGTGCTATTTAGCTATTAACAATAACAAGAGGGTGAATGGAATAAAACGAAATGACATAAAAGCAAATGACGAATGTAAGTCGGCATGGTATAAGTTGTTTCCAGTTACAAATTGAATTTTTTGTCTCGTTATTTTCCGCTTTGGTATAAATTTATTTTTTTTGTTTAAGATACAGGCTAATTATTTTGGGTAGCTTAGTATTGCTTTAAGGATAACCGCAATAAAAATGTTTCATATTTAGCTACAGATAAAGTATACAGTCTATCGATAGGATAATAGAGGTAGTGCGGTACATTCAATGAATGAAAAAAAAAAGTCAAAAATCGCCGGTGATTCCATCGTGCGTATGTTGAACATTAAAATTCACGGCACACGTCCCGGAGTTTGCATGCCTGCGAATGCGCGCTGCCGTCGCAAAAACTTGCGTCATTAAAGTGATATAAAATTCTTTGTATGGTCATTGCAATTCGACGGGTCTTATTACCGGGGGTTCTGATTATTTTCGGATTCGGATGCCCAAGTTCTGATTTGCTCCGATCGACGTGATTGCATCTCCATTGCGCCTCGCTTGATATAAGAAGATTCGCCGGGTAGGTACTACCTACTGAGTGAACTTATCTCTCGTCTCTTTAAACCATCTAATAGTAATATTAAAACAATTAGCAAAAACCGTTTCGTTAAGCTTGCTTAGGTTCAGTTATTGGTTTATTTGGACTTTTTGCTGGTGAAATTCCAGCGCACTTAAACGAGACATAATTGATATTGATCGCGTTAACCGGTAAAAAATATTTCGAGACAAATTTTCACGAAACGCTTTGGGATCTTCGTAATTAACGTGATTGGAGCAAATTCCAACAAAGCTTACCAAATTTACGGAAATGCGACGTTCGCGTAACGGAATTGAAACGAACGAAATGTTACACAAAAAAATAATGGAGTTTACGCATGGAATGGCCCGAGGAGAGCATTTCGGGCTGCCATTATATCGGTTTTTGTTGTGTGTGATTTAAATTGAAGTATTTCAAAGTACGGTCACATGAATGCAAATTAACTTAGTTATACTATAAGAAACTGTAATATCTATCTGTGGGTGCGCAGCCAACATTTTTGTTGCGTGTCAGATACGTTGACATGCGATTTAATATACAGGGGCGCGCAATTGTCATTTCACAATAACATTTAATAGACATCCAACAATAATAAATTAGTTATAAAAAAATTTCAATATTCTAATTCATACTTTGTTCTTATGACCATTACAATAGTACGCTAAGATCAAATTCTCTATAAAATAATGAACATAAAAATTATAATCAATACCTAAATCAGTGATAAATTTTTTGTGTACCTAAAAATAAAGAAATTCCTCATCCAGAATTAAATGCAATTAGCGCTAGATTGGCGGTCGAATCAAACTACAAAAAATCCAATTTCATTTTTCTGGGAACAAAAACCAATATTAGTCAATCAGTAACGAGTTGAATCGTTTTCCCATTTATTCACGCTTAAACAGAGATCATACTAACGATTCTCGTAACTAGGAGAAATCAATTACTAAAATTGATTCCGGTTAGAATTGAAAGGAAAAAAGCGTCTAACCTCAGAGTACCATCGATGCGTGTGGTCCAGCGATTGGTGAATTCTCAGCTCAAAAAAATGACAAAATTGCTTCTCACTGATTGGTATGAACACCTTAACAACCGTCACAATTTTTAATGCCACTATATTGGTATCCACTTAAAAAAATACATACACTTCTATAGTTACGAAAAAAAAATTAAAAATTCTCTAATAATCATTGCGGTAAATTTTCACTTTCACAGTAACAAATCGATTAAAATTTTCCTCATGAATTTTTCGTGTTTTATACTTGCAATACTTATATCATGACAACGAAAAGTAAATTGAACAATTCTACAGCACACCAATATTCAAAGATCTATCTTCTACTTAATAATGAACCACCGACGTAAATTCGAACCTATACCTAATTACAATGGAACGGAAAATTACACATTGGTAGCTGAAATGGTAAACTCGCTTAAATAAATAATCCGCATAGCATATTAATGCGATATGATAATGTCGGTTATTACCTGCAGATATTAAATGCTCCTAGACAGTCGGCCATTTTGTAGATAGCATGTTAGACAAACCTTGACGGTAAATAATAACTACTCTTGCTCGAGCAATGATAACTTGGAACTTTATGTGATATACCCGACAACTTTTCTAATGTCCAGTTATTAAATCGTACCGATTTTTTCATCGCCTTTGTTCGGGCTGGTTCACTTATCATTTTGTTACGCACACTCACATACAGACTATTAAATTAACCTGTCAATTTTTTAAATGAGAAATATCACATGTGAATTTAATAATAGTAAGATATGAGATACACTTTTACATAAATAAAGGAATTTTTAGGGAAAAACTACTCTTATACACAATTGGCTCAATGAAGAAGAGGAAGGATTTTTCTGGGTAGAAGAAGAATCTAGTGGCGGAAAAACTTGAGTATATGGTTTCATAAAACCAGTAGAATACAGAGGATATAGACCAAGAAGAAGAAGAAGGAATTGCTAAAGCTATAGCTTCTTGAGTTTATTCCTCTGGTCCCTTCTCCAAAATTCCTTTCATAACAACACTAATATTTTTGATGGTTTGTATAGATCAAGGGTAAATATTGCCCTATGTTTTTGTGGTGAAAATATTTGATAACTCCATGTGTGCCGACGCTGCGTGAACGGAGTCGCGTCCAAACACATGTCGCATTCGTACATTGTTCCTCTTTCCGTGAAATACACACACAAAAACAGATGATGAAAAGGTAAAATAAGTTCGGTCACGATATCACTTCACAAAATGGAATGCCGTGTGTGCGACGGCCTTCGTTAAAGGGTGTACACCGTGTGATTTCGATGTATCGCGTCGTATGGAAGCATGCTTATTGGTTTCGCGGGGTCATAGCGTGCTCGGAAAATGCGATTAGAAACGTTGGTAATTGGCGGAGGGAGCTATTATCGAAAAGTACAATGGACGTGCAATTGTGAAGGCGCGATCGCTTCGGGTTTTATATATTATTTTGTTGTTGCTTTATAAAAGTTCTATACCACAACAAACATTACCAATGTTACGTTATGTAATGGGTAACAATTGAGCGTGGGCATGCTCGCATTTGGAAAATTAGAATGCAGAGGTAGCAATTACCGGTAAATCGAGTCGAGTTCGCTAGTAATTGTCGCGGGATTTTCAGAATTATCCGCAAATTTTCAAGCGAAATTGGTAGTTACACGCGAAACCTATCCGGCATTCAAAAAGCGAGCGAAAAGAGGAGAGGAAAATTCGCAAAGCGCTCTCGGTAATTATCGGTATCTGAGCGAACGCGTCATGGTTTGCCTCAGAACAAACAACGGAAGGCCGAAAAGGCGAACAAACGTATAAAAACGCGGGCGACGGTCTGTTATTATTTGTAATATTTCATATCGGGATCACAGCCAGCGATCTTTCTACCATTTGAGCGGTAAAAGGTGTTTTGCATACCTAAGTGACCGTTTAAATTTAAACATTTTCTTATCTGAGCATCTTCCAACTCGAAACGCCCGTACCGTTATTCCGTTTCTGCTCCCAATCCCAATGTATTAATTGCAACGAATTACTCGCTCACTAGCTGCTTTAATTTCGTATACCATACTCGATTTTTTTATACCCACCAAAAATGCTTCAACACTTCAGTAAATTCGCATTGTTTGTAAACCAAAACTATGATCATTACTTTAGTAGTTTTATAAAATACTAATCTGGTTCAATCCACCCTTGGGTTGTTTGAGAGAGTCCTTAAAAAGTCCAAGTCGATAGGACTAAAATAGAAAATTGTCCTGGCAAAATCTCCTGCGAACCGAAACCCCTTTGGTACCGAAGTAGTCATGTGTTGTGTGGATAGGATGTGCATTTTCCTCGGCCCGCCGGTTCGAATAATAGAAATAATATCGTAATTCCACCAAATCGTCGGTTTATCTGCATCTTTTGCATGTGTTTAATTGACACCTGCGCAGACGGGAGACGTCTGCTATCAACGTTATTTGCCAAGTATAATTGAAAAATTGTCGTGTCGTGTCGGACATCGATCGGTGCAACGCCTTTTCTACGAATTCCATCTAATTTCTGTTTTTATACGTCTGTCGACGGTGACGAATGGATCCGCGTTTAGCATTATACCTAATTATTCCAACTGGTTATTAGAGAGCATTAGATTGGAAAAACGGTTAATACGAAGAAAAACCTCCTTCTTTATCTGCAATTTTAATTGGCGTTTGTTACACTGTATAAATTCGATTGAAGAAATTCTATAAGTACGGCACTGGACGCGATGCGAAGAATATCTTCAGTGCCGTCAAGAGCCTCAAGCGAGATGGCTACTTGAAAGACGAAACCAAGAAATCCATTGTAATTAGTTTTCGTAATCCTTTAGTACTCGTTACATACTCCCTAAGGGATATTTCGAAGGCCCTCGATTTATGTTATTAACTCCTTTTTCTGCCTGCATAATTATTTTCATGCCTTTTTTTCAAAATATACAACAAATCCTTACATGTAACACCTAAGTAGGTACAAATTAACCCTTTGTGTTTTTACCTTCGAAAAAAAGGTTAATTATTGCGCCAATTAAATAAATAAATCAAAAATAACACAGAACATCTAGCTCTCCTTTTCAATTCTTAAACAAATCTTTTATCACACCTGGAACTTTTACCTACATATCATCATTATAAGTAGATACACAAATTCCTCTTTTTGCAGCATTGAATGAATTTATTAAAGGCCAATTGCTTGATTCCTATTATTAAATTTAGCCTGTCGTATGGATGGAATTAATACTAGTTAAAGCTGCAATTCGATTTTTGCATTGGCAACAATAATCTCGGCTTGGCATCACCAAACAAAGCGGAGAGCAAATCGAGTCTCTTGCGGAGTAATTAGATAGTGATATATCACAATATAACACTAAGAAAATTATAAGCTGAATGTTATAATAGGCGGTTGCGAACGTTGCAATGGCGTTTTGTTCGCGAACGGAAATTATTATGTAGTTTAGATCGGTAGCAAAACGTCAATTACAAAACGGCAATTCAATGCAGATTTCTACGCTACCGTATTGAAATTGTAGCACTGTACCGTGTCGGTAATGTGGGGAATTCGATGACCCCCCGAAGGGATTTTCGCATTTTATTCGCCAGTCTAGATTTATTTGCTTATGCATTGCTCCGCGAATAGCTATACTCTCGTGGCCGGAGGATAATTTCTTGTTTATAATGTGGATGTTACCTACATTTAATAACGTTTTGAATGGCTCGTAATTCATTACTAACTCGGTTTGTAAAATTACTACTCGCTGGAAGTGTTGGAAAATAATTTCAAATAAACACAGAGTAGTAGCGGAAAAAAAAACTATAATCATCTAATTCAGTAGTCCATCTAATTAATGTAGGTATTCCAATAAATTAAATTTAGCACACATCTACTTTCGCGTTGGTATAATTAGTGGGATTTTTACGACGACATTTTATGCCGTTTTAGTTCATTAAGGAATGTTATGCTTACGTTCGTTAAGCAACTTGCAATTATCTTTATATGTTTAAAAACTCATGCCGAAGATGTTAACAGAACCGTAAAATTACTAAGTAAGCTTGCATAAAAGTACGCAAAAAATCGGATTATTCTAATAAGTAAACTGTTAAAAAAATCATTCACTAAAGGAAATATTAATTATTGACGTCTTTCTTATAAAATTCTAAGAGATTTTTTGTTATCACAGCATTACAGCGCATCTGTTATACGGTCGTAAATTAAACGAGGTAACGTTTTAACCATAACCATTAACACATAGTTGTGCTGGTATCAAGATCGAAATGAGTAAAAGGTGTTCGAAAAATCAGCATAAAGCAATGACCAGTTGGATTCGAGCGGGCAATCGGTGGCTGAAAACCATCTACGCGCGGGACCGTTTCGTTGACCAAAGGGCAAAAACGCCGGAGCCCATAAATTCAGAGTTAATTGTTGGTGAAAAGCGACCACGATTTATACGGTCTGGTTATGAGGATTTATGCGCTTAATTCTTAATAAATGATAGGATTTGAATGTAATCCAAAGATTTGTTATAGGTTTTAATTGTATATCGAGGGCTTCGATTAAGATCTTCGTTTTTTACGGGTGCCTCTCGATAACCATCGACTTTTTAATCACCGGCATTAACGGCGTACGGAGAATTATTCTTCTCGCAGTCGGTAATTAGATGACTCGGACTGCTCGAGTGTCTTCCACGATAATCGCTCATGCAAATGAATTATTGCGGAAAGACAATTCTCGCTTTTCGTTTCTGCTTCTTGTTGACTGAATAAATTATAAAAACCTGCAATTGGATCGGTAAATTTCTCATCTTTAACTATCCAATTTTTTTCTACATATAGGTGCTGGTACATAATTTGTAGGTATCTATCATTTATCATTGAACTCGAAACGTAAAGAACTTTCGACCTTAATATTTCCCATTGACAAAATCGATGACAATCGCACATACTTCCGTCGGATTTCGCATAAAGGATTTAATAATGCAAGCCTGCATGTGCATTCCGCTCGTCTATACAGTCTATAATTTTTCGCGAAATCCGCTCGAATTTTTTCTTGTTCCACAAATAATAAACATATTTATACATAATAAGCCGTACGTATACGTTATCATTACGCGAACGCTGGCCATAATAAATAGTTTATTTGTCGAACAAATACGACAAGAATCGGAATTAAATAATTATACAAGCAGATACTCACACACGTCTATCACTTTTGACAAGCGAAATTGCTTAAATGGTCGAGCAAGAGGACGGTAATGCGGGCTTTCGTACAGCTTTATGCCGCAGTTCATGATGCATGAAAATCGTCGTTCTTCCCAACTTCACATTATCTATATACGAATACTTTGCTATTATTACTTAGTTGCTGCTCACGACGATTCCGCCGGTAACTAAGCTTGCGAGCTCATTTACAACTTAATTATTCAAATTTGTCGAAATTACTCCACTTTCGGCGTAATTGGCCGCAAATGTATCAAAACTAATTTCACGTAATAACCCAAAAACCTCTACGAATTCTTACCTAATAATTTGGTGACGGCGCCTTGTTGAGTTAGCATGTGCTGCGCTATGTCGTAGTGCCTGAGGCCGAACCGGGACAGTTCCAGGAACCTCTGCTGGGACACCAAAGAAGCCAACGGGTGGCCCGGAGAGGCGGCTGTGCTTCCGTACAGTTCCCGGAGCGCCGCCGGGCCCAAGGAAGAGGGCACTGAAGCCGATGAAACCGCCGACACGGCGCTCGAAATCGCCGGCGAGGAAGATGACACTGAAATGAACAATATTATAAAAACATTCGCTCAAGATTTATTTTAAAAATCTAGCCTAAAAGCTTGTGTTTTTTTGCCATTGCATATAAGAAACAATTAGATTGAAAATGTTTCTTTGATTACTTAATCATATTTTGTTCATGATATCCTATAACATCTTCTAGAATTCTTTACCACAATAGGTAACAATTTCACTCTAAATATCCCGCTTTAGGTAATAACAAATCTAATGTTCGATATAACACATAAATCTAGTGCTAATTTGGTAGTAAAAAATCTCCTCCAGAATAATATATCGCCTCAATTAATTTATTAAAATATGTTTACAGTATTTAAGGAAGCACGTAGATCAACACGCAGAGATACGGAGCTCATTAGATATGGCCACCTGCGATAAAACAAATTGCGCGTTTAACGAAATCAGTAGTGAAAATGTCTTGTTTAAAGTCGGAAGAAAACACATGTCCTCACTTCGCATTTTAATAAAACGGCTGACAGATAAAATAATAGGTAGCAGGAAAAAAGAAAACGAGGAGAACTTTGTTGTAACATATCACCTGTTTCACCTACCGGGCACCACGTGAGGTAAGTATGTCACATTCGGCATACTTTTTGGATACTTTACAAGCGATGCTTGTCTCCAAAAAAATTATAGATATAGGTTGGCTATTAAAAACCCATTTTAGGGTAAAAATTATATAAAATAAATATACCAGTATAGGAGAGGTTAAATTAAAAGTTACGATGTTAAAATATCTTAATTTCTCTTCTCGATGGTCGATGCAGGATTCATGAGGCTTTGTTAAGAAAGAGCGCGAGATTAATAAAATTCGCTTCGATTAAACGTTGGAAAGCGTATACAATTTGTCACGATTTTTTCATAATAACTCCCAACATTTTAATTGTGTCAGTTTTTGCGATCGGACCATACGGCAGAAAACTAATTGATATCAATTATCGTCGATTTATACAAGTTCCTCCGGCTCCGATCGCAACGTTTCGCTTAGACGCCGTATAAATATTAATCATAACAAACATTGCGCAAGTATCTGAAATGCAAAAGAATGTAAAAAAAGCCAAATTAATTATCATTTTTAATTGATTTATTGCGAACTGGGTTTCATTAATATCGAGCCGACGTTCCTCGACGATTTCTCCGAGAAGTTCGGAAAAAATCCGACGGATTCGAAGAAGTAGAGCTTTCTGTATATGGCGATGCGAACTAATTTTTTAGTATAGTATAACCATGATTCTGTTATCAATTTGTACATTTTATTAAAATCATTATTTTTTCTCAAAATAGCTCTTAAAAAATATAGTTTAAAAAAACCTCTTATATGTTCTCTTGTGGCTGCACGGTCTTCAATCATCGAGTCTTCCAGCTATTTCTATTGATCCATAGATATCAAAAAATATCAAAATACAATGTAATATAATGGTTCAGTCAAAATAAAATATAACTTAATTCGTTTGTATAAAAGTGACCATACCGATACGCACATAACCGCTAGGCGTTATTACCAATTTTATAAAATAATATACGTATACCAGCGCAATGAATATTAATGGACTTAATCTGGAAACAAAACCTTTAAAACCTGTTCAATCTACATAAACGGCTTTGTAAAATATTGCTTTTTAAATACGACAATTACCCAGTCGCTCACTTTCATCGGCAGAATTTCAATTTAAATTTTGCCTGCCGGTTTCGTACTCGTATTTTATGTACATACATGTATAATGTAGGTGTGGCTAAATTGAAACCATTTGTAGAACTGCCAATGTTTCATTAGTTTTTTTTTTTTGGAGTGTGCAAGCGGAACCTTAGTCATTAGAAGCTTTCTCGCCCTTGACTTACCAAAGTTTTAAAAAAGGTTGATATTCAAGAATAAGTGGGCGCCGAATAAATATCGAGGTTATATTAATTGGTGGATTTTAATTGTTTTTTTTTTAATATTTTAATTAGAAATTTTTGTCTAAGGATATCCGCAGGAACTGACAATATGCCGTTTGTAAGAAGCAGGTACATAATTCAAATTACCAATTTTTTATATAGAACTTTATAAGGAAAATAATTTTCCCATATTATTTTGTTGAGAAATGGATTGATATTTAATTGCTGGAATCACAGCAGACGGGGGTAATTATTCAGGAATTAGAGGATGTTCTATTTTATTTTTAGACTATTAAATTTTAAAATAGTATATTGAATCAACTATGTAGGTACCATATAATTAATATAAAATTTATTAGCTCTTAATCGATAAAACTTAAAAATTCAAACATATACCCGGATTAAAGTTTGTTTACTTTAGGAGTTCGGTTGAATCGAGCATCTTATTAACTTGTTCACGTGAATACTATAAATAAGAGTATTAAAGTTCGTTAGATATTCTAATTTATCGGCGACACAATCTACCTGAACATTTCGGAATGGCTATAAATTTAAATCTCGTGAAAAAAACCGTCAACGCCGGCGCTTCACCAGGCGCTTCAGAACATAAATCTTTAGGAATACAGTGAAACTAAATACATAATTGAATTACTATTAACAATTGCTAATTATTTATCTACCTACTCGTATATTTTAATAAGGCATTTTAAAATTCTTATAGGTACTTAATAAAGAATTGTCTTCACAGAATTATTCTGTTGAATTAGGATATGTGGTTTAAAAAATCATACTCGTAAATAGACCTAATTAAGATGAAGAGTGACCGAACTATATTGTCAAACATTTAAAGATATTGTGCTTCCCTTCCACCAAAATTTAGAAACAGGCGAATGAGGTAGATTGAATTAATGAAGTAGGTATATCTTTTCATTAAAAAAAATTATAAATATTTCAAACCTGTTGGCGAGAGCGGGATGGCCGTCGGCGGCAGAACGCCGGCCACCGCGTTGGCCGGCGGCAATCCGACGGAGTCCATCTTCCAATTAACGATAGCCGATCGCGCCGCAGGAGTAACAGGAACGGGACAGCACCCCGACAGGGCAGCCACACTAGAAAAATCGTTTCCGGCTGCACTGAGACCACTTCCGTTCGAAGAAATCAACATTTCGAAACCGTCAAACCGTCTCGAAAATCATCAGTTTGTGAGCGAGTGCGTTTGTGTATATGTACCGTGAGTAGGTATGTGTGAGCGCGTTTTGAGCAACTGAGCCGCCGAACTAAAACTAAAAGAAGTCGATATTCAAGCTTACGCCAAGCGAGCACCTCGGAGAATGAGGTAACCACCGCTACCTCACTACCTCGTTGGCTATTTGTGCTTACGCGATAGGCAGGCTTTACCTGCCGGTGCTCAACCCACCTGAGCTTAGGACGAGGACGGCACCTACGCCGACGGCCGTCGACAGAAAGAGATCGACTCTCTTTAATAGATCACTGATAACTGGTATTGGATTTATTGACGTATTACCGGCTTCTCTATACCCAGATACGGTTACATGGAGGTGTTGTCCTTATAAACGAGAATTGATAGGGTTTATTTTTGTGTTCGTTCGTTCGTTGTGTATTTTATACGGCAGTCGCATTATCTACACGCTTGGTATTTTTTACGCTAATAATGTAACTAACTTGTTGCCTGTACTGTGCCTGGACGTTTAAGGACATTTAAGTCTTTAATAGCCCATCGGCAGGAGTAAATCCTGCTTAATGCTTGGTAATTTAATTGGCTAATCAATTATCTGCTTGAACTAATTTTATGTTCCGGCTGTAATTTTTCACATTAAATTTTTTAATATTTCAATAAAAATTCAAAAAATTCTTGATGAAATCATGATAAAAATATTGGATATGACAGGATGAAATGAATGAAAATATTCAATAAACCTGGAATTAAATGCTAGATTAATTGATTTATTAGCAATCTCAATCAATCTAATGAAAAGAGGTATCCAACACTAAAAAATAATTATGATGATGATTGAAAATGGGATCAAACGTTATTAATTCCAAAAAGGTTCGTTAATGATCGGTCATGTTAGGTATTTTCCAGTTCAACAATTATTAGTGTAATTGTCCGTTTTAATATGATGGGATGGATGGTCGAGCTCTTCAAAAAAATACCCACTATAGGCGTATAGAATAAAACCGAAGAAAAATTAATTGATCTTATTAAGTAATTAACATAATAAATCAATCGGATAAATTAATACTAAAACAATATGGTATTAACATTGAATATTAATGAAATGCTGACTGCTGACCCACATAAGTGGGTCGTTCAGAGGTGATTAAATAATTCGACACACATCGTGATCTTCGAATATAAATATTATAATATAAAATTAACTCGCTATTAAATATTTTATCTATAAATTAACTATAGGTACTCCAGTAAGAGGAAATATACAAACATAAAATAACGATTGAGCCAACTCTGTACCGATTCCACCAAACGCCCATCGACATTCCTGCACTTCTTATCATACGAAAACCACCTCAGATCATCGGCAAGACGATCCGCAAAAGAAATTTATATCGACGTTTCCCTCGCCTCAATTTACATGTCCCCCCGTATACTCCGAGACGTGAAGACCATCCGGAGCGCCTCTATCCGCGTTGCGAACCTCTCCGTGCCGTTGCGTCTCAATTCGAAAGCCACTATTCTTCGTTCTTCGTTCTTCTATTCTTCGTGCGGAGCTCGCCCGGCGATGGGCGGTCGCCCAAAACCCCGCCTTTGCGTAAACATTACCTCGCTCCGGGAGGCGGTGTCGAGAAAGCGGCGAGGCGCAAAGACCAATGGCTTTCGGTGAGGCGAACAATGATAAGGGTGTGCTCTGGACATTTAGGGGAAATTTCGATTCCCTCCCTTTGGTCGGGACGATTTTTTTTAAACAATATGACAAATGGGGACGGTCGTGTGTGCGAGTAATAAGTGCCATTATCGAAGCGAATGGTTAATTGACCTAAATTAGGACGGGTTTTGATGGTATCTGGACGTTGGAATCGTTTGGAAAAAGGTGTCAATCGTGGAAATTGGTGGAAGGTTTGGAGAGAAATCGATTCTTAACTTGTGTGATTGCATTATATTCGTATTAGTTTTATAGAAATAATGTCCCGATTGATTATAAAGCGTTAAAAAGGAGCATTGAATAAGGGCCAGCGTCTTTATAATATTGGTAAATTAATATACAGGGTGTCCGGAAATTAAGCGCGAAAAATTGAATTCGAATTAGCCGATTCTGTATCAAATGTTATAGAAGGTACTTTATAAATGTTATAAAGGTACTTTACAGAGTATTATGTAGGTATCTTTAAATTATGATGGAAAAATGAAATAAAGTAAAATAAAAGTGCACATCCTTGAACTTCTACCTCCATTAATATGGAGATATCTATTTTATTACTTAAAAAAATGCTTATATAGTAATTTGTAGTTTTGAATTATTTTGAGCATCAGAAATATATATTTTCCTCAAAATTAATCATGCCTAGGGGAAGCTCTATTTTATACTGTTGGCAATAAATTATATCCTCTCGAATAATAAAAACATGTACCCATGATAAAATGATATAATCATCCCTTTACATACATGTCTGCTGGGCATCAACACAACTTCCGCCAAAAACTCGCATTTTAATTACCCAACCCTTCCATGCACCATCATAAACCTACCTTATACAAAAGTAATACCTAGATAGGTATGTAAATCGTCATAAATCACAGTGACTTTTTCCAACCCTATCATTACCATAATTTCCTCATCAGCACCGAGTGTCACCCGCCGATGCACCTCCATATTATGCCATGTCGTGTTCCAAATAATCGCCGCTAATATTCTCCACGAAAAATAGAGTCAACTATAAATATGCAAATGGCGTCGAAATAAGCTTATCGGCTCGCTAGTTGCCTACCTTGCCGGCAGAGGCACGCACACGACATTAACCCCGATTTATATTATTATGTAAATTTTCGGCTTATCTGCGATTTATTCAAATTCTGGAATAATGGTACTGCATCGACTTCACGTGCTGTTATGATATATTGCGCAGCCATATTGGATTTCGGAGGGCGATAACGAAAATTACTTGGACTGATTTACCGGTGGCAGTTTATGAAGGATCGTATGACGCGGAATTATACGCCATTGCGCCATTTCTGATTAAACTTGTGCCCAGTTATTTCATGTCGATATTTTTAGCCATTTTTTACGCTTTAAATCACAGTGACCACATGTAAATGACGGGAACTTATTTTTGTGGAAGTTGGCTGGGCTTGTAAAAATTATGTTGGTAGTACTGATGGCTTAACTTTAATTTTGACATTTTGACACTAAAATCGTACTTAAATCGTAGTGAACATGATAATTTATAACTGATGTAATTGGGTAAGAGCAGAAAAGTTTATATTAAAAAAATCCGTTATACTAATTTAAAAGGGACAATTCTTGTGTCCATTTTATAAGAAATGAATCTTCATATGAATAACGGTTGTCTTAAATATTTCCTTAGTATGGCTCGCTTAAATAATGGCATGTCATTAAAGCAGCATCTTGTATAATCTAAAACATTCTTGAAGTAAATTTGAAAAAATGCTACACATAATCAATTTGACCTGTTCAAAAATCGATAAAAAAACCCCACAAACTACTAAAAATCCTCCGGATTTAATTACGTCCGATAGAGGTGTTATTTCGACAGCAAATTAGTGGCCAGTTTTCAGCTAATTTATAATTATGCTAGCCATTGAATCCGACTTTTACCGTGGATAAACGCGCCACGTCGTCGATATAAGTGACAGTGATTTACGCCGTGGAAATTATCGGAGCATCGCGTACCCTCGAAGCACGACTATCCGCTCTAATAACGCGAGATTTAAGAGCCGAATTCGATTGCCTCCCGGAGCCCCGGAGTCGTCAGCCACCGTCCGACTACTTGTAGCACCCCACTTACCTCCAGTTCCACAGTCCGATTCACAACAGGCAAATATAGATTTTTTCAAAATGTATACTATTGAAACTCAAATTATTAAATATCTCAATTTACCAAATCTACCATCCAGTACCTACTAAGTAAAGTTTACCAGTAGCTTACCCCATTCCTGATTCGAAGGTATTTTTATTTAAAAGATGATTATAACGGTATACCTATGTATAGAGGATATTAAAAAAAGTATCCCAGCAAACTTTAAAGTATAAAGGCAATATTAAGATTTGTTTTATGTGAATGAGGCTTCGGTTTGGTGCCTGATACGCCGGTGATTTACGCCGATCGTCCAGTTGGGACGGAGATTAGGGTAAATGTTTTCGACTGTCCGCTTTTATCGTGGAAATATCTCGAGAAAAGGAGATGTGACACCCTCGAACAAGGCATTGTACATTTTTTACGCCGCTAACTCTATTAGTCGACTGGTTTCATTGATTTTATTCGTTCTTGATGGCTGCGATGTTCCCGATAACCATCTTTTTGCTTCGGTTTATCGTCGGGGCTCTTCAAATTAGCCCCGACGAAATTATTTGCTACGCTCTCAGGTCGATTTATAATAGAGCTATTTATATTATATTTAAAAATTTCCATTTTTGTAATTTTTTTGCTACTTGTATCTACTTACCTATCATAATAGTACTTCCTTTGAAACCATTTTCATCTACTACTGTTCTACACTAACATTTTTATGTAAATTAAAGGGTCGGTACATTTTGACTCGGCAAAAAAAAGAATTATTTATTCCGTTTTATCAAACATGTGTCTGTACACATGGCACTTTCGATTGTGTATTGATTATCACGTGCATAAGTTTTAATTTGTATAAAAAATTTAGGTAAGAGACCTATTGTGAGGAAAACGGACGCCGATTATCTTTTAATCTCTAATTCTAGGTTTAAACTTTCGGAAAAAAAGAGCCGGAGAATAATGAACGCAAGAAAAGAAACAAGAATCGTGTAAATAACTGGGCATCTGTTGTGGAAGAATTTAATTATACACCATTATCACAGCCTACTATTTATTTGTAATAATATCCCCCTTAATTTTTTAAATGCGGAGCTCTAATTCGCCTTTAATTCAATTTTAAGTCGAGGTTGGAAAAAACGCGCGTGGAGCGTTTGGTTTATTTATTAATCATAACATCATTCAAATAGCCTAATCTTGATCAGATCATTCCGTTCGATAGCTACTAATATTTAATATTCCCTTCTGCGTTAAAATCCGGCTAAAACGCATCCCAAAGAGCCCCGATCTTTTTTCCTCTTTTAGTGAATTAACTTATCAAACGATTCGGTGATTTGTGTAAGTAATTTCGTAACTTTATTACGTCGGAAACCACAGGTAGACAAATTGATTAGTGGAAGAGATTAAGGAAAACACACTTCGCGTTGCAGGACGATAACGCGAGACAAAAGAAAGGTCTCCTTTCCGAAGCGATTCCGTACAATCTCGATGTCCATTTGGACAATTTAAACGACATTTCTGACCAGCGGAGTAGATATATACACTCGGATTTATTTCACCCACCGATGTCTCGCAATATTCGTTTACACAAACAACGGAAATATCATATGCTTCTATCCTACTGCATAAAATAGAAGTTTACTGAATAATAAGTAGTTTGTGGATATGTGTATTAAATTCGTAGCTTTTATATGCACGCTCTTCGAATTCGAACAATAAAAATTTAACAAGGGAGATACATAATTGAATTTAAAAATGTATTATATAAAAAAATCTTTGAGAAACGCCACTGGTGACAATCGCTAGCCGCTTTTCGATAACAACCGGATTGCGTCACATATATTCGAACTAATGGAATCCATAAAGTAGTTTTAATTTGGTCTTCATCGACATCGGCTGCAGAGGCGTGAAAAGAAGGCTTAAAAAAGCCTCGCCATAGATATAATTCTCCTGTTTCGATATGTTCAAGTAGTCGGTTTTGTTTTTCGTAACTCTTAATTAGCCGAGCAATGGGCAATAAAAAATTTTTCGCAAGCGAATCCACTCCAAAGTGGCTCCGTATTGTTTTTTGCCGCTATTAGGCGTTCGTTTATCCTGAGAAATTATACAACCGTTCGATGAGATAAACGTCTCAATAAACTTTTTCTTCCTGCAATGCGCTCCACTTTTCGCAGAGAACAATGGTGAAATAAGAGAGAATAACGTTAGGGTAAGCAGATGTGAATATGCATGTACGGTTAATAACAATGGCATCAATTCCATTAGCATGTAGTTTTCGTACAATTCGAACTATTCGCCGGAGATCTCTATTATCGATATTACGGAATGAGTATTAAAAAAAACGAATTAATGGAGAAAGTTCCTGTACGCTATTTGATGCAACGAGAGTCGTTTCATTTAATTACACCGTTTTTGAAGAGAATTCTGCTTTATTTCATGCCATCGAGTTGCAACCTTATTCTACTCGGTTATAGGAAAATTTCCACAACACCCCGTCTTTATCCAATTATCCTTCTAATAAAAGATACTCCATCAAAACAATCGGAATAATCGTCGTAGAAAATTTTATCTACTTCTTCGATCATGACGTGCAGTTCTACCTAATCTATAATAATATGATAATTAGCATTCGAAATTCGAAAACGAGAAGAAGAAATGCAGGTGGAGGACGCGATGTCAGGTCAATTTATTCAAACGTGTTCTATAATAGTAATTGTTCGTAGAAGAATCCTTTATTTCATCATTATCGGACGAACGCGGAAGTGACTTAGGTGTCACGAAATATCGTGTTTACAAATTGTACACTTCCTTCTCGGAATTCGTACAGCTCACCTTTAATTGTTTGCTTAATAAATTGGTACGTTCGAGAATTTGATGTCTATAGAAACGATCGTATCAACGAATTAATTTCACGTACTTATACCTCCCAAAGATTCGTTGAAGATTCTGCTAATTATTTTCTATTTATTATTATCTAGTAAAAAAACGATTCTTCGTGTTTATTATTTACGGTTAACGCTTGAAATCGATCAATTTAGCTCCCTTTAGAAAATGATTAATGACCATTTGATGCACGTTAATCAACAAAGCGTAATAATAGTTCTCATTAAACTGTTTCGAATTTTTTTCCTCTCTCGGAACTAAGGCAGAGATGCCTATCGATCGAATTAATTCAGCCTAGGTATATTACTGGATCGTATTTACTCACGTCGCGTCGAGCCGATTACCTGTGAAAAGGGCCTAAGTGTTTTTAAAGTGGCTCTTTATGCGATCTAACTTCCATTTCATTACTCGTAATTATTTTCTGGTTGCGATAGAGAACGCCGGTTGCATTCAATGAAACAATATTCGCCGGGGATCAGATAAATATACGCCTCCAAGCAAGCGTTTGTTGTTCATTAAAATAAATAGGTATTTAGAAAAAATGCGTCGGAAATGTTGTTTTTTTTGTTTAGTATACAATTGGAATTATTGAATTTTTAATCGAACGTAATTATAAAAATGTAAAAAGGTGCTAATTTCACAGTTTACCTTTTTACCTGCAAACCAACAATAGCCTTTGTAGAAGAAAGGGAACACATCAATTTGTTTGCTTGTCAAAATACTAGACCATAATATGGTTTCTTAATGGAATGTGCTATAGAAAATTAACCATTTTTTATAGACATAAACCGCAAAATACCAATAAGAAATTTGAGAAAATTAGGCGGAAAAAGGCTTAACCAACTGTTCCTTTCACACTTTTTTTTATAAAGATTTGTGGGTTTTTTAATTTCCAAAAAATTGTTGCATCACCCGTCAAAACGTCAATTCGCGTGTTTTTTTTTCTATTAACGCTCGAAACTTGACTGGCAACCGTTAAATAGCGATTTTACAATACAAATATTATTGAAAACTTAAATTACTCTCGCCTAATAGCCCACAATTTCCGTTAAATACCTAAAAAAGTACCGAAAATGGAAAAAGATGTCATGTTAAACGACGCAGCGTGTACATTTTTAAAGCATGTAGGCACGATCAATCATGCAAGAGTTTTCATATAAATGGGAAAATCGCATGCGGAAAATACCGCTTTGGGAACAACCGGAACATATTTTGAAACAGATTTTCAAACTGTGTTAAGCGACAAAATGTAACCAAATAATTATACCTTACAAACGATTAATAAACGCATTAAGGAAAAAATAAGTCTTTGTGGTAAACAAAAAATATTTTTTGTATTTTTCCGCACACATACCAGTAAGTACACATCAAACTAATATCGATCAAATTATTTGATAGCCTGATTATACAAAAATCTAAATAAATCTACCTGCGGACTCGAAATTAAACGAAAAAACCAGTTCAAGTAACACAGATGGTAACCGATAATGATTAAGTTCGAAGATACTAATTTGATTGACATGAATTTTAATAAAATGTTTAAAGTATTCATGTATGTATCTAAATTCATGTGAAAGGTACCAAGAATCGTTCCGATTGTGTATAATGTTCGATCAATCCAGAACTGGACTCCAGTACCAATATTTTTTTAATTATTCTACTTCCAAACAGTCCTAACTAGAAGAGTCTCAACAGTACAAAAAATGAGTTTCTTTTGGAAAATTAGTCCCTTTAATAAACAGTTTATTTTAAGATCCTCTATCAATTTCTGGCGAATTATATAAATTTTGGGTGCGTTGAGTATATCTAAGCATAATTAATAAAATAATTTTAATGCGGTCCTGTTGGTTCCCGGTGGGGTGCCCATCGGCTTGGTAGAGATCTTTTCGGTCGAACGGGCGACGTGTCACCTCCAGTTTGCTACCGTTTGCCTCTGTGATTTAAATTCCTCCGATGCAGTTATGTTATAAAAACAATCTCCAGATTAATTTTATGCTTCTTGGTCATTGTGATTTCGGGTGGAGATATTCAAATAAAAAGAGCCGGGCGAACTAATAACGAATAAAGCATGTCAAGAGCGTCGAAGGCCTCCGAGTTGAAATCCGAGATTTTCGGATTTTCGTAATTATAGTAACAAGAGTGCGGTAGTAACTTGAAAACCATGTGAAATTTAATTCCGATGGAATTC
The DNA here is from genome assembly GCA_918026865.1 of Phyllotreta striolata. Taxonomy (NCBI): domain Eukaryota; kingdom Metazoa; phylum Arthropoda; class Insecta; order Coleoptera; family Chrysomelidae; genus Phyllotreta; species Phyllotreta striolata. The sequence continues at coordinate 13,811,325 of OU900094.1, read as the reverse complement.
AGATGAAAAAATTTAGTTAATAAATCAAACTATACCTATATTAGTTTAGTTAACAGTCAGCTAATAGCCAGTTAATAGTCAGTTAATAGTCAATAAAACCTATACTTTTTTAGTTTAAGTTCTATACTGAGATATGTAGGTCAGTGAGAGGAAGTCTAATTTTTTACAGAATTTTTAACTAGCTACTTATACTCAAATTTATACTCAATATACTCAAAGTGTAACGTAAATAAAAATTGCACCTGTTTTGACGGTGTTTTTAAGTAGATTTTTGTATATACTTTTTAATGACTACTTGTACCGATACGCCATTAACAAGTTTTAAATTGAATAAATCAATCATCATCAATCAGACGAAACGCGAAACGTGTGTTATCTACCGGGTTCTTACTCGTACCGCCGGTGTTAAGTAATTTTTTACGATTGTAATTACTGAAAAGTGATATTCAGTTCGTTGTTATAATCGCATTTTTCTCACCAACCAGTACTATTACTACTTATCTATGCCCATAGGCACTTGCTTTTATCAATTGGATACCAATTGCTTTTCAAATTAAAAATCACCAGTAGCTATTTATTGCATTCAGATAAACGACGATGACTTTAGATGCAGCTAAGCGAATTCTGGTCCACATTATGCATTATATATGCCCCGTGAAACTCTCGATTCCAGTCGATGTTATATGATTGGTAATTAAGGCAGAGACGGAGAATGCGCATTCCCTATATTTCCAAGTCGGTCGCCGTAAAAGACCACCTTACAGATGATAAATTAGAAAAATTCAGCTGCACAACGTGTGTATCTGCTACTCGCCGCCGGGATTCCATCGCTGACACTTGACTAATCTTTCCATTGAACACTCATTTCATATTAAGGACGAAAAAGGCCTCGGCGCATTCCCGAAGCATCCGCATTTGGTGCGGTGCTCCGGCTCGCAAGACCAGATCGCTCTGTGTATATAAACCTGCGTACGGCTCATGATCTTATCAATTCGAATATTTTCATTCTTACCGCGTACATATTTTCGGCGCATTAACGTGAAAGACGAATCGAAAAATTTTTCTTAATAAGTAGGTATTAAATTATTTTGATTTCCACCGGATTCCTCCTGCAACTGCTCGCTTGTCTTCTCCAAATATGAAGCAGGTCAAAGATTAGAAGAATTATTAATAATAAGTTGTTTTGTTGAAATTAATGCCTCTTGGAAGGCACACCTAACTCTTACACTTCGTCTAAACTATTCAATTTTATTAACAATAAGAATTACAACAAGAGGCATCGATCTCGCCGTTGAATAACTAACAAATGTTTAAATGGTATGAATCAATAAGCTTGATTAATGAGTGGACGTTGTGTTGCCGTGGTCGGATTTGATGTTGAAAAACTCCGGTGTTTAATCAAGTGTCACGACATAATGCTATCGTTTACAAAACACCATCGGGAGTTCGACGTTTAGCGGCTAATTAAATACGCACTTGTTCGTAATTTCTTTAATTGCGTCGCCTCGGGCGGTTAAAAATTTCCTCCGATTAACGCTCGCTGTAACAATGAAATGGTGGAAAAATGAAAGAGCTCACGGTAAGAGAAGAAACCTTTAAAACAAACAATGCGAACGTTGATTGAAACGGTGAGAATTCACGCATGCGCGCACAGTGGGCACCGCGGCCGAGCAGTGGCCGGGAAATTGGTCGATTTCCTTCCTGCTCGACTGACTCGGCATAAAATCTGCATAAATCGGCCGCCATTTTGCGTTCTACCGATTATAATTTACTTTCCGAGAGATCTTTATCGACTAGCCGGCGTTCATTTTCCGTCTTGAATCATTCCTAGGCATTTGCCTATACCTATAGCAGCGCTAACGATAACAAAGGAACATTCATCATAAATGTTGGAAGCCGATACTTTCCTGTATATTCGTGTTGCTTACTTATACCAAGTAAATAACTGGAGTGGATACCGTTCGAAGGAAGTAATAATAAGTATCTAAATAACGTGTACATCGCTAAATATTCCATTTTAATAATTCTATCCCAATTGAAATTAATTTTATCAATCTATTTTAAGTATACAATAGGTAATAATCAAACTATAGGTATAATCAAATATTCAACAAAATCATTGTTAAATATGTATAGGTGAATAGATATATTTTCTTTTGCAATTTCCTTTCTTAAAATGAAAGAACGAAAATGATTTCCTCGTCGCCATATTGTCTAAAGGGACATGAAAAATGAATTTCCTAACCCAATATGAAATTCCGAATAGAATTAGGCGAAACGAAGCCGTTTCATTATTAATGGAACTTCCTATGAAACGACGGCTAAACTGCCTGCCTACTTATTCAAATTGATTTTTGATTATAACCCTCCCTCCTTTTTAATATTAATAATCTCCATTTTGTGATATGAACCAATTATATTTTAGGTTGTAATTTTCGATAGGAGAAATTATTTTCCTACGGTAGCTCAAATTATACGCTTCCTTGTTTACGTAATTTATTTGGAAGAGTAACCATATATAAGTAGCTTTTTCCTTCCAACTTCACAAGACGTACACTACAATTTTTTTCATTTTATAAAGGGATGGCAAAGAAATTAAAAATGAATTATTTATTTGAATTTTTAATATAGAAATTGAGTAAATTACCTGACTATAACTACTTTGATAATATTCACTAATAATTATTAAACAAATAAACTGTAATTATCTAATCCAAGAGCAAATGTAAGAGCGAATTAAAAATTATTCTAGAGATTTAAATTGCCTAAATTACCGAATTATTACTAAATTATTATTAAATATAGATACAACTACAATCATAAAATATATGTATGTAGCAAGTTCTTTAAAAAATCCAAGACTTCCACGACCCTGCGTTGTTATTGGATATAAATTATTTCCAAAGTTTTTTAAAAGTTCACATTGTTTCCACGGTATAAGTATCAACTTATTTCGACCAAGTTCATTCGACTCCTTTACTAATTCATGGAAGTTTTAGGTAATTTTTTTCTTGGAGTAATGAAAGTTCGAAATCGATGTTTCACGATGAACATGCATGGACGATTATTTTAATTATAAGCCAGGTCGCCTCATCGATTTTTCATATCGTCCGAAGGAAGTTTTTTTTTATTCTTTTGTTTCCTTTTTTTAGAACTTTACTCGGCTCGGTTATTCAAAGGAATTATTCCGTTTAAGTCACATTAAATATTAATAATCGTAACTAATTGATGTATTTTTAGTTAATTCTTCTCCAATATAGACAGAAGTTACTTCCAGAATAATTTCTAAGTTGAAAAAAATATCCACTTACTTATGAATAATTTGTGTTAGATTCCAAAATAGTAATTTAACCCAATTTAATCTACCCACCTACAATACCTACAGTCTTCTGATTTATTCATGAAATATAATAATTTAATAATTCTTTCCCGTTGACAATTTCACATTATAACCCAAAATATACCCAATATTTCGCAAGTAGGTATTAAAGAATATGCTCATTCCATATAGATTCGATTAGGTTTATAATTATTTTAAAACTTTTGAAAGCAGTATGTAGTTAGGCAATTTCCTATGAAAACAAACGTGTAATTTCCAAAGTAAACACAAAGGTATCAAAGAAACATAAACAACAAATAAAAGGATAAAACGGTCGATAAGATGATACCTTATATTGTACTCGATGTTAATTTTTTATTGAAAAATCTTAATTCTATGTAGTTACATACATAGGTAGCCAGCTCCGAGTACAAACGCGATATTATATCGTGTACGTATACGCTTATTGTCGACAATAATACAATTAAAAATTCATAATGTCAAGTCAATTAATAACAATTCTTGTGTAAGAACGTAGATTCTTTCATAAGAGAATATTTAATACTTATTTTTGTTGTTCCTTGTAGGTATTGTAAGAGCAAATTACTTCGAAAATATAGCAGGATAAATGGAAAAATTCGCAATAAAGAATTCAATTTGGAAGAATAATTTGTGTACATAAAATTAACATAAAAAATACTCAAATCATGTTTATTAAGTGCGGTATTCATTTATTTATTGTTCAATATTATTACGCTCTTTTTGTATATAAAATTAGCATAATGTTTTAGACAAAATGAATTATTAAAAATTCAAAAATGTACCTGTTAAACGCCCATTTAATGAATCCATGCAAAAACGCCATAAAATTAACGAGTGTTAATTATATTATACAGGAAACGAAGCGATTTAACGATGTTACTAAAAGATATTCGAATAATATAATACAGACAATTAAACACCCCACTTTTTAAAGACGAGTTACTTAATCTGATAGAATATTAGATGGTATCTTCAGAATGCGAGACAGCCCCTCTAACATGCCGGCATTTCGAAAATATACGTTGTTTTCGTTGGCGTTTGTTGGTGGTCGTTATCAAAATATACAAAAAAAATATTTCAAAACTGTTACTTGTTATATACAAATATACAGAGTGTTCCTGGTTTTACCAGCAGGATTTTTGTAGCAGTATTATATCGCAAAGAAGCTGAACATATTGAAATTTTTCTTATACTTTTAAAATCTAATAATAGAGAACAATTTTCAGCAAGGTTATTCCCATATTAAATACTAAGAAAGTAAGAAATTTTTTTCAAACTTGGAAATGCATTAATTAATATTTATAGATTTTTTATTATTATTTAATGTGTTAGTGGTTGTCGTGTCGTTCGCTCGTAATATCTCCCATCGACAAAATGTATCCGTATTCGCTAATTTAAATATGATGACATCCTTGTCGCGGCGCTATCTCCGATAAAGATATAGATAAAGAGGGCACCGCCTAATAAGTACATCTGTTTTGAAAGTCCGGAACACATAACGTTGTCAAATCACACCGGAAATAAGGCTTTTTTTACGTTTCGACCGTTTGACGGGGTGGGATGTATGTGGCCGGTAAGGTGGAAGAGATAGTACTAATTAATGAGCACTTTAATAGGATGTATTTAGCCATGTGGTGGATTGTAATGGTGCTTTTTTTCGTAGTAATGGATGCTAATATTTGGGCTAGCTCTTTTAGTTTGTATATTGATTTGGTTGGGGATAGAGGGTGGAAGGTTCTGCAAAGTATTTGATATGGTTTTTGTTCGATTTTTGTGGTGTGTTTTTAGATGTGCTGTTACTGAAGTCATGTTGCACTTTATAGAAATAGATAGTTATTTGGATTATTTAGTGACTAAAAGTTTCAAAAATTGTCTCTACTTTTTTAAGTTCCACAAGAATTGAGCTAATTTATTCACGTTTTGCTCAATTCTTTTATAAAGTAAGTGCTTAAAAATCGATTTAAAACTTTGCCATTCTACAAAGAACTCTAAATAAAAAAAAATAAATAAATTTTTAGTCCTTGAGGAGGAATCAATGAATAACTTCCTTAATACCTATAACAAGTTTATAAACTATAAACAACTAAAATATATACTCATTATAACAGAAATATCGAATGTTCATCAGAGCTATAGGAACTAGTCATTTAAAGACAGTCCTGTGGCTATGAATATTAATTTTTTTTCGTATCTACCTACAATTAGCGACGACTATTTCATATATGCATGCGACAATCACCATAATGGTCGACTGTCTATGTAATTACCGGCAAAAACCTATCGTGACTGCATTCGATTTCCACCATAGATGTCATTATATCGTGAAAATTACTTACATCTATTCCTATGTGTTTGTTAGCCAAGAACGTATGTGTTTACGTTTACCACGTTTCTAAGGAGAATGATTGCTCATTATCTGTCTAAAAATTCAAAAATCTATCTACATATGTACAAGTTTCCATTGGGGTTATTGATTACTGCTAAGTCTCTAAATATAGGTACCTACCTGCAGCATAAAAGGCCAATTTCAATGCGGTTTTACCGCTTTTTCGGTTATTTATACCATCTTTTAAATCCTATAATTTTTACACGCTCCTCAAATTATTTAACACCATGTCATAACATTCGAAATGTGTTTCATGACTGATGGGAAAGAGAGTCGCATTATAATTTATTATAAATAGATAATGACATGGGTCACATCCACGAAATTGAATACACCAACGACATTTTATAAAAATGATTAAATTATAGTTATTGTTCATCCGGAAATATCGTTTTTTGTGGGGTTTTTGATCGCACCGCTAGCTGAATTTCGTACTCAAGTAGTTCTATTTATAAAAAAATATAGGCTAGATAATACACCTCAAACGAATGCTATGGGAATTAACTCTTTTATTCGTAGAAAATATACTTTGCAAACCTCTAATTATTCCAAAGCTAAAAAGTTAATTCGACTTGAAGAGGATGTTTGTGGTTTCAAAGATTCCGTATAAATAACATGTTACCGATTTGAAGACTTTCTTAGTACAAAATTGTTGTATATTTTTGCCTAAATTAATTAATAAAAATTGCGATTGTAACGAAACGATTTAATGGACGGCCAGGAATAAAAAGAACGCATAGTACAGCAGGTGGAGGGTGTAGGCAGTCGGTTACACTGCGTAAAAACATAAAAAAAGATTGATATCCTTGATATATTGCCTTCATAACGGCCGTTATTGTTTTAATAACGGGGTTAATTAATACATATAAACTACTTACGTAACGCTACATGCTAGAAACGTTTTTCGAGATTCCGATACCGATTATTTCGATTTTTATTTTTACTGCGAGAGTGTGTGAGGATTTATTATTATTCTTATTCTTCAATATACATTAATATAAAAGGGACCTCCAAACAACTTTAAGACGAGCGAATCCGTTTGGAAAATTCCAAAAACCTGGTCCTTAATAGGGTGTGATTTATACGAGATACAAACATGCCGAAAGTGCTCTATCATTAAACCATTTAGCATTACTAATAACGTGTAATAGGAGTTAGAGGCGCATCCCGATTCTCTCATATCGCTTCGGCGAACGTCCGGCTAGCCTACCAGTCTTGCCACCTGCTGATTTTTGCCGATTAACTAAGCATTGTTCACCTGCTCGGCTGCTTTGTATTCCTAGATAGATCAAAATTTTTCGCCAAAAAAAACCTACAATTTTTGGGCTATAATGGTTTGTTTATGTGTGGCGAACACAAGGATGGATCAGATACGGTATCTGCCTTGGTTTTTTTTATAATTGATATTGTTTTCAGGTGTTTCGCATTTACGTCCAGAATTTCGAATAAATACCTGCTATATGATATCAACAGCAGGATGAAAAGATGCGGCATTAACGGGGCCTCTTCGAGTTTTTATCGGGTAAAAGAATTAATTTTTAAACTCGACCGATTTGCCCAGCGGGACGCTCGTTTTGAGTGATGGATAAAGATACCTATTCCCCGTGAAATTCGTTCGAAATGTCGGTGGCTATTTTAAATGCAAAGTAAAAGGATTAGAAACCCAAGAGACATTTGTTTATTTATGCTTGATTCCGAATTTGATAAGCGGTTTATGTTACAAGGGATAGTTAAAAAATGAAAAAAGTAAGTGAAAATGATTTTCTCTCTACTTTTACACACAAAATTTTCTCTCTACTTTTATGCCCAATATTTTCTCTCTACTTTTACGCCCAAAATATTCTCTCTACTTTTATGCACAAAATTTCTCTCTACTTTTATACACAAAATTTTCTCTCTACTTTTATACACATAATTTTCTCTCTACTTTTATGCAAAAAATTTTCTCTCTACTTTTATACACAAAATTTTCTCTCTAGTTTTATGCACAAAATTTTCTCTCTACTTTTATGCAAAATAATTTCTCTCTACTTTTATGCACAAAATTTTTCTCTGCTTTTATCCACAAAATGTTCTCTCTACTTTCATGAACATATTCATGTATCACGATATTCTCGGTTCGTACGGCCTAATTTAATACCGTGATTTAAACGCCAGGAATTCTCGTATAATCCAATCTGGTAGCTAACTTTTTTTGTATGAACAAAATTTTTATTAAGTGTCACGAACCGACCGGGCACGAAATTTTCAGCCATCGCATCGATTTAGGCCGGGGCCCGCTTGATTCGAACCATCCACACGAATAATTCCTCTGAAAAGAGCTCGGCGTCTTTTGGGCAACTTGTCAGTGCTACCTGATAAACTAGAAATCCCAGCGTCTTAATTTCCCTATTCACATTGTTGAATTTATAAAAAAGAGTCTTTGGATGGTTCTCTCATATCTGTAATAAGTTGCTTATTTTGAGATATTAACGTTCAGATTCTAGTACTAGATTTGCATTGTTTGCTTTATAAAATGTATGTAAAGTGTATGTAGTGAATGGTATTTATTTAGCAAGAAAATCCGGATGAACGAGTGGGAAAAGCGATAAAAATAAATCAGTTACACGCAGGCATTGTTTCATTTTTTGTCGTTATTTAAAATTTCAGCGGTTTTATAGAAGCAAACTAGACAAAACGGTCTCTTCATTGTTGGTTGATTCGACTTTTGAGCGACCGAAGAGGAGTTACCCGTCGATACACTCTCGTAGACAATCCTCGATCTGTGACAGGCCGTCGTCCTAAAAATCCAAAAAAATTACACACGGGGCCAAACTGTAATTTCGTTAATGATATGCATGCCGAAAAGTGGGCTGGGAGCCGTATGTAAAGTACATAGTGCGCTTAGATTTTTCGACATCTGGCGTACCTTGCGAGACAAACGAAAAAACCGAGTCGAACGGTAATTTTTTTCGGTGCTCGTCTTGTCTTATTGTTACTGTATCCGGAACCGGGGTATTCGCCCGATAATTATCGACGGGCTTGTCATTAGAACCGTAATTATGCGGTAATTGGTGGTAAAGTCGTACGCCAGTTGCATATTCCAATAACCGGGTAAATGCGTTTAATTCGGGATTTCACCGGATTTCGAGTACGATGCAGCAACTATAACTTCAAATATGTATATGTATTCTATTAAAAAACTATCCGAAATACAGCAAAAAGGTCTTACGCAGCAGGTGTAAACGAGATTTTTCGACTTCCAGGTGAGACGCAGCGGTATCAACAATAACCGCTAATTTCCGAGTAGGTGAAAATAACAGAGATGCTATCGTGATTAAAGATTCGATCAAAACGATTACAAAGGGCCAGATTACATACCCCAAAACACTCGTGCCGTTGCATTATTTATTATCCTTTAACTTTAAATACTATGTTAAGTAGCCGCCTTCTCTTAAAAAATGATAAATCGTTTGTTTTTGGCGCAGTGTAACTGTTAATTTCAACAGCAAATAAACCAGAAAAAAAACCTATATTGCCTTTATACAGGCTGTTAATTAATTGAGTGTCGATACTTCAGGATGTGAATATTTGGAGGATTTTAAGAAGAAAAGTTTATATCGATACATGTCCTAAACCTCTTAGTTTTCGACCTACAGGGTGTTACAATAACTTTTCTATCATAATTTTCTTATTACTTCAAATAATTAGGACATATATTCATATAAACTTTTCTTCTTAAAATCATCCAAATATTCACATCCTAAAGTATAGGCACTCAATTAATTAACACCCTGTACATAAACCTGCTCCACTCAATTATCTTAAATAATCCCTTTTTTAGAAGTTTCATGAAAGTCTCATAACATTTCATAATTTACAATTTCATAAACCTACTTAAGTTTAGATTTGATTGACGCGTTCTGCGAATAAAAAAATCAAACGTTATAAGCTGTACATTCTTAATTCACGATATTCGTGGGAAGCTCAATCATCTAATCAATTGATTACCCAAAGTGATTGACTGATTGCTCGCATCAGATGATCAGACACCAAAATTGCGCATTATTCTACTTCTGTTGGGAATAAAAAACCGGCGAAGAGAACGGAATTACCGGCGTTTTAACAATTTATCTGTCTTTTGCTTGTATTAAAATATCACGTAGTGGCGCGGACAAGCATATTACACGGATTTCTGTGTGGATTATGGATCGTGTAGGATGTTTTATAATAGGTGAATAATTTTATTCGGTACACCTACGACCTTTATCGACGGTATTAAGTCTTGACGGCGAGATGAGATCTTCGATCCTTTAAATACGTTTTTCGTGATTGCGTGTCTTCATTTTCTTCTCAATTTTCATAAGGAATTAATATGAAGAAACCGACCGAGTGCACCGACTGTATATGCTAACCGCAAGGAAAGAAACGATTAGAAAACCAAGTTAGTTAGATCGTCAACTTAAAATATTTTTTTTATTTAAGATGAATACCTTTTATAAAATCCGTAAGAGGGAAAGTACATGTAAGGGATAAACATATTTTAATAATGGTATAATTATTTTTAAGGCGTGATTTATATTACGCAAATAATATCCTATCACAACAATAATAAATCACAAACATACAGAAATATAACGATGTTTTTCAATTATAACAAATCCTCCCTCAAAATATATTACATAAATTTTTACCTTATCGTTTATTAAAATATAAAAATCTATTTTTTTAATATTTTGGCCCTTAATCACAATTTAACTTTTCATCTTTTTCTTCATCAGCATTTTCCTTCGCTTCGCCTCCTCCTCCTTCTTCTCCTCTTCCAAATCTTCCAGTATACCTAAAAACACGTTCGATATTAGACCATTCAAAACATATTTAATGATATATTTACCTATTTTAGTACTAATAATCTCTTCCTTCATTTGCTGGGCAAACGAAGATTCCATATTATCCACTCCATCATCTTCGATATCCCTGTACCTAGATTTATCGTAACCGAAGATTTCCGAAATGTACCTCGAATAATCTTCCGTATCATCACCGTCGTCGATGAAATCGTCCATCTCCGAATCGTATTCGGAATCATCATCGTCCAATATCCGCCCTTCTGTAACAATAAAACCAATTATATTAATAAGAAGCCACTTAAAAACCCTTCAACTTCTCAGGAATGCATCTATGTAATAAATGTGGGTTACACAACATATTGTGGACTCCCCTACAAGGCCCTGCTTATGCGGGACACCCTGTATAGTGACTTACTTTTAACGTTCATGGGTTTCTTAAACCTGGGTGGTCCCATCCGTTCGTCTCGCCTCTTCATATCCGGAGGTGGAAATTGCTTGGGAGGTAACTTAGCCGGTAATTTCCTCTTGACGCTATCCGGTGGAAACTTCTTCGATTGAGGCTCATCAGCGTACTTCTTCTGAGGCGTCGTAGAAGGCGCCGGTTTGATGTTGGATTTGTTATTGACTTGTAGATGTCCTCTGACGTCGGACGAAGGGGTTTTCTTATTGTATAAATTAATTGGCAGTTGTTTCTTATTGGACAAATCATCCACTTGAGATGGTTTATTGTCCGTAGATTTTTTAATGTTTGCATCATTCGATGGTTTCTTGTTTTCCAGTTCTGGTCGGTATCTCAGATCACCTGAAAGAATAATAAAACGTATTGTTTAGTCCATCAAACATTCATCAGGATTTATATTCAATGAGTTGAAAAAAGAAAGATTATTAAACTAATAATGGTTAGAATAGGAAAGTTGCAATAGCGCAATATCCCTCTTTCTTTTTTCTTTATATGAGATTAAAGGAAGTTGTCTTTGTTACACCCATAGGCCATATTGATATGAGAGTAGTTTAAATTACCTGGTAAGTATTTTCCAGGAATATATTCTTCTTCAGGAGAATCTTCTTTAATATTCTTGAGATTTTTAGAAATGCTTCTATTATTATTATTATTATTAGTAGTAGATTTTTCTTTACTAGATTTTAATTTATCGTTATCTATTTTAACATTACTATTGATTGATTTAGAATTTTCACTAATTTTAGGAATTTGAGGAGTCTTGAGCTTATTTTTTTCGGCACTTGTTTTTGACATTTTACTAATCTCCTTTCTTCTTTCCTCCCTCCGAATTTGAGATTCCCTCTCCTTTTCCATTTCTCTCTTCTGTTTTTTGGTGAGCAATCTCTCCTCCTCTTTCTCTTTTTTCTCGATTTTAATCGGCTCGAATTGCTTCTTCTCGGCAATTTTCAAAAGATCTACAAATGAAATTAACTTATTAAATCACATAGAAATCATTTTTAAATAAAATTAAATACAACTAGCTATCCTATAACTCTCAAAAATTAAAGTAAACGAGAATATACCTGCGAAATTCATAGGAGGTGGAGCTGGCACCTTCTTCGATTTTTTTTGCGAAGAAACAGACTTTTCATCCTTATATTTATCATCATAATTTCTTTCGGGAGCTCCGTAACTGACACCTTCTTCATCATCTTCCTATTAACATAAATTACATTAATTTCACAAATAAATATATAAGGTGTTTCAAAACACCTCAACAAGCGAACAATACCCCTCTTGTCAACTAACCTTATGCTTTCTTTTTCTTTTATGGGGCAACAATGCATCCTCCTTCTCTTTCTCCAAGGCAGCTCTCACTCTGTCCTTCGTATTGCCCAAGTTAGTGCTGACTTTTTTCTTGGACATATCGAACTTCGGTTCGTTGGGCATTTTATTGTACTTCTCCATCATTTGATTGTAAAATTGCGTGGCCTCCTGCGATACGTAACCGTAATCGTCTTCGTCAGGCTGCATTGGCCCGGCCAATGTAACGGCTGTGTTATCGTTATCAATAGCATCTTGTATGACAGATTGGTTGGCTGATTTGGTTCTTTTCAACATAACATTTACCCGTTTTGTTGCTTTTTTATCCTGAAAATTGACGAAATATAAGGTTAGTTATGATAGTCGATCGATTATCGCTTAGGTTGATAGTCGATAGAGATATTATTTGATTAATCGAACATCTATATGTTATGTTTCTATTACTATTAGTACTTGTATTTACGTAGTTTCATATAAATTTCAATGCCAATAATACTTAGTCATTACAAATGGATGTTCATAAAGGGTAAATAAAATTTTGCCTCATCAATAATCTATTATTTACACGCGGTTATTGATTACCAAAAATTTCTGTAGGTGTGTAAAGCTAGTTAAAAATTTACCTGGGAACGCAGAGCTAGTAATTCCTCGCGCCTTTTGCGATCCTCTTCGGCCTTCTTCCTTTCCTCAGCTTCCTTTTTGGCTAGAAATTTCTTGATGTTTTCCGAAAGTTGGCTCGATTTCTTTTCCTTCTTTGGTGGCTCGAATTTAGTGCTGTAGTATTTAACCTGAAAGTATCGAATAATGCAGGAAATAACTCAAAAATATGTTAGGAGAATGATAATTGGGTCTACAATCTGATACCTTTTGGTCCTTTGATTTCTCGTTTCTTTGCGCAGTGTGAAGTAATTGACCGAAATCCATGATTTCAATTCAAGAAATAAACTTATAAATCGCGAAAACACTAAAATTATACGAAAATAAGTATTAGACAATCAACACTTTACAAGGTACATGTACTCCTCCATGTTTAATACTGACAAATCTCAAGGCGAATGACAGTGACACATATAAGTTAATTGACAAATGACATCACAAAATTGATGGCCTTTTATTATTAGTGTATGCGTAACCATCATATTACAATTTTATTTCATTATTTATATAAAGATATGTTATTGTACAAAGCACTTAGTTATTTTATTATTGAAAATAATTATTTTGCGGACAACAATTACTTATTGTATTCAGAAAATGTCAAAACTTTTGCAATACAAGGAACTGCATAATATGTCAACAAACGGATGCTACAAAAAAAGAAGAATTTAGTCACATGACTTCAATGACTGAAGATTGAAAACAAAAAACAAACTATATAAGTTCATTGTGATGTTTACGTCTACGTCTCTTACTTTCTCATATTATGTTTAATAATTAGAGAAATAAAAACATTTTATAATGAATCGTCAACCTCAATCGTACGGGGCAATTTCCACGAGTGCAGATGTAGGGTTCAGTGACAGAATTTCTAGTGAATTTAATAGTTACACTGACAATGTAGTAACCAACATATACACGATAAATTCCAGCATAAAAACGTTAGAAAACGCATTAAAATTAATTGGAACAAAGAAAGATACTCATGGGGTGCGAAATAAAGTGTAAGTATTACCAAAATTGTATTCCTTGCATTAGATTTTTAACATTTAATATCTTTTAGGCATGTTACTCAGTTGAGCACTAATCAAATAGCCTCCGTTACCAGCAAAGATATAAGTAGATTAAAACAGCTCGTCGCCAAAGGGGATAAACAAAGGCAACTTCAAGTCGAAAAACTAGAAGGGAACTTCAAAGATACAATAAGCAGATATCACACCTTACAAAAGGTAATTGAAATTAAAACGAGCGGATATTTTTACGAATTGGTAGTTTGATTCACGCTATTTCATTTCCCCTTGTAAAAATCCCGAAAATCTAAGTTTGTTGTTAATAAATACAACCTAATTATACATTTGCTTGAATTGTGTACTGTGGTCTATGGTAATATGATTTTAATGTCCCTAATATTTACAACTATTGATTGCTTTGTTTGGGGGGTTAACAAACAAAAACATTTTTAAGAATCTAGAATGCATTGATAAAAATATTAGCTTATTTTATGAATTTATTACACTTATCATAAACTGTTATTTCAGCAAAGCATAATTAATTTGACCTCTATTTTTATCTTATAGATATACCATCTGTCCTGTTTAGATTAGTCACTTTTATTTAATATTAATTTCCCATTGTTATCAAGCCACTCAAATTAGAATCGTGCAAATAAAATATTGTGTTTCAATGTTCACAATATTTATTAATTTTTATTATTATTCAAAAATGTAAATAATTTTTTTTAGAAATTATTAAATTGTTTTGAAAATTATTTCAGTCTGTGGCGGAAAAACAAAAATCCAACCTGTTACTGCCTTCCGTTAGCGTGGACGAAAGCGAACAGAATTGGAATAATGATAACGAGCAACAGCTCCAAGCTCAGAAAACGAGAGAACTGGCGTTCGAACAGGACCTGCTCGTGGAAAGGGAAACTAGGATAAGACAGATCGAATCCGATATATTGGACGTGAATCAGATTATGCGAGATTTGGGCGCTCTTGTGCACACTCAGGGCGAAACGATAGGTACTTTATTCCACTAAAAAAAATGAATCAATTTAATTAATACCCTGTTAATTCCAGATACGATTGAAAACAGTATTGATCACGCGGCGGGAAATGTAGAAGAGGGTGCTGAGCACTTGGTTAAAGCTTCTCGATATCAGACAAGGTACAGGAAAAAATTGTTCATTCTCGTTGGTATTGCGGCCGTTATCGCTATCATTTTAATAATCATTTTAGTAGTGCAATTCAAAAAGTGAATTTTTATAACCGGGTAGAATTTTAATTGTATATTTATCTTATTTTACTTATTTAAAAACATTAAAACGTTACGCAATTATTTTGTTATTAAATAGGGCTAGAATTGTCGAATAATTTTCAGTTGATTTGAGTCGGCTAAGTTAAGTGTTAAAATTGTTACGAGCATGTATGTGACCTATTTAATATTAATTACACATTTTATATTTCCACAAGCACCTGTTTTTGATTTTATATTATCATTTATCTCTCGAACTAACAATAATTAAAAATTAAAGTGAACCTACAGAATTAATAAACCGAATAGAAGAGTTACTTTTAATCAAGAATTATTTTCGGTATTTCTCTAATAAAATCTTTATTTCTACTTCACTGTACAGGAAGTTACCTATTGTTGGTGCAAAACAAATATTCTGTATTCGTGCATTTACTATATCAATAACTTGATCAGATAGGTAAATAAAATATTTTTTTGTTAATTTAGATATTCCCGATACACTAATGTCTACAATCAACCCAACAAACAGAAATAATAATCCCTATAACATCAATACAAGGAATGTTTCAGACGGAATAAAGTATGGCCGTGAATACGTGTTATATTTGCATGATGAAATATTCCATAATATTCTCCTCGTTATCTTATTCCTTTGTTAAATTCAATTGCCCCCATTCGAAGAAACCTTCGAGGAAACCGCGCATCCGTTGCGCCCCGAACAGACAGCGCTTGGGCTTTCTTTTGCAAATTTTGGCGATAATTCTGGGCGTAGCGGAATTATTCATCGCCATAAAAACCGAAGATATCACCGATAACACCACGATATTAAACATTTTAAGCCTCACGTCTACTATATCCGTTACTTACGCTCTATTAAAGGCTAACTGGTCTTGGAAAGCATTGATAGACGATATGAAAACCGCAATGTACATCTCCGAATTTCTAAGCAAGTTTATTGTAGATGATAAATGGTTTAGAGTGTTCTATGTATTTTCTGTTGGTTGGATGGGGTATTCGTCTTTGTATTATAGCAGTCAATTATTTTTTATGTGGGTTGGAGAACCAATCAATTACTTGTTGTATTTGAAGTCTATTAATTTGTCGATTTTTGGTAAGTAAGGAATTGATATCATTCTAAAATTAGTCTATTCTCTTCACTGAACAATCATTTATATCCCTTAATGAGTTCGAAAATTGGCTGTATAACCACTCGGGTTATCACACAAGCTTATGAATAATTTTCAGGATACCTAATGTCTACGTTCATATTAAGGATTATCGTGGATACTTCGGTTAATATAGTGTTCATGCAAAGATTGTTCGCTCAACTCGACAGGGAACTGTCCCAAAAACTTAGAGAATTGGATATTCGGTATATTTGCCTGCCACAGGCGACGTTCGCTAGGAAAATAAGAACGCTCAGAAGGTTTTACATGGCAGTTTTGGTGAATTTTCAAAGGACGAGGATTCGCTTCAACAGCTCACTCGAAATTTTGGTAATGTCGAATTTCATAATAGCCATTTGGATAATGGCGATTACTTGCGTGATACTCATAGGAAGGAGAACGTTGTCTCTTAGCGAGTATATAATAATTCTTTGGTTTGGTTTGAGGACCTTGTTTGTTTATTGTTTTGCTATTGTTTGCGATTTCAGTAACATTTTGGTAAGTGTTAGTCTGTATTACTTGTACACGATAAGCAATATAATTAATATTGTAGATTAAAAAACAACAAACCGCATTGTTTAAATTTCCATCAGAAAAACTGTCGAGCGAAGAGAAAATTGAGGTAATAGGTGAAACTTTTGAGTTAAAGTATTGCTTACTGATTGTGCACGTTTTAGTTAGAGAATTTCGTAAAATTGCTTGTTTGGAGAGAACCTATGAAGACCGTCAGGGATTCGTACAGGTTCGGGATATCCACAGTGGCTGGTGTAAGTCGATTTAGTTGCCTGATGGCTCTAAAAAACGTATTAAATACATTCACATTCAATCACATTTTTCAATCTCAATCAGAGAATTCTTCCTTAACAGACAATATTTCCTTTAAAATTTTAGTGTTACGTCCTTTTTAGTTCCTTTAAACGTCTCCTTTATTTTTTTCACCGTCTACTTACTTTGTTTCTCTTTCCTATTATAAATAAAAACATATTTCTTGTTCTTTTATTGTTTCAGATAGGGTTAAATATCGTGGTCAATTCAATGGTTGTAACCCAACTCTACATATTTTTCGACAATCAATTAAATTCTAAATAAAAATATTTTTAATATACACCGATAATATTGTATACAATAAAATAATAGTACCTGTACCTGTAGGCATGTTTATAATAAAAATTTAAATATTTTGAACATGTAGTACGCCAGGAATACGAAGAATCCGATCTTGACAATTCGGTCTAAACAGAACATTCTGAAACAAACAGTAATTTGATAAATATTAATATTACTTTACATTGAATATGTTTGTTTTGGTTTAATTTCGCGATGGGTGTTGCAACGCAAAGATCGACTGCAAAACTAGTTATTTAGCAAGCTGTCTTTATTCGGTTAAGTAAGAATGCATAGGAACTGGGTCTCGCAAAGTGCGTCGAACTGAATACTTTGATGGAAACTTACTAATATTTACCTTGCTTTAAATGTTAACAAGTCCAAGAGAAAATTAGCACCTATTCATTTTCGCATATTTTTAGAAGATTATTTAAAAATTTTCTTATGTAATACCTACATTTTCATGTTCCGTTTGGCCGCAGGCAACGTATCGTCGGTTTCTTTCAGATAATTCCTGCGACAAGCCAACATGCATTGCGTTAAATACTTTTTCATATCGATTTTCTCCACTTTAACCATGTAAGATTTTCTTTCGTGGTCCGTGAGCTTCTCTCTTACGGTTTCCAAGTTGGTGGTTTCGAAGCTCCAGTTCTTGGTGGTAAAATATTCAAACATGTCGCCTCCTTTACGAATCCTCATTTGGACCTTATACAACCTGCAATTTAATTTAATACATAAAAATAGTTTTTGGAATAATTGACACCACTTACAGTGGTTTGTAACCCAACAGAAACAACAGGAAATCTATTAGCAAAGCTGGAATAAGTTGGAAACACACGAAATTGAATTGGTCGTATAATCGATTCTTGGTCATTGTTCCTCCAGGGTACCATAATATACCGTTAAAAGGTACCTTCGTTTTGATCACGTCCTTACCAGCTTCTAAAATTTCTTCCCAAGTCACTCGAATGTCTGTTTGGGGTACGCAAAGATTGAAGATGTAAGGGGAGTTTCTAAAACATATTTGTCGGTTTAAACTCTAGTCGAAAGAGTGATAAATGTGTTTACTTCGTAGTAAGATAATGCCAAGAAAACATCATAATTGAACCAACGGTTGAATCGATGGGGCACAAATTGGCGGATGTTTTGCAATCCATATAAATCGATCTCATCACGCCCTTTCCTGCTGCAACGAATAAACCCATCGGTCCCTGCAGGTTATTAAACCATCCGGGAAAAGGGTCTTCGTATGACGGTATTACTGAAACCGGTAATTCCTCTTTTATATGCAGATTTTTGAACATTAGAATTATGTTTTAGTGCGAAGAATTTAGCAATGTTAATGAAAAAATTAATGAACTCACCGATTGCTGGCCTGCAAATAATTATCGGTATTTTCCCGACTTTTTCATAAACCAATGTTTCTGCTAAAGATTTAGAAAATGTGTACGAATTCGGTACCTTTTGGAGCAACCTGCAAAGAGTCAGTTAATGAGAAATTTGAATTGGAGCACATCTACTACCATGCATTTATTGGTGTGAAAGATTTCTGTAAAGATTTTGCATAAAGTGGTTAATTAGTAAGAAAAAAATTATTTCATTCGCCATGAAAAATTAAATTTATATTTCGACTAATAGAAATAAAGCGATAGACCCACAAATGCGTCATTTTACAGCATGCTCTTACCTCCTCAAATAAATTAAATCTCCGCTCAATTCGGATACATCCCTAAAATGTTCAAAAAAATACTTTCACTGTTAAATATATGTTGATTTAAACAGATAAATTTGCAGCAATTCAAGTCCTTTTTAAAGCCTATTTTTATTTTTCGATATTCACCCCTTTCTTTACGCACCTGTTATCTGGCATTTTCAAAACCTTACTCTTACTCCCCAAGTCCTTAATAAAAACCAGACAACAAAAATGATGAGAAATAGGACAATGATGTGATAAAATACGTTAATGTTGTATGGTATTTGGTAGGTAAGAAATAAAATAAATTACTTTTTTCCAAATGAACCATCCAGGCAATTTAAATCCTTTAAAATATCATGCGGATTAATGGCCGATTTGTACTCCTTTTCCAAAGTTTTTGCTTCCAAGTGAAACGCATAAGCCGTGGATATGTGCACAAACAACTAAAAAAGATGCTTTTACTTTAAACTAATTCACATCTCCGCATATTACATTTACCATAAGGTGTTTGCATTGCTCGGCCAAATCAAGCATGTACTTGGTTCCTCTAACGTTCAAAACGAACGCAGTCCTCATAGAATCGTCGAATCTCGTTGAAGCAGCGCAGTGAAATATGAAATTAACCTCGTTTATCAATGTTTGCCGGTACGCAGGGCTAATGCCTAGATCTACTTCGTTAACATCCCCGTTTATAGCTGTACATTTTTTCGTGCAGCTCGGTTTCACCGATAACACAGTTTCAAATAACTAAAACAGATAATCTCAACAATCTTTCGCGAGTAGCAGGACATATTTATTGATCCAAATAAATCGGCCTAACGGATTTCTAGGTTTGTTTGTTCCTTACCACGTTTGTAAACAAGTTCTGCAGCCGATCGTTGGCCGATTTGCCTTTCTTGTTCCTGATCAGGACGTAGATTCTCTTGACTTGAGTGATTCGAAGTAGCTTTTCAAGGAGTGCTTTACCGACGAAGCCTGTAGCACCGGAGATAAATATCGTACGACCGTAGAATATTTCCGCGATGCGGTCGGTGGATTTATTTGCTATCAAATTCAGATTCTCCATCTAAAAGAAAAGCTGTAGAGCTTGGAAATGCATCATTACACTGTAATGAGGCGAATCCTCTCACTGCCTATTTTTTGAAATAGTAACAAAGTGCTTGTTTAGGTGTAGAATGTTCAATGAAAAAAGTTGTTAGAATTAGAAAATTATAGAGAGAAATAATAAACTCGGCTGAGTTTTAATACGTTCAAATTTAAGAATTATACCTCTAAGGTACTGTTTTATGAAAGCAGGTTGAAAGTGTGAATGCAACTGGGCAATTTATAATGCATTTTTGTCAGTTTCGAACTGTTAAATCGAAGCTATTGAATGATAAAGCGGATTCTTGTCATTTTACCGTTACATTTGAAAAAGTAATAATTGCTTTCTGTCTAAAAGCCGCTCATTTTCTGTAATATGTGAATAGAATGGCAAAGTGAATGGTTAATCTACTGTATTTGTAGAGAAAATATTTTTTTAGAACGAAATTAATTATGTCTACTGTACGTATTTTATCGAATAATTAACAGTGATACTTATCAAATTATTATATTATAATATTTATGCGAATAACGTAAATATTTACAGAAATTACTTTACGCTTTCAATTAATTTTACAGAACTTTGTTCAAATCATTATTACTAATATTTTTTTAATTAATAGTGGTATAACACAATAATTTTTATTAGTTTAATGTAAGGCGCAACATACGACATTGTAACCATTAGGGTTTAATTAAAATGCAATATATTCTTTACTTTACCATTTAAAGAATCTTATATGTAAATAAAATAATAATTGCATCGAATCGTCGCTTTTAGGTCTCCAGTTATTAATTTATTTCAATTGATTTTTCAAGTCGTAACTAATATTAAAATTATTGCGCACTTGATACGAATTTTCCATTGTAATTCAATTCGTAAATTTGTAGATATTAATAATATCTATGTGTTACAATTATGTATTATTGATACATTTGCTTATAATTAAATGTGCATTAAATTTATGCAAAAATAAAAATGATTGGAAATTTTTTAAAGAAGGTTTGTTGAATTTACTATTTAAGCCTCACGCAATTCTCATTACAAATTTATTTATTAAAAAAACCAACCTTCTATTATACAAATATTCTTTACTTTACCTTGGCGTTATTAAAATTCAGGTAGTTTAATTAATTTTTACCTTTTCTGCTAATTATTTATTTAGTCCAGTTTTCCCCTTTTCTTACTGACCCATACAAAAATAAGTACCTTAAAAAACTTACCCTTTACGAAGGTACTGGAAGGAACTTCCAAAAGCAGAATTATCTCGGGGCTTATCTCGCGAACGAACGCGCGCACAAGTTAATTATTATTTTTCCGGATGCCCGGTTTAAATAGTCGGCTCTGCAGCCGATCGAATGAATAATGAATATCAATGATCGATTCAGAAAACGGTTCGCGGCAATTTGGCGTTGCGAAAATAAAAGAGACGATGAAAATGAAGCCGGTAGGTGATGAGAAAGAAGGAGTAGGTGCAAATTCGAGCAATTTGATTGAACGGGTTTAATTACCTATTTTTTTATAAAAATAATGTAGTCAGACTGGTAATTAAATATTTTTCCTTTGAATACTTGTTTTGTAATAATCACTATAATCAGTTTCTATATCAAACCTACAAAGTTTTTTGACGATAATATTATAAACTAGCAGATGAGCTTAAAACTAGTTTAAAATTCAACCTATTTTTTTGTAAATGGACATCCTATTGTGCGTTATATCTGCATGCATAATTAAAAGCCAAAATAATTCACTTTCAGTTGCTGTAGTTAGTTATTATTTTTTAATACATTAATTTATGTGTTTATGTATTTATGAATACAAATAGGGAAATGTTATTAAAAATGATTCAGTAAGAAATAGACTTCCCATTGGATATTATTAATATAGGGTGTTCCATTTAAATTATGCGAGTAATTATTATGTTTGCGTTTTGACTCACCCTGTATACAAATTGCAATTTTGTCAAAATGTAACTATTTTTTGTGAAAATAGACCATTTTCAAAAAGTGCTGACACAGAAAAATTTACATTATCTGGTACAGATTCTGATTTATACAGGGCTTTGAAGTCATGACGAATTGAACATAAAAATCGCCATAACTTTTTAAATATTCAGTATAGTCATATCTTATATTGAGAAACTCCTGAAAACGAGCTGAAATCGAATATGAAATAAAAAATATATCATTGCCTTTAAAAGAAGGTATATTTGGTATGGCTTCGATTTATGGGCCACCAAGTGTTAAGGTGCTTAACACTTCTTAAATAATAGGAACTTCTAAATAATAAATTGAATGAATTACTTTTAGAGAAATATTTCATCACTTCTTCTATCTTCCATCTCGTGAAAATTTAGGAGGGTAGGTTTCTTCAAAATATTAGCGATATCTCAATGTTTGCAAAGCGAACAAATAAATTAAACAACGGTATTGCCAATACATATTTTAATCGACTTACAGCATTACAAAAACATGTAACAAAATTTAAATATTTACATAAACACATTTCCATCGCCTATACATATTAAATTTAGATAAATGCAGGAGAAAGAACATTCCGGTTGTGAAGTCACCCCTTCCTGCGGTCTTTACAAAACTATCAAAGTACATATTTGTATATCTACTAGAACTAATAAAAATTCGAAATTATCAGTAAGATGGTATTACAAAAGGCCTCACTAATCTGGTCCACATGTAGTAGAGCAATCCCAATGCGAATAAACATTTAAAAATTTTATCCACGAACCACATCCTGAAAAAATAAATACATAACAAATTAAGACCGGGTAAATTTTTGGGCTAATAGATACTCACAGTTTCATGTGTCTTCTTGCAGCGGGAATAGTATCATCGGGTTCGTTTAGAATATACAATCTCGTACAATGGACGCAATTCTTAAAATAATCAACATAATCTATGCCAAACCCATCCACCTTATAAATCTCCCTTTCGCGTGGATTGAGGTAGCTCCGGGCCTTTAGAGACTGATCGTTTATGAAGTCCCATTGATTATTAGCGTAGTACTCGAAGACTTCGAAGCCTTTCAGTATTCTCTTTTGCACGCGCATGAGCCTAAAACGCCACATAAATGAGCTGATTCGTATTTACTACTAAAGTGAACTTACACTGGTTTGTAGCCGAGAAGCATTAACAATGCATCGACGAATAAAGCGGGCAATATGTGGAACAATAAGAAGCATATGTTGTGTACCCATCTGGATGTCTTCATGGAACCTCCTGGATACCAAGCCACGTTGTTCAGCGGTATTTTAGTTTCGATAACTTTCCTTCCGATTTCTATGATCTCCGACCAGGATATTTTGTATTCGGAAGAACTGGTTAAGTTGTATATTCTACGATTGCTAAAATATTGTACAGAACCTTTTATATTACATTTTAGTATGATAAGGTATGATTTCTTACCCATGCATTGTAAAATCCAAGGTACTAACTAGCATAGCATTAACACCTATATCTACTGGTAAGAAATCGGCGTATCCATCGGAATTACAATACATAGTACGTATTACGCCTTTTCCTGCTCCTATTAAGAGACCCGCAGGACCGTTAATGTTGTCTGTCCATCCTGGAATCGGTTCCTTCCAAACAGGGATTACTAAAAATTGCAATACCATTTCAATAACTGTTAGGACATTAGAGGGCTGGATTATTTTTTATAACAGTAAGGAAAGTCCAATGAAAAAAACACATTCATTAGAAAAATTAAATACCAACTGTTGGATGCAAATAAGACAACAATACAATAGTTAAAAATTTAGAATAGAATACGATTGAATTATAAATTAATTACCTATAGATGGTCTTAGAATAATTACTGGCAAGTTGTTTAATTCATCAGCGACTAAAGCTTCTCCTAAAGCTTTCGTAAAAGCATACGTGTTAGGAATGTCGCCCAATATCCTAAAAAAAGAAATGAAAATTGTTACTCTTATATCATATGTAAAGTAATGTTTAAAAAATATAATGAGTTATTTAAAAGTATTAAGG
The DNA here is from genome assembly GCA_918026865.1 of Phyllotreta striolata. Classification (NCBI taxonomy): domain Eukaryota; kingdom Metazoa; phylum Arthropoda; class Insecta; order Coleoptera; family Chrysomelidae; genus Phyllotreta; species Phyllotreta striolata. The sequence continues at coordinate 13,787,017 of OU900094.1, read as the reverse complement.
GAATAATTAAGTTAATCTTAAGTTTTAATTAATATATGAAACAGGAAACTCAAACGCTTCTTTTAAAGTTTAAATAATACTTATTTTGAATCGTTTACTATAATTAATTATAAATATAACAGCAGTAATAAATTAACACTAGATATTAATAAACATCCTTATAATGGAGGTTATAAAGCATCATTAAATAATTATAATTTATTTATCAAAAGAATTTTCCTCATTTAAATACCCCGAAACACGCGAAATTTACTTAGTTAGTATACTTTACTTACTTAGGTGTAATAGTATCTACAATCTCTTCATTCAACCATTCGATAGTTTTGATAACGTGATAAGGATCCGCTGGCGGCGGGTACACTTTTTCGTACAGAACCCTCTCGTGGAGATGGCAATAAGCCGTAGACAAATGCGAAAATATCTAAAAAAAACCAAAATTTCTCATTAAATCTCTCGCTAGCGAATCACGAAGCAAACTCACTTTAAGCTTCTTGCACTCCTTCGCCAAGTCCAGCATGAGCTTCGTGCCCCTCACGTTCAATATTACGGCCTTCTTCAGCGGCTCGTCGAATCTGATCGTCGCGGCGCAATGGAAGATAATCTCCGTCTCATCCTTGATCATTTGCCTGTTCTCGTTGGACAGCCCCAAGTCCGGGAAAGTCACGTCTCCGGCCACGGCGAAGACTTTTTTAACGATATCTGCTCCTCTCAGTTTCTTCACCAACTCGAACAACTGCGGTGTGAACAGAAAGATTTAGTATTCAGTAAAAATTTATGGTTGTGAAATTTATTGAAGCAAAGCGATTAAAAGCAAACTCATATGATGTATATGAAGATGTAAAAATCTAAGTCATCCATTAAAATATGAAAGAGTATGAAACAACTCGATTCTGTTTATATTGCAAATCGAACTTTCACTTGCGATTGCTCAAATCGTAATTACACATAATATTTAAATTATTTTAAACGAATCGTTATCGATCAATGAAAAATATTGTTAACAATTTTACTAGAGGGCATTATTAAACAAACTTTTTGTTTTCCTCCCTTGCATCGTAAACTATTGTCAAATAAAATTACGAACATTCTTGATGTAGCAATCGAATAGTAAGGAAAATCGTTTAATTAGATACTAATAAACCGAAGAATGTTTTGTTGAATAAATATTAAGCAAAATCCGTTTTAAATAAACTAATTAATAGGACACAAAATCGCCAGTTTCCTCTTTCACGACTTATGTTGCAATTCTCCTTTGTGCCCGAATACAGGGTGATTCCGTTACGAATCTCCGAGGTAATCGTGAGCGAAACAGCGCTCTTTCTGGCCTCGAATCGCTGGCAAACGGTCCTGTATGAAAATACATGTTTATATTCAATTGGGCAATAAGAAAGTTCACGCGTTAAAGATTAGCTATAGCTCAAAAATCGTAAACAGTGTATTAACTATTGCGACAGGTGTCGATGATTTTGCACAACAATCTAATGTTTGGAAAAGTAAAGGGAATGTTCCAAATAAATGCGGGTCAATGTTAGAAATGGCCTAATAATTGTAAAAGATTCTATAAGAAGGATAATCTAGAAGCTTTTTTTATTTTCTCACCGGATCGTCCATAACGATTTTAATCCGCTCATCCGGTCTCTTATCCTTTTTGGTCCTTATTAGTAGAATGATTTTCTTTAAACCACTGCAGGATCTCAGTAATTTTTCCACTAAAACTTTGCCCATAAATCCCGTCCCGCCGGTTATGAAGATGGTTTTGTCCTTGTAGAGTTCAGCAACTCTATCAGGATAATCGTCCAAGTTTAAGTTTAATTCCGTCATTTTGATGGCCTGAAAAAAATACTTTTTAACGATTTTGTTTTAGTATTGTGTACATAATTAATTACTAGCTTTTTATGCCTCCTATAAAATAGATCAAATATCTATAACAGCTTTACTTAGATGTTATAGGGCAATTAAAGGAGTGAATGATAAAAATTCATATACCCACATTCTGGTTCTGAGAAAATTTGCTGCAATTTATCATAATAATGATACCTGCTTTGTAGGAATTTTGAGTTGTTAAATAAAAACCTTTAATTATTTTCGTCATGATATCTTTTTTAACCATTATTCGCAATTTAAATAGGTAATTGCATTTCTATACGTAAATTGAATTATTTACATTATTTGTCGTTATTATTACGAATTCATTTACCTCGTCATCAGAAAATGTATTAATATATTCTTTGATACACATAAAACAACTAATGTCTAAATTATTAATTAATTCACTGAATTTTTATTTTATTGCTTCCAATAAATTAGCCAAAAATAATTAAATTGTTTATTGCATCTACACATTAGATGTTTTTTACGGCCCGGTTATTGCGAAACGATTACCTATTCCCAGAGAGGGCAGTCATTACTCAAATATATTTTCTCAAAATTTGCAAATCAATGTTACTTCATAGTTAATAAGTGATAGAAAAAAAATTTGAAAGTAATATTTGCAGTGTCCTTGAAAGGAATGTTCGAAAAAATATTCAAAATAAAATGTTTGATGTATGTGAGGATGACATAATATGTAACCAAGTCATTAAAAATATTGTTGTAATTAATCTTGTATCAATTTTTTGTTAAATAATTATTATAATACCCCAATTTGTGAAGAAACTCTGAATGTATGCTTAGTGCATTTTGATGATGAAAAATATCAGGTTTTATAATTATTCTAAATTCACCAAAAAAACAGTAAGATAATTTCATAATTTTAGAAAGTGGATCACATACGATTCACATTTTTTTTAATAAAGTTACGGAATGAAGACCATCATTTTGCAGCACAAAATGATAATTGCCCGTTCTGATTTTACATCAGTCATTAGATACGCTCGCTTTTAAGCAAATTATAATTGAGCGGCTCGCAACAAATCGATCTTTATTGTTATCAGAAATAATAGCCATTATTTTTGTTAGTTTTTCTTCGACTTATTTGCTAATCGAATTGTAAAATGTGCGCGAAATTTCAACATAAGAAAGTTGCCGGTCTATTATTTCAATGCTTTTAAAGTTTACCGATGATGCAGCTATCAATTACATTATTACCAACCTATCCATTGATTTACGGCGGCTGCAATTTATTTACCGTGGTTTCATAGTTAAATTCTCCAAATAGGTGTTGTATTCAATAAATTTTTTGTATATTTGAAAAGGTCTTTAGGTGCAATTGTGCACGCTTTGCATGAGCAGTAAACACCTTGTATAATCAACGACTTTTTATCAAATCTCGAATTCTAGTGAATTAAAGTAGGTTCATTAAGTAGTAAAATGTCTTTTTCGAAATATTTACGCTACAAAGAGTACTTTTATAAAGTGGATATTATCCGAATTGAGGCCAAATTCTCGATAACTAGGTTACGTACATTATATAATTCTCAATGTCTTAACTTTTACATAACTTTCGTTGCTAGTAACGCGTAGACAAACCGAAGAAAGTCTACAATAACAATTAAATGTTATTTGTATAGGTAAGATGAGTAATTTGCTTTATAATTTGTTGACAATAACTCTTCAATTAAAGCCATCAAGGTCTTGTTTTGAAGGCTGAGCAATTTTCAAACTTCATTAAAATCTTTGCAAAACAAAAATCGATTCGTTTTTAAATTTGTGTAAGTTTTTCGTTTCATATTTGCTATATTTTGATTTCTTTTTGCGCCTTCTAATCGATTTTAATTTAGGTAATAGGAGTCGAGCAGGTACTTTCATAAAATTAATTTAAGAAATTATCGCCAATTAGATACTTCCTATAAAAACAAATTTTTTGGTTAAAGTTTGTTGATTATATAAAGCGGTATTATGTATTAACTAAAAATTTGAAAAACAATTAGATAATAAATGTTTACTCTTTATAATCCAATAGTTTAGAAATTCCTGTTTGAACAGCTCAGTGATAATTTTTAAGTAAACAGTAAGAATTGCAATAAATCTAAAAATTCCTGCTAATGGTGCAAAACTTAAATATTACCTACTCAATATTTATTGAAGCGTTAAATTACATAGGTGATAGAAAAAAACTTTGCCTTATGACAAGACTTCATTTTTAAAATAAACAACTTATTTTTCATGGAAAAATTGATATGTTCAATAATCAAAAAACCCATAAAATATTCAAAATAAAGTATACCACACACTAGCAAAATGTTACATAAAATTGCAACACTTCCTTAAGGGTAAGTTTTCAAATTTCCACTAACTTACCTATTCTCCTTTGGAACACTACCGTCACAAAACGTTATCACTACCAACTTTCCTGCAGTAATTCCTAATTGCCCATTAACCAACCAAACCGGCAACTAGCGAAGTGCGCTTAGAGAACCACCTGAAAGAAAATGCAAACTTCTCGAGGACCAAAGGCTCGGGGCTCCGCCAGTCTAATGCCTCGTATCTAGTGACTTACTTTCTTTTTTAACGAATTATTTCTAAGTTGCAGGTGGGGCTGCTTAGATTGCAAGCGAGTACGTCAATTCTTTTTCCGTTAAAAAACGCAAGCAAGTCCGCGTATGTACCTTAACGCGTACGCGTTTCGTAAAGATGAATCGAAATTTTCCAGCACGTTTCTCAGAAGAGCGAGACCGCGTAACGGTTAGAGTTCGCTCGTTAAAATTTTTATGTGATACAAAGTATTGAATGAGGATTTTCCGTAGGGAAATTTGTTGAGTTTTTATGGGAAAAATATGCACTATTTTGAATTATTGAACTCGATGTTTGAAGTGCACAAACAAGCGTTGCTAATTAAGTTATAAAAGCAGTTCTATTGGTACTAAACTTTGATTACATTTTTGAGAGTTAATGGACCGAAAGTTCTTCAATCATACAGGCTGATTCAGAATTATAGGATGGAACTGCTGGGTCTTCTTTATATTATAGTAAAAAATAAATTAGTGTTTTCTCGAAGTATATTTCCATTATTAGGACTTATAGTTGACATTTGTTTTGCACCGACTGTATGAAAAAATTGCATCTCATTGAACGATGAATGTTAACAACAAATTATTACAATACGTATGAATTTAATGATTGTCGCTTCAGAAAATGAAATAATTATAGTACTACGTATGATCACAATTTCTTGTTAATTGCACTAATTTGTTTACAGGGAAATAAAAACAATATTTCATTACAGGAACTAAATTTAGCAGCTTAATAAAATGAATAGGATAACATCTTGAGTTAATGTTTTGCAACACCTTCTTGTGTATAATTTACACAGAGAGACAAGAAATTTGTACAGTAAATCGAGTTTTTGAAAAATTTGAGAAAAGATATTAGTACAATGAACTGTTGTATTTTCGAAAGATGGGAATTATTACACTCAAAAAAAACCAAACTATTATAAACAGAACCTTTATTAATACAAATTAACTTGTTCAACTGTATACATTGCATTACTAACATCCAAACCTTGATCGAAACTTTTATTATTCGTAATACAATTTAGCAAAGGTACAACCGCTCGTAGAGTATCTAGAGAACTTAGATATTCCTTTACTAGTTCATTTATATTCTCCAAAGTTTCAATAAGCAACTTGTCTTTAGACAAAACGATTTTTTGATAGTTAGAGTCGATGATAGCGCAACTCCATTCTAGTAATTTCGCGTGAGTTTCTATGTAACTTAAAGCGGGTAAAGTTTGATTGGTCGCCCATAAAGAGTGGATATATTTCAGCAAATTCGAAATTTTATCTAACGAAAGTTGCGATCTTAAATATGGTAGAATCAAAACTTCGCTAAACGGTCTATACAAAATATGCCCTAATAGTTTGTTATTACAGCTATCGTCCAACGCAAAATTAAGCATTTCTACCAAATACTTCTCAGAAATATCAGTAAAAACTTTAAGTAAAGTCATCAACAATTGAATATCATTCTGTTCGAAAATTTCTGGTAGCAATTCTTCTAATATAGCGCATTCTGGTAAACCTTGCTTAACATATTGATCGAGCCTCGATTGTAATGTACTCGGCAAACATTTGCTAAAAGTTTTTTCTTCCCACGAAGCCACCTCCAACTCCTGAACAATTTTAACATCAGGATCGGCAGCGGAAAGAACCTTCCTGTGACTACCAACAAGCGCTGCCAATTGTTCGGTTTCCAATTGGAAATGAACTACAGCCAAATTGTGCCCGACTGGCACGAGTAGATTATTACCCAATCGCCATATTTTCGAATTGCTACTGAATAACTTAAATGGCTGCTTCGATTGGATGACTTTAAACTGTATATTGTACAAAGTTAAAACGGCCCCCTCTTCGTTGCTGTTAGCTCCGTACAGGGCGATGTAATTTTCATCTAATGATTTCATAGATATAAAATGTTTAGGAGATATCGAATCGATGACGGTGAAAAGGTCTCCGATGCTGGCCTCTTCTAAATGAGGAGCCTCAAGTTGACGGGAATACATACTACCATCAGACCCTACAAAAAATTATTAATGAATAGTAAGTAGAACTATCGGGAAAGTATAAACTTACATAAAGTAAGCAGATGAATAGAATTTCTTATGTTGTGAAACACGAAGCCTCTTATATCAACATCTTCTCTTCTTAGTGGTATTTTAGAAAAACTGCTATTATTTTCTTCGAATTTCGTCCAATATAAAATATCGCCACTGATTAAACCGACGTAAATTTGATCATTAATTTCTTCATATAATATGTGATCTATATTATCTAGATTTAAACCCACAGGGTTTAATGTTTTCCTCTCTTCTATGGCATCCTCGAGATTGCATAGAGCGCCATTTTGAAACAGAATCAGTATCGTTTCACCTCCTTTTATAAGCGTGTGAATGGGATTGTTGAACTAAAATATAAAATAATTAGGATGTTCGAATAGTAATGCAAAAATGACTTACTTTATATTTCTTTTGCTTATCTAAGTTATCATCTTGTTCCCAAAGTTTTAGATACGATTGATTGAATACGGCAACGTATTTACTTTTTCCCTTGCAATATAACACTGGAGAGCTGAATTTTTCTTTCGTCCTCCAGCAAGTTAATTGCCTTTGATCTGAAATCTAGAGGTATTTGAAAATTAATAAAAATAAATTAACTATTTTGTAGAATTACCTTATATCTACTTGCTAGATTTTTACCCAATGTCACAATAACTATTCCATCTTCCGGATCGTCTGAAACTTCTAGCAACACCTTGTTGTCTATTAAAGGGCACAAACTGTAAAATGATCCTAATTTTGCCATCGTTTTTGTATAAATTTAGTTATTACAGTACACTAAAGAAACACATTTTTTGTTTTGCAATAAAATACGGTTATATTAATCTTCGTTTTAGATTCAACCATATTATTGAAGTGGCCTCTCACTATTCACTTATAGAGTTACCACAAGAGAATACTTCAATTTTTTAACTTACATTAGAATCTTTAAAACCACATAATCAAGAGACCTAAAAAATGATAGATGTAATAAAAATTAAAAACTTTAAACAAAAATAAAATTCCTTGTAGCTGAAAAAAAGCAACATCGCGCATGTTTGTGCGTAAACAAACATGTCGAATGCAAGCCATCAAACATCAAAGTTATCCAACCCACTTTAGGCTGTTTAAAGTTTAAAGGGGATAGCCTGTAATTTCGTCCATCGCCTTTAAACCTGCCTTGTAGATATGCTTAAACGGAATCAAAAACAAATTAAAGCTAGTGCAAAAAGTGACAATTGTAACCTAAAAGAGAACGAATACAAAAGCAGTGAAATATCCTTAACGACATTAATAGGCGTCCGGAATTTAAAGAGATGGAACGCCCTCAAAATCGAATTTCGCTTCCAAGCCGACGAAGAATTCGTTACGAAATTGTTGGACCTCGCAGAGGACTATCTAAACAAGTAAGTTTATTTACTTTTATTATTTTAAATGAACATCAAGTAACATGGAGCACTTATTTACTTTAACTTGACAGATCAATAATATATAAAATAAAATATAAACAAACACACGTGCTTTTCTCGTTAGGTCAGGTACACATTTCTAAATTACCTAGCAACATTTACATAACTTTCAAACATTCCACAAACATTCCATTTCACTTTTATATACTAGGAGGTTTTCTTAAAAGCTTCTTTTTGTAGAAAAAAAACTTTATTTTACACATTAGTTTACCTATATTTTCATCAATTTATAATCTAATTGAGCGCTAAACTTTTCTATTATTATTGCTCGACTGAATCAGTCTTTTTTATCAGTTTCCATAACCTTTTAGGACACAAAGAAAACCCCATACAAATCATGAAGAGACCAGCACGAAGAAGCTCGAAAAAAATCCCAAGCATCACATTGATACAAATCCCGTTAAAGAGGAACTAAACGAGGATGTTCCGCAGCTACAAGAAAAAATTTCCAATTACGATGTAAAGAATATAATAGGCGAAAACAAAACCCAAAGCGCTGGCGCTAAACTGAAAGAAGACACCACGAGACTGGTTAAGAAAGTAACGTTGAAAAAAGAAGGTGCTAATAAAAAGGGCGACAAAACCCAACTTCCTCTCAAAGATTTAAAACAGTGTGATAACAAAAACGCCGATAACACAGAGAAATCCACCGAGAAGGAAAACAAGCCGACTAATAACGTAGATAAAATTCGAATAAAATTGTGCCAATTGTGTAACACGCATCACGTTCAAGTTCACTGCCCGCTGAATTTCCCTCATTACGTCGTGCACGATGCCTTCGATCCCGTCTATTGGGAGCAAAAATACAAACTTTTACACGAAGAGGCTCAAACGAGCAAAGAAAAAACCGACAACAGCGAGCTGGAGCTCTACGAATACAGCTTTTCGGTACTATCTCTACCCAACTCATTGTATTTAAAGGACACCAACAGCACTCACGGTACCGGAGTGTTTGCCAAAATTGAGATCGAACCGTTCACTCAATTCGGGCCTCTCATCGGCAAGACTGTCAAAGAAATGGAAATTCCCGAGGATATTAACATGAAGAACATATGGGAGATTCAGGGCGGATCGGAGAACGTGTACTTTGATACGGAAAACGTCACCGAAGCGAATTGGTGCAAATATCTCAGGCCAGCCCCGACTAGAGATGATAAAAATCTAACTGTGATAGCTAAAGATTCTA